>OU015608.1:3748928-4371250 GCA_907165245.1 Habrosyne pyritoides
TTGGAGGAAAATATATACGAGTATACTATATACAATTTAACTGATAATTTAAAAGCTAGGCTAGCTTCAAAACCAAAAAGAAATTTACGATTAACAAGGCGAAGAGAAGATGGTGCTTAAGAATTTTATCTTTGCCAATTTATACTCATATATAGATAGAAATTAGGAATACAGAAACTATTAATTTTTTAATACAGATTTTATAATGGAAAAGCAACAAAATCTATTTTTTTTTATATTTATCCTGCACTGCATAACACAGCAATCTGACAGGGACATTTATCTGCTTCTTAGTCTGAACTTTATCAGTTTCTGTCAAAAATAATAAACAGTCTATAATAAAACTTATTTAGAGGCAAAATAAAATTCCAACTATACCTACCGAACTTTCTATACAAAGATTTATATGTCCCATGAAGTGATTTGATTGAAAATAAATCGAATTCCTTATTTGGTTACGTACGGTGCGACCTATCAACCGCGTATATTGAATTCTTGTTGGAATCTATTCAATGCAATGAATTCAATGTCAATATTCAATAAGTGTATGTAATACAGACCGACATGCCGGGAGCTTGAATAAAATATACATTTTTATTATTGGAAATTGACAATAGATTTGTTTTTTGATTTATAAATGATATATTAAATAAATTGAAAAAGAAATGGTTTCAGATTTTTTCATGCACAAGTCGGTGTGTATATGTAATTTTGTCTTATTTATTTATATATCTATCTATAATATAAAGGTACTTATATACATATAAGGACGACGCACCATCACCTCAAAACTACTGAACAAATCGGGATGGGACTGCTACCATTCAACGCGGATTTTTTCGTAGATGGTTATAGGCTATATATAATATCGATAAACGCTGGTGAAACCGCGGGAGACAGCTAGTAATATATACAAGGAAAATAGGTTTCCTTTGACGCACCATCAACCTAAAACTACTGAACATATCAGGATGAGACTGCTACCATTCGACATGGATTCTTTCCTACATGTATAAAGGCTTTATGATATCGATAAACGTGGGAGAAACCGCGAGAGACAGCTAGCATCTAATATATAAAAAATGTCAAAATAAAATTTACCATATTCCATGTTAAGGCTCTTCTGGATCATTAAACAATTAGCCATTGGATAAATAGAGAATCCTTATTTCTAAAACATTATATTCGTAGCTGTGAAAACTTCTCAAGAAGTATTTTCCTTTATGACTTTTTATTCTTTTTTTCAAAACAGAGAAGCAACGTAACCTACGAAGTGTTCACCGACCCTCATATCTACTACGACTGGGACTTCTGGAGAAGGAACCTTGGGTATAGTGCGAAGAATTGAAGATTAAAAACTCAGTGAAAATAACCATATATATATTAATTTTAACTATATAGTCAATATACCTATGCAGTACAAAGTAATCATAAATATATTTTAGTCATATTTTATTTAATTTTGTAATTTCCCTGTTTGTTTTTCCATACATCACATTATTTTTAAGATACAACTGTCACACCGTACGTATGCCCGCCCTTCTGGGGTTACATTTTGTAATGTGAGATTACCTCGACGATGTTTTATCGTAACCGCTATGTTCTGTCTCATTCACTAACTATGCAATCACGTGAGACGAGTGTCACAAATAGCTTTGTAGGCAGTGACATAACCATGCTTAGCCTTGAAGACACCCAAATTATAGTTGCTCGGGAAGACCGCAGCGGGCAAGTTATTCCAGTCCCTCGATGTACACGGTATAAACGATGAGGCGGAACGCTTAGTCCGGACCGTAGGAGTATTCTTCATTACCTTATAGATAATTGTTACAAAGTTGGCCAGCAGTCCTCTTTCAACCATGAATGCTCTGCCCCCTTATTCAGCTAATAGGTACAAACATCATCGGCGAGCCGGTGCACAGAGGCCTTGGCGAGATAACCTCTCACGTAATTGCGTAGTTAGCGAAAGAGACAAATCATGTCGCGACGGAACATCCTCGAGCTAGTGTAATTTTCCTTACAGAATAGAAGCCCTGTAATTCTATTCAACCATGGTTACTCCGATTTTGCTATTTCGATTTCAGTTAATTAAACTTAGATATCTATTATGGTTATTGTTACTTGATTTTTTCTAGTCTCAAAAGTTTCATTATCACTATTAATTAAGCAAGTACCTATTTAGTATGAAATAAATATAATTATGAGTTTGCTTTGCAGTTTAATTTTATTTCATCATTTATTTACCTAACACAGCATCAAAATACTTTCCAAGAGACATTTAATATTTATTTACAAAAGGCAACATGTTTGTAAAAAGGAGATTAAGCTCTATTTGTTTTTTGAAGGTGCTTTCTAATAAGCAGTCTTGAAGCCTTTAAGTAATATATTCAGACACTAGTAAATAAAATAGAAAAAAGTCGAAGGGCTTGATTCACTTCTTTTCTTTTTATTTTAATGAACGTCGGGATGATCAGTGTCAAATAAAGAATGTAGACTAAATTATTAAGGTATTACAGTAAATTGCAAAACAATAGCTTACTCACATAAATATCCTGAATACTAATAATCTTATTGCATTGAATGACCTTCTGTAAATGAATCTGTCGCCGAACGCATATAGCCCCCTTATTCAGCTAACAAACTTCGGCGAGCCGCTTTACGGAGGCCTCGGAGGGCTTACCCCTCACCTGATTAGTAGTATTAGCGTAGTAATCGACAGAGACAAAGCATAGAGGCTGCGGCGAAATATCCTCGAGTTAGTTTCATTTTCATTACAGAATCGAGCCCCTGGTGTGTACTGACAGTTGCTTTGAGGACCAAAGACAATACCCCTAGAACTCCTATGTCTATGGACAATAGTAACTGAATACTTTAGAAAAACCATACAACCGTTCACCCTCTTCCAAAATACAAGTTGAGTCCTGTTAAACTAGCTAACTTGGGTATCAGTGGTTCGAAAAATGTTGGTCTTTATTTCTTTTTTACTAATAGTAATTCAGCATAATCACTACCCAATACGAAACACAAATTACTATTTATTTGTCAAGTACACTTTACAAACCACTCTCCAGCAATACATACACACATGACTGAATTTACATTCCTGCATACCAATTCAATAATGTTACACTCGAAATATTCTCAATTTTCTACCCTCCATTTGATTTGTACCACATGTAGGTAGAATATCCACTCGGGTCTTGGCTCGGCTGAGTACACAGTCTTATGCATTGGCTTATCCGAGTGAATTCTGAAAGCACCTACTTGAGAATTCAATCAATTTTCTATTCGTGTAGTTCTGGAATCTATTATTAAATAAATTTGTAGTTTTAATGCTTTTATTCCGACAATTATAAATATGTGTTAATAATTAGAAACAGAATATTAAGCCAATAAAGCAGCCATTAATAAAAAAAATCTTATCGTTAGAATATATAGGGTATCAATGTTTTTATTGTTCTGGATAACTATTTTTTAACAGATAAAGATAAATATATGATTATTGGTGGAAGTGATGTAGGATTTCTAAGCCAAAATAAATAAATATTTAATTAACACACACTAGATTTCCTGATAGTTAAAATATGTACAAAGGGAAGGAATAATATTATATTTTAAAAATGATATTGATCTACATTTTTCCAAACTGGCAATATATTTAAGCTTCAAGCAGAGGAATCATAAACTACTGGGTTTCCCAAATAAAACAATACACACTAGTAAACATTATTTTATTTTACTAAGTGCTGAATAAATAAGTCTTAATACGACTCTTAAATATAACAATAAATTATTATCAACTAAACAAAGTCGACGGGCTCGCGCTTAGAATTAACATTAGAGACAAGAGAATCAGTCTTAAGAGCAAATAAAAACGCAATGTCTTAAGTCACCTAAACATGGCCATTCAAAATTAAGAGGAGAGTTTGAACGTTGATCAAATCAAAGTTCAGGTGTCTTAAAACATTGCAACTTATAAAAAGCTAAATGCCAGAAGCCACGCTCGAAACTTATCACAAGAAACGGATCAAGCCGAACGTGGCATTCTGGCATTTAGCTGTTCTGTAACTAATTGACGCCACTTGATCCATTATCAATGTCCGGATGTCCAATTTTGTTATTGAGTTGGTGGCATGGTCATCGGTGGACCATACATTTGTGGAAGGACATACATTGGCATTGTCATAGTTGGGGCATGACTCAATGGCGGTACTGCTGGTAAGCCGAATAAGATTCTGAAGTAGCGCGCGAGGGTCCATAAAACATTGGACGTCTCCGGTAGCCTGGACAACATAATAACGATTATAAAACAATCAGTGCAAATATCAAATCAAATGCTTAAGCTGAAAGTTATAATGAACGCTGAATTTCTGAACATACTAATTAAGCAAATTCTACTAATCTTGAAGGCAACGAAGTAGAATCTAATTTGGCGTGTATTGCAGACCTGTTATTACTAATGTAAAGGTTAATTAATCTTTCAGAAACCAAGCGTTGTTCGGATTTCAGGTCGGCAACGAGTGGAATTATTTTACGTCAATAAATTACAGTTTAAGGCAATTACTGACGTGTGAAAATCCAGAGTTACTAACCCAAGGTCCATTTGCCACAGTCACATTTTCATTGATATTTACAAATATTTTAGCACCCGTATTTTAACTAAAATACCAATAAATGTACATATAAACCCAGCAATCATCCCACCACCATAAATTAATACTACTTAAATTATAAAATGCTTTTAAATGCATACAATTTTATTTATACTAATTGATTAAAATCATGCTTATGCAGGTGGTTTTTTAATTTCGTTCTTTTTCTTGTCTTTGTTATTTGTCTTTTTCCTTCTATACGATTTCTTTTCATTCACAGAGAAATAATCAAAAACTGTCTTTTCTACTTTTAATAATCGATCAATAATATCGAGGCTAATCATTAGCGCATCATAGACCTTAGAATAATATTCAGGAGCTTCTTTAGATTTCAATGATTCTTTAAGTTGAGATTTCGCATATCTATTCGCTTTATTAATCATATTCGCTACAGGGTCACCAAAAAAGAAATCTAGAAATCCAAAAAAGCTCCTGCGAATATCGTTAGTTCCTAACATTTCAATAAGCAAAGTACTATTGTGAGAATTTGAATTGGGTTCAAAATTTAAATTTCTTTTTGTTCTCGTACGTGAGATGTAATTTTGCTTACGAAAATTTATAGGAGGTACATTCTGTGAAGTATTCGCCGGTACTGTTTGATTATATACTATGATAGGCCTCCAATCATTCGAATTATTTGTAATATTATTGTACGGAACAATTGGTTGAAAACTTTCCCTTCGATGAGGAGTGAGTCTACTGATATTTGGTTTCGTGATAAATGAATTGGGATTGATAAAATATTTAACTCTCGGATAATAGTACGTGTGTGGATAGTTGTACTTATACTTCTTAGTTTTGATATATTCATACAAATCCTTGTTGTGTTTTAACCTATCTAAATCTATTTTCAATTCCGTATACTTCTTTGGTCTTGTTCTATTCTTTTTAAATGCCATCTTTCTCTGAGCAATATTCCTAGGTTGAGGCACTAATATTTCTTTAGGCTTTTTGACCTCTTCGACCGGTTCATCATAGCTTTTCGTCGTCGACACGACAGAGTTGAGACCACGGAATGTAGCTGGCATGGCATCGTAGAAGACATTAGCTATGGGGTTGATCAAAGTTTTGAAGCCATCTATGATCGGTTCGAAGAGTTTGAGGAATTTGGACTTACCATCCCATCTTTGTTCAGCCCTTGTAGTGTTAACAAGTTGGAGGGTTGGCGCCTGTTGCGACTGCTGAGCACTGACGTCATTCTGCTGTAGAATCTCGTGAGGGTGCGTGTGTGAACCCAGTGCAGTTGGATTGTACATTTCTGGTGACGCGAATTGAGGGCTCACTCCGCTTACGGAGTATGCGTGCGATGTGGCGCTTGGAAAATCGATCGGGTATTGCGAGTAAAGATATGGGTGGTTTTGTAAACCGATGCTGGAATGCAAACAATTTTCTATTGTAAGATTTTTTCCTTGGTAGCTGTATTTCTTTGTTTGGTGATTAAGTTGATAATTATATTTGTCGTCTAAAGTCACGTCCTGTCATTTTATTAAGCATTTCAGTAATGTTTTTGACTTCTCAGCTCGACATATTTCATTGTATGTAATACATTAAAGTATATTTCTATATGGAAATATCTTCCTACATAATTATTAAATTCTTTGATATGGTTAATGTCAGTTTAATTGACAATATAATCCTCGAATTGTTGATAAGTTATTATGGGAATAAGCTTCAATTATTTCCTTGGTATAATGGGAAATTTGTGTTCATTACGAATTCATGTCAATCAATATGCAAATGCTTTTGCCAAGCGATTATAGAAATAAGAGGAATATTCATTTTTAAAATACACATACAATATTATGAAAACTAAGTTCAAACTGCTGATCTTACAATTTGAATTGCTAAATAAGGATTTAAGGGTGGTTTGTATTATTCAGATAAATTTTCGATTCCAATTTTATTTGCTTTGTCAGTGGTGGTATTTTAAAGGCTAAAGAATAAATTCGATTTTGAATGAAAAATTATTTTATGATTTGATTACATTTTTGTTTACGATACCTAAGTAAGTGATTAATTTAGTTTAAGTGATAAAACATAAAAGAATTGTATCAAATACCATCTGTTGATATAAAGTTAATTTTGGTTTTTAGAATTATAAGTTCCGGCATGGAAATTAGATTATATACATAATATGATTAGGATATAAAATATTAATCAGCCTATTTTTTTTTTCTTAATGTATTCACGAATGTCTTACGTAAATACAATTGAAATAAAGGTTAAATTTGTAATTTTCTTAATTTCCAACTGGAAATTCAAAGGCTTTGTATTCCCTCTACAATTATCAAAGAACCAGTTCTAATTTTCCAACTTGTTACAAAGAATTTAAAGCTCTAGAAAGCTGGCTTCCTTCCATCGGCGTATTACCTATTTGACAAATGGAACCGTTATGAATTATGACACTTTCGTTTATCCAGTAACAATTTTCCTGTAGTACTTACTACGTGTTTTGTTAGGATAATTTCTTTGATATTTATTGGAGACTACAGGAAATGTAATTCAGTTATATCATTGCGAGCTCAATGTACTTTTTAATTAGTTTCTTAAATATTACTTTTAAAACTAGGCAATGTTTTAATTGACTTTTAAATAGGTTCAAACTTTGAAGTCTGTATTAATTTACTTTACCTTTTAGAGAAATGTCTAATTAGTCAATTGTCTCAAACATTCTTGGAGGGAGAGATTCTTAATTGAAATATTATGAACCTGTTATAAAATGTTAAGTCTATTCCGTAGATACCTATTTGTAGTAAAATGCATATCAAATACAGCTACCAAGAAATAAGTCAATTTATAAGCCATAGTCACATCAAGTCATAGTCAAATTCCAGCGAACGGTTGTCAAGTCATTAACACTAATGTAAGTTCCACTTTTTTTAATGATGAATTCAAAATTAACGCCAGTTTTCTTTTTTTTAAGCAATCTGAGGCGACAGACTGGCAGATGGTCCCCCTCGCAACCCTTTGCAACACCAGGGACATCGCTAGTACGTTTTCGATCCTGCGACGTGAAGTTGTTAATCTCATGTGCCTGTAATTTCACCGGCCCGACCTTTCTAACCGAAACACAGTATAATACAAGGGGGCTGTTTCTCGGTGGAAATGGGTAAGGTGGTAGGTAGTACTTGCCCGGATGAACTCTGCACAAAGGGCTTACTCCAAAATTTTTTGAGATAGTAAGAGAGAGCAACACCCTTTTGTTGGTATTATTTGAGACCAAACTCATCAAGAATGGATTTTCCTTCCTAGACTGGCAGAAGTCGGTTCCTTTGGGACTCATTACTGTGGACATTGTATTAGGAAGTTTTTACAAATTTACATCAACGTTATTTGTTTTATTTTTTATGCGACGTTGTAGTGCTTTCTATTATTAGAAATGAATCCAAATGCTTTTTTTACATAATTAAAAAGCGGAACTTACGCTCTACGTCGTTTTGTTTTTTCTCTGTGTTAGGTGCGTGTCAGTATACAGTCAGTCAATCATATCATGCTAATATTGGATATATTAAAATTTTTATACATGTTTCACGTAGATATAAAATAAAGTATGGTAAATAAAACATAAAATAGGAAATCGTTATATCAAATAAAATTAATTATTAATTAGAAAGTTGGAAATAAAAAAATTATAAGTCAAATTATTGTGGATTAATTTGAAATAGAATACTAAAAAGGGGGCCAAAATTAAATGCCAGACTAGTTTTTTGACAGAAGTGATATCATCTAACAAAAAAGTAAACCAATATACATTTAAATGTAGACTATACAAATTCCATAATAATTTATAAATAAACTAAGACCCTTTTTTGCTTGTCAACAGCACCTCTGCCCAAAAAATTACGTAGATAAAATTGATAGACAAATATAGACATTCCACTCACCCACTACTATATGTCTCGTAGAGTTTCTTCAATGCCATTCCGACTGTAACACCGAGTGCGAGTTTGCTGGCCACGAAGGCCTTCAGGGTAAGCACTGTGACAAGAGCTAGGGCGAATAACACAGCTCCAGCGGACTTCATGCCAAATAGTAGGGGAATTACTGCTTGGAGAACTTTCTTCTTGTGTCGTCGTTCTGGAATAAAGAAAGGTGTTCCTTAGCTTTTGTAGCATAGAATCTTTATTGGTCGAGATTTTAATCATCCATATTCTAAATACTACAACTAAGTACTTCGTATTGCCTTAAATTGGAAATCTATCACAAATTTTGACATGTGTTTCGGTAGCTGAAATTGAAAGCCAGTTGCCACAGGTATTGTAGATTTTGAGGCGTAGGTACTATTACCAAATTAAATTAGGTTTACAGCCAGTGCCTTCATATACAGCCTTAGTATAGCCAACCTAACGTAAAAATATTATAAAAATAATTAATATCTCGTCCAAATAGCTCGCGACAACGCGGAACTATTAAAATAGCACATTATTTTAATTTCGCGTGCAAAACAAAAGACACGAGCTAAAAACTAATAAATAAAAGATGCGTTTATTAGAAATGTTAGTTTTTCCAACGGATTTGTAGATCATCGATCATTAGTGACGGTCTACCGGCGATAAGTGTCGATTTGTGTCCGGGTTTGAAGAAAGTTGACTGTCATACAATCGTATGTCAGTGGCAGAAAAAAATAATGTGTTCTTTTTTTATTAGCAGAAGTAACACTTTTAATGGCCAGTAGCCTGTATTTTTGTTATTGATATTTTATACCAGCATAGTAAATCTAATAATCCGTATGTCCCACCAATTTGCTTGGCAACTATTGGACATTCAGACTTAAAATTAGGTAGATAGGTATAATTGTCAATCGCCATAGTAAAATAGGTAGTCGTAAAGCATTTGCTTTACGAAATATAACAAATAGAATGCTAATTTAGCATTCTATACTTGAAAACAATCTACAAATAACACTAGGGATTATCGTTTGTATCTGTACAGTTCTTAGTCTTAAATCTGATAGTTTCTCTCAAGAAAAAAAAAATCGTTTATATAAATGAGAGGCCTGTGAAATTTTAAAGAAAATGTTTTTTTTTCCATAAAAAAACATGACCTAGATAAAAATATCTAATCTTCTTTATAGTCAATCAAAATTAATAGGCAGACAGCGTAAGGTAACGAGCGAAAGAAAAATATTATAAAATAATATTACAATTTAATTCTATTCAACCTCGTACCTTCAAAATATTCTATACTTTATAATCCATCGTGAATACGTGTTGCTCATTCAAATCAGCGACTTTTTATGTTTTATATACAGAATATTTTAAGCCCTGCCTTTTTATTTCAATAAATTATTTCGCATAAAAATTGCGAAGGTATACCGAATTTATAAAAAATGATTTAATTACAATTCGATCACTAAAGGTATCATTAACACTAAGATTGTTTTTGAATTTTAATTTTATATTAATAATTTATTGTAGATCATCACGAACATAAAGAGCACGAAGAATTTTAATTATACTCTCAACAATTCTACGACACATAAAATAACACCCATAAAACACCTCATAATTTAGTTTTTACTGTTCTCCGATCAAAAACAATAATAAAAGGATTCCCAATTCTTGTTGTTCACTTTGGAATGGAATAATTTATTTCCTATAAGTGATTTGCCCCGGCTTTGCCTCAGTGGGAATATATTAAATGTAATATTTCTTTTACCTAGACCAATCTTAGTATAATACAAATTTTTTTTTAACTCTTTAATTTAAGGAAAATAAAAAATGCTTTATTATTAGTATTCCGTACAATTACCTAATAGCTTCTAGTATAATTCTAAATCAAGTTTAAAACCGCATTCAAATTTATTGAGTATAAAAAAAAGGACTAAAATAAATAACGTTATATTAAATATAATATTTTCCCGGGATAAAAGTAGCCTATATGTTATTTCAGGATATACTCTATCTATGTGCCAAGTTTCATCCATATCCGTTTAGTAGTTTTTGCGTGAAAGAGTATCAAACATACTTACATACAAATCCTTCCTCTTCTAATATTAGTATAGAGATAGATTACTTCTGAATTTCATCTAAATCGGTGGAACACACATACATCCAAACAAACCATCCCTTTTATTTCTTCAGAGACCTCTGCTGCACTGCTCCACTCAAAATTTCATCGCAATCAGATGCATAGTGTCAGTCCCTACGTATGTCACTAGGCTATACATTTTACATCGTTATAAGTAGATACATGAAATCTTCACAGAGTGTATACTATGACCATTAAAACAATAAATAAAAAAAAATAAGTTAAAATAAAATTAACATCCCATAGTGTATTTTCGGCGGTTTAAATTCAGATAAAATCGTATTGTGCGTTTAATCTATTAGAAAGTTACTTAAATTCGCTACTGGACTCACTTTGGTTCTAGGAGGAAATATTATTAATTTTTCAGGATAAATAAGAAATATTACAGGCGTTTCAAGTTTACATAAAATTCAAGTGAAAAATCTTGATTAATTTAGCGACTAAGTCATGAATAAAAAATAAATATACACAATCATTTTAGCAGAATAAGGATATTATTATAAGTACTCATAGATCCTTTTAGGTAAACCTTGTACCGTGAGTAGTAAATCATTTATGGGGTATGAGAATTTATGGGGTCCAATAGGATCGTATTTTCTTATGATATATAGGGATAATCTAGCACTTTGAGCCAAGGCTATATTTTTATGGCACCTATTGATTGTTTTATCTGTTATAAATGTATTCAACATTTGTCTTTAGCCTTAGAATTATGGAAGAACAATTTTTTTTGTGGTATAGCTCTCAGTGAAGCAGTAGTGCAATTGTATTACTGTGTTTCAGTATGAAAGGTAAGGGGGCCGGTGAAATTGCAGGCACAAGAGACATAACAACTTTACGTCTCAGGGTTGACAACGCATTAGCGATATTCTGGTGCTGCAACTGTCCATAGGTGGCGGTGACCACTTACCATGAGATGGACCGTGTGCTTGTTTGTAGGACCATGTGGTATATAAAAAAATTGTCCCAATTTTTTATTGTTAGAGAAAGTGTAAAATGTAAAAGTGTTCTTCCTTCTCGCCATGGACCTTCACAGTTTGGTGAATTGACTAATTATGTTGTACAGTTACGAGCATAAATATAACCTACTAATTTTATAAAGGCCAAAGTTTGTGAGATGGATGTTTGTTACTTTTTCACGGAAAAACTACGGAACAGATTTGGATGAAACTTGGAGCATATATAGGGCATGCCCTAGAATAAAATATAGGATACTTTTAGCTCGGGAAACTGCAGGGAACAGCTAATCTATAATTCAAAAATAAAATTTTACACCCTTCATTTAATTCAATAAAGCTGTTACTACTTACAGCGACTTTTGTTATAGTTGAGACACAAATGAAAGAAGAGAAATAATTAATGCATTATGAAATCAGATATCATAGCAGAACCCTTCATGGGCTATGCTCAAAATCTTACTTATGAAAAAAATGTCGATGTTATCATTCAAGAAAAGCCATTTGTGAATCCATAAGTATGATGTTTAGAACGATGCGGAAATTATGTAACCAACAACTTACTTCTACACTATGAAAACCTGGGCCTCGATTCTGAAAGGAAAATGATACTAGCTCGAGGATGTTTCGTCGTGGCCTCTGTACTCTGTCTCTTTCGCTAACTACGCAATCACGTGAGAAGTAAGCTCTCCGTGCGGTGGCTCGCCGACGATGTTTGTATTAGCTGAATAAGGGGGCTGAACTAACATTCTTCCCAAAGTGAAATTTGCAGAATAGTTCATTAAGCTTTGTTATTTATAACGGAAATTGTTCTACCTCTACTGGAATAAGGATTTTCCTTTTCTATTTTAATGTGCTGAGGTGAGACAGAATAAACGTGCAAAGCAGAGAAATAGTTTATTTTTCCTTTAGGTATATGTACAAAACCTACATAAAAGGGATCTATAGGAAATCGAATGGAGTCTAAACAAACATATGATTTTTGTATTGACTCAGATGGGTCAGTTATTTTGATAGTTAGACTCTTTGAATCACGCCACACTGGTCAGGGATTCGATTCTTGCCTAGGACAAACACTAGTGTACATGTGTGTACATGTACGGAGTGTGTCCGTTTATTCTTTATCTGGGTGTATATATATTTAAACAAACTGTCCCTCGGGTTTATCGATACATATATAGCCTATAACCATCTACAAAAAAATCCGCGTCGAATGGTAGCACTCCCATCCCGATATGTTCATTAGTTTTGAGGTGATGGTGCGTCAAAGGAACCCTATTTTGCTTATATAAATATAGTTAGAAGATGTGTATAAAAATAAGTATATCAGTTATCTGGTTTCCAAAAAATGTCCCAGGATATTTATTATGTATAGTATTAATACACTTAGCAAAACAATCTCATTTTTCTAAATGTCATTTTACTTCCCTCACTAAAGTGTGCCTCCACAGTTAAGTATTTCACTCTACACATCGTAAAGGAATTGCCATCAGAAGAATTGCATTTACTGCACGCTATTTGTTTCAGTCTAGTAGTCCAGCTGGGATTTTTATATTGATCGGAATCAATATAAAAATCCCTTCGATAAGAGCTAGCAGTAAAAATCTTGTTACAAAATTTCTATTTTCCATTCAATATGATTCCAAAGTTATTGTTGTGTATTAACTTTTTGGCAAACGGTCACCTTTATTGAAATGTCATTGTTACCTAAACGTTGTAAATACGTTATAGGTAGTCCTGTACCCGTTTCAATAAAGTCTCATCGGTAAATAATAATCTCCTGTGACATTCATTACATGACCATCTTATCCCAAACTAAGCAGGACTTGCACTTAGAAACCAGATAAATGATATACCACTTATATTCTTCAAAATTTATACTTATTTAATATCAATATTTCAAACTCATGATTGTAGAAAAGTGTATTCATCATAGAGTCTTCACACTTGCTAATCTAATTTATGATATTATAGTATCAAAAATACTGTTCCAAATAATACATTTTAAAAGGCGTGACGTTTTATGGCCTGACGTTTAATGCCGTGACATTGCCGAGTTCTGAATGATGCGAAATACGTTGTACTTGATAGCATCCACCAGGGTGGCTGCTACCAGTGTTATGTATGAACCAGCTATGTATTCCAGCAGCTGAGAGGCTTCTAATTTGTGCGCTTGTCACATCATCACTTACTTACTGGTTGTAAAAAAAGAGAATTATCATCTCTATAAATTTTTCTTCGGCTGAGTAACTGATTGAATTAACAGATATATTCATTAGAAGAAAGTATTAACCAGCCATCTAAGACAATCGAATTCCTTACATCGTGACATACCATGAAAAACAATAAATGGTTTTCAAGATTTTACTTTTCTTTCCAATTATACATACTTTGTAAACACGCTATAAGAGAAAATTCTTCAATGGAAATGCGTGTAAGAATGTTAGATATTCAATGCGATTGTGACAGTTTAAATCGCTATATGATTGTGATAGTATTAAATTGACTCTTATTCTTCATGAGAGTGGAACTAAAAGTGTAATAATACGATTGGAATCTTTGCTAATTTATTATCATTAGCAGTAGCTTGAACACTCCCACTTTTTATCATTTTACAGACAATCTCACTGTTGTCTTTACGATATCACTCTTGTTTGACGTTTAAAATTTCATCGTAAAATTTCCTTTTTGGTGTTCAAAATAAGATTCAATTAAACCAATAGTTAATTGAATGATTTTCGATTAATCAACAGAAGGAGTGTGGTTTTTCATCATGATAACGCTAGACCTCACACATCTTTAGCCACTCAGCAAAAATTAAGAGGGTTTGGGTGGGAGGTATTAATGCATCCGCCGTATAGTCCTGAACATGCACCTTCAGATTTCCACCTGTTTCGGTCTCTTCAGAATTCTTTAGGCAGTGTCAGGTTAACATCACGAGAGGACTGTCAAAACCACTTGTCGCAGTATTTTGATCAGAAGTCCCAAAATGTCTATAGCAATGGGATCATGTCCCTACCTACAAGATGGCAAAAAGTTATCGAACAAAATGGTACCTACATACTTTAGTTAAATGTAAATAAACTATATTAAAAATGTTTTGAATTTTCTTAAAAAATGCGAAGGAACTTTTTCCCCAACCTATTATATCTAAATCTTAAACGCGTCTTTGACATCACGTAATTCTTTATAAGCACTAAATAATAGTCTGGTACAAAAACCGCTTCAAAAGGTTGTTTTTACTGACAAAACCCGCAAATAAACACAGCAATTACTCTTTTCAAAACGAACTTAGATTTATTGCGTGCAATTTCTCGTCTTGTCTCACTCACAATATTTGCATGCTATAGGGGAAGTAAATAAATAAACATTTAATATTAAAAAGCGCTTTTTTTTCCTCATGCGGTTTTACTGCATCAACTTACTATAGGACGCAAACTGACAAGGTTCGCCATTGTTTGATAACCGATGAGCTATCTGTGTGTTACTCTAGCCACAGATCGTAACCTTTGGAGAAAGATTACAGTCTTGTTTTCAACGATGACATAAAGAAAATCCATAAAATTTTCAACGATGGTTTCTACGTCGAAGTCATCGAGGAAATTTATGGTAAACTTTACTCATGTGACTGATTGAAAACCAGCTTTATGACAACATTCTGATGGTGCAATTTCATCTGGAGAAGTACCTACCACCACACATATACCCGCTATGAAGGAGTACTGCACTTATGGTACTTATTGGTCTTAGAAATGGAAAGAGGTAGCATCATGACGTCCCAGAGTCGACAAAGTATGAGTAATACCCCGAGTATTGCAAATAACAATTGGCAATGGTGACTACTTACTATCAGGTAAATCGTCTGTTCGTCGGCCTTTTTCACATTAATAAAAAAACATTTTGACGACAGATCCTTTATATATATATATAATTAAAACGTAACTGGAAATTGAGAGCGAACATTTTATTTTCTAACGAATATATTTCCTGGAGCGGCGGTTCGAAAAATGGAAGTGACATTTGACAGGTTAGGATATCCCTTTGAAGTTAAAGCTAATAATTCTCAAGAACAATTTTCTTATGTTTTGAATAAGCGTTGAAAAATGTATTATTATGCACTGTACTTGTATTCCAGTGGCGGTTTTACCTGCTTTCACAGGGGATCTAATGTTTCTCCAGGATAAAAGTATTGTATGTGATAATACAGAAAGTAACTGTGTATTTGGTACACAGTTCATTCTGATCTGTGCAGTCACAACAACCAAATGTTTTCGTAATATTTGTAGGATATCCACTTCATTTTATGATATACACTGGCGGTCTGGAGCACAATTCTCATCCATAGCATGTTGGCAATATATCTTTTTTAAGATTCGTCAGCACAAACTTTGCTTAATTTGAAATAAGATAAAGGAACTATATTTATGATCATCTAACATTTCTCCAAGTTGAGGCAGGAACTCCTTTCCACAAAATTATTTTCAAAAGTACGACCCTTTTCCGAAAACTTCTCATGTTCCATTTTAGCCATCGATTTAGGGTCATCGTGAATAAATAAAAAACAAAAGATCGTGGAAATCCGTTCGAACATCCCAGTAACAATGAATAATTTGTACTCAGATCTATAGATCACTAAAACATTTAGGAGAGGCCCATAATCCCCCGTCAGCATACTTACCCGTTTTCTCTCGTCGATCAAACTTGATGTTCGTAAGTCTATTCGGGAGATCCCATAAAACATCGATGCTTCGCTTAAATTCGCGATTTCGAAGTTATGGGCTCTAAGACCTCTGGGGAAATTGATATCCAGTTAAGGATATCTGGGAATAGACGCCAATAATTTTCCGTTCATTGCTGTTATTGTAGCAATACCTTGTTTATTTCAGGATTCGTGCCTTTGTTAATTATATTCAGATCTTCTTAATATCTCAGATAGACAGAAATAGATAGTTCTTTAGTGTATACCAAACAAGAAAAAAAGAAAACAAACAACAATAAACCTTAACTCTATGTACAATGTGCGGTCTTATCGCTAAAAAGCGATCTCTTCCAGACAGATATTCTCACTACGGCAAAAAACCAAAAGTGACTCTTTGATTTTCCTCTCTTTCACATAAAGAACAGGGCTAGAGGTACCAGCTGAACTAAAGGAATATTTCTCAATAGAGAAACTTCACATCGAGGTCATTCCTGTAGCACATCTGGCAAGCCCGTATCCACCCGTTAGGGGCACGATGGGCATGCCCACAACCCTTATAGACTTGTGACGTCACACTTTCATGGTGTGGATAGGAAGAAAGGCAAATGATACTTTATCCAAGCCCTTTGTAAAATATAAATAACCTCCTTTGCAGGAGTTCATGCTCTTACTCGCACTTAGTCGATTTTCGGATGGCTGTGACCACAACCTTTTTTGTTGGATCCGCGCCTGACATCTGCTCCTAGCTGTGTAGATAAATAGAAGAAAAAATATACTTACTAATATGTATCCCGGGTCCTTTGTCTTCTTCTTTCTCTTCTTCGACCTTACTGCTTGATTTCTTCGGGTTCGGATCCGAAACTTCTGGAAAGAAAATAATAATGATACTATGGAACAGTATAAGCTTGATATTTTTTTAACAACATCGTTTTTTTATTGTTATAATAATAAATAAACTTCAATCAATTTTAACAAAGAACGCTACTCAATGAGGAAAAGTTTAACATAATCAACTGGTAGCTTCGTTTCTTGAAAAATATACCGTATTTAACAATACATTATTTTCATTCTAAATCTCAAGAAAATCTCTTTTTTCTATGGAATTTCTTAAGTACCATTTCAATGACATGGTAACAAAGGATTCTTATAAAATTTCCACTGTACAACAATTCCACGTATTCAAATTGTAATATCAATATGGTTGCTTAAATTATCTTCTATTGTTAAAATATACCTCGTTAGATAGAATTCCTACAAATATTATAAATGCTATAGTTTCTGAGAATGGATATATGGATCTACAGATGATTGGATGTTTGTTATTTTGCCATGCAAACATTGTCAAATGGATTTGAACCAAAGTTGACACATAAATAGAACATCCCCTAGAGTAATATAGGGTAGTTTTTAATATAATTAGTGTAAATGTAACCGTCGGGAACACATGTGAAACTGCGGCTAGCCATAATATTTTCGATTGAATCTCAAAGAAGTCGGGGCTTCCCATTCAGAACAAGCAATTATATCATGCTGTAGATAAGTCCATTGATCATAAGAAATGAGAAGGTGTATAAGAAATTGGTGACTGTTTTGAAAGACAAATAAAGTATAGGATAATCATTTCGTCCGATAAAAAATCGGTTCTAATAACAAAACCAAAATTCAAAAACTACCTGACCAATATAAAGATCAAAAAAAATCGATTCCCACTTAAATTCATTTCGTATGCATTCTACTTTTGATCTTAAAAATATAGACATGCAAATAAAATTCGGCCTCAGATTAGTTAATAAAATTTCAATATGAATTTAAGCTTCATTATAATGTTTTTAAACTAATTATAATAACAATATTGGTCCTTGATGTCCCACTCAAAGATATATCATAAAAATAATCATTATAAAAATGGAATTGTTTAATTAAAATTAATAATATAAAGTTATACGAAGATTATGTTATAGATAAAATGAATCTGATGATATTAAAAACCTAAATATGCCATATCACTAAAATAAATCCATGCAAAAAAGAGCGAATTATTAATATCACCTCCATGAAAATGAAGTAAGAACAGCTGTGTATTATTTTCGCTCGAGTAATATTGAATCTTTGAATAAAATAGAGAAAATTTCCTCAGTTTGAGAAGGCATCCGAAATCCACGTAGCTCCATTAAGTCAAAGGCAAGAAAGAGTCTATAAATCTCAAATAAAAAACTCAAATACGGAATAAAATCTTTAAATCCATTGGAAAAGCGGATCGCAAGAAAACGAATTCGGATATTCTAAACAGCTCTTAAATTGAAACGTTCGAAGCTTAGACAGAGCTTGCGACTTAAGCTTAGAATAATCTGTCTGAACCACAGATAAAATACATGATTCTTAATTTAAAATTCATGTTAATAAAACATTGTTTGTGTATGTGCCATAGACAATTTCATTACACTAGGCTCGCTTTTTTTATTATGGTTGTCATTACTGTTATTATTACCAGCCAGTGTCGTAATGTTGGGCAAATGGCTCCCCTTATGATGCTTGAACTATATATAATGTTTTGTCCAATGACTAATAATAATATAGACAGGTTATTCACTACATAACGAATCCAAAAACAGCGCAAAAACTAGATATCTTATTCATACACGCGAAATTGGAAATCCAAGGGGGATATGTTCAGCAGTAGACATCCCTAGGCTGATATGATGATGACGTGCGAAAAAAGGAAATGAAAATAGGTACCACCTAGTGGTGTACCCGTTGTTAGAGAGAGATATATATATACATCGTTAGCTACATTAAGATTGAGCGCGACTAAATGGAATTAAGTCAATTACCAAGATTATATGTTGCCATTTCTGAGCGTGGACAGCGTATCTATAGTTTATTTATCATTGGTTGTGTCAGTTTATGACAGTTTACAATTACCTTCGTAATACTAGCTTCCGTCTCGCAGTTACACCCGCGTTTCCTAAAGGTAACGTATTTTGGGATTATAACATAGTAAGAGTTATTAAAATCAGCCCCCTTATAGATTATACAAACTTCGTCGGCGAGCCGCTTCACGGAGGCCTGGGAAAGCTTATCTTTCACGTGATTAGTAGTATAAGCGTAGTTAGCGAAAGAGACAGAGCACGGAAACCGCGATGGAACATTCTCAAATTAGTGTAGTTTTTCTTACAGAATCGAGCCCTAGTCCAGTATTCTTTAGTTTATTCATTACAAGCAAAAATACCAATATTTTATCTTTATAATTAGTGTAGATTTAGAATATGTATGTCTATTCATTATAATATGATTTTTATTATTATAATAACATTATATTGAACAATAAATGAAGAAATGTTTCTTTTAATAAAGATTGACTATTAATTTTTTAAGTTTTATGTGTGTAATAAAAGTTAAATTGAGAAAAATGTGCCTAGAACATAATTTATTTAATCTGTTTCATTCGAAAAATCCATATAGTAAAAAATCATCATCATCATCAGCCTATCTCCGTCCACTGCTGGACATAGGCCTCACCTATGGCACGCCACTGAGCTCGATTTTCAGCTCTTTGTTTCCAACCGCTGCCACTCAGCTTGCGTATATCATCGCTCCAATTAGCTAGGTTAAATTACGCCTTTTTCAATAATGATTATACAACCATTTCTTAATACCAAAATAAAATTACCGATTTGTTGGTTTCCAACAAAATAATAAACTTGCTATAACATTTCATGTTCTCAACAAATAAAGTATCGAAGACAGTGAATTGACGAAGTGGTTTTGAGTCGCTTCTTAGTCTGTTTCGAGTACCCTTAGCAAATACCAGAGAGATTTTTGAGGATTTGGCACACACACTTTGGTGACCGACTTTCTGAATTTTTTGGTAAGAAGGTACTTACTAGCATTTTTTTTATTAAATTAAAGACAGTTCTTTGTATTATTAAATAATCGAAGGTCAAGTGATTTAATGCTCAGCTAAAAGAAAGCTAAGAGCGTAGAACGAACTCTCTTAGTGCAGAGTTCGTTCTGGGAAGTACTCCCACCTTACCCATTCCACCGTGTAGCAGTAGTGCACTTGTATTACTTCATTTTGGGTTAGAAAGGAAAGAAAGAGGAAAAAAAAGACAAAGAAGAAAGAAGAAGATTATCGAGGAGTAAGATGCAATTGTTCCACTTGGGATTAATAGTGTGTCCGAGAGACGACGATAATGCTTAGGTATATGTCACGAACTATACATATTTTTGGTGAAATGTGGGTCACAGTACTAAGACAACAACAGCTTGAGACCAGACTCTTTGGAGATACCATGTAATTAAAGTAGTTACGTAGGTCTATCTTTTTGTAATATAAGTAACTAACGTCTCGAAGTTTTACCGGCGTTCACTAGGCATCTTATGTATACCGAAGCTATAACTAAACTTTCTATCAATGAAAGAATGATTGAAATCGTATGACAAGGTCCGGAGATTACCTCATATATCCAAACTTTACCTCTTCACAATATTGCTAGCTATCCCCCGCGGTTTCATCCACGTTTATCTATATACCATATAGCCTTAAACAATCTACGAAAAATTCCGCGTCGAATGGTAGCAGTCCCATCCCGATATGTTCAATAGTTTTGTGGTGATGGTGCGTCAATGGAACCCTATTTTCCTTATATATATATATATATATAAATATATAAAGGCTTATAGATCGTAAAAAAAATATGCAGAAACGGTTTCGGCAGAATACTAGCATCTGCTGTTACACACAGTAGACATATTCTGAGTCGAGACCAGTTTGCTGCTGTAGCACACGTCAAACATTTTTATTAGTATTTCATTTAAATTATTATTGTTAATTTTATTAAATTAAAAATCTATTATGTGGCAAATAATTAAATGTATTATGTCTATTATCTATGCCAGCACGAATACCTAGTTAAACACAACTAATTAAAAGTGGCATACTGCTGATATCCCCATTTAACGTGGAAACAGTCTGAATAATAATGGTCACCATTTTACATCATCAGCTAACATAATAATCATAAAAATAATATTGTACAACCGGATACAGATCATGTGTAATCGCCCTGATGGTTTTATTAACGCATGCGCACACACACCGTGTAATTTTTATGGACTAGTTACTTCATATTGCGTGATTGAATCTATTCAGACACTATAGAAAACTGTAACGTCTATTAAGGCAATGTAAGCTCTAATAGAGTAGAAGAATTCGACGATAAGAACGGCTGGAGGTAAAATAAATATGTTGAGAAATGATGATCCATTTTTACATAACAAAACTTTATTAGAATGACATTTTTTTTTAACGAAACCTTCTTGGTGTGTGATATTGTAGTATTTCTCATCTATAAGCACCTGAATGCCCCATCTTTAGCTTCATCATTCCTTGCTATGATGAGACTTTGACTAAAATAATGCCTAGTTAAAGTAAAAAAAAAACCTAATGGTAACTATTGATTCACCCCAGAAGATATGCGATGCATAGCGAATGGACTAATTATCGAGAAAAATAATAGTTAATCCTCTTTAGAATTGATGTGAACAACTAAGATTAAAGAAGTAATATGAATACTAAAAATTATTTTGAAAATCTTTGCGGAAATAGGATACATATATTAAAGTAAGTATTAATACGTGAAAAATGCAAGAAAATGTATATTGGGTCTGATCTGATAACAATATCAAGGTATTGTAAAAATATAATATCCTGGGACATTCTTTACACATGGACATCTGATCCCAAACTAAGTAGAGTTTGTACTATGGAAACCAGATAACTGATATACTATTCTTTTTTCTTATTTTCAAGTGAAAACTTCTTTAGCGGCGTTGAGCACTTTTCTTGGGATGGATAATGTTAAACTCGCGTCAGGACACGTAACCAGATCGAAAATCGCCGGCACTCCCGGAGTGAAACCCGTTTTTTTTTTAAATACATACTTATATAGATATTTACACCCAGACACAAAACAAACAGACATGTTCATGCCCACGAAATATCTGTCCTGGGTGGGAATCCAACCCCCACTTCGGTTTGGCACTCAGAGTCGCTAACCACCAAGCCAACTAGCCTGTCAAAAAATCCGCAGTTACTGCAAATAATCATAGTAGGATACAAATTTCATAAAGAGGACCAATATCGGCTGTAGTTAGGTACCTTATGTATGTGACATTAAAAATACAATCTCATATTAATCCTATAAGACAGACCTCAATAAATATGTAAATCGACTCTCGTTACCGCTTGAATATGCAAAACGGTAGTTGTTTGTGCAAAATCTGGGAAAGTAAAAATTTGCTTCCATTATTTATAGTTAAACTCCCAATTTCACTGTGAATAACGGAAATATTTTCAGAGCATAAATTAATGATGTATTAAGCTCCTTGCTTAATATTGAATATATTTAAATAACTGTAAAGACAGAGTAGATAATCAGGGGCTTGATTTTGTAAGGAAAATGACACTAACTCAAAGATGTTTCGTCGCGGCCTCCGTGTACAGAACACGGAGGCCGCGACCTGTCGCTTACTACGCTAATACTACTAATCACGTGAGAGGTAAGCTCTCCGATGCCTCTCTGAAGCGGCTCGCCGACGAAGTTTGTATTAGCTGAATAATGGGGCTGAATATAAAATCAGAGTAGTTTTTCTTAGATACAATCAAACTGATCACCCGAATCACAATATGTGTTAAAATCATAAAGCTACGAAAAAGAATCATTTTTATAATGAAACGAAGCTTTTTGAAAACACTCTATAGAATAGATGAGATGCGAGGAGGTGATAATTTTTCACATCAAACAAGCAAAACACCTCTTCCATCTTCTAATGACTATCATATTTTTTTGTTCCTAAGATCAATCTGCTCTGTGGAAAGAAGATGCAAGGTTTTGTATTTCGTGAATGTGGTTTTTCAAGTTTAGCTGTAGAGTTACATTTTATGAGCATTATCGCAATGCCATATATATGTATATATAGCTGATTTAATATAAAACCCCGCGGTTTTATCCGTGTTTATCAATATTATTATAGCCTATAACATTCTACGAAAAACATCTGTGTTTGGATGGTAGCAATCCCATCCCGATATGCTCAGTAGTTTTGAAGTGATAGTGCATCAAAGGAACCCTATTTTGCTTATATAGTATATTGGGTCCAGTATTCCAAAGATTCTTCTCCCTTTCTCTATTAACGCTTTCTATTCTGTTCCTAACGACATCAATTCATAATAACAGCGTAATTATTCGTGTAATTATCACTGAATGCATAACAATAGCTAATGTTTTTTTTATTAATTCTATCCACCGGATAAAATTACGGCTGCCACGACAAATAAAATCTCGTACCGAAACGAAATTCTTTAAGAGAAAAGTCGGAACACGATTTCACAGACTGGCACTAATTACGTGCCGACATGACATATGAATACGCGAAAATAATAGGCTTAGGAAGACCGCACGCCTGATATGCATGCTATACTCAGCAACCATGAGAATTATTTAAGTGATAGAAGTTGGAAATGCTGATACGACACAGATAGGATGTCATTAATTACATTAATAATAATGGTAGAGTTTCGAATATTATTACAAAGATTGCAAAAGGCTTTACAAATTTTGCAGACACATAAGAGAAAGAGAGGTTTTATTGCTTGTGAAAGTTGTGGAGTTTGGGAATGATATCATATCCAATTACATATTTATTAACAAAGTTATTGAAATTATTGATACATTGCTATTACTAGATACAGAATTTTAATCTAGACTAATACTTCGACTCTACTCACTACTAGATACGAATAGATACATTGAAGATACTTAAATTGGAGCCAGGATGTTATCGGCCCTGCTAATAGATTTTCAGTTTCTATTTTAGTTTTTCTGTCATTTTCATATTCTTAATCTCGATAGAGTGTATTTTGTTTGAACCTGTGTTTATGTCAGGATTGCGATTGACCTCAATCTCATCTGATGGTAAGTGAAGACAAGGCCGAAAATGGAGCTATAGTTCGTAGCCTATTCTCTTCATTCTTAAAGAGCCCCAAGTTGTGAGATTGTGTGTCCAATTAATGTTTTTTTTATCTAATTAAAACATGTTAAAAAATACAGTTATATTGCTTGTAAACCTGGCCTTAACGTAATCGCAATGTGACCAACGAAGCGTGTTTTCAATGAACAAGATCAGAATTACCATTTTACAGACTATTAATTAACTGACCCGGTAATAGCATCTTTTGATCTTCGACTTTTTGATTTTCTTAAATGGGTCATAACAGTCTTTGTAACTTTTATCCAATTAACTATTATTGATTCTTCTATATTGCTTTTTTTTGTACAATATTGTCATGTAAGGTTAAACTACAACAAACAATTTCAATTATATCTTTGATTTTAGTTAAGGTATAGTTAATAGTGCCGTCTCATCACACTTACCCTTAGCAGTTCTGCCTTCAAACATTTCTAAGTCCAATGCATCGTCTCTCCCATCGCGAGGCAGAGAAAACTTAAACGTGAAATCATTCCAATCGAAGCTGTAGGCGTAGCTCTGAAGGAATCTCGAGAATAATCCTTCATTAGCTCTCGCTTGCCGCGACTTAATCGGCTCTATCGTCAACACGTCGAATAGCCTCACAGTCTTCTGCTGTCGCAAACTCCTCGCCAACTCCTTGGTCATGTGATCGATGCACGTTGCATTGTCACTACAGTTCAGTTCCACGAGCCCCCTGACGTTCCCCACTAACATAAGAGCGACCAAGAAAACTAAACCAGTCATTTTGAACACTGCAATGTTTATCACACAAACACTTTCTCACATATACGTCACCAATCCATTTGTCACGCCCCCGGGTTTTGTACCACCCTCGTCGGTGGTTACTTCGTTAATGAGTCCCTCGATGGACTGGTGATGATTTTTATCCAGCGTCACGCTGCACTGACTTCACTGGACTGTGTGTGTATATTTTTTTTCTTCAACTTCTTTACGTGTGTTCGTCTTCCATTTTATTTGTAACATACCACTTTTCTTTCCACTATTCGTGTTTGCGTTCTATTATTTTCCGTCCATCATCAGTTTAAGGTGCAATATTGGAAGTCAATAGTGTGTGGATGCAAAAAATATCGTTTCGCTCAATGCTTTATACGGTTCGTTAATAGGTCTGTTGAATTGATATTTTACTTTCATGTGTAATATTAGCAATTATATGTTTCGATAATTTTTTATTATTTTAAATTGTAAAATATGTGGAAAAACTAAATAAACGCCACCTCGAATTGAAATCTCTGTTAATTCTTTAAGCATGAGCATTAACTTCTTTATTTCTACTGGTGATACCATAATGAAATATTTATATTAAAATTTATTGGAACATCATCCTAACAATCAATTAGGTATTATAATCGAAATAGAAATTATTCATGTTGGTTTTCACAAGCTCATATAAATCGTCTTCATATTTAATTTATAATAAAAATAATAGGTAGTTAAATAAACGTACAGGAAAACGTCGAGTGGGATCTCTCACCAGGAGCACCGACAACCTCATCAGAGTCGCTGGAAGCCGCTAGATGCAGGCGGTTCAGGACCGTTCGAGGTGAAAATCCCTGGGCTGATAATTTATGATGATGAGTCAAATAAATGGATTGCCAGGGGAGCAATTGGAGCAATTCATTGCCATGGATTATTATCCTCCAAATAATCTGATATATTATAAAATGTTTTATATACAACCGTCTTAAATATCTATGAACCATTCCAATATGTCAAAGCTATTAGCCTTGATACCCTACTTCATCTAATTATAAGTCATGAAGAAGAAAAATCGAGTACATTGAAGAAGAGTCACGAACCTAATCTAATCAAGGGCAAGGTATATCCAACATCAGCATTTGAATACTCAACACCATTCCAGATTTTGAATGCTTATTCATTCATTCACATAATTATCTACCACAAAAATCTTGTGCTTCATACAATTTTATACCAACCGGCCCATACAAAGTAGAAGAGTAACACGTAACCGATATAGCTTTAGCTTTATTGTTGAAGCAATATAAAACAACATCTAGAACAACGAAATAGATAAAGTTCCGTTCAATAATGTAATTGAAACAAAGTTTCAGCAATAAAAGCTAATGTTTCGCGTTCTATCCGTACCTGTGGTTGGAAATGAAACTTGTATCCGGGCACGCAATGCTGTGCTGCGACACACGCCGATTCCATCTCCGGAATAGCATATGCTTTGCATAGAAACTATTTTAATAATCTATGGTGTTTATAGGTAATGTTTTTTGGTATTTCTCTGATAGGTTTCTGGATTGTGTTATGCTCAGTTCAATATCACCTAAGGCCTTATATTTTGGCTTGGTGTTTATAAGTAACTATTTTTTGTATTTTTGCTGATAGCCTTCTGGATTGTGTTATGCTCACCTCAATTTCATCTAATGCCTTATATTTTGGCCTATAACGCAACAGAATCAAGTGCGCATCATAACAGCTTTAAATTATCAGACGTAATCGACATCCTTCCTATAAAATAATAGATAGGGCAATGTTTCAAGAAAGATAACGTAAACTTCAACTATAATTCATTATAGTAAACCAAATTGACATAAATATAGTAATTGTGACACATTATGATACTAATTTATGTAGAGTATAAGTAAAAAAAACGACCAAGTGTGATTCGGACTCGCAAAAAAAGCGCGTCTCTTGAGACACAGCTCGCTCATAGACAGATGGATGGATGGACAGACGGACAGCGCAGCCTTAGTTCTGTGCTTAGCTCTCGCTAGCATTCTTTGAATACGGAACATACATTGGTTTAACGGTTAGACAACCGACTTAACCCACATATTGCTACACAATATTTATCTGCATGGACATGTTAATTCTATATAGCCTTAAATAAAAACTTTGATAAATCAACTTGATATATCAAGTATAATAAGGATCAAAGTCGAATAACAGATAGAAATGTAAAACACCATCGGATACCTGTATAAATAGGTATCGTTTGGGTTAGGTTACTATACTCCAAGGGTTTGATTTTCATTTCGAAGAAATTACAGGCTCATGAAACTTAACATCATGTCTCAGGGTTGACAACGAATTGGCGATGCCCCTGATGTTGCAAATGTCCGGAGACTGCGGTGACCACATGCCATCAGGTGGACCGTCTACTTCTTTGTTAGCCGATGTGGTATAAAACAAAAAAGGTATGTATTCTTCTGTACAGTGAAGGAGTTTTAACTAAAACAAAATTTTCATAATAGTATTTTGTTTTCCAAATGATTCTTCAGAAAACGAATAAGAGAATTTCACATTATAACATTTAGAAAGTTCCAACGTATAAAACATTAATCTTACGTCAAACTTGTTTTAATCACGTTAAAAAGCAATTAAAGCGATCGTAAACTGTAATAAATGCTGTTAACTTTGAGACAGAATTTGATTAGTGATTCGGCTGAATTATCTAACAATGCCAACAAACTCGCAAGCAGTCGCTAGTGACATCTTGGTATAGAAAATTTAATATCCTGTAATATTCTTTACGCACGACTACTAGAGCTCTGAGCTTGTGCTATAGAAACCAGATAATTGAAATACATATTACATTTAAAAAAAAATTAAATATTTTTATTCAAATAGGCCTTTACTAACATATGAATAGTCTGACTTTAACATCGGTTTGGGAGGATGTTGTCAGCAATAACTTTTTAAAACAAACTATTGATAAATCTACATTACATTTATTTAGTCTCACTGACAATACTTGTATGATATTGGGGAAGTGAATAATAATTATAAAATTAAGTTTTTTTAAAACACACAAAATACGTCAACTACAGATCAAACCAGCCCCCACAAGCAGCACCAGCCCCCTTATTCAGCTAATACAATCCTCACAGGCGAGCCGCTTCACGGAGGCCTCGAAGAGCTTATCTCTCACGTGGCTTACCGTACTATACTATACTACTTATAGTATTAGCATTGTTAGCGAAAGAGACAGAGTAAGGAGGCCGCGACGAAACATCCTCGAGTTAGCGTCATCTGCCTTACAGAATCGAGCCCCTTTTCACAAGTTTGGCGCATGTGGCAGCCAACGCCCTCCTCGCCATATTGCAGCGAAGTGAGTAACAGATTCAAAATATAGAATATAGATCATTTCAGCACATATTCATATGATTCGTGCTGTGTGAGAATCGAACCTGGAAACTGTGAAATACAGGTTAATGAACCACAATGACAGCTCGTTGCACTTAAATCATGCTAAAGTTGTCTATTAGAAGAATAAACCCAATGGCACTGTGACAAGGTTCAGCAGCATAATCATAGAATTAACCAGTAGATCTATAGATACACTATAGATTACTTATATAGGTTTATTAGCTGTCCGACAGACGTTGTCCTGACGAAATATGTCAATACAAAAGTTCCATAAAAATGCAGGAATTCAATCGCAGCGCCACCAACCTTGTATAATTGTGAATGTAAACCATTCTTGAATCCACTGGAACATACAAAATATTTCATCAAAATCATTCCAGCCGTTTCGGAGGTGTTCACTGACATATAATAGACAGAAGAATCGTTATTATTTTTTATTTATTTATTTTATTTATTTATTAACCATTAGCTACGAATGTCAAAGAAAAATTATCTTTATAGTATTGATAATAAGGGTCAACTATTGATTCAATGGGTAAGTATATGGTGATGGTAATGAACCTTATCAAAATAGTATAGGGTTCATTTTTATACAACACTCTTAGCTGCAAATTTAGTAGGGAAAGTAAGACAATAATTCAAAAAACGCATTCCAACGCATGTTTAACTGTATGATTTTATTACACCTATCATATCTGTGTGTCAATGGTAAACGCCAAAGCAAAATAGTCGCTGGAAATAGGTTAATTATTGTTTGTTACCTATAATTTCGATATATGTGTTAGAATTCGAATTTATTGGGTAATTAGGAAGCGTCCAGTCACTGAAAAAGTGGAAAACAAACAACACACGCATCGATAAAACATACAAGAATATTAATTAGTTTCCTATATCATAGGGTAGTTATTTGAAGAGCAGACTACCCTCTCATGCAATTTAAACCAAGAGGGCTTTACCTATTAATATCGCGGTTGTGTCTATTAGGTATTTTGATATATTTTTTATTTTGCGAATATTCAAAAATCCAATAAAAAATTAAGAAACGAGTGAATTGGCTACTAAAGGGGAAAGCGAGCTCCATCTTCGGCCTCATCTTCATTTACCATCAGGTGAGATTGAGGTCAATCGCAATCTCGTCAGAAATAAAAAAAAAAATTATATCCAAAATTAAATATTACCACAGGCTTTTCTTTTTCATTAGCTTGTTCTATTAATATTATAAATGTTAAATATTGTATGTCTTCTATTATCTTATATCTTTATGACAGCTAGCTGTGGAATGAATTTTGATTAGAAATATATTAAAGTACACAGCTACCTACTACTATCTACTACTTAAAGTACTACCTAATATTGCCAAATATTGTCCGAGGGCATATGAGCCATTTCCAAAAAAAAAGATTGTGTGGTTTTATGAAACCACGGTAAAAGTGAAACTTTTTTTCACATTATAGACATTTAACTAAAAATTTTGGAATAATATTCCATTAAGGGTATAAAAATCGCTTTAGCAATCTTAATTTTACACTTGGAATATTGGAATGATAAAAGTAGACTAAATCTCCAACTAATATTTTTATTGAACTCTGTGCCTTAGAGTACGACATACATAATACTTAACAATTATTTAGATTATATACACATATTAAAAAACTGAAAACAATATTTTTATTATCGTTGAGTCATTTTGATCCGTTTTTCAATTATTTTATATCATTCTATTGTCAATTTCATAGCGCCTTTCACTTTATCCCTACTCCGCGGCCGACCGTCACGCGACATGCAACACACAGACCAAAACGTTTGAGACGATCTAATAAAAGTTTCACTTTAAAAAACTTTTACCAATTTTAATTGAATATTCATAAATTATTCGAATGCAAACGCAAATACGGTATTAAGTTCCATTTACATACAAGTAAAGTCGAGGGAAAACCATAAGCATAGTGTAAGCTGGGATTCAAAATGGCGACCACAAACAGGGTTTGAGCAATAAAGCTTAAAGGAAATAGCAAAACAAATGTGTAACAGTGTAGACATGAGTAGGGCTTACGAATTTGTGGACGTTTGTTTGTATAATATTAAAAATATGTCGTTTTACTTTTATCGTACGAAGCGGCTACAAAATGTAAATTCATTTTATAATACTTGTTCTACCAAAAGTACAAAAAAAAGGTTAAGCCCGCAAAAGGGTACTTAAAGTTACTGAAGCTGCCTTTTCATTTCAAGGTCTTAGATCCTTCTAACTCCACGGCTGGTACTGACAGCACTCAAAGTATCGACTTTAGAAGTTACATCCTTACAGTGAGTTTTCCTCAAGATCCAGTGTCATGATTTTGAATTATGTTCTCATTCATTATTTTCTTTTTTTCGATTTCATATTGAAGTAGACATAATAATATTATAGTGACGTTTTTAGATTAATTTGCTTATTATTATCATATAGCTGTTCCCCGCGGTTTTACCCGCATTCCCGAGGGATATCACATTTTCCCGGGATAAAAGTAGCCTATATGTTAAACCAGGATATGCTCTATCTATGTGCCAAGTTTCATCCATATCCGTTTCGTAGTTTTTGCGTGAAAGAGTAACAAACATACTTACATACAAATCTTTCCTCTTTATAATATTAGTATAAAAAATATATGGTAGTAGTTAGTAAATGAAACGTTCATTGAAGCTGACTTTCGCATTAATAATACTAGCTGTCCCCCGCGGTTCCACCCGCATTCCTGAGTAAGTTAATATTTTATTGGAATAAAAAGTATAGGTTATATAAACTATCCTTTGTATTAGTATTCCTAAACGCGCCTTTTTGTATGAATTCATTCTCACAAATATTTGCAATAATAATGATTAAGAATAATCGTATTAATTTAATAAATGTGAATGTAAGCTTGTTTGTTACGCTTTCACGCGAAAATTACTAAACCGATCATCATGAAACTTTGTGCGCATATTCATGGATGTATTAGAAGTAACATAAGATACTTTTTGTGCTGGGAAAGTGTTACATCCCTCGGGATCGCGGATAACACCGCGGGGGACAGCTAGTATATTATAATATAAAATAAAAAAATATAATAATAATAATAGTAGGATTATAAATACGAAAGTTTGTGGGGAAGTTTTCATGTATTGGTTGATTTACCTATTTACCCCTCTGTGATAAAAAATAATCTTTGCCTCGTAACGGTCGGCATGTGTCACGACAATCGTGCGCACGGTAAATTGCTACCCAGCCTTCGACCGATCGAAATTTCCTTTATCACGGAAATGATACGAAAGAGCTTATTATTTACATTCCTACCACATCAGTGCACAATTACGTTTTTTTTTTCAGCCACCGACAGAAAAAGACCGCATCGAATAAAATTTATTGTTTTAAAAGCGTGACGGCTCTACGTTATTTTCTTTGATATTTATTTATACTGTCTTATATAATACATCCGTCCAATTAATATGGAAGTAAATTAATTGGATCTTGTTATAAATAAACTGCATGTATTTATTAATATATTTCAGTTTGCGTGAATCTTCTTTGAGTAATTTTGTTTTTATATTCTCTGCTAGAAAGAGTATGAGAGAGGAGCAACAGTATCCTAAATATGATAGCAAATAAGGTGGACTGAATGCTGACTTCCGAATCGGTAAAAGCTTCAATAATTTTAAATTTGACCTTCATAAGTACCTTCCGAGGGCCTAAATTCACTTACTATTAATATAAATACACTTAAATTGAATAAACGGTTTTTTTTTTAAAAACAATATATAAATATTACTTGAATTTTTTAGTTTTATGTACCACTCCAACTAACACTATTGGGTTTCTATGTTGCCTTAATAAATAAATGCTATTATTCTATTTATATATTTCTTTTTTACTCTTTTAAATATATAATTATAAAAAAAAAATGCATTTAAAAATAGAAATAATTGTTCCCACTGGCATCGGGAACCGGGTCCATGTTAACAGAGGTCAAGGCTCCAGAGAGAGGATCTTCCTCACTATGCGTCCCATCTCCAAGAGTACTGCCTTCTGAATCTGGCACTACACCTAGTATTATTATTTTTATTACTACCTATTTTATATGCATTTTTAAGACATGTTAATAAATTTCCTGGGACATTCTTTACACACATCCATCTGATTTCAAACTAAGTAGAGCTTCTACTATGGATGCTAGGTAACTGATATGCTACATAATATACATTATTTTTCTAAATAAATACTTATACAGCGTGTTACAAAATACCCCGTAAAAATATAATTATGTAATATAATTATCAAAGCCAACAACCCTAGTACCTATTTTACCTAAAAATTGTCAACTTTAATAGGTTTTCTATTTTTCATTCATAAAATTCAGTTTTTTTATTTTTTTTATAGCGTTACTACGGTATATAACACACCTACCCCAAAAAATATTGTGAATAGACTCGCTATAAGGCCCCATTTAACCTCCTTTCGGCTTTACGGGTAGTTTTGTAGCATGTGTTTGAAATATATTAAGTTAGTGAAAGCAGCGGTGGTCAATAATCAAGTAAGCAGGTGCAAACCACGCACACCCATACAATCATATTAATATTTTATTTCATTTTACTTTATAGGTACAGAAACAGACAATATATTGAATATTACTTATAAATCTAGTTAATCAACAATATATAAACATGCAGTCAAATCATAACTGTACACAGCATCTAATATACACGAAAACAAAAATTCAAATAAAGGAATAAAACATTTTCCTTTATTTATTAGTTAATTTAAGTAGTTTAGTATGTACACTTTGTTTTATTATTTGAGTATTAAATCTATTGTAATCTTGTTTATAACAATAAATATATTTTTAAATAATTTTAATAATTATACCTAAAAAATGGGTAAGTACAATACATCAACATGAGCGATTGTGTGCATAAAAACCTATTAACTATGCAAAAAATACTTAAAAACATTAGGATTATCATTGTAAACATCTACTTAAGGATATGAAGGAAATAAATAATAATAAATAAATATCCTGGGAACATTCTTTACACGCGGTCATCTGATCCCAAACTAAGCAGAGCTTCCACTATGGAAACCAGATAACTGATGAAAAATGTTTTCATTCATACTGATAAAGATATTTACACCCAGACACAGAACAAACGGACATGTTCATGCACACAAACGTTTTTTGTGGATGGGAATCGAACCCGCGACCTTCGTCTTGGTAGTCAGGGTCGCTAACCGCCAAGCCAATTGGCCTGTCAAGATATGAAGGAAATAGAGAACTTTTTTTTATCCAAATCTATTTAGAGCGAAGTTGCTTCTGCTAACTATAATCTGATAGGCGGTAATCATCATTAACTTCCATTACAATTATCAAATTGCGTAACAATTTTCTCGTTCATACATCCTATGAAATAAAACTAAAAAGGACAAAAATCCACTATAAAATAACAACCGGACTAGCGTTTTGAGGGTTCTGTACAAAAATAATTAAACTAACCTAAATATGTATGCAATAAAATATATTTTTACATAGCAAAGTTTTTTAGTTATTTCTTTAAAACTGTTCAATTTTCAACTTTTTATTTTTCAAGTAAATAAGTATACATAACCGGTTAAGTGGTTTTCGTGTGAAAGCGTAACAAACAAACATACATTCACATTTATAATATTAGTAGGGATTATCTATTAGATTGAATTATTTAAGGTCTTTGGAAAACTACAGTGATAAAGGAAGAAGAAATAATAGTAGTTCTTTTACATTTTTGGCCCATAGTCAAAAAATGTTTGGAATTTTCCCTATCAACAAAATTGGTTTTCATTACCCCGCGGGGTATCATCACAATCTCACTTATGAAAAGGTGAGATTGAGGTCCATTGCTATTCCGTAAAAAAATATTACCTAAGGATTTTTTTTTATATCATTGGTGTGACATGCCCTGCTCGCAAATCGAACAAAAAACGATAATGTTATTTTTTCCATTATGTTACCGATAGTTATAAAAGTCTTATTGTTTGATATTACTACACTTTAAGATAGGATTTGTAGTTCCTGAGAAAAACTTCAATTGACATACAGTCAGACGAACCGACACCTTAACATAATTAGCCAATCTCGTACGAAACCCTAAAAATCTACGTGCTAGAAAAGGACAGTTATAGTTCGACAGTTACGTGCGTAAGAGTGAAAGTATAGTTAATGGAATCGCTTCGGCGTATAGAAAGCCCGCCAAAATGAGATCGATTTTCATTCTTTTTCTTATTATTATAAAGCCAACAATAGTTTTAGATACCGATGATAGTTCTTGTATTTTATTTTCTAGAAATCGAAAGTTATTTAAAGTTACGACTTACCTGTTGAATTCAAAATATTGGAAGTGATGTCGTGTTAAAAAACTAGGATGGTAGTTGTGAAGATTATGTAATAGTTTTGTATTATACAAAAACCTCTTCTGAATAGGTCTTATAGAAAACAAAATCGTGTAGCACACACATACAGATGGAGAGATGAGCGTGAAATCTACTCACGTGTTAATTGCGAGAGAGATGGACCTTGGTCCTTTAATATGATGATTTAGACTGAAAAGTAATGTGCCAAGCAAACTTCCAATATTATGATTTCCTCTAGTTTCTCATCAGATTAACATAAATGATGCCCAAAATACTGCATCACTACATAGTATAAAACAGCGATTTTGTTTTATACTTTGTAGTGTTGCAGAATTTTCTCTGTCCCTATAACCCTATGTATGTTTACATCTTTAAAACTACGCAGCGGATTTTGATGCAGTTTTTTTTAATAGATAGAGTGATTGAAGAGGATAGTTTTTATGTATAATACATGTGACAGCCCATGGGAACGCGGGTAAAACCGCGGGGGACATATTTGTCTAGTATTTTTATAATTCCAAACACTTTTTCGATATGACATTCCTTTAATTTCAGCCGACCATATCTTCAACAATGGTGAGATAGTGATAAAACACAATTTTATTACTTTATTCTACTACTAGTTATCCCCCATATATTGCACCCATTTTTGGGAGGCATGCTACGTATCCCTGGGATAATAAGTATCCTATATGTTATGTTAGGGCATACCATGAACCATATACAACACTAGCTGTCCTCCGCTGTTTCACCCGCGTGCCCGAGGGATGTAACATTTTCCCGGCACAAAAAATATATGTGTTATTACAGGGCATTTTCTATATATGTGCCAAGTTTCGTCCAAATCCGTTAAGTAGTTTTTGCGTAAAAGTGTAACTTACATCCATACATCGTTAATAGCATCCTCAGAAATTTTGTGACTTTTAATATTTACTAGCGTTTTTATCCCGCGGTTTTACCCGCGTTCCCGTGGGATGTCACATGTATTATACATAAAAACCTCCCTCTTCAATCACTCTATCTATTGAAAAAAACCGCATCAAAATCCGTTGTGCAGTTTTAAAGATTTAAGCTGAATAGGGATATAGTGACCGAGAAAGCTACTTTGTTTTATACTATGTAGTGATTAGTGTCCATATACCATGTACTGACATTCGTTGATAGTCTGTCCAAGATATATATCACTCACTCATTCTCTCTGGAACCACGATAGACGATGTTTCAACACGCTTGAAGATAACTATTCATAGTATGCACTGCTGACATTAAATAACTTTAACCAACATATTAAAATGCGAATATTATAAATGCAAAAGTTTGTTTGTATAATAATAATAAATATCCCGGGACATTATTTACACACGGCCATCCCAAACTAAGCATACTATGAAAACCAGATAACTGATATACTACTTATTTAAACACATAATAATATAGATATTTACATCCACGTACAGAACAACCAGATGTTCATGCACACAAATGTTTGTTACTCTTCCACGTAAAAATTGGCAAACGGATTGGGATTAAACATGGCACATATATAGAAAATGACCTGAAATAACACATAGGATTAATTACGTGCCGAAAAATGTAAAATCCCTCGGGAACGCGGGTGAAACTGCAATGTACAGCTAGTGCAGTAATAAAGTTCAATTGCCTCGAGATTGCCCTAACAATTTACCAGTCAAATAACTCATATTGCTCTTATAAGACATATTAAACATTGAATCAAGCAACATGTGGGTGAAACGTCTGAGAATTTACATAGCATCGTTAATAAACAGAATGACGTTAATTAAATTATGTTTATATCTGAGCTATTTAGAGAATGAAATTGCATTGTAATATTATTTGCAAAATATAGAAAGAAAAGTGGACCAGAATAATAACTGCATGGTACCCTAGGGGCGACAAAAGAAATAAAGGAAGACAGTGTAAACGTTGGGAATACGACTTCAGACAGGTGGCAGCCCTAAGTGGACCCAAATAGCCTGAGATCGAACTGCATGGAACTCCTTGGAGGAGGCCTTTGTCGAGAGACAATTCATCATCATTCATCATCAGCCTATCTCCGTCCACTGCTGGACATAGGCCTCACCTATGGCACGCCACTGAGCTCGATCTTCAGCTCTTTGTTTCCAACCGCTGCCAGCCAGCTTGGGTATATCATCGCTCCATCTAGCTGGAGGGCGCCCTACACTACGTTTACCGAGTCATGGTCTCCACTCTAGAACACGAGAGACAAGCTGCTACAGAAAACTAAACCGATTACCGATATACTAAAAAAACTACAATTAGGTATAACAAGTATCAATGTAAACAGATGATAGTGTTAGTAAAGAGATGTAAAGAGTAACAGTAATAAAGGCTAAAATATAAATATATTATTTGCAAAATATAGAGAACTAGTCCCCCGAGGTTTCATCCGCGTTCCCGAGGGATGTAACATTTTCCCAGCACAAAAAGAATCCTATGTGTTATTCCAGGGCATTTTCTATAAATGTGCCAAGTTTCATCAAAATCCATCTGGTAGTTTTTGCTGGAAAGAGTAACAAACATCCATACTCACAAACTTTCGCAATTATAATATTAATAAGGTTCTAGACAGTTTGAAAGCCATGAAACTTGTCTTTACTTATCCCGGCTTTACAGCACTTATAAAACTGAAGCCCCTTATACTGTAGATATACTTAAAGATTACAGGACTCTAAGAAGTGACTTGTTCGGTTTCTTGTTTCCCTCTCTGCCAAAGAATAAATGTAAAAATAAAATAGGAGCGGTTAAATTCTGGGAAATAATTTCCAAGAGGTCTAGTTCCCTCCTCTATCTATCTAAGAATATTTAAGATTTGAATGAAATATGCATTTATTAATACGTTACAATCAAAATAACATTTGTTCAACTAATTTAAGTAAGTACCATCCAACAGGAAAAGAGAAAAGCCAAATTTTCCCTTCACGGATACAAATTATACCACATTTTTCATTTCGGCCCTTCATTCATTACTTGAGATTAACTTTCTGTGCCCTACACTCTCACCTGTTTCCGAGTTACGGCAAAGAAGAAAAACAAACACTTCTCGAGTGCCGGTGAAAAACACTTGGTACAATGTTATTTCACAATCTAAAGCATTGATATAAAGTAGCTAGATGTGACATCAAAAAGGAATATACAATGAAGAATACTTTTACAATTTTAAATGGCACTTCATTTCTTTAAGAAATAGTAGCTTTGATAGTACAGGCTCGGTGGTTAGCGACCCTTTCTGCCAAGTCGCAGGTTGCGGGTTCAATGCCCACCTAGGACAAACATTTGTGTACATGAACATGTCTGTTTGTTCAGGGTGTAAAATATCTATATAAGTATGTATTTAGAAAATAAAGTTGTATTTGTAGTGTGTCAGTTATCTGGTTTCCATAGTATAAGCTCTGCTCTATTTGGAATCATATGACCGTGTGTAAAGAATGTCCCAGGATATTTATAGTGTTGCCAAGATATGTTGTTGAAAAGTACTTAAAACTTCCGACATATTGCTTTGAATAGATTTGACTTGGAACTTTTTAAAACGACCAACTTCATATTGAATCGTCATATTATATTTTGGTAAACGCTTTTTTGTATAAATAATTTAAAAGTACGCTCTGGTTTAGAATACCACATTCAGTAACTTGAATCCTACAACCAATGTTAAAACTATTGTTTTAGTTTTATTTGCAAGACTTTTCAATGCCGCGATCTTTGCCAGCGTCATTCTAAAACAAGTGGTCAAATTTGTAACTTTTTAAATATATTAAACAAATGAATAACTGAGTTATATCTTATAATTATATCCAATTCAATCAATATATTGGGATCCAATCAGTTTTGATCTAATTAATATTATAAAGAGATATTTTTTAACCACTGGCCTTTTTACTTTTTATTATTGAAGTTGGCTTTGGTGGACTAACTACAAAATCATAAAAAATGGTAAATTTATCTAGTAATAGATATATAATGCTAAATTTATTAATTTGGATTCAGTGCTACATGAACAAAAAAGTACTTAAATTTAATGTAAAATCACTTTTGAAATGAGAACATCTCTTAAAGGGTACGATTGCGAGTGTGCTTAACATTGTATAAAGATTTTATTGTTAATAAAATATTGTGTGAATTAAACTATGTATTAAAAAAAACAATATTTTTAGGACAAAAAAGTTCGCTTATCTCATTTCGTTTTATTCTGGTATTGCCTCTTCCATCAAAGTCAACAAAATGTTATTTATTTTATTACCTCGTTGCCTTGGCAAGAAAAATATGAAATTTTGGGCACACCTACAATATTCAACCTTAATAAAAATGCTGTAAAGCTTAAACTCAGCTGAGTGTCGTAGGGTGCAACATCTGTCAACTGGAAACCAATTTAACACCACACAATTAAAAAAATATCATTTGCTACCATCTATTTTAAACAGAGTGTAAACAAGTGTCAACAAATTGCAGAATTACTCCGATACAGGTTTTTTTTTCCATTCGCCGTCACAACCTCAAAGCAATTGCTCGGCTTCGGTATAGTCATTTTTTTGAAAGCTATCACTATATAAGCATTTATATCTCCCTTTCTGATTTATTGCTCAAACGGCTACGAGACGAAAATGTATCGGGAAGTGACGGTTTTTTTAACCCTTATGTCTTTAGCCATAGGGTCCTTATTAGACGGTGATTTCGATATAGCAAATGGTGTGAAATTAGTTAGTATACCAGTGTCGAACAATTTGGAAGATGAAGGAAGATCGTTCGGGGAAAACTCGCCTTTATTCCGTATGGCAAAGTTTCTACAAGGGCATGAACTTCATGTGAAATTACCTAATTTGATAGAGAAGGATAAGATAACACAGATTTTCGCGGAATCGCTGAAGACCGTTGATGAAACATATAAGGAAAATGCTGGTGAGTGATGTTATCAATCGACATTTGATTGGTTATTTAATAGAGCAATCGAATTCGTCTATTTTTTTTTCGTTTATCCGTGAAGCACTTAAAACTTTAAGCAAAAAGTTCAATCACAAAATGCCTCTTCTAATAGGCACTCCAGAAACCAAATATTAATGAAAAATAGCGAGCGTATCCAAAAAAATCATATTCCAAACGTTAATGTTGATTAGCTAATTAGTCATAATAAAATATACAAATTTCTTAATAAATATGCAGTGAGTCCAAAAAAATTTGATTAAAATTCAAAAATCTTTAAATCTTGGTGCTTAGAACTAGGTCTGAAATTCTAATGCCACATTTTCATAGTAAAGTAATTTTTTGATTTTCAATACACTCTCATTAATATATTTACAAATCGGCTAAGACAAAATAGTTAAGTACCAATTTCTATTCTGTTTGTGAGTGCTGAGTGTCATTATTAAAAAAAATCGAGAAAATATGTTTTACGATTATGGTTGAATTTTGACCAGTGGCCTAACATTAGTCATGATATTATCTTCTATGTATCTATTTATCTATCTATATAAGCAAAAAAGGGGTTCCTTTGACGCACCATCACCTCAAAACTACTGAACATATCGGGATAGGACTGCTACCATTCGACGCGGATATCTCCGATTTTTTCCTAGATGGTTATAGGCTATATTATGATATCGATAAACGCGGCTGAAACCGCGGGGGACAGCTAGTGATAGATTTACAGAAATAGTTAGGTATATTAAATATTTTTATGTTTTTAAATATAAAAGCTAGTAGAGAGCTAGTAAAGAGTAGTAGAGCTCTTAGTGCAGAGTTCGTCCGGTGAAGTACCACCTTACCCATTTCTGCCGTGAAGCAGTAGTGCACTTGTATTACTGTGTTTCAGTTAGAAAGGTAAGGGGGCCGGTGAAATTACAGACACATGAGACTTAACAACTTCACGTCTCAGGGTCGACAACGCATTGGCGATGCCCCTAGTGTTGCAAATGTCCATAGGCGGCGGTGACCACTTACCATCAGGTAGACCGTCCGCTTGTGTGTCGGCTTATGTGGTAAAACAAAAAAAAAATAGTACGCAAAATACTTAAGCACTAGCACAAAGTCTAACAAAATAATCTCCCTTAACATAACAATAGATTGGAAAGAACTCTTCTAAAAAATCTTACTAAAGCATAGTCGTTTTCTTCACAAAAGTGTCCCCAAAGTATCGTAATATCATTGAATCATTTTCCTTAGATGTAATTTCCGGCGTCTGCTGTGTATCACTCCATTTTGATATTTATTTACCTATTTAGAGGAGCGCGTTCACATTTTTTTCAGTTATTCTTATCTCTGCGTATACTTTTATGTTCTTTCGAGACTTCGGGTACTATTTTTCATTGTCATCGTGAGCTAAACTTAGCGTAGATTTTTTTAAATTATAAAGGATACCTTCCTGTGTGTCTAACCAGGTGATGTAAAGTGGTGATGGGCCTTTGTTGTGGAAAGTAAACTGTAATTGTCGCTAAGGTCTTGCTTGGTTCATCTCATCAGTCAATGTCTCAACTTTGTATTCAGGAGATCACATAACTTTTTAGCTAGATTATTATGATTATAGAGCCACTGAATATTTAATATATCCTGAGCCTTACTTTACACACGCTTATCTGATCCCTTGCAAAGAGAAGCAGAGCTACGTTAGTTACGCTAGTTACGGAAACTAGATATAACTGATTTTTACAAGTACTGGAAGGAAATCGAATTCGAGACATAAAATAACTTTCTTGTACTACATTTTTCAAATACCAATGTTTCGATCTGACATATACTTTTACCTGTACCATAAGGTACCCTAGAAATATGCGTCGCAAAATATACATAAAAAATATAATATTTATTGCCATAAGTCATTAAGCTACACAGAACGCTAATAATGTTCAATTTGGGGTTCAATTATGTAAGGTAAATGACAGTAGCTCGACGATTCGTTGCGGCGTACCTGCTCTGTCTCTTTCACTTTCTACGCAATCATGTGAGAGGTCACCTCTCGGATACCGCGGGCCCTCTGAAGAAGTTTGTATTTGCGGAATAAGGGAACTCGTTAGAGGTTTAGATATTCCTTACCCGATCTTAGCCTGCTCTAATGCTTCAGGGTTTCTTGCGTGTATAGCAAGTTGCGGTCACTGGAGCTTATAAGAGTTATAGTGGTGGTACAGAACCCGTTACGGGTTTACTGACCCACTCTCGTGAAGATAATTATTTAGTATCTTCCTATTGGATTATTAAATTGGGTCCGAGTCGTAAATTGTTCAGCGGAAACACCAGCCCATTCTTTTTACTGACCTAGTTGTATTCTGGAATACTTTGTTTTGAATTACAGTCGCATATTAATCTTGTCAAAGATATTATACGCTATTCAATTATTTATAAAAAATATTTTTAATGCAACCGATAAAAGAGGCATCAATTTACGAGGACAATAGTCTTGACAATATTCTAAGCATAGAATAAAAATTTTGCAAAAAAGCTATGAACATTAAAATTTTCGTGTTAATCCATCATGTCCTTAACTATGTATTATACCTATTTTTGTTCTTATTCTACTTTTCTTGTTTCTAGTGAGTGGGCGAGGAAAAGGCGGCGGCGGAGGTGGCGTGGCGTTAATCGGGCTCATGTTTGCCAAGGCACTTGGAGCTGCCGGTATTGGAGGTCTTGGTCTTCTGACCATGAAGGTATAAACTCTATCACTTATTTATTTATTTATACTTTATGCACTGAAGTGCAAAGGCGAACATAATGGCATTTGCATATTGGCCTTAGGCATTTTCTACCTGTCTGCCTTGGGATGATGCAGAAACAAGCGAGGCAGGTGTACTAAAAGATGGTCAAGATTATGTGTACTTGTAAAAACTTTTCATTAACATCTAGCTGTTACCTTCTAAGAATAACACTTCGAATAGTTTCATACGGTAAATTCCTTGGAAATATGATTAGTTCGCAATAGTTAGTAAACTAAATACGATAATCATCCTTGAAAAATTCAAAATGTTTCCTACTGTAAAATTTGTGATGAATGAGTAAGAGAAAATAAAGTTGAAGATATAACTCACAACGTGGCAGGGGCCTGGTCACAGCTGTCGCCGCACCGATAATAAATGTGGAAAGTTTCCAGGAGGGGGGGGGGGGGATCTGGCAAGCGTGTGGCATACCCTTGATTGTTTACAGGCAAGACTACTAAAAAGTAATTTAGTATCAGCTTAAATTCGGTTAACAAAGCTGTTGGATTCGGTCGAAGGCCCAATGAGTTTTTAGTTGATCAGAGGGTACTGAAACAAATAGCCTGCAGTTAATGCCTTCACGTTGTGAAGAGTTCAGTATTTTAGGGGCGCACTATAGAAGAACTACAATCTATCTTGCAAATTTAAAGTTTTGTAAACTGTTAATAAAATTATGGAATTTAGTTCTGATGATTTCTTTTGTCTCGATGTTGAATTTTGAGTTTCTCTGCCCGGCTGAAAAGTAAACAAATATTCAATAGGTACTACCCTTTTTGACAATACCTTACAATCCATTTAAATAGCCTAAGTCTACACAAACACAAATGTACAGTCAACTTTAATTGGAAAAAGCAAGCAATTATCGTGCGCCAAAAGACCCGTATGCCCACAGCCGTGACGCGGTGAAATGGCGTACCGATCATGTACCAGATATTTATAATGATTAATCATTTCTTACTGTTCATCTCATAGATTTTATGTTTTGTGTTAGTTATATATAGATGGTTATGGCATTTGAGCATAAGATTTATATGAACAAGTGTAATTACGTTAAGCGATAGGTAGAAAGAGATGTGAGATAAGCGAAGAATTCTTTAATCTTAAATCAACGAAATATTATAGAAAATAAATTTAATAGAATTTGTGATGGTCGACAGCTGGAGTGGAATTACTCATAAATATGCTGTTTCAGAAAACCCGTTGATTTTCGTGGTAACTGTTTTCTTTTCTATAGAAAGTCAAGTCAATTTTAACAAGATGTCATAGAAATTCTCATGAAAAGATAAACCACGCTATTCCTTTGATAAGTGCGTTATATACATATTCAAATTATCTAAAAATCAAGCCTTTATCATATTTCTCAGATAAAAAGGGTCAATGATCTAAATTTCTCAATTCATAAACATTCCAGCTTGTATACTTTCATTAGGAGCATAATTGTTCATCATTGTAACGAGATATTTATTAATGTCTCATAAAATCCGTATTAACTTCAGTATCATACCAAAAGAGAGCATGTTGAGTGCCTTCTCGAGTATTGGGTACGTACTGATTAATGTTTTTATTACGTTTACGCAGAGAATTTATGTTGATTACGCATGTTTAGAGTAATATTGTTGGCTTATTACTTTGTAGTGGCAATCAATGCGATTGTAAGTGGTAAATTTCTAGATATGATATGGGTATTCTCCACTGAAGCAATCCAAATTTATAATAAGGTGGTGAAACAGGAGCAGGAGTGATGAGGTTCCGTGTCTGTCTGTTTTATTCAGAAACTGCAAAACTAGAAATATGGTATAGTTGTATTACTTTCTTGCCTGTATCTAAGGTATTAAACAGATATTAGAAAATAGAGGTCACAATTTGTTAATGCATTTACTACGGCAAATAATATGCTATATCAGCTGTCATGGCTTGCATAGTCCAAAATGTGTGCCTACAAAATTTTAAAGCAATTTATTTTTTCATAATCAGCCCCCTTATTCAGTTAATACAAACTTCGCTTCACGGAGGTCTCGGAGAGCTTACTTCTCACGTGATTAGTTATAACTATATTATAGTTTTCAATGACTATGATACCATGGCTTTAAGTGTTAAAATATGTTGTAAGATCGAATCTTACTTATATTAATATAATAATAAATATAAATTAATATAATTTAATCTTACTTAACCACAAACTTCGTAAGTTAACATCAAATTCTAATCTCATCCCCAGGCCCTCGCTGTATCAGCTCTAGCTCTAATGCTGTCAGCAATAGTAGGAGTGAAGAAACTGGCTTCACATGACGACCATGATGATCATCAAGTCATCTACGCTGGACACCACGGCCACCACAGGAGACGGCGAGACGTGGACGATACACCATTGCCTTATAAAGGATGGACAGAATTTGCAAAGACTACATAAAGTGCTTCCAGAGTGATTGACGAAACGAATCAAAATGTGTGGACACAATAGAAATTCAAATTTAGAACAAATTTTGAATGACAGTTGTCTTGTCAACAAGACCTTAGTTAAGAATTACTTAGAACAACCACCGCTTTGCTAATTATTTTTCAGAGCACTGTTTTCCAAAGTTCCTGCTATGGTTAATCATTTTGCGCATGACTTTCATTCCTCACGCAGTAATCTGCTTATATTTTAATTTAATTATCCTTAATGCAACTACCTCGCTGTAACAAAGCTAGCTTTATATCTCCCCTCACGTTTTCAGCAATCATTTCCTACATATAATTTTGCATACTACCAGTTTTCTATAGTTCTCTTACATTTTGTTCTCTCTTCCCTGCTTCTTCATTAATTTATTTTTTACAAAAAAAAAGTATTATTTAGGTATTTCTATTCTAATTTATTGTTATTTATTAAACGTGTTAATTAATTAAATATAGTTTAAAACGTTTTAAATAATTTTGGGTTTTATTTCATAGCTTAAGCATGCTGCGCCCTTACCATGAGTTTTTAACGTACGCACTCGCTAGCGACGGCATAAAAAAATTATATGGCAAATGTGTACAGCGCCACTAGCGGTTACCTAAAGAACTAAAATCGATAGTACGAGGCGATATGTAAAAAACCTATCGAAATGTAAACACTAGCAAGTAACGTATTTTAGCCTTTGCTATAGAAATTCGGTACCAAGAGTCACAAATTTGATAGTTGCTATCGAGAAATACTGTATCGGTAGTAGTTTACTCGCTAGTGACCAAAGTAAGTTTCGATAGCAACTAGGTAGAGGTACAGCAGGCCTACTATGAACTCTTATTGCGATTCATTTGACGACCTAAAATAAACTGCCCCGCTATTTCATACCACGACGTCATTAACGCGATTCAGTTTAGGTTGACGCCAAATCAAGTCTGCAATTGGATGACAAACTGTTTTCATTCGTTCATTTTTCGTACCATGAGGTGACATATCAACCTAAATTGGATAGTTTAAGTGTCAAATTAAGCGATCCAATAAAAGTTGCTTCTTTCTTGGCGTGAAGTGAATCGTTTTGTTAATAATTTTTAAAAAATAGTGAAAATATACGTAATTCAAGGTATTTCAGTTGAATATTTTGTGTTTCTTATGTGTTAATGTAAACAAGTGATTTGTAGAGCATTTTTTATTGTAGATGTCTGACGAATTAGTCCTTTTTGAATTAATGGAAAATGATAATGAAATAAACACAACACGGCGACAAAAAAGACGTCTAACACGGTAACAATCGCACCCCTTTTATTTGGAAGATGCAGAATTCATAAAGAGATATCGGTTGTCTAAACAATTGGTATAAGAACTGTGTGATGAACTGAGGATTTTTTATTAAAGCCCGTTGCTATGTCTTTATTTCGGTTCAGAAATTCCCAAAGCTGCTCAAGTTGACCGAACGTTACTCTTCGACGCGATTCATCACTGTAAAAAAAAAACACTTATAATACATTGGTACTTAAGTTAGGTACGCGTTTGAGATAAAGAAGTTTGTAAGTTTACATTATGAAAATATAACATTATTACACAAACTACACAAGGATACTTGCGCCCTTATTCGTATTACCAATTATTTTAAGTCAGTGAAACGTTTAAACACTTATAAATAAAATAAATATGTACTAATAATAACACGTAATTTTCTTTCAATAATAGTTAGAGATACCTACATTCAAAACTCTAAAAATCTCAACAATAACAACCGCCTTCTGTCAAATCCAACATGAGTGGAGGCGCGCTCTAAACTCGTCATAATCAATTTATTTTTACGACAACACTAAACAATAACCTTTAAATTGTAATGTAAAAAATTAGTAATTTAGTACTAAGAAAGCCTTAGTGGTATTTAATTTTATGCTCAATAGCGCAATTTTAAAATATATTTATTGTTATTTTTACACATAGAAACCGCTAAATCATATCAACTAGGTTTCGAAACGCAACACATATGGTTCGAGTAAAAGAGACAGACTTATGCAACGACGGTATAGCGTTATCTCTTTCTCACTGCGGACCAGAGACAAATTTCGTTCGTTCATTCCTCCGTGAGCGATTCAAACGCCAGTCACCAAAAGGCACTTCATGGTACGAATCTTAGCGATTCAGTTTAGGCACCTAAACTGAATTGCATCGGAATTGAATGGATAAGTAAAAGTTGATGGTAGGCCTGCAGGTCTTTATGAATTGGTACAGATAACATTTAGCGTTATCAACTTATTTAAAATCGGCGGTTTCTTGGTATTTCCATCTTTGATATAATCTTAAATATTAGGTTGGGGAAAAAGTCTTTTCGCATTATAGTATGTTTGAACTTGTAATAAAATCTCTTTGGCTATACTATTTGTATCTGACTGGTTTTGGTATCATTGAAATTTTAAATTTTTAAGAACATAATTCGAAATTCAAATTAGGAAAATGTGTGATTTGCATTTGTTTTTCGTACCGCCAAGCTGAGTGAATATAATGAAGAAATTCAATTCATTTTAAAATTTTACTACAAAAAAGGTAAAAATGCAACGCAAGCCGCGAAAAAAATTATTAATTAAATGTTTATGGACCTAGTGCAGTGTCTGAGAGAGTAGCACAAATTTGGTTTAAGCGTTTTCAATCCGGAAATTTTGATGTCAAAATGCACGTCGCTCTGGTCGCCCCATTACGGATAAAATGGATGCCATTTTTGAAAAAGTGGAGTAAGATCGGCATATCAGTAGTTACGACGTAGCTGAAGAACTGGGAATTGACCACAAAACAGTTTTGGCGTATTTGAAAAAAACTGGGTACACAAAAAAGCTAGATATTTGGGTACCTCACGAGCTCACTGAAAGAAACCTAATGAACCGTGTACTCATTTGTGATTCTTTATTACGACGTCATGAAACCGAACCATTTTTGAAGAAGCTGATAACTGGTGATGAAATGTGGATCACGTACGACAAGAACGTGCGGAAAAGGTCGTGGTCAAAGGCCGGTCAGGCTTCGCAGACTGTGGCGAAACCCGGGTTAACTCGCAACAAGGTGATGCTGTGTGTGTGGTGGGATTGGAGGGGCATTATTCATTATGAGCTGTTACTACCAGGCAGGACCATCGATCCTGAACTCTACTGCGAACAACTGATGAGATTAAAGCAAGAAGTTGAGAGAAAGCGGCCGGAATTAATCAACAGAAGGGGTGTGGTTTTTCATCATGATAACGCTAGACCTCACACATCTTTAGCCACTCAGCAAAAATTAAGAGAGCTTGGCTGGGAGGTATTAATGCATCCGCCGTATAGTCCTGACCTTGCGCCTTCAGATTTTCATCTGTTTCGGTCTCTTCAGAATTCTTTAGGCAGTGTCAGGTTAACATCACGAGAGGACTGTCAAAACCACTTGTCGCAGTATTTTGATCAGAAGCCCCAAAATGTCTATAGCAATGGGATCATGTCCCTACCTACAAGATAGCAAAAAGTTATCGAACAAAATGGTACCTACATACTTTAGTTAAATGTAAATAAACTATATTAAAAATGTTTTGAATTTTCTTAAAAAATGCGAAGGAACTTTTTCCCCAACCTATTATAACACATGTCTCATCAAGAGACTATATTTTTCGACGAAATATAGGAAAAAAATCTAACAAAGAGTTTGTAAGACAGAAGAGTTATCAAATATATAATATGTATGTATATGTGCAGAAAAAGTGCTGAAAGAGTTGAAAAAGGACATTATTTACAGAAAAGACCTAGCCAATTACATCTGAAATTCAGTAGAAAAGCTTTCAGGAAAAAAACATTTGACAAACCTAAATCTTTTGTCATCGGGCTTAACAACTTAGGAAGTAATTTTCTTTTTTTTAGGACTTTGTACTTAACAATGAGCGGACCGTATTTCAAAATAATTCTTAGTAACTCATATGTTTAGGTATGACATGACATGTAACATGTTGGTTCTTCAAAAGTATTCCAGCATATCTTTAACAGCACCGTTATACAGCCGGAAGAATCAAAAAGTCTAATTTCTAGTACTTATTATTAAGTAATGTGTCGATTAGACAAAAAATATTGCGTAGACGATAAATGTTTGGGATCCGAGGTGTCATTCTTTACGATTAAATAGCGCTTGCTCGACGATGTTCGTCGCAAGCTCTATGCTCTGTCACTTTCACTAACATGGCAAACTCGAGAGAGGTCCGCTCTCATAGGCCTCGCTGCACTCACCGAAGATGTATATATTTGGTGACGAAGGAGGCACACCCGGAAAATGACGATAATGACTGGGAAGGGTAGGTGATTCCGTAAGGTTAATGAGTCGAGCTGAACGATGATTCAGCGCGGGCTCCACGCATTGTCTCTGCTAGTGATAGCGAACCTCTCACGTAATTCCGTTGTTAACTTGAGAGATAGATCTTAGGGAACGCGGTGATATATCACGAAGTCTATCTAATTATAACCTGGTACAGTAAGAATATGATATAATTTCTCTATTTTTCATCCTTATGATAATAAAGCTGGAAACATGATGTATCAAAATGTGTTCTCACCTCAAAGTCTTTCCGCTGAGTAAACGCAAGTAAACCTCTGCTTTACCATTTTATTGTAAAAGCAATGAATAGCTTCATTTCAAGCGGAACTGAGACATGAAGCATCATTAACTCTGATTCAATATCACTGAATCGGAGGGAATCCACAAATTTTAAACTTCCTATTCATGATTGTGTCGAAAGGTAACTCAAGTGAAATTAATTGTATTTGTGGCTTACGAATAAAATCCTGGAATTGTAATATAGAAAACTTTGAAGGGATTTAAGAGATGATAATGTATCTACGTATAAATTCGCACAATGAGCTGGAGGATGAAGGATTGAGATGTACACACAACAAAGAAAATTACGATCGCTTGAAAACAGAAAAAATTCTAATTATATTTTGATGGTGCTTTTTCCGCCTAAATGGAAGTATTGTAGCAATATAGCATAGTCAACAAACTTTACTTTTATATTTTATAATAACCATAAATTACCTTCCTTGTTTTGAAATGAACGCAAACTTTTCTTGTTTTGTGTAAGTTACACAACGTCTTTGTATTGGAAAGACTAATGAAAGTAGATGGGCATTTGGGTAGAGGAACCCCGAAGAAGAAATGGATGGATTGTGAGGGACAATAATATCAATAAGAGGAGAGCGAAGTACTGACATGGCAAAGTGACAATATTTTTAATCTATTGGAATCAAGTAATTTCGTTACCTATATGTTTGAATTTATGGACCTTATGTGACATATTATTGTAATTACATACATCTAAGGTGAATTTATTAAAAGTATTCTAGTATTTGTATACCATTTAGGCAGTTTAATGATACTAGTTATAGTATGTAACACCTTAAATCTTTTCATATAGGATGGGTCATCATTTGAAGGTTTTTTACCTATATCTTGTGAAATAGCACTTGATTTCTCTGAGATACTACACTAAATGCTTCATGTGACCTTATTCTGTCACGCTATCTCCTTATTATATTGAAATAGGAGCGAGGTATGAGACTCCATTTAATAGGGAAGATCTTCCACCAGGCTAGGTGATCATGCCTGTGGACCGCGGTCCAATTGTTGATGTTGGATGCTGGTATATATGTCAAATCCTGAGAGAATCTCGATATCACGATGTAGGAATCTCGTGTGTTTATACTCGTTTATAGATGTCGCCACATCTATGGAGAAATCTTTTAAAACACCATAATAATAATAATAATAAATGTTTATTTCTGTATCCAAGGTTTACAATTTAAAATTAAGGTTGGGACCTTCTTTTAAGTACAGAAATAGGTACTTGTGTCAGAAGACCCCGCTCTTCAATAGCCATAATATAAGGTTAACACATGGTACAGGTAAGTAATGTTAGATACAAAAATGTTGCTTATAAAATTATCAAAAACTATTAAAACTACAAAGGGGTGTGTGTGTGTGTGATTGCGAGTTATGTATGTGTGAGTTTTGTGTGTGCTGCATAGAAATTATTCGTGTCATAGAGATTAAATATCAAAAATATATAGGAGGGTTTTATTTTATATAAGCTTAATTCTTACGCAGTAGTACTTCAGTCTCCTCATAGGTTTTTGCTAGCAACCAATTAATCAATGTAGTTTTGCAATCGAAGTATTGTTTTGGATAAATATTTAGGCCTTTGTTAATTAGATTATATAGATGTGCTGACTGTCGGACATATTGGTTGTTAGCAAAAGAAGTTTTAGCGAATCTTACCCTAACAACCTTATCGTTTCTTCTCTTTTTTAAAAAATTGTGGTCATATTTTAATGTTTTGTGTATTTTTAGAACTATGATAAATATATAAATTTCTCACACTTAGCAACTTGCACGTTGTGTAAAGTATTGCCGTAGAGAATCTATATGGTTTAAAATACATGACCTTGATCAGAATTCGTTGTGCCCGTTCTAGGTATATAAATTTGGTTTTTGCGGCCCCGCCCCATACTGGGACACAGTATATTAAGATGAACTGTACTAAAGCAATATAGATTTTGTTTAATAGTTTCTCAGGCGCTACATGTCTTAATATTTTAAAAATCCATATCAATTTTCTGATTCTTGTGCTTAGTATTTCAATTTGCGGGTACCATGATAGTCTCTGATCTATTATAACTCCCAAATACTTTGTAGAATATACTTTTTGAATGATGGGACAGTTGCAGTCTTCGTTATGTAGATTTACACAGTCATGCAGCCTAATACCAAGCTCATTCTCAGGTTGGGTTCGATTATAAATGGAGTAGCACATATAGTTTGTTTTTAGAGCATTGAGAGTAAGTAGATTTGCCTTGAGCCATTGAGCAATCTTGACCATGGGTCACCCAATTCATGTTATTTGAAAAATACTATAATGACTTGGCTAATAAATAATGATTATACTAAATTACTGACAATATTCTGAGAGCAACCAGATGATCCACATATTTGCTCTATGAAGTGGTATTAGTGAACAACAGTAGTGAAAAGTAGTGTAATGCCTAGGCAATAGTCAACGGGCTTGTTGGCTTGGTGGTTAGAGACCCTGACTGCCACGCTGCAGGTCGTGGGTTCGATTCCCATCCTATACAAAAATGTGTGCATCAAAATGTCTGTTTGTTCTGTGTTTTGATGTATAAGTATATATAAATAAGTGAATTGAAAATGTATACGTAATATATCAGTTGTCTGGTTTCTTTCTGTTTAGTTTGGGATCAGATGGCCGTGTGTAAACAATGTCCCAGGATATTTGATCTGTATTTTTTTGTTAGATTAGTGTTAGGGAAACCTCGATATTCTTCTATGGGGTTCGTCAAGAAGGCTGTTTTTCAGGGTCGGCAACGCGCGAGTGATACCTACGGTGTTGCAAGCGTCAATACACTGCGGTGACCGTTTACCATTAGACGGACCGTCAGCTTGTTTGCTACCTAAGTAGTATAAAAAAATCTATACAGGCTAGTTTCCAATCGCCAATTATACCTAATATAGTTTATCGAAGCATGCCAATTTTGCCACTTCATAAATGTTTAAATAAAACATTAAGGAAACACAAATCGATGTTTGTAATCATCGTAAAGTCATTTATAGGTATGTTTTTTTTCCTATAAATAAAATGGCTTTAAGATAATCCCACGAAAATATCGCATTTTGTTGTCAAAACGGGCCGATTAGAACTCGACAACTAGTCATTCTGAATGAAGGCACATTACATCTACCACCAATTAACCCCCTTTTTAGGGTTCCGTATCCAAAACGGTAAAACGGGACCCTATTACTAAGACTCCGTTGTCCGTCTGTCTGTCCGTCCGTTACCAAGCTGTATCTCATGAACCCTGATAGTTAACACTAAATATACCATAACCGGGTCAAATGACCCATTTTGACCTTTGCACAATGCACGTATCATCTTATTGCTTTTGCACATTTGAATTCATGACTTTTTCTTACTAATTTATATACTGTTATACTATTTATTTCCCTTCCTAACAACCGTATTTCATACATTCAAGCAGGAAACATAAAGTCACAGTTGACCCGCTATGGTAGAAATAGGTACTTAGTAAATGTTGGTATGATTAGTGTTAAACAGTTAACAAATACTAAAATAAAATAAATAAATATCCTAAGACATTCTTTACACACGGCCATCTGATCCCAAACTAAGCAGAGCTTGTACTATGGAAACCAGATAGATAACTGATATACTACATAAACTACTTTCTTTTTTTTTAATTTTTACTTATATATAGATATTATATAGAACAAACAGACATGTTCATGCACACAAATGTTTGTCCTGGGTGGGAATCGAACCCGCGACCTTAGGTTTGGCAGTCAGAGTCGCTAACCACCAAGCCAACTAGCCTGTCATCACAAAATCAAAATACACAAAAAAATAAATATTTAGGGGGCCCCAATACAACAATCTGCAATTTTCCTCACTTTTTATAAGTATAGGTAAGTGCGTGTCACAATTGAATTTAAGTAAATAAAAAGCATTTTGTACCTACAAATTTGTACAGAACCCGCAATGGGCGAGTCCAACTCACACATGTCCGGCTTTTTGCCTCTCGTAAATTACTACATTAGAATTGGCCAAATAAACCAAATTAACCAGGATAAAGTCCCTTTTCTCAACAAAGGCATTAAACCCGTCACTCATGCTTGGGAAGTCCGCACTGTTAAAATTATCTCTCGCCTCTTTAATAGCTAATTAAGCTGTTTCATGGTAATCTAACCCTGAATACATTAACTAGTGAAAGCGCTCTAGTTTATGTTGGATTCAGAACTCTAAATTGTGTCGGATTATCATGGCATTTGACTAATTCATGTTGGTTTGGTAAAATTTTGCATATACTGCATTGTTCAGTATGTATTATGGTTGTTTTGGAATACACCGGTTGGTGCTGAGTGGTAGTAGCTTAGTTAGGTGGGTGAGTAGTAGAGCTTTTAGTGCAGAGTTCTTCCGAGGAAGTACTCCCACCTCACCCATTTCCAACAGCAGCAGCAGCAGCCAGAAGCAGTAGTGCACTTGTATTACTTTATTTCGGTTAGAAGAGGGCCGGTGAAATTACAGGTACATAAGACTTAACAATTTCATAGTATAAACTTCACTATTACCGGGCAATAACTTTTTTCTTTGTTTTTTTATTATTATTAAGAATGGCCTTGCGTTTGGCCTTCGACTGACCCCAGAAGCTCTAGTTTATGTTGAATTCAGAACTCTAAATTGTGTAGGATTATCATGGCATTAGACTAATTCACGTTGGTTTGGTAAAATTTTGCATTATACTACATTGTCCAGTATGTATTATGGTTGTTTTGGAATACACCGGTTAGTGTTTAAAGTCTAGGAAAATAGATTTGAGTATTAGAGCTTTTAGTGCAGAGTTCGTCCGGGGAAGTACTACCACCTTACCCGCTTCCAACGTGAAGCAGTACTGCACTTGTGTTACTGCGTTTCGGTTAGAAAGGTAGAGGGCCAAAGGAGGATAATTAATTTACTTTAGTACTTGAGTCTAAATATGTAGTAAGGATAGAACAGTGTTGTTTTGCATTTTGGTTAAAATAAAATAATAACAAAAAAAATAAACCCGATTTTTTTTTTCGATACCCTCTCTATGTGATGTATAGAAATACCCATGAGTGTTAAACAAACAGAATTCTTCTATGAGTATCTATGGCAAAGTCATCGTATAAACAAGATTCAACGAAGATTGCCTGCTTGTTCCCCGCGAGAATACCTATCTAAAGGAATTTATTGAAAATTCTGTTTTCTCCTACTGAAACAATAAAGATGATAGACACGAATACATAAACAAAAACAATATTCATAAAACATTTTTAAATGTTTCTGATTTCATTTTAAATCTGAATTCTGATCTTTAGATACGCAATGTATATCATGGATTGGTTTTTATTTAACTGCAGTTTTAGTTTAGTCAGTAGATGTGATTGTGTAGAAACCTAGTATATAAGTTAACAATAGAAATGAAAAAAATTATAAGCAGATTGAAAGGAGATGGAGAAAGGTAAACCTTTACCTTTAAAGATAAAGCTGTTAAGAATATTTTTTTTTGATTACAGAAAAGTTCAAAACTTTCCCAAATATTTTTGAAAACCCTATCCACAACGGAATAGACAACTAAAAAAAACATCCCACATTTTTTAGTACACCAAGAGTCTACGTTGGGTAATGCACTGAAAAGAATGAAGGTGCTATAATCTGAAAAAAACAACAAATCCCCACACACATATAGTAATGTTGTTTGACATAATAAAGGCTTAACTTCAAACCCTTTTTCAAGTTATTTTACTGCCATCTAGCGGAGGTTACTAAAATCACATAGTAAACAATGCTTTCTCCTACCTTTACTTTCTAAAACATTAGAAGTAATCGTGCATAAACACAGATGGCGCTACGTTCACTTTAATTAGCTCCATCTGTTGAAGAAGTAGTGAACTGTAGACTTTTCTTTTTTTTAGGTTACTAGCTGTCCCCCGCGGTTCACCCGCGTTCCGGAGGTTGTAATAAGCGAACTTTAAAACGCGCGCAGTTAAAATAATTGTAATTATTTAAAATACTCACATTTCCTCAATTATAATATGCATGTATTATACATAAAACCTTCCTCATTAATCACTCTACGTTGCGCAGTTTTAAAGATCTAAGCATACATAGGGACAGACAGATAGCGGGATCCGAATATGTTTTATTCTATGTAGTGATTATTCATCCATAGTAATCTTATTAAGTGTGTCACTTTAGTAAAAAAAAATTGATTCTACGTTGCATATTTTTTATCAACACGGAGGGTAATACTTCACCTACATTAGAGGGTCAAGTCCCCAAAATTATTAAACAGTAAGTATTCTCGGTATATTCTTATATTAGCCGTCCCCCGGGGTATCTCTTGCTTCCCGGAATAAAAAGTATGCTAAAATGCAATGTATGTCCCAAATTATAGCAAGATCAGTTCAGTCGTTGGGCGCGAAAGTGTTAGAAACAACGCACTTGTGGCACAGTTCAATACTGTGCTTGGGGCTCCTCTGGTAATGCGGGTGTCCATGGGCGGCGGTATACGCTTACCATCAGGCGATACGTCTGCTCGTTTGCCTACCAAAATAAAAAAACAAACTGTCGCATTTATATGTAATTTATGTATTTGAGACCCTGACTGCTATGCCACAGGTCATGGGTTCGATTCCCACCCAGGACAAACAATTGTGTGCATGAACAGGACATGTTTGTTTGTTCTGTGTCTGGGTGTAAATATCTATAGAAGTATTATTATATTAGTATTATTAGTATGTATTTAAAAAGTAGTATAAGTATTATAGTATATCAGTTATCTGGTTTCCATAGTACAAGCTATGCTTAGTTCGTCAGGTTAGGTAGCCTTCGTTTTTAAGTTTGAAATATTTCACCAATTTTAATAACAGTGCGACACCACTTTTGCATTAAAATACCGGCCCAATTTCATACCAGCTAAGAAGAAAAGAGATGTTATTTTTTCGGTCTAAATCTTGTACTTTTGATGACATCGAATTTCAAGGACATCGGCTGGGTAATTTTATCTGGCAGTCGGAATAGTTGTTGCAGTCAATTTTGAATAACATTAATTGCAAGACTACTGTTATCTCATACTGCTCGTGCGCCGAACTATCAATATATTATGAAATTGGCTTCCACATTGAATCCGAGTGAGTTACACGGCTCGTCCGAGTTTTACCGAACGACTACTTACTGGAAGTGCGTGTTTAGGCGCAGCATACCGAAACGATTCAGCCCCGCTGTGCGCGTGCTGCATCAACCAGGAAGCGCTCACACTAATGTAGGGTAAGCTTTCTGTACTAAGGGTACCAAAGAAGTCAAGAAAGGTATTAAAATTAAATTATTATTGACCAGCTGTCTGCCGGGGTTCATCCGGGCTCCTGCATGATATCATATTTTCTTGGGATTAAAAGTATCATATATATTAGTCCGCGCTATAACTATGACGGTCGGTTAGAGACCCTGACTACCATGCCGCAGGTCGTGGGTTCCATTCCCATACACAACATCTGTGTGCATGAACATGTCTGTTTGTTCTGTGTCTGGATGTTAAATATCTATAAAAGTAAGTATTTAAAAAAATTGTATATGTATTATAGTATATCAGTTATCTGGTTTCCATAGTACAAGCTATGCTTAGTTCGTGATCAAAGAAATGAAAAAGAAACGTTCGTAAAGAATGTCCCAGGATATTTATTTATTTTATTTATACACGAAGAGTTCCAATATCCACCTCCTGATCAATTTAGCTCGATGTCATCAAATTATTTTATAGTCATCCGGATGGGTACTTGCAAAGTTACAAATGGGTAATTTAGAATGAGCTAGTAAAAGCAAATTAATTTGTACCACATCTGTTTAGATAAAGCCTAGAATTTCAGTTCAGTTACTAGTCAACAAATAGATATTAGATTGTGATTTCTATTTCCTACAAATTTTATAACGTCTGTTTAAAGACACAATATTGTTCCGAATAGCAGTAAGTAAGAAATCATTGGTATTTAAAGCATAGTACCTACCTACTATGGTATGCAAACACGTTGAATAAAATTGCTTGTATCGAAGTGAAGTCGAAGTGTTGGTGACGTCAAGGCGCCACGACTTCGGTGAGTTTGACTTGAAATTGAGGTTCCAAAGTGTAAATGGCGAAGGACCAAACATTTATGGCGCCTAACCTAAATTACTGAGGCATAGGTAGATGAGTTACCATAATTGAGGTAATATCTAGCCGTACAGGCATAATAGGCGATCAAAATTAATATCTAAGCTCTACACAGTGAGTTCAAAGGAGCTTAACTTACATCTTCCCGTCTATACTTTAATAATAATAAATATCCTGGGACATTCTTTACACACGGCTATCGGATGCCATACAAAGCGAGCATGTACACCATGCATGGAAACCAGGTAACTGATTTTATTTTTCTAAATACATACCTGGTCTAAATATCTATTTATGCATGTATTTAGAAAACAACATTATATATGTAATTTATTCTTGTAGTGCAGTTATCTGTTTTCCCTACAAGCTCTGCTTTGTTTGGGATAAGATGGCCGTGTGAAATTAATGTCCCAGGATATGTTATTTTTCGGGAGCGAAACCATCCGAGGCCGACATAAATTTAGCTTTAATTTTAGAATTATAAATTTTGATGAATAAGTGTACCTAAATTTAAGTAAATGCTAAGTAATTTATTTATAATCCATGTATTGGCAATAGAAAAATTCAATGTAACACTATTATTATGGAACCACAAGCCTCAGTTCAAAACAACGAGCTGAGCACGCGCGGAAAGATGTTAATTTTTTTAAAAACACAATACAATTAATCTTAAAATAATTTATCGTAGAATCTTCAAAGAGTACGCACTAAAAGTCCGTAGAAAATGTAAAAAGAAAAAAAACAAAGTATATGTTATAAGGACATGGACACAGAAAAACAGACATTGAATAATCATTGTTCAGAACTCCGGTTTCCAGGTTTTCCAGGTCCAGTTAATTGAAGGATTGGAGCCCATGCTTCACAGCAAGCTTCATTTATCGCTTAACGTCTTCTATCATAACAGGATACCCTCGAGATAAATCACATACCATCAGAATAATGAGTCCATACATCAGAGCAACTCGCGATACAAGCAATTTGCTTAGAAAGTGACATAGTGCGGCGATTTACCTCAAAACATAGAAACCGACGACGCGTGCTCGCTTTGTGACAGTTTTATCACATCGTACATGGAAAGTATTTTAAACGACGGAACGTTGTCGGAGTTTAAGAAGTTTTGATGTTGTAAAAAGGGCTTAAGGTATAAGCTTTCTTGAATCATTAAATAGGAGATAAATAAGATAAATCTTGAAATTAGCTATATCACTACATAGTATAAAACAATGTCGCTTGGTCTCTGTCACTATATACCTATGTATGCTTAAATCTTTAAAACTACGCAACGGATTTTGATGTGGTTTTTTTTAATAGATAGAGTGATTGAAGAGGAAGGTTTAAATGTATAATACATATAACATCCCTCGGGAACGCGGGTAAAACCGCGGGGGACAGCTAGTATTCAATATAGTGGAGTAACTAGACTTTTCGGGCCCCAATGGATAAACAATCGGACCCCCTTTGCCTATTATGAAATCTAACGTGGACTGTCGAGCGTTGGACGAAAAGTTAGTCACCCGGCAGTAAACACCTGCAAGCTGGGATGTATATTTACACACAACACAATGAGACTATAAAGCCTATGGTAATATTAAATCAATTTCGTATAGAAAGTATCAAACGCATGTGCCGAATTTCAGGACACTTTTTGCTTTGCGGTTTTTTTTAAACATTTATGAGGGCCCGCCCTCCTCGCAAAAATAACTTTATTTTTTTTTATTTTTAAATAATATAAACTAGTGCTTGACTGCGATCCCACCTGATGGTAAGCAGTGATGCAATCTTACATGTTGAGGCGCACTAGTTTATTAAGAGCCTATTCACTCTAGCCTTGAAGACACCCAAATTATAGTTGCTCGGGAAGACCGCAGCAGGCAACTTGTAATAAAAGTATCATCTATGGAGCCTATGGAACAGAAGGCCCTGACTTTCACATATAGGTACATAGGAAGATCTTAAGTGTAATTAGTGTGGATTATTTACAACCCTGATTGGGTATTGCAATACATAATAGGTTGGAGAGAGCCAATTCATTCTATTTCAATCAATATTATGTTTGGCAATTATTCATTTATTAATACATGGTAATTCTTGCTTCATTATTCAATAAAACGTTCTTCGATTAGATTGTATTTTTAATAGCTTTCCGTGTAGCTATTTCACTCGCGTTTTCAAAGGATTTTATGTATTTCGTGATTAACGAAACCCTATGTATATCTTAAATAATTTACTTTTAGCTTGGAGAAAGAATTTTAAAATTGGTGCGGTGGTTCGATTACCCTCGGCATACAAATAAAATCACAAAATTTGCTCTCTCTCTTTTTTTTTATACTACTTAGGTAGCAAACAAGCTAGACGGTTTGACGATAAACGGTCACCGCACCTTTCTTGAAGAACTCCAAGCTGAACTCATTTGGGAAACCACGGCGGGGAGCTCATATCTGATACCTGAGCGTCCGCAGTAGGAAGCTCCTCTGTGACCTCTCTTTATAATACTGGTTGTAGTATAAATACTCTAAATGACTTTATATCAAAATGTGAACAAAAAGACGGTCCATCTGATAGTAAGCGGTCACCGTTGCCTATAGACATTTGCAATATCAGGAGGATTGGAATCTCTTTTACATCAATACAAGTGGGCTTAGGATGTGACCGAATGGTGTCCAAGACAACACAACAGAAAGAGAGAGAGACAACGTCGGAGATGGGAAGACGACATCAAAAGAATGGCAGGAGCCACATGGAGGAGGAAGACACAAGACCGCACTTTATGGCAAGCTTTAGGGGAGGCCTATGCTGAGTAGCAAGACTATCTTCGCGAAACTGGTGTCAATGATATTTTATTTAAGTAATATATATATAATAACAAGGATGTTTTATAAGATTGTTTTAAAAAAGGCTTTATTATTACATCTTTACATAACATCGATATTGAACATTGTTTAACTGCCAAAATAAGTACCTAAGGTGTAGAGACAGAATTATGACTAGAGTGGTACAAACTATCTAATTACCATACCTGGTTTAATTTTAATCTGGTTTAATCTATACTAAAATTAAAAAGAGGAAAGAATTGTATGTAAGTATGTTTGTTACTCTTTCACGCAAAAACGTTTAACAATAGTTAAAGTTAAGTTTGATGAATGTGAACTAATAGTAGGCTCTAAAAAGTAAAAGTAGAGTAACTAGGGTAAGTTCCATCGGTCAGATTTCACGCGGAGATCGGATATCCTCGTGTTTACTCGGAGCGACGGAAACGGTCATTATTGGAGAGACATGGAGGCAGTTTCCCGACAGACATATTAACCGGACCTCATTCGTACAGTTAGACAAGAAAACATGTAGCGATGTTTTTTTAATTTAATTTTATAAATATCTTGAGACGTCGCATTGGTCGAGTGATATAATGATCGGCTAGTTACGGAAGTCCTGAGTTTGATTCCCGGACAGAGCAAGGAAATATTAAGGTTTAGAAATGATTTGTAATCATCCGCATCAATTCATCAGTGCTCACTGTATGTCACTTTGGCATTTAAAATGTCTGTCTCATTACTGAGAGACCTCTATTTATCTGACGTGAAGATATGTCATATCCTGAACATTGTTTTTATTTGCCATTTGCTATTAGAGTCAGACTATTTATAAATGCTTGTAAAGGCCTATTTGAATAAAAAAAAATATTTTCATTTCATTACCAAACTAAACAAAGCTCACTTATGATACATATGTACTTGTATACTTATATATAATTATATGCAAATATTAAAATAAAATAAATACACCGAAACAAACATACCTGAACGTGAAGGTCCCTCATCCTTATAAGTTCTTAAATTAGAGTTATTACCGGTATTAGAGTTTGACTATTCATTAGTGCTATTTGAATAAAAATATTTGAATTTGAAATATTTTTCATTGTAAATATACACATTTCTTTATGTAGTTTACGAATAGTTTAAATTCACGATGTGTTGAAGAATGGCATTGATTTGACTCTAAAACCAATGAACCTGAAATAAAACTGGTGATACAGGCTTCTGTAATACACTGATACGTAGTATCTATATCTGGAATTCTGTAATATTTTTTTAATAACTTCATAAAGCAATAGCGTATAGCGAAAAATTTTAAAATAAAATAAATTTAAAATAAGAATTTAAGCAAATGCTTAGGATATTTTTAAATTCAATTTTAAAATTAAAATATTAAAATTATCAAGTTTACGCGGTAGACCGTACTGCACTTGACTCGCGGCATTGGCCTTGTTGCAATAGAAACCACGCCGACTGGTATTCAACTGCACTTTGTCTTTAATGCAGCCACAGTAGCAATCTCGCTTTGGTATATGTGTATAGCCCAATGAGGTTAGACAAAAGAGTATATATACCTAAGCCTTTAAAAAAAATTAAAAAGAAATGCGCCCGATTTCCCAGTTCTGAATTTGAAATAAAAATCTAACGTCATACCTAAGTCTTTAAATAAATTTAAAAAGAATTGTGCGTGGTTTGCCAGTTCTAAATTTGAAATAATAATCTAATGTCAATTATACCTAAGCCAAAAAATAAATTTAAAAAGAAATGCGCATAGTCTGCCAGCTCTGAATTCGAAAGAAAACTTTTATGTCAATCATATTGAGTATCTAGGCATGTTACATAGAAGTGAGCTAAATTGAATCAAAGCTATCCCTATAATGTAGACATACTGTCGTAATTTCTGTATAAATTATCAAATTTAGCATAAAAATAAATTAAAATCATGGCTCTGTAATACTTGGAGTGTTTACGCGATCTAAATACCCAGAACGGCTAAGTACACACTTTGCGGAAATTTCAACAGTCTACCAATTACGGCTTATACGATACAATCCGCTGACAGCTCAGCTGCTAGAACACACAAGCAGACAGTCCGTCCTTTTGTCAATAAGTGGTCACCACTACGCATTTCTTTTCATAATAACACATTAAAAAGTTGGAACTTAAGAAATTTAAAGTTCTCCAAAACGACTCATCATATATTTTTATCTCGCGATAATATTTGATCTCTTGGAACCTCGGACGGAAGCTAATCTATACTAATATTTAAAGAGGAAAGATTTGATTGTTTGTTTGCATTTGATAGGCTCCGAAACTACTTTGACTGATTTAAAAAATTCTTTCACCGTTGGAAAGCTACACTGTCCCCGGGTGACATAGGCATTATTATATTTTCAAAAGACGTAGGGATCCTTACAAAAACTCCAATAGTGTTTTCCAAGATGTAAAAAAAATATCTAAAAAAATTCATCAATCGCATGTGCTGTGAAAACTGTTGATAGGTGATAGAAAGAACAAAATAATGAAACATCCCTCGAGAACGCGGGTGAAACTGCAAGGGACAACTAGTCTTATATAAAGCCATGAACTTTACGGTACCATCATGTTTGCAACACTACATCTAGTTCTAATTACAAGATTCCCACCGATCGAACAATAAAACAATTGACATCTTAACCCAATCCGAGGATTCCGTTATTAGCCTATTCATAACAAAAGCATTCCAAGATCAACCCGTTAATTGTTACTGAAGTATGTATATCACAAATGTTTGTGCAAGGTTGGCAATGCGCGAGTGATACTCCTGGTATTGCAAGCGTCAATGCTGGGGTGAGGGTTTACCGACAGGTGGACCGTCTGCTTATTTATCGGCCAATTTGAAATAAAAGAAAAAGATCTGACAAAGCTTCTTGTATACTCATTTGTTTTTTAATGTATGATTTATCATTACAATTGTAAATGTTTCATGCAGTTTACCAATGTAATTAATTTTAATTATTAGCGGGTATCCAAGACGCTGGGATCCCAATATCATGCTCTGGATTTGCAAGTTCGTTACCTAAATGGTAGAAAAAAGTAATCTAAAGTACATGGTATAGTTTATGGTGGTTAGAAGTATTTTTTATATAAAATAACCTTCCGCTAATGATTTACCCGCTTTTCCATGGCATTGAATATTTTATATATACGTATGTAATTATGTCAAATTTAATTAAAATATGTCTAGTTAAATAATAAATATGCTGGGACAATCTTTTAACATGGCCACACTGATTTCAAACTCAGCAGTGCTTGTACTATGGAATCCAGACAACTATACTAAGATAAATTCACAGAATAAACAAACATGGTCAGAGTGTACTGTTTGTACCATGGCTACCACGTAACTAATATACTACAAATACTACTTTTTAAATAGATACTTATATTCGACAGGCCACTTGGCTTGGTGGTTAGCGACTCTGACTGCCAAACCGAAGGTCGCAGGTTCGATTCCCACCCAGGACAAACATTTGTGTGCATGAACATGTCTGTTTGTTCTGTGTCTGGGTGTAAATATCTATATAAGTATGTATTTAGAAAAAAAAGTAGTATATGTAGTATATTAGTTATCTGGTTTCCATAGTACAAGCTCTGCTTAGTTTCGGACCAGATGGCCGTGTGTAAAGAATGTCCCAGGATATTTATTTAAATAGATATTTACACTCAGACACACAACAAACAGACATGTTCTGTTCATGCACACAAATGTTTGTCCTGGGTGAACGACCTCCCGACGAGTCAGGGTAGCTAAACACCGAACCAAATAGCCCTTTAAAATGTTAATTCTCAAGTAATTCTTACCAAGGGAAGAGAGATGCTCTGATATTAGTGTATCTGTATCTAAAGCTATAAAGTACCAAAGAAAAATAGAAAACACTCTCAAGCAAAGCTCTTCGAAGTCAAATCGGTTTTCCTACTGACCATAGAGATGAAGGCCATTAAAAGCTTTCAAACAGTGAGTGTTGCCAAGTAATAGCATATGGAACATGGAGGAGTTACCGCGTAAGTTATGGAATGTACTTTGGTTGGAATACATGTATAATTCATTTTGTATGCAAGTTTAAAGTGTTTATCGCCGTTGGCAGTGATGTCGAATTCTCTTACTGGAATCGTGGACTCCTGAAAAGAGTTTAACTTTCTTTAAAGGAAAATATCGTAAGGAATGCTTAGGACAGTTGTTAGGTTCTATGTAGTATCCAGCTGGCTGGTACCCTCAGGTTGAGGATCAGTCGTCACGCACCAGTAGGTGTGTTCCACTAGCTGTACTAGAAAGCCAGTTTCCTTATAGCCTATACAAAGTGTTACAAAATACCCCGTCAAAAATATTTTTTTATCAAAGCCAACAACCCTAGTAAGCTGTCATGTCAGGGAACCAGATTGTTTAATAGAAAGGCCTACGGACCTATTTTACCTAATAATTGTCTACTTTAATAGTTTTCTATTTTTCATTCATAAAAAACATTTTTTTTGGGGGTATGTTATACAGCGTTACTACGGTTCTTAAATATTGCGAATGGACTCGTTATAAGGCCCCATTTAACCTCTTTTCGGCATTACGGGTACTTTTGTAACATTCTGTATAATGATTAAAAAATAAAAAGCGAGGTCCCGAAGCTGCTTGCTACAATACCTACAAATAAATAAAATTTAAGTGAGTTCACTTAAATTTTATTTATTTGTTACTCGTAATGTAAAAAAAAGGTGAAAATTAACTAAAATGAAACATACAGCATATGTACTTGAATATCTATTAATGTCTATAAAGAAGTAGTAATAACACAAAATCACTGTCTTTTTCCGAAAGTAAAACAATGATACTATAAACGATAGTATTTCTCACGCACTTTTTTTAATCATAAATCGAAATTTTTCTTAAGGTTTGTGTGACATTTGCGTGCAATTTTATGTAGTTACTTCTTCAATAATCGTCTATCTATATAATATATACAGGTCGATGTGCAGATAAAAAGAACCTTATTTATTGCATGCAAAAAAAATGCTTTCCTGCGTTTTCTTTACCCAGAAATGCAACCGACTATACTACCCGTAAAGCCGAAAGGAGGTTAAATGGGGCCTTATAACACAATATTTAAGAACAGTAGTAACGCTGTATATCATACCCCAAAAAAATTAAAAAAACTGATTTTTATGAATGAAAAATAAAAGAAATATTAAACCCCACCCACACCACATACACCTCACACACACCCATACCTCACACACACTTTCACAATAATATTTTTTGCAAGTTCTTTTTTTGTTACTAACAATTCCATTATTGTAACTAGTTATAGGAAGAGCGTGTCTCCCACAACACAGGGTAACCTAATGTGGGAGCGCAGCCAAAATTATTAATGTTCTTATTTCTTGGAATAAACATATTTTCATTTTCATTTTCAGACAATAATTAGGTAAAAAAGGTACGTAGGCCTTTCTGTTAAATTATCTGGTTCCCTGACATGACAGCTTACTTAGGTTGTTGGTTTTGATAATTTACGGGGTATTTTATAACACGTTGTTTAATACATATATTATTGGATCACTTCTACAATGAAAAAAAATCTGTGGAAGCTTTTTAAATATCCTGGGACATTCATTTTACTCGGCCATCTGGTCCCAAACAAAGCAGAACTGGTACTATGGAAACCAGATAACTGATACGTATACTCTCTTTTTTCTTTTATAAATAACAATAATTGTAACTACATTATACTATCGTAATAATTTGATTGACTTTTAAGTAGTCTAATAATGCAATTACCTTTTTCTTTTTAGTTTGTATTAGTTTGTTTTGGAATAGTTTCTTTGTGTGAAGTCGGCTTTTTTTTTGTTAAAATTTTTGTTTATTTTTTGCTTTTTAGTGAATCTGAAGTACACTAACATTTTTTTCTGAATATGGGTAGACCTACTAAACGTGATTATTTAAGGTGTATTTATTATGTATGCCTACGCATTTAAGGATTTTCCTCAATTTTCTCAGGATTCCATCATCAGGTCTTGTTGTAATGATCATGGGACCATATGTTAAGTCTACCCTTTTATAAATCGAAATCGGTTGGTGTGATATTGAGATACTAGTTCATTTGTCGCACACATACTTAATGCTAATTTTAGACTTATATGGTTTTCTCATGGGTGCCATTGTCAGAACTGGATCAAATTGAAATGGGACCATTCGGGAAGCACCAGCTTTCAAATAAAAAAAAGAATCATTACAATCGCTTCGCCCAATCGAAAGTTATGAGGTAACAAACATAAAACAAAAAAAAAATACAGACGTATTGAGAACCTCCTCCTTTTTTGAAGTCTGTTAAAAAGCTCGCTAACCGTCATATTTGACCAGGGAAGTCCACTGCTGAACATGGACCTCCCGCTTGAATTTCCACGTTTCTTACCTTGAACCGCCTGCATTCAGCTGCGTCCAACGGCTTCCAGCGATTCTAACCAGGTCTCTGTCTACATAATATTCTTAATAAGAACATCGAAGTTATATAAGCTAATGCGCCAACACCTTAACATTAACTGAAACGGAACATTCATAAAAATCAGATTCCTCTCGCTAGTGATCTATTGACTCTTTCTAAATAAGAAACTAAACAATACGACGTATATGTATTACTCTTACTATTGTTTTGCTCTTTCTGTATGAATACTATGAAATTAATTGGTAGAAAGATTGTTTTTTTTTATTTTTAATGAGTGATAGAGTGAGAAATCAAGAAAGAAAATTGTTTTCTCTTGGTTATTAATTGAAATAACTTTTTGTATAATCATACAGGTATTCAAAATACTTCTTATTATCGGTATTATGGGCACGCAGTGATTTAGATCAGGTGTTCATACTGCGAACTGCTGATTTGATTTTGAAGTGAAACTTCTTAGAACGGGCTTTGAAATTTGGATCCGCAACCTTTTTGTGTGACGAAAAAGAAATGAATGATAAACACAATAAATGCTATTCAAAAGTGATTGATGAATAATTAAAATGTTTCCCTGTAATACAAAAGGTTCACTTCTATCGAGTGTCTTTACGACAGACCCTGTTTTTTTGTATATTTTGTTTTTTAATGGCTTAAAGTTAGATCATTTTTTGCGCCTTTAGTGGATTGTAATTGAATAAACTTTATAGTTTGAGATTCCATAATGTTTCGATTGACTTTACGGCTCAACTACATGACAGCCACGCCACAGGTTTTTGGTTCGATTCCCACTAAGGACAAACTTTTTTGAACATTAATTATTTCTGTGTGTGTACTATGTCAACATAGGTAAGCATGTAATATAAATTAGTATGAGCAGGCTCGCGTAGCTAGGGATCAGGGGCTCGATTCTGTATGGAAAATGACACTAACATGAGGATGTTTCGTCGCGGCCTCCATGCTCTGTCTCTGTCGCTTACTACGCTAATACTACTAATCACGTGAGAGGTAAGCTCTCCGAGGCTTCCATGGAGCGGCTCGTCGACGAAGTTTGTATTAGCTGAATAAGAGGGCTGATACCCCGATTTTGTATTAGATTAATGTAAGCCACGTATTGAACGAATAATATTAATTATTAGATATAATATTAACACAGAATAAAAAAGTTTATGGTATTATTTTTTCTCAAGCTATCATTACCATCATCATGAAGACGGAAGCTAGTTCCCAAGAGAGTCAATGAACTCTGTAAAAAAGGTTTCTGATTTAACCATAGACAACGAAATAGTAACGTGCGATAAAAAAAAATCAGAAATAATCGTACATTTCATCAGTATAATTTGAAAATGATAAAAATCATTACATTTCAATGTGGAAACGTGAGAATTTGAGTAAAAAGAGAACTTTCTACGAGCGCGTGAGTCACTTGTAACTTAATGTAATGATCGTTTTGAATGGCACAGGCGAGATGCGTTCACTATATAAGCGGACTTTAGACGGAAAGAAATCTATAAATAATTTTGAATTTGGAATGATCATAATAAAAAATGATTTATTTTTAAAATACTTTAGACCAATACTGACAGTGGATTCTCAATATAGAGGTTGGTTTAAATAAGTATTTAAAAATTTTTTAGCTTGTATAGATACTAATTTAAAAGGATTACCAATAATCTTGTAACATTTCCGCAAGGGTTACTATCTAGGTCTACTATCTTTATTATTTATTTTGATCTGATTTTGATGATGCAAATATTTAGAGTTTTGTTAAGATTGATTAAAAATGGTGCCGACTCTTTTAAGTATCGCTTAAAATAATTGAGTTAACGTTACTAACATTTTAAATAAGATTATAAAAAAAATATTTACTTTTGTTTAGTCCAACGTATTTTTACCGTCCTACGAATTTTCGATCAAGTCACGTGTCCTGACGCGAGTATAACATTTTATACCCATCCCAAGAAAAGTGCGCTATGCCGCTACTAAGGTTTCACTTCAAAAGCAACATACAGTATTGGTGTAGATGGAACATGAAATCGCTACTCGCTTACATTAGGAACGTCGCCTAGCTAGCGGTCACGGTGAATTATTTAATTCACAAAATCGCACAATCATGTTTTTATTCAAATGAACTATTAAACGAAATAAAAAATGAAAGTTCAATTCGTTACCTCCGGCTCGTAACGACGATAATAGCAATTCATGTAATGTTTACAATGAAACAAATATCGAATAGTAATCCTAACATAAAAGTCTAGACACAATATGTGAAACGAAAATGTTGACGGGCAGTTGGCTTGGTGGTTAGAGACCCGGCCTGCCTCGCCATAGGTCGTAAGTTCGATTGCCAGGAGACACATTTGTGCATTAACATGTCTGTTTGTTCTGTGTCCGGATGTCTCTCTCTTTCTAGTCACATCCCTCATTCCTGATGATCGTGGCTCCTTCTGACTTTGTCAACCAGCTGTCCCCATCGGTTTCGACCCGTTGCTTGATACATTGTAGCACTAACCGGCAGCTCCAGCTCCTGCGCTATCCGGATGTAAATATCTATAAAAAGTATGCATTAAAAATTGTAGTAAAATTTTATAATATGTAGTATATCAGTTATCTGGTTTCCATAGTACAAGCTCTGCTTAGTTTGGAATTAGATGACCGTAAATAATGTCCCAGTATAAAAAGCAGTAATTTTTCATGACTTTTAATGTCTCTCAAGTTTTAGGCATCTCATAACTGCTACGTGGAAATGGGCATAAGTATGTCCTACTAATATTATAAATGCTAAAGTTTTGTGAGAATGTTTGTTACGTCTTCGCGTCTGAACTATCGAATGAATATGGCTGAAACTTGCAGCACATTATGGTGCATACCCTAGAGTAACATATAGGATACTTTTTATTCCAAGAAAATGTAACATGCCTTGGGAACGCAGGTGAAGCCCTGAGGGTCAGCTAGTATGTGATAATATTATATGAGATAATAAAATAAATAAATAAAAAGTCTTTTATTTCCAGTAAATTTACATTTCTTAAAATCTATGTTTGTGTTAGTTTTATTTAATTTCATCTCTGTTTTTTTTATAAGAGATATAATATACAATAAAATATTTATTATAAGTATGTATTTAGAGAAAATAATGTATTCATAGTAAGTTGCGTAAAAAGATATAAGTTAACTGCTTTGGAAACCAGTCAATTTATAAGTAGTATATTATAGACTAATTAAAATAAAACAGAAACAAACCGACTTGTTCCAGCACTTCGATATAGTATTTTTTATTTTATATAAAATGAGCTTGCTTTTAGCCTTCGACTTACTTCAGAAGGAGTTATGATGAGGCCGAGGATGTAGCACGCTTATCGAAAAGTCTGAGTAGGAATCGAATACTGGAATAGTAGCCAGGTAAATCCTACGCTATCCTGTCACCCTAAGCTTCCACAATAGTATACACATTTCTAAGTAGAGCCACGGCCTAGCCATATTAATACGATTGCAGTGCTCCCTCAAGCATTAAAAGACACTTATAATACGTTCTTTAAAAAGAGCGTTAAATGGAAACTTATTAGAGTCCCAGTTATACATGAGGCGGGAGCCACCGACCCGCGACATATCTCTAGATCCGCCTGCGATGTAGTGAAAGTGAGCGAAAGCCTCTGAGATGACCACTCTTATATGAATAGTGTGAAGCGCAATCTTAATTATAATAGGAATTTGTTTAATTGCGTGTGTCTAGGCCCTTGTAAAAGCATTAACGTTTTCTTTATTTTTTTCCTGGGACATTCTTTTACACACGGCCGTCTGATCCCAAACTAAGCAGAGCTTATACAATGGAAACCAGATAACTGATATATACTACATATACTACTATTTTATTTTTCTAAATGCATACATATATATACTCGTATATATAGATATTAATACCCATACACAGAAAAAACAGACACAAATGTTTGTCCTGGGTGGGAATCGAACCCGCGACCTGCAATTTGGCGGTCAGGGTCGCTAACCACCAAGCCAACTGACCTGTCAAGTTTTGTTTTTGTCAAGTAGGCCAACAAATCGACAGATGGTCCAGCGGTATGTAATCACCGGCGCCATGGACCTTTTAAACACTCGAGGCATCGCCAATGCGTTCTCGACCCTGAGACGTGAAATTGTTAAGTCTCATGTTGTATAATGTCTGTCAGGCCAGTTGGCTTGGTGGTTAGCGATCCTGACTACCAAAATGCAGGTCGCGGGTTCGATTCCCACCCAGGACAAACATTTGTGTGCGTGAACATGTCTGTTTGTTCTGTGTCTGGGTGTAAATATCTATATAAGTATGTATGTAGAAAAAAAAATGGTTGTATATCAGTTATCTGGTTTCCATAGTACAAGCTCTGCTTAGCTTGGGATCAGGTGGCCGTGTGTAGAAGCGTCCCCAGGATATTTATTTATTATTTAATGTCACCAGCTTTTTCCCGTTTCGGTACCTTTCTTACCGATCAAACTAATTCTTCGCGGCGGAAATGCGTATGGTAGCAATTCTTCCCAGGCCGATTTCTGCGCTATGAGCTCTACTAGTTCTGGAACGTTGGCTTGGTGGGTCATGGAGTCGAATCAGGACAGACCCTTAAGTGTATGACATGTATGTTCTGTGTCTCTGTGAGTAATATGTAAGTATACATTTCTAACAAATATTTTGATAAGTTATTTAGTTTCCAAAGTGAACAGCCTTTGTTTACTTTGGAATCGGATGGCCGTGCATAAATATATTTATTACCCTTTCGCAAAATTCCGTTTGATTAGGTAATTTTATTTACTGACTTAGATCGGATATCAAACGATAGACTTTATAGTTAATCGGCTGATTAAGCCTTGATGAACACTAGTCTTAATATATCATAATCATGACACACAGAACTCCAAGCAAATTTCACAATTGATGCTCTATTTTAATCTATATTTATTACTAATATACTAATAATATTATAAAGAGGAAATATTTGTATGTAAGTATGTTTGTTACTCTTTCACTCAAAAACTACTGAACGGATATGGATGAAACTTGGCACGTAAATAGAGCATATATTGGAATAACATATAGGCTACTTTTTATCCCGGGAAAATGTGATATCCCTCGGGAACGCGAGTAAAACCGCGGGGGACAGCTAGTTGTATTATATCTTGATTTAGTTGAAATATTATAAATATTCGAAAGCGCGTCAAAGGCCATAGTCAACTTCAGACATCCACACATAGTTTACGACCGCATTTTTGCATTTTACCGAAATTTTGAGAAACTGTTTTTAATTACTTTTGCGCATCAAAAGGAGCAGTCTCTCAATTTGGGTGTAGGTATGATTTTCTTAAATTTTGAGCCATATCTGGCACATACATAGTATAAACGTAATTTGTGTATTATTAACTACTAGCTGTCGCCCGCGGTTTTACCCGTGTTCCCGTGGGATGTCACATGTATTATACATAAAAACCGTCCTCTTCAATCACTCTATCTGTTAAAAAAAACTGCATCAAAATCCGTTGCGTAGTTTTAAAGATTTAAGCATACATAGGGATATAGGAACAGAGAAAACGACTTTGTTTTATACTATATAGTGATTTGTACTGTGTTGGATTCAATCTCATAATGGTTAGTTAGGATGTCGATGAAGGCGGTAAGTACAAAGAGTTTAGAAAACTGGCTCTTAAGTGCCACTGTTGAGTCACAGCGTTTGAGCGTTGTAGCCAGGTACTCTATCATCGCGCCATGGCTCCAACGCAATGTTTTCCTTCATTAAAAGCTGTAATTCTGTAGAATTCGAACCCATAACATTTGTGGCTGAGTTTCCTTTACATCAGATGGGCCGACAAACTAGCAAAGGGTCCACCTGATGGTAAGTGGTCAACGACACTGTTTGACATTGCCAAATGACAAATAATTTAAAAAAAATACAAGTACACTGCTTCTTCACAACGGAAATAGATAAGTACTTTACAACACTATGAGCGTTGCAAATGCGTGGTCGTCCCTGAGACGAGAGGTTGTTAAGTCTCACTTGCCTGTAATTTCATTTTATCATAGCCCATTTCCAGGAAACGCCGCATTCTAAAGCTAATATACATCATCAAAGATGACCTAGTGTAAACATACGTACATAATTAAGCCCGCCCTATATTACCAACGTGTGAACTCACATTAAGCTCACCCAGGCATTGTTGAAGTGTTCTCATGGTCTTTTAGCCTACTGTACCGAGGTAAGGAGGGTACTGTGTTTTGCGGTCTGCATACGTAGATATGAAGCAGGTTTTTCTGCGTCTGATCTTGATTTTACATCGTCGTTTATGAGTTATTAAAATTGAAGGTAATGATCGCTGTTGAGGCAGAGCATTTTTAAATTATGAGTTCGTGTCTAGGCCATAATAATGATAAATATTTATTTATTCATTGATAAATATTGACTCTCTTCTTTGTTGGGTAGTATCTGATATTTTAGTGATCTATAATCAACTAGATTTTCTCGGCTAACGGTGCAATGATTTTTTTTTCCACTTGGGCCGACAAACAAGCAGACGGTCCACCTGGTGGTAAGTGGTCACCGCCGCCTATGGACATTTGCAACACTAGGGGCATCGCTAATGCGTTGTCGGCCCTGAGACGTGAAGTTGTTAAGTCTCATGTGTCTGTAATTTCACCGGCCCCCTTACCATTCTAACCGAAACACAGTAATACAAGTGCACTTCTGCTTCACGGCAGAAATGGATAAGGTGGTAGTACTTCCCCGGACGAACTCTGCACTAAGAGCTCTACTACTCGAAACAGCTTGCGGTCTAAAGTTCATACCCTTCATTACAAAGGTAAAAGTCCCATAGAAAAAGGTCATTGAATGTTTCCCAAATTATACGGCCAGGATAAAACAGACTACCTACAAACCTTATGTAGACAGTTTGGAAGAAAATTTAAAAAAAATCTTGGATTTTTCTGTCCAATCATTCTCTTGTGATTAGCTTAGCAACGAACAGCATAAATTATTTATTTATTGGATATCAAATAACTAAAGAGCCAAATACCTGATACTCACGGCTTTGAAATCTGAGTGGCGTGGAGGGTCAAGTTAATTGGTTTTAATTGTATCTTCATCAACACTAAAAGTCAGACTTAACCCTGCTTATTAAACCAACATTATAAATGCGAAAGCTTGTGAGAATGAATGTATAGATTTATGGATGTTTTGTTAACTTTCGCGGAAAAGACTGCACAGATTTCTATGAAACTTGGGATATAGATAAGGCCTGCTCTGGAATAACATAGGATTTTACTCTTTACCCCCGAAAATATTACGTTCCTCGGGAACACGGGTGAAACCGCGAAGGATAGCTTGTCTTATATAGTTTTCACTTACTTGAGCTATACCAATTCCCCCAGTGTGTTCTGACAGCTGCAATTATAAAACTCTATCTATTCCCCTCTTCCTCCAGGCAATATACCAAATCATCACTCCATAATTAGATTTTACAAAATTCTAGATAAGAAGATAAGTAGTTTGGATATCAAATTAAAATTAAACCTGATTATTGAAACCGATTAATTTACATAACATTTCACAGCAGACTTCTGGCAGACAGAAAAACCAGTTCTCAAAAACGAGTCTCATAACCAACCGTAATATTGAGCTTTATACATACCAGGAGCATTACAATAATAAAATTGTTCAAAAATGTTATAGCAACTTCGTACGCGTGATAATAAAATGAGATTATTTTTTGACCGACCGTATTTTGATGAAATAAAGGAGTAGTTTTGGAGTATTAAAAATTATACCAAGAAACTAATTTAGGAAAAAGGGCTGATTTAGCAATCTTTACATAAACCTTGGTTATGCTAATCTTCTGATAAAATAATTATCTGCATGCCCATTGTGCCCAAATAGGTAGGCCCAGGTCTCAGTATTGACACTCACAATAGATATTTTAAGTCACAAGAGATGTAGAGAAGTAGCTGCCACATCACTACCAACCTCAGCCGCTTTAAGGCAGTAGTGAAGTTTTGGTGAAGTAAAACATCGTGAGGAGGCCATAGCACGATGGAAAGGTTTGTAGTACCAGCCAAGCTTTTAACCACCAAAAACCTGTCGCCAAGCTCCTGTCGGAGTGTTTCGACACGGGCACTTAAGACCCAGGCCCTCTTAGGCTTTATGTGCCTACCACATTACTTACTTTGGTGAGATTGTGGTCTAACACAAGCTATGTATAATAATTTCTGAAAAAGAAATGTCATGTACCTTGATTGACATAACTAATTTTTTTTAAAACAATACTATTGAAGTTTAGCCTCAGTTTCACAGTAAAACTTCTCTGTTTCTGCTCTCGGTGTATCAAGGACTTAAGTATTTTCACAGCATATTAGCATGTTCTGACCTCAGTTTGACAAATCAGCTGTGACTGCGTAATATTTATCAGTACATGATTTAACTTTGACGTAACCATGGGATGCAATCTCTTTGTCATGTCATCTCTTTTACTTTGATTTAGAGTTTTTATATTTCATTTTGCATTTGATTTTATTTTTGTAACTTTTCATCTATTTATATTTTTGGATGCTGTGGTCTCCTCTTATTGAAGGAACACGTCACCTCACATTCCCTGTGTTATAATAATGTACTGTTAGCATGTATCTTCTGTTGGAGATCCATAAATAAATAAATATCTTCAATCGCATTCAGTTATTTTTCTGAACATCTTAAAATTTCTCTGAACTCAACATTTTTGATCGGGACAGGTCGGGGCTCTATCAATTATAACTTCTATCTACCACACCAAATATTTATAAACAATTATCATAGAGCAGGATAGATTAAACATGAAATTAAAGGATTATGGACTTGGGAGAAAAGAAGCATTCAAAGAACTTTTTTTTTCTGCTCTTTAGAGTTGGATACTGGATGTAATAGATGAATAAAATTCAGTTTAAAAAACACATTTCAATCAAATCTACAGGGCAGTTGCCTTGGTGGTTAAAGATCCTGTCTGCCAAACCGAAGGTCACGGGTTCGAATCCCACCCAGGACAAACATTTGTGTGCATGAACATGTCTGTTTGTCCTGTGTCTGGGTGTAAATATCTATATAAAAAGTAGTATATGTAGTATATCAGTCACCTGGTAGCCATACTACAAGCAGTACACTCTGCTTGTCTTGGAATCAGGTAACCATGTGTGAACAATGTCTTTTATTTCTCCTTTTAACATCGGTTTACATTAATTAAATTACTTCAAATCACAGAATACAATACGTAATCGCCATGTAGATGTTATAAAAGTATTCTGAAGACTTCCGCCTTGTATTCTTCATATATGCAGAACGAATCACGAGTATTATTGTTGTACTAAACAAAACACTTCGAAATAGCTTTCTCCCATCGAAATCAACGGTACAAATCTCACATGACCACGATATTGGTTGTTATCTCCGTGGTTCCGAAATTGGTATATAACTCAATCTCGAAATATAGAAATTATTAATATTTTATATCAGCTTGATTAGTTAACTTAATTATCTTTTCATAATTTATTCATTTATTTATTATATTCAACACTAACAACTTACAGTATCAATTTAAAAGTAACATAATATTGGTATAAATTCCGCTAATAATTTGTATTGACAACAATCAAAAACTTTCTAATTAATAAACTAAAATTAATGATCAAAATAAAATCGATTGAATATACATAAGTGAGAACATCGTTAGCAAAATGATGGGTGACACAATGTTTGTAACAACCGACGCTGCAATCCCCTCTTTCTAAGGGTCTTAGGATGGGGATACGTCTTTAAACAAATACCGACTGACTTCAGCTGTGAAAAAAAAAGTGAGAACAAATTATACTATGTAGTAATCGAAAGAACCACTTGGGGAAGGTTCTTGGAGACAGACGGGTCCGTTGGCATAGCGGTTAGATATTCTGATGCTGGTTCGATTCCCACAGATTATTATGTGCATGAACATGTGTTTTATGCAAATTTTGTGCAATTAGGTTTCTGGTTGCCATAGTTCTTACAAGCTTTGCTTAATTTGGGATCAGATAATTTTATGTGAAGAATATCCTAGGATATCAATTGAAACATTTTTATCTTTCATAAAATGAACTTTATGATCCTTTTAACAGTTTCTTCGATTTACTTCTAATTGTTTTTTTTTTCACTTGAGAAGCAGTTTACTAGATTATTTTCTATTGTAAGGATTTATTAACACCAACAAAAATATTATTCGGTTTTTTTACAAACTGATAGACAATCACAGATAAGGCTATGCAAAATTGCGGTCACATACAAACAAAAAAAAACTATAATTTGACTATCATACTTGCACTTGTTATGCGTCGAGTCTTTCACTTTTTTGTGAGTTCACTGACACTGTTTATCTACTATTTTTGTATGAGACTGTAATTTGAGATGTCGGTTGGTTAGACATAATTGTGCTATAGAAATTATACGTTAAGTTCCAAGCTGGTGCTTCGTGCTTGTTGAGTTTGTTCAGTCATTAGTTGGAAAAATAGTCTGTCTTTGTTGGAGACCAGTCTTGGCAATAATAGAGTGTGTTTTCAATCCTAGGCTAATAATAAAGTGTTCTAAACTGGGGCTCGATTCTATAAGGAAAGTGACACTAGCTCGAGGATGTTTCGTCGCGGCCTCTATGTTCTGTCTCTGTCGCTTACTACGCTAATACTACTAATCTTGTGAGAGGCAAGCTCTTCGAGGCCTCGGTGAAGCGGCTCGCCGACGATGTTTTAGCTGAATAAGGAGGCTGACGTTAATACTAGATTTCACGCTCAGTTTCAGTTAGACAGGCAGTATGTTTAGCTTTTATATTAGTCTAGACTAGACTAAGCTACATTCGAATTAGAATCTTAAATTGTGTAGCCGTTCTAGAGTAATTGAATCACCGGCTTTGAAATTGTCGCGGAAAAATAATGATTGATATTGTTATGATATAAAATTGATTTACAATAGGAAAATAGAAGAAATTAGTGCAATTCTGAATAACAAATACATTGTTTACGGAAAAGGTGCATGATAGAACAAGACTATTGCAGCTTTAAAATAAATTCGTTTAAACTATAAAAGATTAAACATTCTTTTTGAAATTCTACATTTCAAAAAAATTTCAAAGCCAACAAATTATCTTGCAGAGCTTCTTACCGGTTTCTTCTCTGTAGCAGTCCTCTATGGTAACTTCTATAGATGGAACATCATTAGTGCTTGTGGACCTAAACTGTATAAATAGCTTCGATTTACTTTTGTTCACCCAAATAAAACAAGGCATGTGAAGATGACGAATATACGAAAAGTGAAAAAAACTTTTACTTTTCTTAAATCCCTTTAGAATAGCTCTTGATTTCCAAGAAAGTCACGATCCATTGGACTTAGTCACTGCACGAATCTATGCCATATCCTTGTAGTTCAAAACACGTACTCGTTGACCAAATTGTATGGCGATTGTAGATTTAATTCAAGACTTGATAAGCTACCTGTAGGTTAAGGTATTTATTATTTATCCAGGTACATTTTCATTGGATTGCAGGAACTTGACCGCTGGAATTCATTTTCTATTTTTATGGTTCTTAAACTCTATTAAATTGTCCATTATGTTAGTATTCGGGTCTTTTGACATTTAACAATATTTTTAGATTAATAATATTTTTTTGCATAAAAAAATCGTGATGTTTTACTATTATTAGAAGATTACTATCATGGCACAATCTTTATCGGAAACACCAGTGCAATCAAACAAAGTCGTGAATGGACCGATTCGTATGGTTCTATTTGATTAGGTTCACTTTCAGACTAACCTTTTCCTTTTACCCGTCTTTCTTTCATATCCTCAGTAAACCAATATTGATAAACAATACTTTCCCTATCTTAATTCAGCTTATCAGCAATAGATTCCATGTCAATGGAAATCAGTCCACCTCATTCCAAAGCGTAATGCGAATTTTGTTTGTCAATGTAAACTAACAACAGTGAAATAATTTGCTTACTATGTAGTTCACGGCTACGACGAAAAAAGAAGAGAATACATCTTTTATTTTCTAACAAAGACCATTATTATTCCATTCATACCAAGCTCTGCTCGAGTTTACTCTTTTTGGTTGCACTGCCTCGTTTCTTTCACGTTTTTGTACCTTTTTTATGTGAAACCGGAGCAGAGTGTTACATAAAATGATGTAATTGAGGTAATGGCACTTATTGGGAACAAAATGGCTATACTTTGTGTTTATTTGTGGTCGAGTATGTTTTTTAAAACCGAAATAATTATTTCTATGTGTGACTTTTGATAGGTTATATTATTATATCTTTTAATAGAGATGAATAATGTGGGATTAGTTTTTCTTGCAACAGGAATATCAGCATTTGATACAAGGAGCTTTAATGGAATCTACATACATAGATCATTCTTTATTTAGCCTATAGTTACTATCGAAATATTAGCTGCAATGATTACATTAATTTTTATGCAGCCATTTCCAATTCTGATCAACGATCTCTCATATCAATCGACGCTTACAATTCCTGCCAGACGAAATTATGCAATATGCATCTATCAAAGATACACATAAATTCAATAACGACAATCTCCTTAATGATGCTTTCTAACTTTCAAGGCATGGTTACAGCTAGAACGAGTTTCCTGGAACGTCTATGTACGTAGCATGTGGGAAGCTAAATACATACAATTCTTAATACATAGTGTTACTGGATGAAATCATTCACTTGTACGGAAGGAACATTCAGTTCATAAGAAATCAGAGACCATAACAAACATATTAGCTCCAGAACCTAGCTTCCAGAGATTCCAATCGATTAGTATTCATTCTAGGAACTACAGGACCATTCTTTGATCATTTGAGAACCTGGAGTACTTATAAATAAATGTCAGGAGAATATTTTGAAGTGACTAAAATTGTAAGATAAATAACATTTAGTTTAAATGTGAATGTCAAGCTCCTAATTACAATCTCTAAAATAAATTTGTAAACTTTCACCTTTCGTTATAATAATATAGCGGACATTACGAGCTATTTATTTTGAACTTAGACACTATTTAATTTATTTACGTGACTTTTCTAATTCAATTAATGCGAATTTCGACGGTATAAGGTAATTTTTCAGTAAGCTTAAGAATATTGTCGTCGTCGAGGATTGAACAAAACAGGTTTCAAAAAAATTTCACGGTCATATGAATTTTATAACCCACAAACGAGTTGTAAAAGGCCTTGCGTGCCAATGACCTTATTCCCCATTGCCCTGCAGCCTGCAACAAAGTCACTCAAACCAAGTTCATTCACACCAACAATACTGCATGCAAGTTTGTCATCCTTATTACGAAACCACATACCACGTGCAGTCAAAACAAACGACACCTTACTTACAGATCAAGTTCGCGACCTTTACAATGACCGCATACGCTCACAGGCTTTCGCGCAACATTATGAAATCTGGACTTTTACTTCCAGACTACTGAGAAAGTTCTATGTGTTTTCGGTGCGTTTTTTTCATCGCACATAGACGAGGGGTGCGGAGAGGCGCGTATTTAAGATGACGCCGTATCCGCGAGCGCACAGTTAGTTGCAAACTTGCTAGCAATGTGGAGGACGGTCGTATTACTTGTAGCCGCCGCGGCGTGTCACGCGCTCCCCGCTCAAGACACGGGACACTCAGACAACGAGATCGACAGCATCGGTGATTGCCTCAGGAAGGACTCCACATCATGCCTCAAATATAAATTCTTCTCCTACGTTGATAAAATGATCGGACAAAAAGAAACCTTCGCTCTATCTGATGGTGTGACAGTTGTTAAAGCTCCAGGCGTTCCTACAGAAACAGGTGCACCCAGAGCATTGGACCCGGCGTCAAGACTGAAGAACTACTTTGAAACTCATTCGTTAAGAGTTGAAGTAAAAGGATCTGATGTACTGGATACAGTTTCGAGTGTGGGACGAGCATTAGAAGATACAGTAACATCGTTCACCGAAGATGACACGGAAGAAGGTAGAGGAAAGAAAAAGAAAGCAGCGAAGATTCTGGGACCTCTGATGGCAGCTTTGGCTTTGAAAATGATGGCGATACTGCCCCTCGCTATAGGAGCTATTGCTTTAATAGCTGGAAAGGCGTTACTGATTGGTAAATTAGCTTTGGTGTTATCGGCAATAATTGGATTGAAGAAGCTGCTGTCACAACAGAAGCATGTTACTTATGAAGTAGTTGCCCATCCTCATCATACATCAAGTCATACGTCAAGCCATGATTACGGTGGCACAAGCGGGTATGGTGGCGACTCTGGTGGCTACAGCAGTGGTGGTGGTGGTGGTAGTGGTGGCAGCAGTGGGCACAGTGGCGGCTGGGGCAGATCGCTCGAAGCTCAAAGCTTAGCCTACTCAGCGCAGAAACCTCAGTAGTGCATTGACCTAGTATAATGTTCCCCTTACGAAGATTTCTCTACAACGGTGGCTGACAAATATTATTTTATTGTGTGTGCGTGATGAACGATTGTATTTATTATGACTGATTTTATTAAGTTGTTATTTTAGCCATTATTCTTGAGTCATTATTTATTCTTCCTTAGTAAACCTCCTTAGGTGCTCAACGATTATTATTGTTTTAGTTTTTCTCGACTGTTTATATAATTATATGTATATAATTTAGTGATTATAGTAATTAAAAGTTATTTATAATTCGTAAGTACCTGGCTTTAATATTTTTAAGTTTTGTAAGATATTTAAGTATATATATAATGTTATTGTTTTTAGTTCAGATTCAATGTTCTATCTCTTGTTATGTTCTTCGTTTTATGTAATTTATATAATTCCATCGTGCATTTTTATCATTCACAAATTTCTTCTAGCCTTATAAAATTACTACTTAAAGCGTAATGATTTTACTGGTATTATAAAATAAAAACATATCGTGTGTTTTATTTGATCAAAACTTTTTAAATTTGCTTACAGTAAAATTAGAACTCAAATTGAACATGTTTAAACCTCTACACATCTGCCTACCCTGATTCCAATTAATTTAAGTCGTTGCAATATGTCGCATATGTATATACTGTCCATTCGTAGTACTACTACCTAATATAATTGTTTTACAACATTAACTTCAACAGATTCCTGTAATTATCTCCACATTTTCTCTCAAGTTTTCTCAAGCAACTAGAAAACTTGAAGATCAGCATTCTTGCTTACCATTCATTTTAAATACTCTACCAGTAATTCGTATTTAAAGCTGTAACTAAATAAAGTACGGTGAAAGCAAATAAACATTGAGCAGGCATCGCAATATGTAAACCCAATAATATACCTTATATAAAAAAAGATAAAACCTATTATGGTTCTTGAAGATATTATATCGAGATGCAGGAATCGATGCACGACAATATCATTTTTATGTTGAATCTTAAAAATTCTCTATGGAACTGATATTTGAGACAAAATCCTAGTTTGTCATGAAGAGTCGATTTTTTATCGATAAATAAGACCGTGTATACTCTATTTCTTAGGTAATTCTGTACATACACTGTTCCCAATAAAAAAAAACTTAGATAACGTATAACTGGCCATTAAAAAACCAGGCCTTAACTTATTAAAAAGCTATTCTTGTTGCACATTTGACAGCTAAAATCCATCTATGTGCTAAAGAGACAATAATTGCGAGACATAGACAATAAAAAAATTTATGGTCATTATTTTTAATCTTCAAACGTTTTCCATAGATATAACATAGTATGTTAGCATGTCTTGGCATGTGCAGTGACTTAATTGGTGTGGTAAAAGTATGGAGAGAATAGCGGATGTATATTTTAATGCGACGTAAGTAATTACTGGGAAATTGTTTCCTTTTATTGGTTAATTATTAAATACTTAAATTTTAATTGGTTAAACATACTTTTTATAGGCTTATTCAGACCACTACTTACAGACAACTTTTTAAACAGAATTGACTGCTGAGGGTTTGTTTTCCTTAATCTTCTATCCTAAAGAGGAGAATTTCTTTTAAAAAATAAATCTGATAAGAATAGAAGTAGAAATTTAGCTTAGTTCTTAAAGCACATAAATAGTTATAATGATATATTTTACCTTATGGCATTTTCTTCGTAGCTTTTTTATTGCTAAATATTGCCAAAACTATGCTTCCATCAGTGGACACTACGGGAAGGCAAAGAGACAACAGTATTTTTTGCTCTTTCCAAAATTACTCTAGATTTCAAGCAAAACAAAATCTTAAACAAATAGTTTCGTTAAGTTCTTAGAAAAGCACATATAAATGTTAAGTTACGAAGTTAGCCAGCAACTGAGAAGAGTTGGCAAGAAACTAAGCCAACATTATCGTGTGATATCGCTATAAGCTTTTAAATTAAGCCGTAAACAGCTTTCCTTGTATCCAGGTCGACCACTTGCCCTCTAACATCGTAGAGAAAGGAAAGCCGTGAAATCATAGTATCGGTCACGATCATTGTATGAAAAGTAAATTTTTTATTATTGTTACTTTTCGGACGGTAATTATGCATTCGGCCATTGACTGTACTTGAGATGGAATCGTATTGTTCAGTGAGAGTTTATTTTTAAGGTAGTAGTCGTCGTTGGTGTATAATTTAAGTACCTTTTTGTTTGCTTATTTTTTTAAATAAACTCCACAGTTACTAGGTTTGTTTAACATTTCTGTATGACCCGTTTAATATAGAAATGGGTAGTTGAAATCTGTAAATGAAGTAAAAAGAAAAAAAGGGGGAAAATAATTGTATAAAATATGTAAAAATGTCAAATAAATAAAATTAAAAAATTATTGAATGAACATTTTTTGCGGGAAAAAATGAATATTAGCGGGAAAATCGTTTTTTTTTATTTTTTTTAAGTTTTTTGAGGAATTAACTAGGCAGTGGTATTACCAGTGCATGAGCCCATCTCATAATTACTAGGATTCATTAGTCATAAATTAAAATGTCTTGCCAGACAGGGCTACTATCACGTTATTATTATTAAGCCTTTATTGCTGAAAAACTAAACACAATTATAATCTAATAGTATTCGAAAAAGAAAAACATAAATCTAACACATCGGGTTTTCCGGTTTAGTGATCAGCGTGTGCCTGTGACACATAGGCCTCTTCCAGCTCTTTCCACTCAATTCTGTCTCTAGCTTTTCTAGACCAGGTAGCACCTCCAAATTTTCTTATGTCGTCTATGCATCCACGCTCTGTCAACATCGCTCCTGTCACGTATTTCACTCTAAATATAAATAAAGTATCTATAGTTTGCGAAACTAAATTACACTGTATGTCAACTTTACGTCTCAGGGTCGTCAATGTATTGACGATGTCCCTGGTCGCAAATGTCCATAGGCAGCGGTGACCACTAACCATCAGGTAGACTGTTTACTTGTTTGTCGGGCTATGTGACTAAAAATGAAAAACAAAGATGCAAATGCCAAAATCTTTACAGCAGTGCTTTGCAATTAAATTCGTAAAATATACAAAGGTTTTCTATCTGCTTTACGCAAAATTAGCAACCAATCTGAAAATTACCACTTATTATTTTTCTTACAGGTTTTATCAGTTATGGGACGGGGAGAATTATATAAAATTAGTAAACCAACAAATCCTTACTAATTTGATAAATTTATATTCAAAGGTGAGTTTACTTGTTTGTTTGTTACGCTTTCACTGCTAAACGACTGAAGCGATCTTGCTTCTTTGATGGACATAAGCTACTTTTTATCCCTAGAAGAATCCCGGGTGAAACCGCGGAAGACAGCTAGTGTTATTTAGGTCGTTTAATACAAAAGACCAAAGAACCAAAGAATTAGTTAATTCTTTGGTTACCTAATTTTCTACAGCGGTACCAACTAAGTAAATAACAGTTTAATTAAAGACTACCTCAAAAACATAGGATACAAAAAAGAAAAAAAAACGCCATCTGTTCGTATAGTTAGGAACTAAAATAAAACATGCGTATAGAAATCGTAAGGCTCGGTACAGACGTTGGTTGTAACCTTGACAACGAAATAAACAGCCTTCATGGCTTATCGACTAAAGTTTTCTGTATTAGAAAAGAAAATGAAAGATATATTAAATTTTATTCATTTTAAATACAATAAGACTCAGTTTTTAATAAAAAAAATATGAAACACACATTTTATTATATTATTAGGGTGAAAATATAAAAACTTTTACAACTAAATTATCGTCTAATGCTTTACAACTAATGTTTTCGTTATGTTTTAACAAAGTAATATTACAATTTAATGTAAAATAGAAATAAAAGTTCAATAAATTCCATCGCAAGTTACACAAACTTGGCATTGAAAGTAGTTCAGTTAGTTTCTCATAGATGGCGCTGGTACAAAAACCAATTTTATGATAATTATTATGTATTCATAACTTTAAATTGATTATAATCACATAATAATTATTACATATTCATAAAAATATTTATATTAAGAATTTTCACAATAAAAAGTAATTTTCAGGTCTGATGATTTTGACAGAGTCATTTAAAAATAATACGGAAGGAAATAAACTTTACCAGAGTTATTCAATAATTTCCAAAAAAAAAAACAACTTATTTTAATAACTTTTAATAGCTTCAAGATTCTTCCTTTTATTTCTTTCACAGTCACCTTAGGATAGAGTCGCAGGCTTCTTCATATCTCATTGTTAAAAACACTAGATCATTGTTGACAGGCCAGTTGGCTTGGCGGTTAGCGCTCTGACTGCCAAACCGAAGGTCACGGGTTCGATTCCCACCCAGGACAAATATTTGTGTGCATGAACATGTCTGTTTGTTCTGTGTCTGGGTGTAAATATCTATATAAGTATGTATTTAAAAAAAAAAGTAGTACATGTAGTATATCAGTTATCTGGTTTCCATAGTACAAGCTCGGCTTAGTTTGGGACCAGATGGCCGTGTGTATAGAATGTCCCAGAAATTTATTTACTTAAATATTAAAATTTTATCCATTTCTTCAGCAAAAAGAAATAAGTAAGAACTAACTTTAGTTGTCTAATTCTAAACAAAAACAAGAGAGTACTATCATATATTTATGTGTATTATAAACGATATTGTCAATTTATTTCAAAATAAACTTGTATTAAATTTATTTTAAATCGATGCACAGATACATCAAAAAGATAGCCTAATCGACCCTACACACATGGTAGTTTCACATAAAAAAAAAGATTATAGTTGTCACGTCAATGCCATTGAAAAATCAACTTTATTGCTTGGTTTATCTTTTGATGTAATGGATAATTATATGGTATTATTGATGAACCTTATCATAATGCCATAGGATTGATTTTTCTACAACACTCTCAGCTATCAAATCGGGCCTATAAAATCTCAACAACTATAGTTTTGTCAAGGTGCGGTCTATACAAGTTTATTTGTGGGTAACCGTGTTTTAAGTATTGGACTCAAATACTTATTAAATTAGAAGGGCCGGAGGTCTCACTTACAATCAAAACACTATAAAAACTTGGAGTAACATACCTTCACGCTTATTATCCTCGAAGAGGTAGGCAGAGCTCTGAGACATTCCATCGATTTGAAGTCCCAACGCATTATTGTGTAACTCAGACACACTTTATCGGGCTAAAGGTCTTGTCTGAGCCGTGAACCATTATTTTCTTATAATAAATCAGTTACTATGTTACCTACCTGCTGCTAGTGCTGCTACGGAACCCTTCATTGGCGAGTCCGACTCGCTCTTGGCCGGTTTTTACTTGTATTGACAGTCATAAAAATCTTACTTATCACAAAGCGCTTTAGATGATGCCAGTGCATTTTGATCTAAACGTACATCGCAAGCAGGATACCCTTAGATCTCTTGCAGATTCGTAAGTATTTTAAGGTCAATAACAACCGTTGTTTTACTTATATAATAATAATAAAACTTTATTTATTCCTTACACATAGTTTACATTAACACTAAACATACCATAACCGGGTCAAATGACCCGTTTTGATCTTTGCATTGAAAATGCACGGATCATCTTATTGCTTTTGCACATTTGACATCATGATTTTTTTTACTAATTAATATACAGTTATACTATTTATTTCCCTTCCTAACAACCATATTTCATACATTCAAGCAGGAAACATAAAGTCACATTTGACCCGCTATGGTAGAAATAGGTAGCTAGTAAGTGTTGGTATGATTAGTGTTAATTCTAAACATTATTTATAGTGTTAGTATCATACTTATTCTAGTTTGTTTGTTATTAAACTGCGTTATCGGGTTTTGTTGTAAGGACCGCTCTGGCGGTAAAAGCCTCCTCCATTTCCTTCCATTTCTCTCTGTCTCTTGCCAGTCTGCTCCAGGTATTTCCCACCGTGGCACTATGTTATTGTTATATGCTCCATCTTTTGAATGGCCTTCCTTTCCGTCTTGTCCGTTGTTTTACTTATACATATATGAAACCCTTCGTAATGCTAATTACGCAACGCACTAGCACAATTTTATGGCTATGTACATATTCAAATTACCAAATGAATGTATTCTGAGAGACATGGAGCATTTTCCTTGTAGAACAATCGCCTAACCAGAAAAAAAGGGAAATTATTCAAGAGAAGCCGTGGGAAAATGATAGTTAATAATATAATCATACATTATGTGTCTCGAAATCGCGTCTCATGAGATGTAGATTACAATTTATAAAACATTTTAAGACATCATGTGGTTTTGCGGTTCGCCGACCAGTATCGATTTCTATTCCTTGATTTTGAAGACTGGTTTTCGTGGGGTTTGCCAGCTTTGACTTGAAACATAGAATATCATACTAATATAATAAAGGCGAAAGTTTGTGAGGACGGATGGATAGAAGCGTGATTGTTACTATTTTACGCAAACAATACTAAATGGATTTGAGGAAACTTGGCAAATAGAGAGAAAGACAATGGGAAAACGGTTCATGCCTCAGGAACACGGGCGAAACCGCGGGGAACAGCTGGAAAAATAATAGTATACTATAATATATATATTATTTATTTATTTATTATATACTATATATATATATATATACTGATAATATTGAAAGAATACTAATCAAAGAAGGCATCATAAAAGAAAATACATCGCCAAGAATTAATAGGAAATATGATATTGCCATGAATTGCCAATTTTAAGTTACGACAATAAATAGTTTCCGTCTATAAAACAGAAAGAAGACCAAACCGGCTAAAGTCAGTTAAGATTTATTTAGCAAGCTATTGTTTAATTTAGCTAAATTTTGGTCAACTTCATCAGAATCATCTTCATTATGATTCAAGATCCTTTCTTGTTAAACTACTGCCTCCTACCTCTCTTCACGCCAACCTACATCTGTTTACACGTCTCTAGAATCATAAAGACTCTATTTATTAAGTCACCAAAATGCACAAGTCATTAACACAAATATAATCGTGGACATTTCGGAAATAATATCTGACACCCTTCACATATTTCAACAGCACTGTTACTCACACAGACAGAGTTATTGTAATAGTTGACCCAACAAATGGAAGAAGAGAAATGAATAGATGAATCATGAAATCATATATTCTTGTGGAATTGTCCGTGGCTATATATTTATGCTCATACTGGAGTACCTATCCTTTGCAAACCTTTGTTAATTTACCTAATATATCTAAAAAAAGTCTCTCAATTTGCATATCGTATTTCGATTAATACTATTCTTTTAATTAATAAAATAGCTAATATATATATATTTTTTATATACCACTTCGGCCGACAAACAAGTAGACGGTCCACCTGATGGTAAGTGGTCACTGTCGCCTATGGACATTTGCAACACTAGGGGCATCGCCAATGCGTTATCGACCCTGAGACGTGAAGTTGTTAAGTCTCATGTGCCTGTAATTTCACCGGCCCCCTTACCTTTCTAGCCGAAACACAGTAATACAAGTGCTTCACGGCAGAAATGGGTAAGGTGGTAGTACTTCCCCGGACGAACTCTGCACTAAGAGCTCTACTACTCTAAACTACTTATTTACAAAATTATATACTTACACTTACCACATAGGACCTTATCATCTTCATCAGCTAACGGCTCTTCAAGCGATAAACTGACCTTCCTACCCTAAATGACCTATTAAAGCGCATTCCATACATTAGGTATCTGTGTTGAGTTACGGAGTGAGCTCCTGAATTAACAAGAGGTAACTGTTTGAAATTGAAAGCGCATGCACTTGACAATGTTAAGTGTTTTACTTTCTGTTTGTGGAACACTAGAGGCTCTGTAGAAAACTTTAAGTTTTTAGGGTTCAGTGATAAATGTTGCCTAGTGCGAATAAAAACCATTTAAGTCAATGGGCCAGTTGGCTTAGTGGTATGGTAATAGACCCTGACTGCCACGCAGCAGGTCACAGGTTTCAGATTCCTACCCAGGATAAACAATAATATGCTTGAACATATCCTGTTTGTCCTGTGTTCGGGTGTAAATATCTATATTAGTATGCATTTAGAAAAAAATGTAGTACATATATCTATTATCTGGTTTTTGTCGTACAAGTTCTTACTTCCTACCACTAATTTCTACTTAGTTGGGGATATCTGATCCCCAACTAAGTAGAAATGGGCGTGTGTAAAGAATGTCTCGGGATATTTTTAATTCTATTATTTAAGTTAACTTATCAACTTCACGTCTCAGGGTCAACAAATCGGGTCGGTTGCAAATGTCCATAGGCGGCGGTGATCACTTACGATGACAGTCACAACAAGCAGACGGTCCACCTCATCAGACGGACCGTCTGCTTGTTTGTCGGCCCAAGTGGTATAAAAAATATAAGTATACAATGATTATAGAGAGTAAATCAGGAATTAAAGCAGTTTCATATAACATTAATTCTCGAGTCTGAACTGATATAAAAATAGGCTCATAAAATATTTACCCAACATTCAATTGTCAAAATGATGACATAAAAACAATTCATCCAAAAGCTACAGAACCATCAGTCAATCCGTGAAAGACGAACTTGTCCTTCCTCAAGGCGCTGATGTCACGTATCAAGTGTTTGTTCTGATTTCATCATAAGTCAGTCTTGCCTTTCTCAATATACTTCAATGTACTCCAAAATATATCTTCCGTGTCCAGTCATATTATCACCATAATGAAGGTCGTTGAACTTCGAATTTAAAATGGTTACGTATGACGTTTTCTTTGACAAAATGTCTGTCATGGTAGGTTTGGATTTAGATGAACGTAATTTTTGTTTACTTGTAGATTAAATTTGAGATAGTTGCTTAATAGATGGTTGTAAAGACCAAGAGTCTATTAATGCTGAAATTTTACTAATTACCCGTCGATAAATGTACGAAATTATGATTTTTTTGAAAAGAAAAGAAGAAAATTCTGAGGTGACTAATAAGAGAACGGATGGAAGATGCGTTGGTACACATCACAAATCCCAAATGGAAGGGGGAAGAACAGGCAGATGATGATCATGATCCCCTATTTGGTCTATTTATATTATTAGTGATAGAGTAATGCGATATCCAATAAATACTGATACAAAAGATTGCACTTAAATCAGTACTCTTTTCAAAATTTTGTCCCAAGTCATAACAGGGCACAAATTCACTAATATTTTGAGGTTATAATACTTTTTATTACTGAAGTACACTCACAATCAGGTGAATGTGAATTTAAAATCATGCCTCACTAATACGTAGCTTCGTAATAAATTGGAGTTAATGGCTATTAAGTCTCTCCAATTATTAAATAATATATCTATATGAAGACCGAAATAGAATACCTATGATTAATTTATAAAAGTCTGTGAAAATAACTACCGTGCCTAAAATTTAATTGATCAATTTTAGCGGAGTGAAATCAATCTTATTGAATGGTTGATGAAATATTATTATCATCAATGGCGTAGACTAAGAGTTGGATGAGGAAATAAATAATAAATTGTTTAAAAAATGACTGATATATTTTAAATTTATTTGGGTGGTTCATAATTTAATTATAGCTAAATAGAAACAGCTGTGAAGTTTTGTACACATGAAAAGAGCATCACCAATTATAGAATAGATTATTGATATATAATAACATATGTGATAAATATATAATACATAATATTATATTTAATAAAATATATACGTTATATCAAATAGAAGATGCAAAAAATAATAGTTTACGTATATAATATGATACGAAGCATATTTACAAAAGTCATACAATTGATACGATAAAATAAATATGAAGCACAAATACGACTAGAAGAAATTGAACATAAACTAAAATAAATGAAAACAAGTAAAGGTATATGAAAAAATAATTAAAGCTATAGCTTACCATACAAATCAACAATAATTTGTACTATAAACATAACAAGAATGAAACACTTAAAAATAAAAAACAGGTACTGTGTAGTTCAAAGTATTACAAATAGAACATACGGAAATGGCGATGCTACAGAAATTTCAAGACAAGATTCACTCGTTCACGCTAAATTAAACTTTTCATTAAATATTTTAATTTAAATAAATTAATAAATAATAAATTAATATCCTGTTAATCTGAGGTCCGTACTAGACTAACCGAAGATACAGTCTGAAGTCTAGATGAAGACACAGACAGACTCTTTTAGGTTTTAGTTAGAATAGGCACTGTAAGCCATATTCTGGGCATCTTGGGATGATCTGCCCCATCCGCCACCGTGTCCACCGCCGTGGCTGAAGTGTTCTTCATGATGAGGGTGAGCTACAACCTCGTAGCTTTCATGATGATCATTTTTTGAGAGGAGTTTCTTCAGAAGTACCAGGGCAGAAGCAAGAAGGGCAGCCTTAGCGAGCATCAGACCCTTGACAGCGGCAAAAGCGATGATACCGAGGAACAGAGGAATGAGAGACTGGATCTTCAGTTGAAGGAGGGCCAAGATGGGAAGGAGCTGCTTCAACTTCTTCTTCTTACCACGACCTAAAACAAAACGATAAAATGTTAATAAAAAGAAGGCTTCTAAGGAAATTATGCTAATGATACTCGTTTATGATTAGTCGTATAAGAATTCAAACAAGCTTTCGATTCCTCTAGAATTATAATGTTTGACTTATGAAGCTTGACCTTCCATTGATAGACATGCTTACATCCAAGATTTTATAAACATAATGGAAGGTAGGTAAAACTTCATGAATATCACATTCGAGTTTGTAGGCAAATAGGTTTGTTTTGAATTCGAAATTGAGTAGCTTCGTGCGCGGACATTTCACTATTCGTATCGGTCAAACGTAATCAGTAAACAACAAGTGTATGATTGTTCGGAATCTCATTATGATGCAGTGCGTTTATATCGAAGGCTTCTGAAATTCAAACAATGTCGGTTTCATTGAAATTCATGGTGTTACGTTCAGTTTGCATAACAACCTCATTTATCTAGAAAGTGCTTTGATTACCGGACGTCTTTCGAAAGCTCCATGCGTCCATGCCTACTTCCATATTTCGTTAACGAGATTCTGCCTGGAGCATAACTTTTACTCAATTCTCGATAGAGATTTCGATCACGACCCATGTTAACGGAACTACAAAACTTGTTGCATACCTATAGTCCTACATACCTGTACAAGTGTACTATGGAAATCTAGCAAAAACTAGACTTGGTCCGTCCGCTTTCCACAATAATCAACCTTGTTAATAGGTTAGAGAAACTCAGACAAGACCCGTTTGGCAATGACGATTTCTAGCGTCTTCCTCTTATGGTATAATCTGGGCATCCATACGGATGTCGCATATGATAATGTTTAGAATGTTGAAATTAAATTTCGTAACAACATCCTCCGAATTATTTAGAACGGCAATAAAATTTTAAACATTCCTGACGACTTTTTCTAAATTGTTAAATGTAATAGCTAATTAATTTTCTGTATATTATAAATAACTTTCTATTTTAAAATTCTCACCATATATACTTGCTGAACCGGTTATACTCAGCTTTTAATTTATAATTCGGCGAGAGCGTTATGACCGCTAAGAATTATGAACTATGCTATATAGGCTATGCGGGTTTATATAACATCGACTTTTTACTTTTTATTGTATCACGCAATCATGTCAGGCAAAGTTTAATCATCTTCAAAACGTAATCTGCTTTAGTATCATCATTATCTTTACTATATATATAACCATCTTTAACTTTGATGACACCAACAAAAGCAACTTCAATATTAGGATGAATGACTTGCAATTTTGACAAAATCTTACTCCTCGATTTTGTACTGACACTACAATATTTTTTTATCAATGAACGGCAGCTCACGACGGAAACCAGTTATACAAATAATCGTGAAAGGCTTTTTAACGTTTATTATCTAACAATAATATTTGGTGTCATAATACACTGTAACAAATCGATGAACGAGGCAAATTGTGCTGTAAAATTTAATACAATTGAACTGAGATTTGTTTTATTAATTGTTACCAATTGGATTTATTTTTAAAAATTATACGTGATTAATATTGAACTCGTTTACATTGTTAAATTTAAACTAGTTAATATAGTTCATTGACATTGATACTAATCGTTAAAAAGAACAACGTGGCTTGTATATTTCATTAATAAGAGACCACGTTGTTTCTTCTTGAAATCTTGTTATTAGATCTTAAAACAATGATCTACCTTCCAAATATCAAGTGGTAGCTATTATAAAAGTTCCCATGTCAACTTTCACTTGTTTCATGGTAATTTAATCACTTATGAGAATTGCCTCCGGTGTAATGATACAAATTCTGGTTATATAGTAATAATTCAGCGGTATGTTATTATGACGCTCCAAACTGGGATCGCTTCGAGCAATTTGTAGTATGCGTTTAATCAATGGAAATATATATTTAAAGAATTCTTTGTCGGCTTATACCTTTTCAGATTGCTTTTGGATTATAAAATTGCAGTAGCTTTAATATAATTTTTTCACTGTCTGCTTTTTCGACGCTTTTAAATACCTAGTTTTTTCAAGTTGCAAACGAGCTGTGAATAAATTGCTTAAAATGTAGATTCTATTCTACATTATCTCATGAATGCTGATGAACCTAGAGAAAGTTTTGAGGCTATTTTACTTAAGGAAACCTTCGATTACTCGCTTGGTAGAATCCTAACTTCCTGGCTTCCGATCGTGATGCCACGCATAGGAAATGTCTTAGATCACGAATTTATAATTGCACCGAACAATCGTAGCATTCTCTTAGAATCACGTGTGCATTTATTGCATGATGTTTAATACACGCGAGATTTTGAATTATTAGGGAAAGTATTATATTCAGAAATATTTTTCTGTAGGCGTTATTACGATGGTAGGTAAATATATGCTATCTAAAAATAATTTACGGTGCCATACAACATTTTGATCTATTTTTATCATTGAGATTTTACTTCACTTAATTTTTTGGGGGTAAAAATAAAGGGATCTAAAAAATCTAGCTTACACTGATTTTTGGCTGACTGCTACCGAAATTGATATAGAACAAAGCTATTTAAATATATATTTATGATGAGCATTTGATTCTATAGGGACTGCCGACTATTCGTTCCAATTAAATAAAATCATCGCTAAAAACAAATGTTTGCAAATTCACGGATAACTCACCTTCCTCAAGGGACCGCTTCACATCTTCAACTGTGCTCTTGGGCATACGTAGTTGTACGACATGGTTCTCCAGGAAATCAGCTGCAGCATCCATCAATCTTGACTCAACCTGGTTTTCTCTCGCTCTGGGCTCTTCGGACAGTGGTTCGAAAGACCTGGCTGATCGGGTAGATCCAGTTCCAATGATTGTGAGGCCATCGGTGATGCTGACTTCCTTAGCTGTGGCGACGTTTTCAATGTATCGAAGTGCTCGTTCCTGTTGAGATATAAAATTTATTTAATGGCCGACATTTATAGATGAGACAATTATAGTTCTAAGCAAACAGTTTTTACAGTTATCTCTTTAAATGTTTTATTGAAAAACTTGTATAGTAGTTATCCTTTACTTTGACTTTAATTGTGGCAATGGCATCTTATAGTCATAAAATAATATTTCAATTGTTAATAACTCTTTTAGATTTTCTAAAAGTATTCATTTTGCTATCTAAGAAATTATTGTTCATTCCAATTATTTCACTAGCCTCATTGCCGCTAACAGTAAGCAGAATAAATTTTAATCTAATGCGTCTTGATTCTAACAAATTGACCCACTTTACTTCATTCTAAACTGTTAACTTTTAATTAAGTAAGTGTATTTTAACTCGATCGTAACAATTAGAATTAAAAGTATGGAAAACACTTAAAAATCACGGAGCACACACACCTTGATACACAACGAGACATCTTCCTCAGCACAACTCTTGACCACTCCGATGACAGATCCTATGACGTCATCATCACCACCAGCTGGCTTGCAGCTCGCACCTGCTACGCTCACAAGAATTAGAAGGAAGGCCTTCATGTTTTCGTATCCTGATATGTTCCTCCTGTGGTGGTATGAGAAATGTAATGATGGTAGTGTAGCATAGCGGTTTTATTCCGAGTACCCCCACTGCCTAGTTCTGTTCCCGCCAAAATGTGCGTACGCACATGCAATGTGGTATGCTTCGCGAGTTGCGAATTTCGTAGAGGTGGCGGCATTAGAAAATGATTATGTGACAGTTTTGCATGTCGATTGAATATCTGGTTTGGTAGCTTATTAAAATTTTAAATAATTCTAGTGCTGAATTCAATTTTAATTTTAAAAAGTAGAATATTTTGATGAATAATTAGTCGCATTCAAATTGTAATTATTTATTTTGGCTTTTTACAATCTTAATTATAATTACAATCACAAAGATTATAGTAGGACCTAATTGTTGGCTACATTTATTGACTAAATATGAAGATGAAAATTATATGATGGCTCGAGGATGAAGGAAGGGCAATCTTATCATGTTTAGATATAAGCACATATGCTAAGCAAGGCAATCATATTACTACAGCTTATGTATTAATTTATATTAAAAATTGGCGATATAGCTATAGATCTTAAGGTATAAAGTCCAGGATGTAGTTATAGGCGCGAGTCATTTGGCCCTAAAGGTATTTTCAATTCTATTTACGAATCATCCACATAGTATGATTTATTACTGGCCAAGAAATAAGTTGAACTGGATTTTAAAATGATTTCTGTAATGCTTTTTCCGTAGTTTAGTTCATTCATAGTACAATCTATACAAATATTATAAAGAGGAAAGATTTGTATGTAAGTATGTTTGTTACTCTTTCACGCAAAAACTACTGAACGGATATGGATGAAACTTGGCACATGGATAGAGCATAATATATCCTATTCTTTAGGCTACTTTTTTCCCGGGAAAATGTGATATTCCTCGGGAACGCGGGTAAAATGGCGGAGTCAGCTATTTGATTATATGGAACATGTTTATTTCTTTATTTATTAAATATGACACATCAACAGTATACATACATAATAAGCACTTTTATATTAAATTATTTAACAGTATTCTGTTATGTACACCAATTATAGACGTGTACAGCATATACCTCATAGTTCATGTATATATTTTACATGATTATACTTAGTTGAAACTCCTACACTAAAACACCTGTTCATTATTTTGAATATCGAATCATTGTCTTGTTCAGAGTTGTTGTTCCGAAACTTTACATTATGTAATGAAAGTAACACTTCAGATACGAGATTCCAGACTGTATGGCGCCTCGGTGTAAGCGATGCTGACCTTTTGTAAACTGGAATATCTTTACGATGAATAAAATGTCTTTATTACTTACTGTGGGCAATTATTATTAAAAAAGCGCGTTTTTACGTTGAAACACAAAACAGATTTTTTGAGAATCGCTACAGGGAAGTAAGATTGTGTTTTGCTTCAGGTAAAACTGTGTTCGTGTTATAATAGATTAGCTTTCCCCCGCGGCTTCACTCGTCTTTATCGATATTATAACTATCGAGGTAAAATTCCGCGTCGAATGGTAGCAGTCCCATCCCGATATGTTCAGTAGTATGAGATGACGGTGCATTAAAGGAACCCTATTTTGCTAATAGATTTATTGTTTTATTTGGATGGAAAGAAAAGCAACATCAATCAAACTTTTTATGTAAGTATGTGTATAACTGTTTTATTTAAAAATCATAACATTTTGTTTTATTTGATCTTATATTTTAAAATCACTACATAGTATAAAACAAAGTCGCTTTCTCTGTCCCTATATCCCTATGTATGCTTAAATCTTTAAAACTACGCAACGGATTTTAATGCGGTTTTTTTTAATAGATAGAATGATTGAAGAGGAAGGTTTTTATGTATAATACATGTGAGATCCCACGGGAATGCGGGTAAAACCGCGGGGGACAGTTAGTATATAATAATACACTTATTACTAATCCTTGCAATCCAATTGGGAAGTTCCGAGCCATTCTCAACACATCTCTGATTACATCACTTACTTCCTGAGACTTCCCAGTCTCGGCGTAAGTTTTATTAAAATTATTTCTGAAATAAAGCTATTTTTTATTTATTTATTTATTATTTTTTATCTTCTGTTACGTTCACACCATTATTTAGGTGAGTTACAGAATATACTGGTACAATCTAAAAGAAAACTGGTATTTTCACTCGGACAATTCTATATGGTAATTAAAATCATTAAAACAAAAGCCATGTCTATATGTTCGTAGCTTAAGTACCGAGGCGCAACGTCTGTGGTGTCTGCCACTCCAGGTGATTTTTGATTGGCCACCGCGATTCTGAATGATTCGTTTCAATGGCCATTTTCTACGCAAATTAATATTTATGTGGATGATTTCTAAAATTGCATAACTCAAGAAAAACTCAGGTGAGCTATACAGGTAGCTTCACTAACTTTAAATTTGACCTTCATGAGTGCCTCCTAGGGTCTAAACTGAATCTATGATTATGATAATTTTTTTTTGAGGTGGGAAATAATTTGAGAGTATGTTAAATATATGTTTTATGCTTATTTTTATTTTGGATTTTACGGAGTAATATTTTTTTAATAATTTTACTTTTCCGTTAATTATTCTTTAATTTATTTAACAATTGTAAAGTATGTAGAACTGTATACACAATTATTTTACCAAAGTGTAAAAAAAATAATTAATATTTTTACTTTACAATTTTTTTTTTTTTTTTTTTTTATGCCACTTGGGCCGACAAACAAGCAGACGGTCCACCTGATGGTAAGTGGTCACCGCCGCCTATGGACATTTGCAACACTAGGAGCATCGCCAATGCGTTGTCGACCCTGAGACGTGAAGTTGTTAAGTCTCATGTGCCTGTAATTTCACAACAATTTTTAAAGCAACCTGTATAATTTTATTTATAATATACATTCAAGTAGTTGATTCTTTTATTTATCGCATATTGCGCAATCAGACTGATTTATTATATTCATTCGTGAATTTGAATTCCGGTCTGATTTTCCGGTTCGTGTATCTATTTCCGGTTTTTGACCGACTGCGACGAGACTCAAAGAAGGGTTTAATTAACAAAAATATTCCTTACTTACGTTATAACCATACGAATATCCTTTTTTTTCCCCCACATAATAATAAATAAAAAAAATAATAATATTACAAACATTAACTATGCAAAAAATGTTAGCGGCTTTATTGCTAAAGCACTTTCATTCAGGCAACCTAATTATTATTATCAGGCACTAGCTGTCACCCGCGTTCCCGAGAGATGTAACATTTTCCCAACACAAAAAGTATCCTATGTGTTATTCCAGGGCATTTTCTATATATGTGCCAAGTTTCATCCAAAACCGTTTGGTAGTTATATCGTGAAAGAGTAACAAACATTCATACAAACAAAATTTGGCATGTATATTATTAGGTGGATAGGATTATTTTTATTGATATATACAGGTTGTTACAATACTACCCGTAAAACCGAAAGGAGGTTAAATGGGGTCTTATAACGAGTCCATTCACAATATTTAAGAACCGTAGCAACGCTGTATAATATACCCCAAAAAATATATTTTTATGAATGAAAAATAGAAAAACTATTAAAGTACATCTGGCTCCCTGACATGACAGCTTACTAGGGTCGTTGGCTCTGATAATTAATATTTTTTTTTATTTTATAATCATAGTTATTACATAGTCACAAACTTTACATCGCCAAACTGTATTTATTATATTTTACGGGGTATTTTGTAACACGTTGTATAGTGCTGTAAAAAGCAGTAGTCGCTTACTTGATAGGTATCCTAGACCCTTTCCTAAAAACCTAGCCTCAACATCACGACTACACTTTTCTCATACAGTGTTCCCAGATCTTTTGAGACCTGATTGTAAGTGGTCACCGCCGCCTATGGACATTTGCAATATTACGGGTATCGCCAACGCGTTGTCGCCCCTGAGACGTGAAGTTGTTAAGTCTCATGTGCCTGTAATTTCACCGGCCCCCTTACCTTTCTAACCGAAACAGTAATACAAGTGCACTACTGCTTCACGACAGACATGGGTAAGGTGGTAGTACTTCCCCGGACGAGATCTACTAGTCTAGTATGCCGGATTAAAAAGTAGCCCTTGTTCTATTCCAGATATCTGTGCCAAATTTCATGCAGGTCCGTCCAGCCACTCTAGCAAGATTGAGTAACAAACATCCAAACATTCGTATTTATAGTAAACTAGCTGTCCCCGAGGGATATCACATTTTCCCGGGATAAAAAGTAGCTTATATGCTATTCCAGGATATGCTCTATCTATGTGCCAAGTGTCATCATGAGTAACATACATACTTACATACAAATCTTTCCTCTTTATAATATTAGTTTTAGTATTAGTATAGATAATCGCAATAGTAAGTAAGATACGCTGATCTTTGAACTCAATAGGGTAGCGGACTGTATTAAAATTAAATTGCGAATTATCATTCCTCCAAAATATTGTCTTAGAGCACCCCTACAAATGTCCTTCAATTTAAATTTTGCTATTATAGCAAATCACTACATAGTATAAAATAAAGTCGCTTTCTCTGTCCCTATATCCCTATGTATGCTTAAATCTTTAAAACTACGCAACGGTTTTTTTTAATAGATAGAGTGATTGAAGAGGAAGGTTTTAATGTATAATACATGTGACATTCCACGGGAACGCGGGTAAAACCGCGGGGGACCGCTTGTTTTATATTAAAAAAACAATAAAAAAGTACAGCAATTGAAAATGAAAAATGATGACGTTATAAGTTAATACTCATTACATTTTGCATATATAATTTGCGTTTTGACAGATGATAAGAAGTTACTGCTTTGACAAGACAGTCCGGTACCCTATTGGGTACCTGTTATTATACAAAGTAACCTAAATCACTTATTTTAAATCTCAAACTGTTTCCTCCCTAATGCTTAGGTCTCTATATTATTCTACAATTTAAATGTGTGTATGTAGTATATGTCATATTTATTTTTATAAGATTTTATTAAACCATGTAAAGCGCTCTTCTTGACTATTATTTGTTCTTTATCAGCCTGAATGAAATCGTCATCTTCATGTCACAGTAACATCATACGTTATTAGTCGTAGACCTCTCTCAAAGTATTGACCGCAAATTAAATAAATGTTCCTAAAATAGACACGGCAAACCTCATCACATCCCATTCGGCTTGTCCACAAATTGTACGAAAATATGATATTAAATCTGATATGGATATGGTATAATTTATATTTAAAATAGGGAATAACTAAATAAGTAATAAATAAAAAATTACTAAGAGACGTTAAGTACTATTCTCTCATCTATTTGTCTCGTTTGGATAGTTTTTTATATTTTTTAGAAGCTATTAAAATTAATATTTAAAAATTTATTTGGAAACGCAAGTGTTTTTTGTATAATTCATTATAATAATAGTTAAAATAAAAAAAAGATTTTAATTCAAATAAAGAAGTATTTTAATAAGAATATATCATGAAACTATAAAATTGTAGCACTTTTAAAATATTCATTATTTTGTATTTCTTCTTTTAGATAATATTATGCTATAACTAAAGTAATGATTGGGAAATGAAATTTGACAATGTAATGATGTGACAATATATGAAAAGATTCAATATGTTTGTAAGCGAGTATATATGTACGTAGCTAAAACTATTTAATATGCCATTTACCTTGATATATAGGGGAAAACAGCTAATGTATTATAGTTATTTAATTATAAAAGTGAAGTACACAAACAATTAAACTAATCCCTACTAATATTATAAATGTGAATGTAAGTTTGTTTGTTACGCTTTCACGCGAAAACTACTTAACCGATCATCATGAAACTTTGTACACATATTGTTGGAGGTATTTGAAGAAACATAGGATACTTTGTGTGCCGGAAAAAATGTTACAAAAACTTCCCAATGGATTTGGATGAAACTAGGCACATGAACAGAGAATATATTGGAAAAGCATATAGGCTACTTTTTATACCGGGAAAATGTTAAATCCCTCGGGGATGCGGGTGAAACCGCGGGGACAGCTAGTAAATATATACAATAACGTATTTATTAGGTAACAAACAAACAATTTATAACAAGCCGCATCCAAAACCAAGAACAAAAAAAAATATGAATCCAAAACGTCACGCGATGCATCGAGTATATAATTTGATCTCATGTAATAAAACTTTCATCAAATCTCAAATCGATACTTCGATTTGCCGTAGTTAGTGATGTAATCAAAACACTCGAACGGACATCGGATCACATAAAGTGTAGCGTTTATTATAGGTATTATCTTATTGAATGGTTATTTTTGATTGCTTAATGTGATATTATAACAGGTTATACGATGCTAAAGCCTACTATAAGAACTTGCTACAGGCGATTTTACTGTGTTTATTTGGTTCATAAATAATTTGTAATGGTTTCACCAGTGGATCCGTTCGTTCAGTAGACTTGCACCTGGATTATTCACTCTTTATTTTTCAATTAAGCGATCAAACAAAAAGACTGTCCACCTGATTGGAAGTGGTCTGTTGACACCTGTAGACATTTACAATACCAGGGGCTACGCCAATGCGTTGGTGACCCTAAGACTTGGCTAAGTCTCATGTGGCTGTAATTTTACTGGCTACGTAACCTTCCGAAGCAACAGTAATACAAGTCCACTACTGCTTCTCGGCAGAAATAAGCATGGTAGTTGTTCCTCGGATGAACTCTGCAAAAAGACCTACTACTTGTCAAAAAGAAAGACGCACGCCTAGTACACATAAGTAATAGTAAGAATAGAACTGCGAAGTAAGCCGGAAGCTTGTTCTCAACCAGTGCTAGTTGGACATAATACGAGCTTAATCCTAATAATATTATAAACGCGAAACTTTGTATGTATGGATGTATGGATGTTTGTTCCTCTTTCACGCAAAAACTATCGAACGGATTAGGGTGAAAATAGGCACATACATAGAACATATATTGGAATTACATATAGACGAATTTTTATCACGGGAAAATGCTACATCCTTTAGGACAGCTAGTGTACAAATAAATACAAATAGTTTTATTACAAGAAAACAATGTTTAGTCTGATAATATGAATGTCGTCTCAATTGAAAAGTTTATCTACACCTAGAGATATCTTATACCATCGATTTATATGATAGTTTCTATATCAAATCCGTCCCAAATAGAGAAGTACCCTATTTCATCACCAACTCAATTTTCCCTCACGTTTTTGTATCGATTGTAGCGTATAACGAATACATATCATTCGATTATTCGATTGATCGACTTTCGTCAACAATATTACCTTCTTACAGACACTGCTTAGAATAGTAATACTTTTGTCGTATTGACATAATAGTTTATTGTAGTTCCTATTGAAGAATGTATAGAGTCGGTTATCGATTGGGTTTGTTGTGTGAGTAGATGTTCATTTGTCTTATATGGTTTTATAATTTGTGTGGTCGAAATGTCTTGTTCTATAACATTCAATATGTTAATAAAAGGGGGAAATTATTATCCCCTATTGGATGAATTGTTAGCTATATTTCATGTAATTATCATCAGGTTATATGGTAGCTACAGTAACTTTAAATCTAACCTTCATAAGTGCTCTCTTTGTGCCTAAGCTATTTGATTTTTTTTATTTTTTACAGTGTCTGAAGTATGGGCAATTTTCTACGAGCATACATTTAATAATAATTATTGACAGGTATAGAACATCTTATTTGACAGCTTCTGTCACAGCGCTGTCAATTAAACTCGTCGCTTTGATAGTTAAGGTCACGTGCACAGTAACCTGACAGTTTTAAAGGCGCTCATAATATAGAAATGACGATGCAGATGGGACGCAATATTACATATAACTTAGAGGTACTATTGCTGACTGTAAGTGAAACAGCGCAACAAAGAACGAAGAGCGTGATTGTATACTTACCGATAGCGACAGAGTATAGAGGTCGCTACGAAACATCTTTGAGATGGTGTCATTTACCTTATAGCCCCCTTATTCAATCAATACAAAACTCGTCGGCGAGCCAGTGCAACGAGGCCTCCGAGCGCGTACCTCTCTCATTATTGCATAGTTAGCGAAGGAGACAGAGAAAGAAACATTCTCGAGCTAGTTTTATTTTACCAGAATGACACCGAAGAATAAAACACCTGTGCCTTTACCATGAGATTTTAACGTACGTACTAGCTAGCGACGGCGTAAAACATTTCTATGGCAAAATGTGTACAGCGCCACTAGCGGTCACCTAAAGAACTAAAATCAATAGTACGAGTCGATAGGTAAAAAAGCTATCGAAATATAAACACGATTTTTAGCATTTGCTATAGAAATTCGGTACTAATTGACACACGATTCACAAATTTGACAGTTGCTATCAAGAAATACTGCATCGATAGTACTTTACTCGCTAGTGACTAAAGTATGTTTCGATAGCAACTCATGGTAGAGGTACTGAAGATTGGTTGGTGACATAAGTTGACTAGCCATCGCGATAATGCATTAAATTTATTAATTTATAAATAATGCAGTATCATTTTGTTCAACATTTCACTTCTTGACAAATGTATTTTATTCGTCGTAATTTTTAGTATTACAGACAAGTTTTCTTAATTTCACTTTCGTTCCAAAGAAATCATAGCTATCTCCGGTTTCATTTGTTATCTAAGCTGCAGTTTATATATAAGTGTGTACGCCTGTCTGTGCATTTTCACATTTTATTTGAGAGATGCACCGATGACACCTTTAATTTAAAAATAGCTGTGATTTTACCTCCGTAAATGTTAATTCCAAAACTGGTTTTATGTGACGGATTGCTCAAAATCCTTTGATTCATTTAAAGATTTTTGTGTCCTGCGCGTTTTTTTTTCTATACCATTCATCCGATCGCGATGAAGCTTTTGGAAGTTTTTACTTTGCTTTACAAAATTAATATATTTATTTATTAGGCAGCAGACCACAGTACCCATTTCCGCGGTGAAGCATTGTACATGTATTGGGCCGGTGAAATTACAGGCAGATGAGACTTCACGTCTCAGGGACGACAACGCATTGGCTATACCCCTGGTGTTGCAAATGTCAATAGGCGACGGTGACCACTTATCATCAGGTGGGCCATCTGCTTGTTTGTCGGCCATAATGGCATTTATAGTAATACTAAGATTAAACAGCGAAGTGGAAGTTAAAAGATAAATTAGTGAATAAAATAACTTGCTTGATCTCCGTAAAAGACATTCAAGGCATTGAAATAATTTTAGTACTTTTCCAAATTATTTAATAATAATACCATATTATTTTAATATTTAGCTGTATAATTGATTAGTTTATTCCTCTATCTTATTTCTTTTACACCAAATCAAACCTTAGACTTTTCCATCTGTGGACAGAACCCGGAACTAAATAAATTACTACTTATATTCCATGGTTCCCTTCTTTGGTCCTCATAGATAATAATCATAATTAATTAAAACCCTCTAAGAAAGTTACTCGCTAGCACCTACCGTATCTCATATGAAATCAAAGTTTCGCTTAATACCTTATTTTCTTTGAATTAGTCGTAGAGATGCGAACAAACAAAGGTGTTATCTGACTTCCGATCTACAATTTGACCTCCATGTTCATCATTATTACCGCGTTAAAAATATGTAAGTTATGCGTTTGGTCCGTGAAAGTGATCGCGGTTCCGTCGCTTCGCATAGCACCTGTATTTGAGGACATACGGGAAGGTTTTTTTTTGAGCTTGTTGGGTGGATTGTTGGGGCTGTTTATGTTTATTAATATGAATATTTAAATATGAATGATCGCAACTGTCAGTGTCAATGAATGAGTAATGATGTTAATGCCAATAATAACCTAACAACGTCAAAATTGTTATTCGTTGCTACAGACAGGTGCAAAGAGTTTGGAAACTACAATTTCACGACTGAATAGTAAAAAATGCTTTAAGTGCAGTTTTTCTCACCTATAATTTCGGGTATAACTACTTACGTGCTGTTATAAATTGCCAATGCACCCTTTGTCACACACCACAGTCCCTTTCTTGTCTACTCGGCATTTCCTCATTCAAGCAACCCGATCATCCATTCCATTCCAGTCAGTCTCGTTCCATCATCCATCCAAGCTAGACGGCTGCAATTATTCTAGCTAAATCTTTGTATTCATTTTTTTAAAAAACCCTTTCTCTACGAGACCCATAACATTTGGTGGCAGCGTAAAGGGATTTAAAAATCAGTCCCCGGTACCGTCTCCTAGTTTACCGCAAATTCAACGCGAGTGCTGTAATCATAAGTGCCAACTCCCCTGGGCATAAGACAATAAGTGCAAAGTGCCCCGAGTTACGGCCCATCCAAACATCCAGTGCACGTGAAAGACCCACTGCTGCGTACTGCTCGTACTGCAGCCGGTCTCCTTCAAGATCTACAAAGCCGTTATATAAGCCATCCGTTAATACAACCGAGGCTTATCAACGCAGCCTCCGTTCCGCTGAGTGCAACATTCCGACGCGCGAGACGCGCGCGACGCTTATCAACGTCCTACCAGTCCCGCTGAATCTTCAAAATAAAAGTTCTTAGAAATGATAACAGTTATTATCGTTCTGTCTGTATCCAAGTAAGTGATCCTTTTATACATAATTTGGTCATTGCGAATACTAAACTTTAATTGTCGTCATATACTATTACTATAATCATTTAAGTCTTTTTCTGTTGTGTGTAATATTTTTATTATTATATTTTTTTTTTTAACATCCTGTGTACACTAAATATCCAAAATGTCCGAGAGTAGAGCCCCAAGTCCTAAGTTCGAGAAACCCGAGTTTGCCGTCACAGATACAGATGACGACGGCGCATCCACCTTTTGTCCTCCACCTTCTGGACCTACTACCAGGTCGCTTTCAAAAAAGAAAGTCACAGTAATCCCCAAAACAGAGCTCGATCTGAGTACTCTTTTAAAATTTATTAAACCATACGATGGTTCTAGAGAATCACTAAATTCATTTTTAGTCAACAGTAATAACGCATATGATTTAGCCACTGAACCCCAAAAAGACATTTTATTCAAATATATTCTTTGCCAATTACAAGGCAAGGCGCAAAGCGCCTGCTCCGTCAAAGAATTCACCAATTGGATTCAACTTAAAGAATTTTTGAAAACCCAATTTAGCGAGAGAAAGCATTATGCTCATTTACTCATGGACTTACAGGAGTGTAAACAACAGACAAATGAACCTGTAAGCCAGTACGCCCTTAAAATCGAATCATGCCTTTCGCAACTACTTACTGAAATATCCATTTCGCATGGCCATAAGAATAAAGAAATGTTAGGACGCACAGCAGCCATGGAGGAACTAGCCCTTCATCATTTCCAATTAGGATTGAATCCTCGGCTATCAAACATCGTTAGATGTAAGTCTCCTAAGACACTTAACGAAGCCATTAATATAGCAATATCCGAAGAAAAAATCCAACAATGTCTTTTTAAACAAAGTCCGTCTAGCACACGTCACGAAAAGCCTAATACCTCAAGGCCAAATTTCCAATTCACACGGCGTTACCCTAACCAACAATCTTCGAATCAATATAGACCGAAACCAAATTTCAATTCTAATCTAACTAATAGTAATGAGTCCCCATCTCCAATTTGTAGATATTGCAAAGCACCAGGGCATACCCTGGAACAGTGTCGCAAAAGGGAATTTAACAATAACCGCTTTAAATCCAATCAAAACCAATTTAGGACGCCCCATGTCCATTTCACTTCCAATACTGAATATCCAATTGAATCAGTTCAAGAAGAAGGTTATGATACCGTTGATTCTGAATCAAAAAACGAATAACCGTCTCGTCCCGGCGTCGTACGGGACCCTCCGTTTTAAAAATCGACACCCCTAACCAAAAGTCAAAACCCAAACTGACTCCGTCACATGGAAGTCGTCCTCATATTAGCAAACCTTCGCAGACATCGCTACGAGATGGTCTGCCAAAATCATCTGCATCCGCGCAGCAACACAATGGTGTTTGTCTGCCTAAATCCACTGTATCCGCGCAGCAACACAACGATGTTTGTCTGCCAAAATCCTCTGTATCCGCGCAGCAACACAATGGTGTTTGTCTGCCAAAATCCACTGTATCCGCGCAGCAACACAACGATGTTTGTCTGCCAAAATCCTCTGTATCCGCGCAGCAACACAATGGTGTTTGTCTGCCAAAATCCACTGTATCCGCGCAGCAACACAACGATGTTTGTCTGCCAAAATCCTCTGTATCCGCGCAGCAACACAATGGTGTTTGTCTGGCAAAATCCACTGCATCCGCGCAGCAACACAATGGTGTTTGTCTAGCAAAATCCACTGCATCCGCGCAGCAACACAATGGTGTTCGTCTGCCAAAATCCACTGTATCCCCCACATGCGAACAGAAATTAGAACCCCTAAAGTCATCTAAATCTAATGTGTTTGAAATCACAAATAACCCCGCAATAATGCTACTACCTCATGTCCTTGTCGAATGCCCTGTATCAGATATTCCTTTATCCCTGCTTGTAGACTCAGGATCATCTGTAAGTCTATTGAAACATTCATGTATAGAAAGACATCCTAAACTAGTAAAAGAAACCATTCAGTTAAAAGGTATTGATTCATCAGAAGAAACCATTAGAACCCGAGGTCATTTCCAACTTAAGTTACGTCTACCTACATCTAGCATATCGCATCAATTTCATGTTATTGACAAAATACACCTACCTTATGATGGCATAATAGGTTCCGATATGCTTAATGCCCATAACTGCAATATAGATTATAATAGTAATCTACTCAAACTCGGTAGATCATCCTTAAAATTATACTTTCATGACCCTGCATACTTGATTCCCGCAAAAACTGAAACTATTATTGAGTGTTCTGTTCAAAATCCCGAAATCAAAGTCGGATTAGTCCTTGACTATAAATTGTCTGATACCTTATTAATTGCAAATTGCTTAGTACAAGTTAAGGATAACAACAGAATTAACATATCCGTAGTAAATACCTCTGAAGATCCAGTTACATTAAAATCAAATCTTAATTTGAAACTTACCCCAATTAATCCCTTAGAGTTTAAAACCCAATATTTTAATGTTGTAAAACACGTTCATGCCGCAACTAACAGTGTTACACGAACTGAAGAGGTCCTTAAACAGTTACGTGTCTCACACCTTAATAGCGAAGAAAGGGAAGCCCTTTTGCAATTATGCTCAGAATTTTCCGATATTTTCCATCTTCCCGGAGAAAATCTTACATATACGAATGCCCTAAAACATGAAATAAAGACAACAACGGATATACCAATTCACACTAAAACTTACCGATTCCCTGAGGTTCATAAAACCGAAGTCCGTAACCAAATAGATAAAATGCTGAAACAAAATATTATTGAACCTTCTGATTCCCCCTGGTCCTCACCTATATGGGTCGTCCCGAAAAAGCTTGACGCTTCCAATACGCAAAAATGGCGAGTCGTGATAGACTACAGGAAGCTTAACGATATCACTATCGGTGATACTTATCCTATACCACAGATTACAGAGATTCTAGATCAACTCGGCAAAAGTAAATACTTCTCAACCTTGGATTTAGCATCCGGATTTCATCAAATTCTTTTGAACGAATCCGACAAAGCCAAAACAGCCTTTAATGTCCCGGAAGGACATTTCCAATTCCTAAGAATGCCGTTCGGGCTCAAAAATGCCCCTTCTACCTTTCAAAGGCTGATGAATTCCGCCTTATCCGGGCTCCAAGGAATCCGTTGTTTCGTGTATTTAGACGACGTAGTCTGTTACGCATTCGATATCCCAACGCATATTGCAAATCTAAAATCAATTTTCCAAAGAATCCGCAAATTTAATCTTAAACTACAACCAGACAAATGCGAATTCTTACGTCGCGAAGTATGTTATCTTGGTCATGTAATTACTGAACAAGGCGTCAAGCCAAATCCCTGTAAAATAAAAGCAGTTACTGAATTTCCAATCCCAAAGTGTCCTAAAGATATAAAATCGTTTCTCGGTTTAGTCTCCTACTATCGCCGTTTCATTCCCGATTTTTCCAAAACTGCTAAAGCCCTTACCAATCTTTTGAAAAAAGACATTCCCTTTAAATGGGAAAATCAACAGCAATTAGCCTTTGACACATTGAAACATAAGTTAACGACTGCTCCACTACTTATCTATCCTGACTTCTCTAAATCATTCATCCTCACCTGCGATGCTTCAAATTACGCAGTTGGTGCCGTGCTCTCGCAAGGACCTGTCGGTAAAGATCAACCCGTAGCCTTCGCATCACGAACCCTCAATAAATGCGAATCCAATTATAGCACAACTGAAAAAGAGTTGTTAGCCATTCTATACGGTTGTAAAACTTTCCGTCCATACCTTTATGGTCACAAATTCCAAATCATAACTGATCACAGACCATTGAGATGGCTGTTTAATCACAAAGATCCCGGCAGCAAACTCCAACGATGGCGGTTAAAATTAGAAGAGTATGAATATGAAATCACATACCGCAAAGGTAAATTAAACTCCGCTGCTGACGCTCTTTCCAGATATCCTGTAAATCCTATATATCCTGAAAATAATAATACTGACCTTAACATTGAAATCTCGCAGGAATCACCTTTACCTGAAATTGCTCAGGAAACCCTCGATCAACTAATAACAATAGATCTTAGTCCATTAGACGATAAAGATTTTGATTTTAGCCCACTGAGTCCTCCAGATCCCGTTGATCCTCTTGCTATACCAATTCAACAATATCCCCAAGTAGAATCGGAACCCCAACCTTCAACAAGTTGGCAAAATCCCGAAACCTTACCTGTCTCTTCTTATCCCAATCCTAGAAGTCCCACTTCAGTACCTGAAACCTTACCTGTCTCCTCTTATCCCAATCCTAGAAGTCCCACTTCAGTACCTGAAACCTTACCTGTCTCTTCTTATCCCAATCCTAGAAGTCCCACTTCAGTACCTGAAACCTTACCTGTCTCTACTTATCCCAATCCTAAAAGTCCTACTTCAGTACCCGAAACCTTACCTGGTTTTACTTACCCTAATCCTGAAACTCCTCCTTCCGCGCCAGAAGATTTACCTTTATCCGATGAAACCTATAACAAATTTCTAAAATCATCTACAAAGCCACACAATACTTATATTACAGAACATAATGAAAACTTACTTAAAGGAACACAAAAGCTAATAATAATACCAACCTCATTGGATATGGACGAGTCCATGCCCTATGTCCAGGAAATCCTCAGCAATTGTCCAAACCCCGAACGGGACGAATTCTTAAAACTAGAAAGGCCTTTACATACCTTTTTACCTCTTGCCATTGGGAATAAGACTTACCTCTTCTTATTTACAAAGGTACATCATTTCGACGATCACTCGTATCCCGACATATTTAAATCCTTAAAATATGCACGTGATGAAATAATCATGTCTTATCCCACAGTAAATGAAGTTAGTACTTCCGATTTTAGAAATCCTTTTGATAAACATTCCTTTGCGAAAATCCATAATATGATAGCTTACTTATTCGATGGAACAAACATAAGTATTCATATTTATCATAACAACATCATATATCCCTCACTAAGTGAAATCCCAAAAATCCTTAAGGAAAATCATGACATCCCCATTGCAGGACATCTAGGTTCCTCGCGAATGCTAAGCCGTGTCAAGGAACGGTTTTTCTGGAAAAATATGTACAGCGATATAGAAAACTACGTTAAAAAATGTCCATCATGTCAAACCAATAAAGCCTTGCGTAAAATAAATAGAGCACCAATGGTTATAACATCCACTTCTACGTCCCCATTCGAAAGGCTAGCCCTTGATATTGTAGGTCCTCTACCCGAGTCTGGTACAGCTAAACTTAAGTATATCCTAACTATGCAAGACGACTTAACTAAATTCTCAATAGCATACCCTATACGTAGTAATACCGCGCAAGAAGCAAGCGACTGTCTTCTTCATTTTATTTCTCTGTTTGGTATCCCCAGGCGCATACTTACCGATCAAGGTACCAATTTTACAGCAGACCTATTTAAGAAAACATGCGAGTTTCTTAAGATCAAGCAACTATGGTCATCACCCTACCACCCGCAGACACAAGGTGCCTTAGAAAGATCCCATTCCACGCTAAAGGAATACCTTAAGTCATACGTAAACGAGGACCAAGATAACTGGCCTCGATATGTATACACCTCTATGTTAGCGTATAATACAGCAGTACATTCCACTACACACTACTCGCCCTACGAATTATTATTTGGTCATAAACCACACATCCCAGATTCAGTTTATGAAACATCCGATACTACATATCCCGAATATGTAAAGTTGCTACAACATAGGATGAAACACGCGCGTGACAAAGCCCTAGAATATATCCACAGATCCAAAACAAATTCCAAAACATATTATGACACGCGCACACGTCCCGCCGAATATAAGGTAGGCGATTACGTTCTACTAAAAAACCATTTAAGATTGCGTAAAGCATTATCACCCCTATGGAAAGGTCCATACAAAGTTGTCAAAATACATGGCAACCATTCCTTATCACTACTTATAAACAGGCGTCACGTGAAACACCACTATGACGAAGTCAAACACGTAGAAGTACGCGAGGTACCTTCTACATAAGATAGTAATTTACGCTTACATTTTACTTTTCCTTTTATTTTTACACACTAATATCCTTTTTAATGATTATTAGACATAAGATTCTCTATATAATATACGATAATAATAGATATAATTAAGTGTTAAGATTAGAACATACTTAAAGTAGTCCTATCATAAAATAGGTTAAACATAGTAGTAATTCCCATATCTTTTATTTACAGCGTACTGGCCCAAGGTCACCAAGATTATGTCAAACCGATCAACTCTAGTTCCGGCATATACTTTGATCCAATTGGTGAACTCAAAATAAATATCGGCTACCTAGACATAGTCACCCCATTTGATATTTCTTACATCGGACCTCATATTGAAAACATTAATTCAATATTAGGCACTGTCCGCTTTTTATGCAATCAAATCCAAATTGAAACCCCAAACGACTTAGAATGTCATAACGTACTAGAGCCACTCACTGTTAGGTATAATGATATTATTTCCGAGTATTCTTCTATTACTCATCTTTTAAATAATAATAGATACAAACGTGGAGCATGGATAGGTGGTATAGGCACTTTATCCAAAACCATATTTGGGACTCTAGACGAGGACGACGCTGTCAAATATGACAACGCCATAAGGAGTATTCAGAATAATGAAAAAAGGCTGAGTTCATTAATGAAAGAAAATATCTTAGTTACAAGTTCTACTTTGTCCAAATTTAATGATACTATTCATAAGATAAAAATTAATGAAGCCAGGCTTAATGATGCTATCGACAATCTCTCGTTAACTCTAAAAAATGTATCAATCATTTCAAACGATTTAAATACGAAAACCAATATTAATTCAATCTTAAATAGCTTAGAAGCTTCCATACTAACTTTATCATTTCAGTTGGAAGACATAACAAACGCTATTATGTTCAGTAGTCAAAACATCCTTCATCCGGCTGTTTTACCGCCCACACAGTTATACCAAGAGCTTGTCGATAACTACAGACACTTACCTGTAGATTTAAAATTACCAGTAAGCTTAGAATTAAGTCATATTCATATATTAATGAATATATCTAATGTAGTTTGTTATAGTCTGAATAATGTTATCGTTTTTATACTGCGAATACCTTTAGTATCGACTAAGGTATACAATCTGTTTCATAATGTAGCCTTACCTACCCCACATAATAGTGTAAAACCAAATTCATTTAGTTTTATAATTCCTACCAGCAAATATTTCGCAATGACCAAAGACAAATCAGAATATCTTTAGCTTGATTCACTGAAAGAATGCAGAGCGATAAGCCCTCGTGAATACATCTGTAACGTAATGACAGTTTTCCCAACAAGTGCAAATCCCAGTTGTGAAAGTGAACTTCTATCTAATGTTATCAGTGTTTTACCAGTGCAGTGCCGAACGGATTTCATTCACGGAAACTTAGATCTATGGAAACCACTATCTAATAATAATTGGATATTTGTACAATCCCAGCGAAATAAATTATATATTGAATGTCCTAATCAGAAAAGCTTAGAGATTAACATTATCGGAACAGGAATCCTTAAAATCGCCCGTAATTGTATTGCATATTGTAAGACTACTAAACTTATACCTAGATTCGACAACATCAAGATCAATGTCACTGTGCTCCATTCCGACTTTAATATAATTAATGATTCATGTTGTACTTTAGATAAATTTAAGTTAGAAATAGGTAATGAACCTCGTATCAAATTAAATAATATAGATTTGGATATTTTCACGTCAGAAACCAGATCTAAGCTAAAATCCATGTCAGTCGAAGCCGACAACATTTTAAACCAACACCAGATTATAAAATACGAGACTCATTACTCGACTATATTAATTTTAATTACTTGTATAATTTCTCTTTTTTGTATGTTTAAATTACTAATGTATATTAAATCACACAGCCGTCTATCCTGTCGCTTTCCTATGTTTTCCCAGTCTGTCCCAGTAAACTCACCTGAGAATGCAACACCAAGTCCCGATCCTGTCATACCTATTAAAATCCGTAAGCATAAACCGAATCCGGAAGATATTCCGTCCCCAAGTATTAGAATAAACATATAATTTTCTTTCCTAAACTTCGACAACCCCGAAGTTTAGTCTACCCCTGGGAGGTGTTATAAATTGCCAATGCACCCTTTGTCACACACCACAGTCCCTTTCTTGTCTACTCGGCATTTCCTCATTCAAGCAACCCGATCATCCATTCCATTCCAGTCAGTCTCGTTCCATCATCCATCCAAGCTAGACGGCTGCAATTATTCTAGCTAAATCTTTGTATTCATTTTTTTAAAAAACCCTTTCTCTACGAGACCCATAACAGTGCGTATGTACATAAGTACATACACGTTTTTTTTTAAAACACAACGTGCGTATATACAAATTATCAGTTTTCCCATAACTGGTGGGTTAGTCTATGGTCTCTAGGGATACTATCAGACTACATCATACAATTAAATATTGTATGATAAAAAAAATACAAGTTAATATTTTTTTTTTTACATTGTGATGCATAATTAAGACAGTTAAACAATATAACATTTTATGTAATAACTCATATTATTAACCTAAAAATTATTTAATACAGATTGAATAACCAATTGCTATTCTTCCGTGAAGCTTTGGGAAACTGTTATGTGAGCACACTATTATTGTATTATTATTACAACACAATTCATATACCTGGACCTGGTGGCAACGAAGTTAAAAAGAAAAAAAACAATTTGAAGTCCGTCTCTATATTTAAATCTAAAATAAAAACTTATTCATTTTTTTTTTCTATGAAAACTTCTTTCGCCGAGGCGAGCTCTTTTTGGCCGGGAAAATCTAATGGGTTCGCGTCAGCTAAGAGCATGGCGAGTTACACTGGCCAGCAGTGACTACACAGATATAATATATACACAAAAAAAACGGGTGTGTGTACGCACGTAAGAAGTTATACCCGAAATTATAGGTGAGAAAAACAGCACTAAAAGCATTTTTTACTATCGTCGTGAAATTGTAGTGTCCAAACTCTTTGCACCTGTCTGTAGCAACGAATAACAATTTTTGACGTTGTTAGGTTATTATTGACAATAACATCATTACTCACTCATTGACACTGACAGTTGCGATTTGTGCGATGTTCCGGAGATACAGTTATCAGCCAACTTCATCCGTGAGAATTTTGTGTTATACTGATGCGAGCGCATCTTAAAATTTCACTCTAATAATTTTTTCATAACGCGCCTAAAGAAGTGTAACTTCAATTATTTCAGTGAGATGATGACATCAGGCTTTCGTGACAGTTCGTGCAATTCCAAAAATGTTCGGCTTCGAAAGGTCAAGAAAATTACTTTTCAAGAAGCGATTCGGTTGATTTTCCTATGACATTCTTGATCATCTTCATTCTTCATCTTTTTTATAACATTTTACATTCAATCAAATATTGACAATATAGAAATGCGTTCTTTATGATTTGAAATGTCAACTCAAAAAAACACACAAAAATCAACCTCACTCCTTCACAACACGGTTCACCTGTATCATCATATAATAATCGAATTGATATGACATTCCTTTGAATCTCTGTATATGATTCTAAATTCAAATCTAACCTTGAGTTAAGAACTTCAAATAATATCAATCAAAACTGAACCGTACTCCTACACAATATGGTTTAGAAGTACAAACTAGAATATACAACTTGAACATAGTTATCGATTTCCATACCAACTTTGCAATATAGAATTCAGGTGTCGGTGTGCGCGCGCATCGTAAAAATTCACTATCATAATATTTCTCCATCGCGCCAAAAGAAGTATAACTTCAAAAAAAACTAAATTTTCATAGGTTTTCTTTTCTCTATGACTGCCTCTTTCTTTTTTTAAATAAAATTGGTCAAAGGACATTTTACCTCCTTTATCATACAAGTCATGGTACAATATGCTGGACACAAACTCCATCCGTATATTTCATGTGTGACACATAAATATCGACTGGTTTTGAAGTCGCCGACCGACAGACGGTACTATAAAAAACTTTTTCATCACAACCCATGTCACGGTTATATAACTTTTATACGATGGTTGTACACATTTTTAAGCAATTTCCAAAATGTTATTGACTTCCGTCCGACTCTCACCGTGACCAATAAAAGTTTTGAGAACCAGTTTTTTCGTTATACATACCTTTGTAATATTTTAATATGTACATTTTTAATATAATAAATATTTTAGAAAATTATACCTAATTTAGAAAATGTTGGTCGAATTTAATCAGGTAGGTTTTTGTCAATTAATTTTTTAGCTGTCTCCCGCGGTTTCATCCGAAAAAAAATACTATTACAAATTTGCAAATCCAAAATATAAACTATCTATGTACCAAGTTTCACTGAAATCCGTTCAGTAGTTTTAGCGTGCAAGAGTAACAAACATCCACCCCCATCTATGGATCCTCACATACCTTCACATTTATAATATTTTGTAGGATGTTTTATAAATTAAGGTCAAGTTCCAACTGCACCTTCGCCGGTGCATTTCGTCCCGGCAGAGTCTAGACTATGCCTGCCCTGTTCCTAATCATTTGGGGCCATCGCCACACGTTTACTTTCTGTCCATTTGGAGAATTACACATTCCGCGAGGTTTGGTAGAATATTTCCACACGGACCTAACGGACCACTTTGGGAATTGGTTTTATTAGATACTTAATGCAAACAGACCAGTTGGCATAGAGGTTAGCGACTCTGACTGCCAAAGCGAAGGTCGCGGGTTAGATTCCCACCTAGGACAAACATTTGTGTACATGAACATGTCTGTTTGTTCTGTGTCTGGGTGTAAATATCTATACAAGTATGTATTAAGAAAAAAAAAGTAGTATATCAGTTATCTGGCTTCCATAGTACAAGCTCTGCTTAGTTTAGGACCAGATGGCCGTGTGTAAAAGAATGTAACCTTGCTGAGTTTCTTGCCGGTTCTTCTCAGTTGAAGGTTGACTTCCGAACCGGTAGTAGCTTCAGTAACTTTAAATTTGACCTTCATAAGTGCCTTCTGAGGGCCTAAACTGAATAAATGGTTTTGAATTTTGAATTTTGAAAATTTTGTCCCAGGATATTTATTATTATATTGTTATTATTAATTTTTTTTTATAATTAGGCTGATAAATAAACAGACGGTCTACCTTATGGTAAGTGGTAACCCCCGCATATGGCAGTTGCAACACCAAGGGCATCGCCAATGCGTTGTGGACCCTGAGACGTGTAGTTGTTAAGTCTCTTGCGCCTGTAATTTCACCGGCCTACTTACATTTCTAATCAAAACACAGTAATACAAGTGCACCACTGCTTCACGGCGGTAATAGGCATGATGGTAGTACTTCGCCGGACGAACTGGGCAATAAGAGCTTGTATGTTTGTTCTGTAGCTGGGTGTAAATATCTATATAAAGAGTAGTATATGTAGTATATCAGTTACCTGGTAACCATAGTACAAGCAGTTCACTCTGCTCAATTTGGGATCAGGTAACCATGTGTGAAGAATGTACAGGGGTTATTTATTCACCTTTATAAAAGATTGCATGTTTTAATATTTGACATATAATCACGCATAAATAGCTGAACAGTTTTGGTACACAAAGTCGCAAACGCAGGTAAAGACATGGAGTTGAAACTAGTAGTTTTAGTTTTGTTCTGTATAAGCGAAAGGTATAGTAACAAACAATTATGCACGGCCATCCACACGATGGTTGTTTGAAATTCCGCGGCCTAAGCGAAACGGCCGTACAGCCCAAGTGAGCGGTATCTAAATAGTAGAGATAGTCGCTCAGGTTTCAATAATAGAATTATCACAAACCCGGCCTTCGCGTTACAGGCTTTGCCTAGTGTGAAGGTCATAAGTTCATACTAAGGACAAAGCCTCCAGCATAATGCATTTTATTTTCTAAGTTTAAAATAAGTGAATATGTTTTATATACCCCCTTATTCAGATAATAACAGCTCCGTCGACAAGCCGCCGTAAATATATGTTTTTTTTTTAAGTTATACTTCTTTAAGCGCGTTATGAAAAATATATGAGAGTGAAATATTAAGATTCGCGCGCATCAGTGTAACACAAAATTCTAACGGATGAAGTTAGCTGATAACGGTCTCTCCGGAATATCGAACAAATCCCAACTGTCAGTTTCAATATGTGAGTAATGATGTTATTGTCAATAATAACCTAACAACGTCAAAAATTGTTATTCGTTGCTACAAACAGGTGCAAAGAGTTTGGACACTACGATTTCACGACTGCATAGTAAAAAATGCTTTTAGTGCAGTTTTCTCTCCTATAATTTCGGGTATAACTTCTTATGTCCGTACATAAGAACACACACACGTTTTTCTTTATGAAATAGGCTTCAGTATTGAATCCGAGAGAGTAACATAATTCAGGTGCAGTATTCGCTACCCTATTCTCCTCTCCTATACATTTTCCCACGATATTATATTAATAAGACATTGAGTAATAAATAAAAGTGAAACATCTCATCAAAACTTTAACGAAAGTTAATTTTTGTTAGATCCGATGAAACAATGGCGGCTTGTATGTGAAAATTACTCTCAACAATTTTCTTACACTTTTAACTATTGTTTAGAGATACTGCACGTAACTTTTTCTCATGTTAGTACTATAATCAAAATTATGTTTTTTATGTAAGCATATGTTTTGAGATAATTGGACTCATTATTTTAATGTTGGAAATTTACTTTCGATTATACTATTTATGATCGCATTAACTTTACCAAATGATATGATAAAGTTAGTGTAAATTACAGTAACAATATATAAATGACTAGCTGTGCCTGTGACTTCGTCCGCTTATTATTATTGTTTTTCGTGACCCGATTTTGATGGTGTATATTGCCACAAGCTACATTCCAGTTTTCTGTAAAATCCTCAATAAAATTCTTATGGTAGTTTTAGTGGTTAACGTGTAAAAACAGATAGACAGACAGGCAGACAAAGTTTTCAAAAAAGTATGACCTGTATTCTGTTTCATTATTTATATCAGCCGATTAGGAATCAGTTTTTGGTTAATATTTTCAATACTTTACCGTTTTATTATATCTATTATAGATGATGATGAAAAAGAAGAAGCAGATTATTGTACAATCAGTTGTAATCTAATGTATGTCCTTATTTTAAAAAGAAAGTGAAAAATGATAAAATATACTGAATTTAAAATATTCATAAATCTTTATTTGGAAATAGTGAGGGGACGCCTTCGATAATTTGATATCGATATTTTTTTTTGTATTGGTTATATATGTTAGAAATACACTAAATAGCAAATGGAAAAAATAGGGGTTGTCAAGGTGACCCCAATTATAATATAAAGATGAAGGCTTTTTTATTTTTAACTCGGAAACTAATATGTACATTTTTTATTTATTTATTTTGTAACTCTAACATGTTTACACAAAACTTAAAATCTAGGTACAGTTACATTTCTTGTAATAAGACAATTACAAGTGTCGACAGCATTTGTATTTAAACAATATCACTTACTCGTTAAATAATAGATTAAAAACAAAATAGATACAGAATAAAATTTACATTAACAGTATCTTGAATATTTACTTGATCTTAAATAAAACAGGATTTCAGTTTTTCTGTCGTTTTAGATACAGTAATAAAGAAACAGCCGGTGTAATCATAAACCAAACAATGTATCCAATTTTACAGCCTAGAATATATCTTTACCACATTCACTTTAGAACCCACTCCACCAAAACATAGACATCTCGTTCAATATATTATTTTATGTGAATAGTAGCTGTTCCCCGCGTTTATCGATATTATGTATAGCTTATAACCATCTACGAAAAATTCCGCGTCGAATGGCAGCAGTCCCATCCCGATATGTTCAGTAGTTTTGAGGTGATGGTGCGTCAAAGGAACCCTATTTTGCTTATATATATATACTAGTTGTCCCTTGCGGTTTCACCCGCGTTCCTGAGATTTGCATGTCACATTTATTTATATCGAATCAACTGCCTAAAAAATAAGTTTCAAGCTTCTAGCTCTAAAAATGACGATAGTGCCATACAACTTTTCATCCCCCTTTTAACCCTTTTTTTGCATTAAAAAGTAGCCTGTCCTTCCTCAGGCTCTAGACTACCTCTATACTAAATTTCATTGAAATCGGTTTAATAGTTTTGGCGTGAAAGCGAGGCAGACAGACAGACAGAGTTACTTTCGCATTTATAATATTAGTTAGGATTAGACATAGATACTTATATTATATCAGAAGAACATTCACCTATTGTGATTGTATAACTCAGCCAGCCATAAAACTAGTCTAGGCAAAGTCAAGTTCAGTCTATATTATGTATTACTACTATACAGTGAACGCTAAACGAATGTTCGTAAAGTTAAGCTGACAACAAGATGGATCAGTTGGCTTATTGGCATAGTGGCCAGAGGCCTTGACTACAGCGCCGCAGGTCGTGGATTCAATTCTCATCGAGGATAAAGATTGTTGTGGACGGGCACATGTACACGCAAACATATTTCTGTTTGTTATGTGTTTGGATGTAAATATCTATATAAGTATGTATTAAAAAAATAGCAGGTATATGGATTTGTCAGTTGTCTGGTTTTCATAGTACAGGCTCTGCTAATTTTGAGATCAGGTGGCCGCGTGTAAAAAATGTACCAGGATACAATGTTCCTGAAATTTTGGCACACACGTAACCTTTAGTACGGCGAGAGACATGGACTATTTATTTATTTTAACACGAGTAAAACTGCAGGATTGAAGTAGTAGTAGATATTGCGACCATCCTACTCAGGGAACATGGGCTTAATGATATTTACTAGTAAATATATATATATATTTTTTTACAGCATCTGTCAATGTCAATTAAACTCCTTGCTTACCCGATAAAGTGACAAAGAAGCTGTCAGTTTTAAATGCTCTTGTAATAATGAAATTATAATGCAGTTGTTATGACGCCGTCAACCGGTTGGTAAACGAAATTCGTAATGGCCCGAGTTGATGATTAATAAACACTTATTGTGTTATTACAAAATATGGTTTAAAGCAGGACTTGTAGCATTCAAATTTTAAGGTAGCCCAGTTCCTTTTTGTTATACGACGTTAGAGAGTTTCGAATAAATTTTAAACCTCGGTTTTCAATAGACTTACTTAAAATATATTTTTTATAAGTAGGTTTGGAAATGGTTACCACCACTCATGGGAACTTGCAACACCAAGGGCATCGCAATGCCCTATCGAACCTGAGATATGAATTTTTGGAGTCTCACATCTCTGTCTGGAATTTCACCGGCCCCCTTTCCTTTCTAACCGAAAAACCATAAAAAAGTGCACTACTGCTTCACGGTGGGAATGGCTAGCTCGTGGTAGTACTTCCTTGGACCAACTCCGCACTAAGAGCTCTACTTTTCTATATATTGTAATTGGGGATTACCTGTCTATCTTTTAAGTACAAGAATGAAGGTGTAAATGTCTTTAAATAAATTCCATTAAATCTTGCGGGCAGTGAAAACTCAATACCTATATAACAATATCATATATAAATGAATACACTTACCACATACTTCATAGCAAATTATAATATACTAGCTGACCCGACAGACGTCGTCCTGTCTTAACAATGAATATTGAATTCCAATCTTCCGATTGAATCGAGTGTATAATGTGCAATAAGAAATCACAAATTATTTGTTCTATCAATATAATTCCGATCCACGGCTCTATTTTAAACGATATTTGCAGCGCGCATTCTGTCAATCGCTCCAACTGTCAAACGACTGACAACTATAAAAGTTTATATTGTCACAAGTGCTAGTAAAGTGGTTTAGTTTTCTTAAATTTTCTAATTTTCCACGTAACTTTCTTATTTTTTTCTTTCATAAGAACCTACTCCTGACAATAACAAATACAACAAAAAAAGAATTAGCGAAATCGGTCCAGCCGTCCATGCGTGATGCCGTGACCAAGGGAAATAGGGATTCATTTTTATATATTTAGATATATTTGGCAATATATCTCCCACTAAGGCCGATCTGGTAAACAATAGACTTTAATTCAAAATCTATACTATAAATTTCTATCGATATTCGCACAACACTAATCTGTCGAGGATGTTGGTTACCGATTTCCACTAGACGAGACTTCCGTTAAATAAACGTACGTAATAACACATATATATGAATAAAAAGATCGATGCCCCCAAATAAGGTGTAAGACCCAACGTTTACTTTTTCAATTTGAATAAATATTCAAATTAATTCACACGTTATATTTATTTAAATTATGTTATCATTTTAATAGTACGTTTATGCGCATAAATTATTGAATTACTTTCAATTTCGAACGTGCGAAATGTTTCATTAATTTACATTGCCATTATGTGCCATTACAGCGCTACAGCGGTTCACTACGGCTTCGATTCTGTGAGGAAAGTGACACTAACTCGAGGATGTTTCGTTGCTTCTATGCTCTGTCTTTGTCGCTTACTACGCTAATTCTACTAATCACTTAAGAGGTAAGCTCTCCGAGGCGTCCGTGAAGCGGCATTTCGACGAAGTTTGTATTAGCTGAATAAGGGGGGTGGGCTTCAAGTCTGTAAGGAATTTGACTCTAGCTTGGAGATGTTTCGTCACGGCGTCTATGCTCTCTTTCCCTAACTACGCAAGCACGTGAGAGGTAAGCTCTCCGTGGCCTCCGCGCGCCGGCTCATCAACGAAATTTGTGTTAGCTGAATAACACTGTTTACAAGAATTGTAGGTGTGGTTTCCAAGTCAGGTACTTAAGGAAATTTAATCTGGTGGTTTATTTTTTGTAATATAATCAACCACCATCTATTTTACGGAGTAGTAGAGCTCTTAGTGCAGAGTTCGTCCGGGGAAGTACTACCACCTTACCCATTTCCGCCGTGAAGCAGTAGTGCTATTGTATTACTGTGTTTCGGTTAGAAAGGTAAGGGGGCCGGTGAAATTACAGGCACATGAGACTTAACAACTTCACGTCTCAGGGTCGACAACGCATTGGCGATGCTCCTAGTGTTGCAAATGTCCATAGGCGGCGGTGACCACTTACCATCAGGTGGACCGTCTGCTTGTTTGTCGGCCCAAGTAGCATAAAAAAAAAAAAAAATTAATAAGCACATTTATTACTTACTAGCTGTCTACCGTGGTTTCACCCGCGTTCCCGAGGGGTGTAACATTTTCCCGGCACAATAAGTATCCTATGTTACTTCTAATACCTCCAAGAACATGTGTACAATGTTTCATGATGATCGGTTAAGTATTTTTCGCGTTAAAGCGTAACAAACAAATTTACATTCGCATTTATAATATTAGTAGGGTTTTCACCTGCATGCTCAAAGGATCGAATGTTTCTCGAATACATAACCTATGTTACTTTTGAATAAAGTAGATTTTAATAGTGGAAGAATTATTAACATCCATCCAGTAGTGTTTGAGTTTATTTATTCAAAACAAGAATAAAAAAAAAATACCATCTCTTCTCGATATTAGTACTCATATAGATAAACTAAATATATATATAAAGATAAATTATTTAAATGATTATACTACCGGCACGCTATGATGGCCGTTTTGACGTTTCAGATTGTCATAGGAAAAGAAACTGTATTGCTTTGGAATAAATAAGGTTGATTTCCATCATCATACAATTAGCTGTTGGATCAATAGAGGCACCTTATGTCTGAAGGAATAAAGGTTATTTTTCTTTGTCATTATTAAACGTCAAAACGGCCACCATAGCGTGTCGCAAGTTTAGTCTAGACTTCATTAGAAATAGAATTATACAAGTAGGTATCTAACAATCGTTACGTAGTAGGTGCGCTTAGATCTTTTAAAATATGACAGGCCAGTTGGCTTGGTGGTTAGCGACTCTGACTGCCAAGCCAAAGGTCGCGGGTTCAAATCCCACCCAGGACAATTTGTGAGCATGAACATGTCTGTTTGTTCTGTATCTGGGTGTACATATCTATATACTCGTAAGTATGTTTTTAGAAAAATGTATTTGTAAAATAGTAATATTATGTAGTTATCTGGTTTCCATAGCCGTGTGTAAAAAAATGGCCAGGATATTTTTTACTATTTATTTAACTGCGCCTACTGATTTTGATGGGATTTTCATCAATAGACAGAATGATTCAAGAGGATGTTTAAATGTATGCTTATATCCCTCTGGAACGCGGGTGAAACCGTGGTATACAGCTAGCATAATAATATATAGTATATAATATGTAGTATAGTTACGATCAGTAACAATATATATATATAAACATATAAATAGGAAATATTTTATTGGTTTTTTGTTTGCATTGAAAATATTCCGAAACTACTGGTTTAAAAATTTATACACCGTTAGGAAGTTACACTATGCCATCAGGTGAGATCTAGTCAAATGCGCTCAAGTTTTTATATAAAAAAAAAAAAAAAAAAAAAAAAAGAAAAAAATTACCAAAAGAAATCCTTACATCGCGTGTGCTGCGAATACTGTTAATGATAGAAATAACAAAATAATGTAACATTGACAGCTAGTATCTATATAAGTATGAAGAATGTGGTATATTTAATAATATCAAGGTTTTTAACACTAATCATACCACTTACTACGTACCAATTTCTACCATAGCGGGTCAAATGTGACTTTATATTTCCTTCTTGTAAGTATGAAATATGGTAGTTAGGAAGGGAAATAAATAGTATAACTGTATTTTAATTAGTAAGAAAAAGTCATGAAGTCAAATGTGCAAGAGTAATAAGATGATACGTGCATTTTCATTGCAATGTTCAAGATGGGTCATTTGACCCGGTTATGGTATGTTTAGTGTTAAGAATTATTTGCGTAAGGGAATAGATGTTAAATACACACTAGCTGTCCCCCGTGGTTTTACCCGCGTTCCCGAGGGATATCACATTTTCCCGGGATAAAAAGGAGCCTATATGTTATTCCAGAACATCTATATATCTATTTATATATATATATATATAGATAGAGGATAATCCTTTGAAGCACCATCACCTCAAAACTACTGAACATATCGGAACGGGACTGCTATCATTCGAAGCGGATTCTTTCGTAGATGGTTATAGGCTATATATGATATCGATAAACGCGAGTGAAACAGCGGGGGACAGCTAATATATATATAAGTATGAAAAAGGGTTACATGTAGTATATCTAGGTAACTATCTAGCCTTGCTTTATTTTGGGATCAGATGGCCGTATGTAAAGAATTTTCCAAGATATTTAGTTATATTGGGCCAGCAGCAGCCTATTCATCGGTGTATAACAATAATATATATAGTCATACCTAATTTCCTCTATTCAATAGGAACTCGTGATTCCTATTAATACTTCAATAAGTTAATATTCATGATTGACATTTGTTTAAACAGTGTATTTCGTTAAACTTTGCCCCCTAAACACATTGGTTTGGAAAGTGTACCTAAAGGTGAATTCATTCAAGATATGGTTGAAAGTAATGTCGAAGGTATGAAAACGAAAGCTTGGCGTGATGTCCGACTGGAGATCTGTCGTGTTAACGATGAGTCTTAAAAATTTGACCATATTGCTCTATGGTCTTTTAGACGTAACGATTTTAAGTTATTCATAGAGAGGTCGTAGCGGTGTCGTGAAGAGTAGAAAGATTGTAGAGTTGTCAAATATATTAAAATACTTATTTAGTTGTCTTGCATATGTATTATTTTTTATGTATTATTCACGGTTTCAATGAAATAATCACTGTATTCAAAAAGTAGGTAACCTGATAGTATTTCAATGAAAAATGTGAATAATCAATAAATAGATTCAACTGTGAACATACATATGAACACATACAAATGAGTAAAAAAATTATTACTACCATTATTTCTTATACTATAGGAAGACTTCCCCAGAAAAATATGCAATCATAAACATATTTTTATTTATATTTTTATTTTACATTTTTGAAGTCGGTTTTTAATAAACATAAACATTGATTTGAGAACCTACTCCTTCTATACGTCGGTTAATGGTTGTGACGTTTCTAGTCTTTTATTCTAAAAAGTCACTCAATATTGTATCTTACAATGTCGTATTTGAGTGCATTATTTAGTTTTATAAAATTATAATCACACAAACATTCGTCATAATAATACTTTAATATCCTCAAAAGGAAAGAAAGTAAAGTGACGTTAGCATTTCTGAAAGCCTTATGTAAGCGTTTCTAAAATGAGAACGAAATAATGCCACTTTTCTTTTTAAAATCATTAACCAAGTTTTACTAAAATTAATATTTAAAAAACATTTTTAAACTCTATGACTCACTGTTAGAATAATCTGTGGTTTCTAACATCGTTAAGTATAAAGAGGCCTTAACGGTCCCCTGTCATCTGCGTTTTAACTTTCGATACCGATCGATTAATAAGTTATTCTTTGTCTCTGTCTATCACAATATATATATCCGCCCTCTCTTTCTTTTTTCAATTGAACCGATATTTTATAAATATTCAGTTAATTGTTTTAATTATTTTTTTCACCACGCTCTATATGGTATAAGAATTGATTCTCTTTAACTTGTAAATGCGCATCTTAAGTACTTCATGGAATATTGAAACTGATATTTGATGTATAATTAAATTTCTCAATAAAGCCTACTTTAATAAGAATAATAAAATTCCTGGGTCATTCTTTGCACACTGCCACCTGATCCCAAACTAAGCAGAGCTTGTACTATGGAACCCAGATAACTGATATACAACACATTACCTACTTTAATTTTCTAAATACCTATTTACATATATATTCACTCCCTTTTGAACCTATTAGTATGCTATTTTAAAATATTAATAAAATATTATACAATGGTTATTATTACGTATGTCCGTATCATAAATTTGAGTATCTATATCACCATCGAATTAATGCAAAATAAACAATAGTTCTACTACTTACACCTCATAATTGACTTAAGGTTATTTACCAGCAGCAGTAGCTTTTAAATTTTATCTCTCCATCTACTTAAGAAAGAAATATTCAAATCATATCCGTCCCATGTAAGTAAAAGCCCTAATTTTTACTCAAACATGTCAACCGAAAACCAGACCTAACAAACTATTGATTTATAATAGAAAATTAAGAAATCGACTCATTTACATACGCATTAGAGTCTAAATTGTCTCGAATTTATCTTAACCCAGATGAAATACCAGCTGGCTGCGCTTAGATAGAACAACGGTGGGGGAGAAGTGATAAAACTGTATAGCGGACGGACTATCATGCCAAACATTGCTTGACATCACCGTATGTCAGAAAAAAATTAAAAAATTCGGTCCGGTCAGAAAAAAACGTTAGAAAAAATGAAACTAATCATCGTAGTGCTTGCCTTCTGCGCAATCGCCAATGCGGAAGACAGTGACAGAACCCTTGAAACGGCAATTAGTTTCGTCAAAGATTGCCAAGGAGACTACATTCTATGTGTTAAGGTTCATAATTTTATTATTTAGTGAAAGTGCAGTGAATGAAACGTGCTTACAGTGGTTGTGGAATCGAGTTTCTTGGACAGAGATCCCATTTCTCATTTCACTTGTTCATGAATTTTAAAATAACGAAAGAATTAGCTATCAATCATAAACTAATATTAAAAATAAAATTACTAAAACTAAAATACTGAATAATAAATAAACTTACCGATAAATAATTTGTTTACAGGAGAAGCTGCTAAGAATAGTCGATAATGTCAGAGCTTCGAGGACTATAAACATCGCAGAAGGTGTTGTCCTAAAAGGAGAGCCAGAGCTAAGATCCCCTAAGAAGCTGGATGTCCTTCCAGTAGATCCTACCACAAGAGATGCCGAAGTCAACTTCAGGCTCATGGATGGAGTCGTCAGCCTTTTTGAAACTCACTCATTGGAAGTTAAAATGAACCAGGCCGATAAAGATACCCTGCAGAGGTCTCTTGAAGAAGGTACGCATCAACAATTATTGAATTAGTTTAAAGATTATTATGTAGGCGCATATAGTAAACAAATTGTAATAATAATATCTGTTATTACGACTAAATTTATTCTAAAAGCAACTAATGATGATAATTATAATAAAATTGAATACCAAATAGCAAAATTTTAATGCAATACGGAGATTATTGATGCTATATTTTAAAACATTTATCTACTTACAAGCTTATAAAAACTGGTTAAAACATCTGTTGTAATATTACTACAAATTTAAAATCATGATTGAGCAGTTCTATAATTTATTTCTAATACTTTTTATACTTTACAGGTCGTGGTAAGAAGAAGGGAGGCGGTATGGGTGCTATCATCGGTCTCCTTGGAGCCAAGGTCCTCCTCGGAAAACTATTCATCGTCAAACTCATTGCTCTCAAAGCCCTTGCTACAGCCAAGATCGCACTCGTCCTTGCCGTCATCCTCTTCGTCGCTTGGTGCCTCAAACACGATACCACAAAAACCACCTACGAAGTCGTCCCACATCCCCATCACCATGAATCACACCACCCTGTTCACGTAGAACACGTGTCTCATGATGCCGGCCATGGACACAGCGGAGGCGGTTACTCCAACTACGGCTCCGACTGGAACAAGAACCTTGACGAAGCCCAGAACTTGGCCTACAGCGGATACGCCCGCAAGTAGACCCATGTTACCATCGGCTAAGTTACCTTCTAAATCTATTGTACAAAGTTTAATTTATTAATTTATTGCCTAATTTATTAACTTATTCTCGAAATAAATTTTTGATGTTACTATCTGTTTCAATTGGAAAGTTGAACCTATCAAACTACAACTACAACTTATGATGCGTTAAATCTGATAAGCGTTTTGTATTGTAACGGAAATAGATTCCGCTTGCGGTAACCGACATAATGATGGTAAAAAAATATGCGCCGCGAGTGGTACATATTAATGAACTATCATAACCTGTGATGTGTTCTTAAACAGGTATTTTACCTCCTTTCTAATCATTAGCAATTGTTTACATTAAAACTTAATATAATGTTTAAATATTTGTTAATACCACTTCAGTTATAATAACTTTAATTTCTCCGGTCGGTTCTTACTCTCTAATAATTTAATTTATGTGTGTTCCACATTTTTATCATAACAAATGTTATTGGGGCTCGTGTAAAATATCTACATGCCTGAGTGCCGGTCAAAACCATGCATTAAACTGGATTGAAACAGGTTGTTAAACTTTCTATAGATGGTGTTTCACGTGGTCCCGTACAATTCCATCTTCAGGGTGAGGCAGGTCTTTTAGATTGGAACCTGTTTTTAACCGGTCTTATGCATGATTACTATACGAGCCTATAATGTTTGTCTTACTTTCCATGAATGAATATGAGGTTTAATAAGGACATTATGAAGAAGAATTTACAGTTTACTTGAAATGGGGAAATGTACGAGAGAGTAATTCGTGGCGCAAATCTAGATGACCTAACTTTAAGGACACTTAAAAGAACTGAACTATTACTGTAAATAACCGAGAAAGCTATTACTTACTAATATATAGTACTATAAAGTAAGGTGAGTTAAGTAAGACAAATCTGAGTAAAAACGTAAATAGTCTATCTACTTATTTATTAGCTGACAGATTAATCGATTTATGTGGTTTGTCTGTACGTAAACGGTCATTAGCGGCAATATATATTATAGTAGCAATGGCAGATGTACATATGCTTGTAGAAATTGAACAGATGGTTGGTGTAGTACTGCACTTGAATAAGTCATAAAACAATATTTAAACATAACACCATTTTAGGTTATTATATATTTATCAACCATCTTCCTGACATTTTTGACAATGTGACGTTACTTACGTGACCAATTTTAAAAGTGTTTTGGTTTATTTACGTTTTGTAAACTCGCAAATGATTGTCCAGTAAATACTTCTATATTATATTACATCTTCGAAAATATGTTGCATTTATATCAAAGTTGCTTTATGGTCTGTCTGCTTTATCTTGTGTCTACCCACAATCCCAACCAATTTGTAGTTACAGTGACATTGTGATTTATTAAAACTCAGTGTCAATGAAACTGCAATCCAAAACACCAATGACTTCTTTTACGTTTAAATATATTTTCTTAAGAGAAATTAAGAGTTTACAAATATAACATTGTTTGTATAAATTTATTTCAATTAGCATAAGATATCACTCAAGCCGTATCCGGTTCACATTAAAGTGTGGGTGTGTATAACGCTTTTACTTTGACGAAACATAATATATATTACATTTATCGAGAAAGTCCATAAAATAGAAATTTCATCTAATAATGTGGTGTAATCATTCTAATCGACGTGAGTGAGCAATAATAATCTATAAATACCATACGGGGAGTTCGTTCTCCTTCTTTACGTGTTTATAAGAATGTAAAGCAATCTATCTATCTTCTATCCAAGCAAAATAGGTTCCCTTTGATGCACCACCACCTCAAAACTACTGAACATATCGGGATGGGACTGCTACCATTCGACGCGGAATTTTTCATAGATGATATCGATGATCACGTCTGAAATCGCGGGGGATAGCTAGTATATATACATATATATAAGGAAAATTGGGTTCCATTGACGCACCATCACCACGAAACTACTGAACATATCGGGATGGGACTGCTGCCATTCGACGCGGAGTTTTCGTAGATCTTTATAGGTTATGATATCGTTAATCACAGGTGAAACAGTGGTGTACAGCTAGTAAATATACATATAAGAAAAGTTGGGTTCCATTGACGCACCGTCACCTTAAAACTATTGAACATATCGGGATGGGACTGCTGCCATTCGACGCGGAATTTGGTTAAAGTCTAGTATAGTCACGCACGTGGAGCGGCGGGGGAGAGGGTGGGAGGGGGAGGGGGGGATGCCTCCTCTGACTTAGCACCACTCCCATGAAAAGGTAATCCACCATTCCTGAGAAATACATTTTTTTGTAACCTAACCTCAAAACACTATAAAGTTGCTTCTGTAACGGCTCCGACGCTGCGGGAAGTGCAACCCCTTCGCCCTAACGTAACAAAGGATAGGCACCCATGCTCCCCTCCGCAGCTCGCAAGGGTACCTGTCATTTGTTACGGTGGGCGGTGGCTGCCCTCCCTTCGCGTCTCCGAATTTTTATATACACTCTAGAGGTAGTAGCCAAAAGACTGCGTGGAGTCGGGGTACCCCGATTCGGTTTTGGAACAGATTCGACCAAAGTCAGCCATAAATAAGACACAATAATTTCGTAATTTTTCGAAAGGCAAAAAATCGGTGTCCAGTGTACAAGTGCAGGTCAATTGTGAAGGCAAACAATCAAAGTCCAGATGAAAAGCCAATGTCGTCGAAGAAAACCACAACAAAAACACCAAGAGTACATCACGTAACTCGGGAAGAAACGGAATGAACGAAAACAAACGACACGGACATATGTTTAATTTTTTTTAACGTTCCGTTTCATAGAATTTGCAAGACACTTTACACCACAGACAATGTACTTGTACAGATTTGGTTGTCAATCGCCCATTTTAACGTTTCGTTTTTCCTTTTTGTGATTTGAGGTTAGTTTACATATCTATTAATTTCTCGAAAAATATGCATTACCTTTTAATAAGAGTAATAGCGTTATAATTAGGGATCCAACCCCTACCAACTACAACCATTTTTACCCCCCTCCGCGTGCGTGACTATACTAGACCACAACCATAATGTGCTTAATATTATAAGTATTCCGAAATAGCTGTAGTTCAATTGTTTTTTTTTTATATGCCAATTTAGCTTTCAATTCGCGGTCTGATCGTCGTTTACGATGGATTTAATTAACTCCAGGATCATATAGACTATAGCTGTCCCCCGCGGTTTTACCGGCATTCCCGAGGGATATCACATTTTTCCTGAATAAAAAGCTTATATGTTATTCCAGGATATGCTCTATCTATGCGCCAAGTTTCATCCATATCCGTCTAGTAGTTTTTGAGTGAAAGAGTAACAAACATACTTACATACAAATCTTTTCTCTTTATAATATTAGTATAGATATAGAACACATATAAATGTAGCTTATGTCGATAGAATAATGTAACTTTTAAACAGTATTAAAGGATTATTCAAATAGGTGGTACTGGAGATTACCCTCCTCATATAAACAAATGTATAAATAGGCTTGCATATTGAACTACTTGGGATAGAGACATTAGGCCTGTGGGGGGCAAAAGCTTATCGCATGTTCTGTGATTTTTCTAAGCACCTATCAACGCTTCCTAGAGGGCTGGTGAATACCTTGGCCAGAAGATTATCGTTACTCTACAGCGTGGCAATGCCACCAGCATTATGGGTAGGCTTCTCATTGGCAGAGAATTAGATCAGTGCCTTTACCATGAGTTTTTAAAGTACGTACTCGCTAGCGACGGCGTAAAACATTTCTATGACAAATGTGTACAGCGCCACTAGCGGTCACCTAAAGAACTAAAATCTATAGTACGAGTCGATAGGTAAAAAACCTATCGAAATGGAAACACTAGCGAGTAACGTTTTTTAGCCTTGGCTATAGAAATTCGGTACCATGAGTCACAAATTTGACAGTTGCTATCGAGAAAAACTGTATCGATAGTAGTTTACTCGCTAGTGACTAAAGTAAGTTTCGATAGCAACTCATGGTAGAGGTACAGGTCCCGATTACTTTTGTGAGCAGCTAAGTTACCTTGTTATTTTTATTGTATTTTTATGTTAAATAAATTGTATATGCTGTTAAGTAAGATAATTTTATCATTATAAAAAAAACAATAAATGTTATACAAATATTCTGTAAAAAATATATGGATAATAAAACAGATTTTATGGTATATATGTTTGTAAAAAACGTATGCTGCCTTGAATAGCCAAAACAATGTTTTTGTTTGTCGCGAGTATGGCAGAGCGTTGAATTTTATATTCTATATGATGCATGTCACAATTCGATTTGAATCCCTTGGCTTAGAAAAGAATCAAAAATGTAATTTGGCAGGAACGATATACTACGTCTTTTAATGTCACGTACGCCGACGTCACGCAAACGGATGGTAAGTGGTCACCGCCGCCTATGTACATTTGCAACATTAGGAACATCGTTAATGTTGTCGACCCTGAGGCGTGAAGTTGTTAAGTCTTATGTACCTGTAATTTGTTAAACCGCAATTATATTAACAGTTTTATGTCTTTTTTTAAGATAATTTAGCTCGTGAATTAAATGTGACTCCTTAGCTCGTGAATTAAATGTGACTCGCTCCTAAATCCCCTAGTGATGTAGCTTTAATTATTTGGTATATTTTTCCTTATAATATTAATAAATACTGTATTGCTTCACACATTATGTAGCTAAAAATAGAAGAACTTTCATTGTAGACCGCTGCGTGGAGGCTGCGGTGCCTATGCAATTAAATAAAACGAATGATTTTGAGATGTTACAGTTACCCATCCGTTCTGAAATGAAAGTTGGTGCTGCTGTTTTGAATTGGCTTAAGTTTTCTCGTAAAAGATAATTTTTTGATTACATTTAGTTGTTTTTTTTTTATTTTTTTTTTATGCCACTTGGGCCGACAAACAAGCAGACGGTCCACCTGATGGTAAGTGGTCACCGCCGCCTATGGACATTTGCAACACTAGGAGCATCGCCAATGCGTTGTCGACCCTGAGACGTGAAGTTGTTAAGTCTCATGTGCCTGTAATTTCACCGAATTTTTTATAATTGTTTCAGGTTTAAAAAATATTTTTTAACTAAATTGAGTTATATCTCTATATAAGTATGTATTTAAAATTAGTATATGTAGTATATCAGTTAACTGGTAGCCATACTACAAGCAGTACACTCTGCTTAACTTGGGATCAGGGAACCATGTGTGAAGAATGTCTTGGAATTTATTTATTTATAAGTTATTTAAGCGTTGGAAAACGTACCCAAGAGACGGTGGCAGTTCTCACAATATGTGATTATGGGATTTTAAATATCTTCAAATGTGTTTCTCAGTCTTAACTCATATGCCAACCTTTTCGGAGATAATTGGGTTATAATAATATGTTGATATTCATTTTTTTTTTTGTAAAATTTTGTTCCGCTGTTTGTTTAACGTTTGTTTTATTTTTAAATTTAGAAATTCCTTAAAAAAAGGTAATCATATTTTTTTTTTTAATCGAGGTTAAAATTTAGGTAAGTGAAACAATTCACATCAATCCAACATCCACTAGACTTACTACACAGTATCCAAAGTGAATTTTAACAACAATGGAATAATCACCATAATTATTCTTATCTTACCTAACACTAGTCTGTTGTTATTTTGAACTGGTCTACTGCAGAACATACAATTAAATACCCGTGGTTTTCATAATGATAGGTTAAAAATCATTATCACTTAAGAAAACCTGAGATATTTTTTATTACGTTCAAATAAAGATTTGGTTGAGAGAACATCGTTTGAAAATATATCTCTCATCATCTAACTACCCTATTCCCAACCATCAGGGGTCAGCGCAATATGATGCTTCTGTCTTCTCTATTAGGTGCATTATGCAATGATTATAATAACTATGATATTACGCGCAATTTTCACAGCTGATTACAGCTCTCTTATTCAGTTAATACGAACTTCGTCGTGAGCCGCTTCACGGAGGCCTCGGAGAGCTTATCTCTCACGTGATTAGTAGTCTTAGCGTAGTAACAGACGGAGCATAGAGACCGCGACAAAACATCCTCGAGTTAGTGTAATTTTCCATAAAGAATCGAGCCCCTGGTCTGACAGCATCTTTGAAATGAGGTAACACACCTAAAAAAAAATACAGACGAATTGAGAACCTCCTCCTTTTTTTTAAGTCGGTTAAAAATACTTTTATTTACCACTAGGTTCAAGGTTAATTCTAGGATAACTCTTGTCGCAATGTATACGTAGCATTATCATCTCAAAAATAGACTTCAATCGAAATGAATCGGGATCGAATATAAGTTTTGACTGTCAAATGAGTGAGAGACTGATTGTGATTTCAAATAAAAAAATTATAAACAAAACACAGTCGATTAATGTCAGTAAAAGAGTTGTATTTTTGGAAGACTATATCGATGTATTAGTCACAGTGTTCAACGCTAGATGGAGTTTTTACCCATACAACCTTGAGCCTGTAGAATTGATCAAAGCAATGTTACCTGATAGTTATTTCACTTCCGTAAAAGAAAGTAGAGAGAGCTCTCACAAGCGCTTGGTTGTGAAATATAGCTTCGACTCGTTTGAAAGGCGTTTTATTATTCTCATAGTATTATTATGTATTTTGAGATTAATGTTAAATGTATAAAATTGAAGTTAGATTAGATATAATTTAAGTAAAAAATATTTTGAAGCGTTAGCTTGCCGAATTCCTGCCGGATATTCTCAGTTGAAGGTTGACTTCTGAATCGGTAGTAGTTCAGTAACCTTGACCTTCATAAGTTCACTCCATGGGTCGAAACTGAATATGTGGTCTTGAATTTTGATTTGAATTAAAATTTCACCAATTATTTATCTAATAATAATTATAATAAATAAATATCCTCGTACATTCTTCACACAATATGGTTCTGAATCTGAATATGACAACAATACAAGCAACCAGATAGTTGTTATAATATACACATACATTGATACATATTTATAACCAAATACAGGGCAAAAAGATATATACACAAATAAATAGAATTATGACCTTTAGAAAGGCAGTTAGGGTAAATGGCTTGCCGGTTAGAGAACCAGCAAGCCATTTGGCCCGTCGCGTATCAAGTACGTATATCTTTTTATTTTTTATATTTAATAACGATAAAACTAAATCGGATTCTAATATTATTCCACTAATACTATAAATGCAGTGGCGTAGCTACCGGAGGGTTAGACGGGGCAGTGCCCCGGGGCCCCTAAGCTCAGAGGGCCCCTCGGACTCTGACTTACTAACAGTGGCGTAGCTACTGGAGGGCTAGACGGGGCAGTGCCCCGGGCCCCCAAGCTCTGGAGGAGGGGGGGGGGGGGGGGACAAACGATTTTAAATAGTTTAGTTGGGGCTCTACTTCATTTTTGCCGCATGGCCTTTGGTTATCTAGCCGGCTAATTGTCACATTTAGTGTGTTTGTTACCTTTCTTGACCCTTTACCGGTAGAACCGATCGTGAAGCTTTGGCACAAAGGTACCTCACGACGTGGAAAGCGATTTTTATCCCAAGAGAACATTAGATCCCAGGGGAACGGGGACAAAACCACGGGATATAAGTTAGTACTTAAAGGGAACTATCTTCCAGTTCTGCTATATTTACAACAAATAAAGGAGAATCATATTTGATTAGAAGTTTAGCTTTGAGATCAAACTGTAAACAAAACAGATAGGTATCAACACCCACTCTTAAATTCCATAAGATGATGCTATCCAAGACTTTGTTTTCTTAAAAACAACTTTCCCTGGTTTACTTTAAGCTTAAAGTAGCGTGTGATGGTCCCATTTTTATATCACGGAAATTTCAGAATTACAAGCGACTTGTGGTTTATTGATCAACTAGCTGTCCCCCGCGGTTTTACCCGCGTTACCGTGGGATGTCACATGTATTATATATAAAAACCTTCGTCTTCAATCACTAACTATTAAAAAAAACCGCATCAAAATCCGTTGCGTAATTTTAAAGATTTAAGCATACATAGGGATATAGGAGAAAGCGACTTTGTTTTATACTATGTAGTGATATCCTAATTAATACGAGTATATACAATAAATTATTATATGTGCGACATTTTTGAGGATGAATGATGGATTTTTGTTACTTTGACACTCAAAACTGTTTAATGAATTTTGATGAAACCTGGCATAGGTATACATAGCTTCTAACGGGAACGCGGGTGAAACCGGGGGACAGCTAGTATACTTGTTACCTACTAGGTTTTGCCCACTGCTTCGCTCGTGAAGAACTCAGACTTCAGGATTTGGTACACAGAGATTTCTGCATAGTTAGCTAATTCCTTCTTTTATTTACTTAGCTGTGCCCTACGTTACTGCGGACTTTTTATCTTTTTGATCGTCTTCTTAAGGTCGTAGCTGCAGAAACTTTCTTATGTAAAGTATATTTACGTTTTTTCTTTATTTTATTTTATTGATTTATTTAAAATACTGCACAAAGCACTAAAACGTACATGTAGTCACATAACGCAAACCTCAAGTTTTATATTTACTTAAGTACCATACAAAATTACACCACATTTAACCCTTTTAGGGAGAATTACCGGGATAAAAACAATACTATGTCCTTCCCAGGCCCTTCAAGCTATCTCTAAACCAAATTTCATTACGTTCCGATACATACGAAGTTTCTTATATAATATGAATAAATAGAGACATCCAGATACAGAACTTACAAAGAAGTTCCAATAGACAAATGATTGTTCTCTGTGGGAATCGAATCCACCATCAGTGGTATACAACCACCACACTAAACGGCCCTTCGACGTAATCTGTGGCCCCATTGAAATGGTTGTAATTAAGGCCGATTTTCGTTGCTTTCACCTTCATAAGTGGCCTCCGTGGACCAAACTAAATTGAATAAATGGTTTGGAATTTTGAGTTTTTAAGCATCCAACAATTTGGACGTTCCCGTGAACAAAACATATTATTATTTTTCTTTTCTGTCCAAATGCAAAGGCTTCCATTTCCGATCCTTCGTTGACCTGTTGCTATTTTAGACCAGGCAGTCTTATAGGAGTCCAGCTCACCCTGAATTTTTTAAGAGTATCGACTATTTAGCATCTTCCGGTGGCTAACGGCAGTTGCACTAGATACCACTTTCCTTTGATACGTAAATTTGGGGAATTGCTGTTTTGGAATAATGATTTGTATATGTGCTGGTATGTATGGTATGAGACTATACCTACAAACAGATTTTCAATACAAAGGGGTAACGTTTATTTAGTGTTAAAGTATTCCTTATTTTTTAAAATCCATTCATCACAGTTCAAAGCTGTTTGCACTATCTATTAAAACAATAAGTGATATTAAACAAAGCTAAATATTTATTCAATTTATTTTCTAAAGTACAGTAAAACGAACGTGTTCAAAAATTATGTAAATTAAGGTTGGTAATGATTAAACGTGAACTAAAAAACTGCCTATAAAGTTATGAGCCGACTTTCAGACAAGTTATTCGACTTTCTCAAAAAGAAATTGGTAGAATGTAGTGTTTTTTTTGGAAAATGGTTTCGATCTTAAGTACAAGTTGGATTGGCCTTTTATTTTTGTTAATGTAATTTCACTGTGGAGGACCATAGATTATTGTATGTTTTCTAAAACCTATTTTATTGAATTATTCCAGATCAACGTGAAAATGCAGCAGCATTCTGGGGAATATCCCACTGAGTGAAATTAAAAAAAAAAAAATATTTTATATTAATGTTCCTTAATAAAAAATCTCTAGTAAATTTATGGAACTCATGGAATTTTTTGATATTTGCCCACTATAGTTTTTTAGTCCAATTTTATCAATGAATTTTTTGATATTTGCCCACTATAGTTTTTTAGTCCAATTTTATCAATGAAATACCTATAAGGTGTAGTAATAAAACGAAGAAAGTAAAATTCAATGCTGTTTGGTTTATTGCTAAAAATAAATTACATACATTCACACAAGCTCACAAATAATAACCTCATCAACTCGTGATACACGATACGGCACTAAGACAAAATAAAGCAACAAAAAAATGTATTTGCAAAACAAAAGAAAAAACAAGAGATCAGACTCGGAGAACAGATTTAAAATATTATGGTTTGTAAAATACTTCACAAATAAAGAATAATGAAAAATATACATACAATATTATAAGATAAAATAGTACAGATATTTAATAAGAAAGAATAAATCTCAAGCTATATGAAAAAAGCTAATAAATAATTTATAGATATTTATAAAGCCTCTCGCAGATAATAATATAATATCTGCTATATATACATATAAATATTCGTATACTTAAGTAGGTAAATACAACTAATACAATAAACAACTATATACACAAAATTGAGAAAAATATCACAAAGTACAAATTACAATACATAGTATGTTCCTTTTCAGTCAGATTAATAATATCACTCGAAATAATATAAAATGACCGAAAAGAAACGGAAAAAGTGGCATAAATTGCAATTACAAAAACACACATTCACACATAAATACAAACACACGAATAAATAGATTCAATTGAATACACAGACGGTCGAATTTGAATTAAAGTAATTTTTGGTAAATTAGTTTGTGTAGCCGGAATAAGCCAAATTGTTGGCTTCGTTTCTGGAACGTGACCAGCCACCTTCCCAACCGTGCCCGTGCTCGGCATGACCGTGCTCAACATGGGGCTCCCAAGAGGTGTGAGCTGATTCCCAACCGTGCTCTTCTTGAGCATGCTTTTTGGCGAGCAGAGCCTTGATGAGAGCAATGATCTTGATAATGAAGGCAATCTTGGCGAGCAGAGCGATTTTGAAGAGAGAGGCGGCGATGACGACTAGGGCGAGGATGACCAGAACGACGGCTTTGACTTTAGCGAGGATCAGAAGAGGGATGAGGATCTTCAGCTTCTTCTTGATGGCCTTCTTCTTCTTACCACGGCCCTCTTCTACAGAAAAGAAGACACATTTTAATAAAGTCTATAAAATATACATACAAAAAAGCTTTTTATTCATACATGCAAATTGAGTCGTTATCTTGCATAAAACTTTATAATAAATCAATTCATGTGAATAGTTTTCGAATTACCCATTCAATATTGTATTGTTTGGATCTATGTTTTTAAGGTATTTTTTTTTTTGTGAATTATTGCATCTCCCATTTTTTTATATACTTCTTTAATATTTACCTTCATCAATAGCCCTTGATTCTTCTGCTTCTTCATCAGCGTAGCTCAATTCCAGTTCGCTGTTCTGAAGGACATCAGCAGCTCTTGACCAAAGTCTCTCGGTTAGTTGCTGGTTCCTAACATCGGGCACTTCAGACAATGTGTCCAAACTTTTGCCTTCCTTAGGACTGTTGTTGATTAAGTTGACTCCTTCCCAGATCCTGAGCGAGCGAGCCGAGCGCATACCATCAACCAGTTTGAGACCGTGCTCCTATAAAAAAATAAAGACTTTTTAAAACGTGCATCGATATTTGGATCGAATGTAAACGATAAAACTGGTCGGTGAAAGGAAAGTTGATGGGATTGATTTTATTAACATTTCTGGGTTTAATAATAATGTGGATAATAAAGCCATTTCCATGTAGCTTAATATGTTAATGCTTGTAAATACTAATTACACTCTTAAAGCCTATGCTAGATGCGATGTAAATGATAATTAGTTAGGCATTGATTTATTCTGCTGTAACTAATAGAGCTTTTATTGCGCTCTCATTTCAAACGATTAAATATTCTAACTCTGATTAATTCATCAGTTTGTAAGGTTTGTTGTAAATCATTTTAACGTTTGTAATATTGTATTGAAGCCTTAACTATTAACTGCTAACAAGCTTTTGCTATGATTTAAGTCTACATGTTTTGTGCAGAAAGCTTCCATGCTTATAAAATACTGTGATATTCTATTTAGCCATTGCTGAACTAAACCTTCAATCTATATTAACGACTATGCCAGTTTATTACTAAATAAACCTTATCCCTTTAATTCACTGACAAATTATTGACTCAGGATAATCGATTGAACTAATAATAGCATTTTCTGCGTCGATCAATGCATTCACAAACGCATCGACCCTCAAAACGGGACTGTCACTGGTACAGGTAGAAAATCCATTGGCACAATTCACTTGATCACCAGACGTACCTTCATGCACATATTGGTATCACTATTCACGCATTTCACAAAACTTTCAATGAATAAACGTAACACTGATTCTCCTTGAGAAACTGGCCCTCCATGCACCACAGCAGCCACACTCAAAATTAATACGAAGAACTTCATATTGGCTTCAGGAGGCACGAACTGAACCGAGACCGATCGTACTGTGATGACCAGTTGATTGGCTACAGTTTTTTTATCTTAACCTCCCCCACTCAGCAGTTTGGTCGAATTAACATTTTAAAGTCATATATGCCTTATAGAAATTGAGACGACACTATGCCAAAGTGCGTGACACAGATATTCTTTCATTAATATTTATATTTTCTCGAATAGTTCACCATCGATTTTTCTTTTTTGGTCGTATCGTTAAGGTTTATACTTTATGTATTCATAGCTCATTTAGCATTGGATTGAGTTTCACTTCAAAGGTAGCTAGTTTGCTTAGATTTAGAATTTTTGGTGATATGTTTTATGAAACCAAATTAAACTAAGCTACTATGATTGATTATAATAATAACGATACTTTTATTTGTCTCAAATCTTGCTAAATATTGAATTGTGATTGTGAATGTTAAGTAAAGCCTTACTTTTGTTTGGTTATTTATTTATGTACCGACCACAAGTGACCAAACTTGTTTTTGTTCACAACTTCACTTGCAAGTTTTCGGCACCGCTTTAAATGACATCAGTTAATGAAACTCCACGCTCCGTTACAATAATGTACAAATATTTGAAAGCGACAAACAAATTACGTTCTTAATTAAACAGCGATTAAGCGCCATCTATTATTTAACAGTTGAACTAATAGTATCGATTTAAACTACTTCTCCGCATGTTAAACAAAAATTTCTATCTATTCTAGCCTTTTCTATTAGACACTTATGGCATTATACCGTCCCAGTTGCATTAAGTAGAAAAACTTAGACGATTTACAGATCTTGACTAAATTGATTCGACAAGTGCTTGGCATTGTAACAATTTCTGTTGGAAATTCTAAACAGTATTAAAGACAAGCAATTGAAATTGCTGCTTCTTTTTTAAAGTGATTACCGGTCACTATGATCTTAAATAGTCGTGAATAGTTTTAAAGTATTGTTTTTATGACAGTCAAAAGTGATGATGAAAAAGGTAAAGGTATCAAAAAAGTCAATGCAAAATTAAATTGAAGAAATAATTTATTAAAATTAAGAAATTCAAAGACATGAGGTACTTTTATGGCAAACATCATACACACGTACATAAATAAATTATTCACATTCACACGAATAAATACATTCTTATTTATCGGATCAGTTACCGATTTGACCACCATAGGCTAAGGATTGGGCATCATTGGCTTGCCTGCTCCAGCCTTGGGAAGCTGGTTCGTAGGAGTAGCCAGGATGTTCCTCATGATGATGAGGAGCGGCATAGCTGACTGTTGAGCCGGAAGAATGGTTGTTCTTCGCTAGGAGTTTTCTTATCAGGTTGAAGGCGTTCATGGCAAAAGCAATCTTGCCGAGGAAGACAGCCTTGACGGCAACGAAGGCAATGACACCGAGGAAGAGGGGGATAAGAGCGGCAAGTTTCAGTTTCAAGAGGAGAAGGATGGGCAGGAGCTGCTTGATCTTCTTCTTCTTCTTGCCACGGGCTGGAAGGAAAATTTACCAGTTATTTAAAATGTAGAATCAAATGGCCGTCTGGAGTGTTCGGTACTGATATATATATTTTTTGTCACAATTTTTTAATAAAACTTTATGTTTCGTTGCAATAAACGTTTACAAAGTTTGAGCATCAGTATTTACCATGCTTCATTGTTGGTTAAAAAAATCTTTTAAAAATCTTGTGTTTAGTTTACGGTTGTTTGTGGGTCAAAAAGGGCCTTTACTCGTCATTGTTTGAACTACGATTGTTCTAGTATGTATGTAAATGTGTGTGGAAGAGAAAGCTTTTGTATGCCGAGCTGTACCTAAATGACAATTTCAATCCATTGTTTGAGAATAATTTATAAAATCGTGATCACTTCGATGTGATTTTATTTTATATGCTAAGCACAGTGAAATTTCCACTGCATTAGAACCGCTGTATTAAGAGGCATTTAATAATTAAGAATTCTTTCAATATGATATATGCTCATTCCTTGCTTTATTATTGGTTAGATTATTGGGGAAAATTAATTTCCTCAGGATACAAAATCTATTTTCGTTCACTAGCTTCAATCATTGAGATTTAAATATTTCAGATTATTTACCTTCCTCGTCAAGGTCCCGGGATTCATTCTCAGGTTCGGACAAACGTAACTGCAGTACGTGATTTTCCAAGAAGTCACCAACATTAGTGGCTATCCTGTCATCGAGTTGGAGTTCCCGGGCTTTGGGCTCTTCGGCTAAAGGCTCAAAGCTACGAGCTGATCGAGCAGAGCCAGTGTTGATGAGGCTCATGCCCTCGAAGATGCTGATGTCTTTCGAGATGGCCAACCGTTCAGTGAACTTTAAGGCTTTTTCCTGCAATAAGGATTTTTATTTTAGACTTTAGATTGAGGAGAGAATTATCAATGATTTTTATCGAGACTGTGTAATTATGGGGGATAGTATTAAATATTCTTATGTATATATGTATATTTATGCAACACAATTTAAAGATTCCAAATGTTGGGCTAGACACAGACTAGACATTCTTAATTCTATTGTATTTGCCGCCATTGTCACATGTAATAGTGACAATGGGACTTCATTCCAGTACTTTCGATTTTGCAAACACAAACACTTCACTTTGAAAACTTTCCTAGTAAATCCACAAACGTAATCACCTTTAGACATAACGAAGTATCGGTTTCGATGCACTCCGATATCGTATTGATAACGTTTTCCGCAACACCATTTTCATGCACTGGACCACAATTCACTGTTGCCAAAATGGCTAATAAAGCTATTTTCTTCCACATTTTTTTATATTTTTTTACTCAATTGAGTGTACTTCAACTGCCAATGCTGGAGAACCTATGATGTTTTCCCAAAAATGTTATGTATTTTATCCTTAGACTCCCCACTATGATTTTGACAATGTGACGTAAAAGATGTGTGCAGAGTTTGACGTCGTATGCTAACTGATGGGCACAGATCGCTTAAGCTCCACAGACGGAAGGATAAGTAGAAAAATAAATATTGGATGTTAGAAAGCGAAGTTTACGACATACAATACGCACTCTTATGGCGGCATTTTGTGATGTCGGTGCAAATGAATTGAAAGAAAAAGTGTGATTGTTTGATTTTTCGTATGTACACACGAAGTGGCCGAGTGAAAATCGGTTTCATAACCGTACCTACGCAGTATTTACGTAGTAATAAAATATTTTACCACAAAATCAATAGTTTTATAAAATATGAAATATATTGTTTACTCTCGCATCAACCGATCCTAATTTTATATGTAGCTATTTTTTAATTCTTAAGTTTTTGAGGTCATCTTAAACCGGAAAGCTTTAGTATCGTGGCCCCGAAAACGAGCTTTCTGTCGCATTATCTCCATTTGGACCTTTCTAACGTTTTTACTCAAATTTCTAAAAACCATTTTAATTTTTAACGTCACCAATAGAATTACCGCGTTTTCAAAATGGTGCGTATTATTTTCTTTCCATCAAAGAACATCGACATGATCTTTATTCAGTATACCAAAATTTTAAAAGAATTTTAATTTCACATGCCAATATTTTTGTAATTCAAACCTCAATGTCCTGATTACAAAAATACATATTAATAATATTATAACAAATGACAAGAAAACACAACTAAAAAGTCGACCGAATTTTGTTTACATTAGAATAAATATGTTTTATTCACACTATTCATTAACATACGTAATAGATACAAATATGCGTGGAATATGAATTTCTCATTTTATTTACGGATACATGAAAATAATTCTATGACTGCGAGTTTAGTTCCGAACATGAATAATAAATAAAAAAATCAAAAACCTAATTTTAATAACAGAACAAGCTGATTATACTCAGCAATACCAATGTCATTATTCTAGCAATATATGTTACTGGATTCCCTAGGGTTTCACCCGTGTTCCCGAGGGATGTTACATTTTCCCTGAATAAAGTAGCCTATATATAATTACAGGAAATGCGCTATCTATGTGCCACGTTTGATCATAATCCGATCAGCAGTTTTTGCGCGACAGAGTAACAAACATCCATACTTCCATCCTTACAATCATTCAAATTTATAATATTAACTGAATAAATGGCTAAGAATTTTGAATTTTAGAGCTACTGACTCTTAAGTGCAACTGCTGGAATATACTGGTAGCTTGGCAACAGTTTTTCATCCTAAAGGTGGTGGTGTGTTGGTAAGACAACTCAATAACTAAACTAAACCCAATTGAATAAAGATTTTTGATCATAGTTTAATAATTATTTTCACAATTTATAGTTTTGTGTTTGACTTAAATCTTATCAAGAAATTCCGCGTCAAATGGTAGCCGTCCCATCCCGATATGTTCAGAAGTTAAGAGGTGATGGTGGGTCAAAATAACACTATTTTGCTTTGTATATTATCTATATAGTGAGATAAAAATAAAAACTGAGTTTAAATTGTTAGAGCTGTCTATGGGTAAAGTGTCCAGAAGGCTGGCTAAGTTGCCTCTTTGTAGGGCTACATTTAAATTATTATAAATTGTAACTTCCGATCGAAATATTATGGTTATTCAATTAAAAAGAGAAAGAAAACATCCGTATGAACTTAATGCAGATAAACATACAGCAATTTTCTTAAAAGTATATTTTCATAACCCTAAACGATTGAAATATATTTTAATTGTAGCTCATAAAGTGTACTCCGCAGTTTCCTGAAGGATGTTAATCTTTTCTCGAAATTAAAAGAAGCTTATATTAATTCAGGTATCTATCAATGTGCCAATATTCATTCAAATCCGAGTAATTTTTTCGTGTTAGAGTAACTGACATCCTTACATCAATCCCCATTTATAAAAATAAATAAAATACTAAGAAATCCCCTTCCAGTATTTTTGTGCGTTTTAAATTATTTTCTTTTTACTGTAAATATATTCATGTAATTTTAAGTAAGTTTTGTATGTTCTCTTGTAAATTTAATAAAACTAAATAAAATAAGCATTTATTGATGTTAATCTTAACTTATTTGATAATACATTTATTCAATGTTCTCAATGTTGAAAATAGAGGTAAAAAAAACTAATTAATTAAACTATATCATATTCTTGGCATTCGCTTAGTCTGTCCTCATCACAGATTGTCTGACAAAGGCCTCCTCTAAGGTTTTCCATTTGTTACCGCCCTTAGCTGTACGAAACCATTCTGGATCTTGTAAATATAAAAACTATAAAAGAAAAAAAAAGAAAAAAATACTGCCAAATATTTTCAAATAAAAAAATTACTCATAGTTGCATACACTCGTTGCACAGATAAACTAAGCCACAAGTGTCTAGGTCACAATTATTATAAGGCGATTAAATAATTGAGCTCAAGTGTACATCGGTTTGAATGCGCCGACGCAGGCTGATGTAATATAGTTACATTACTACACTTCCAGTGAAAGTGTGCGCGTGATTCGTTTTTTTTTGGCGTATTTGCGAGCCTTCTCGTCTGCAAGGATGGGGTCATTTGATGTTGAATGAAACGCAACTTTAGTATGATGAAAAAATAAAAAAGGATGAATTTAAAACATCTATGTTAGGTTTGTTTTTTATTGCGAAAAAAAAATCCGCGGTTTCACCCGCTTTCCCGAGGGATGTAATGTACCTTTCAAATAGTAATAGATTTTTCCAAATAGGAGTAGTGGTCAGATATTATCGTCCACATATTTCCAAAGTTCCGATATACGCTTTCTCTCTTTAAAATATTAAGTAGGTATATGTTAAAATAGCCATAATGGAAACTAAGCGAATGCAATGGTTTAATTTAAAAATTATACTGTTATATGCGCAAGTTTTTCGTAGCGTATTTATTAGAAATAATATAAAGTTATAATAATTCAGTTTAGGTCGGATACACGGTATCTGGTCAAGTTTGAGAGATCTCTCAAAGTCTATGAGACGCGTTGACACATTGAAATGTGCTTTATATCTCCGTACAAAAGTGGTCAAAAACCTAAGGTATTTTTTTTTTATATAGCTCGAAATTTGAAAGAATTATTTCCATTACTACCGATAAAACGGCTTTTAGACTTATAAATATTTAACAGGAAAATTTGATAGTTTAAATATCTATATATTTGCTATTATTATTGTACCAAGCTCTTCGAGTGAGATTCCAACTCGCACTTACAAAGTTCTTTTTTCCTACAAAAAGTTTGAAAACATTACATAAAATGTATTGACATGTAATGTATGAACTCTATAATGTATGCATTATAGAGTTCATAACTTAACAATTACCACTGTTTCATGACTACGTAACATAGGAAGTCATAAGTTTTTCCACTAAGCGCAATGCTATCGAGAAGAAAGTGGCGGATGAGTCAATAGCGGTCGCTATCGGGGCCGGCCGCGACCTTGAACACAACGGTACTTTGGTGGGAGGGTCGAGCCAGACGACGTGGTTTTGTGGTGGGAAGGAATGTAATGGTTGTACAGCACCGTTAATAATTATTATTGATTATAATCAATTATTAGCTTTTTTCATTAAATTGGAAGCAAACAGTAAATTTTAATTTACATTCTAATACATCTCAACATTATTCCCATGATTAAAATATCAGGTAAATAGTGTAATTTACCATTATTTAGTGACATATTAAAATTAATGTCCTTTATAATTGGGTTTCGTAGAAGTATGTATAAAATATTATGTATGTTAATTTTAAAATAAATAGAGATATTTACAACCTTATAATTATCACTTAATCATTAAATGAAAATGTTTTTCGATAATTGCTTGATTGATAAGAACTTATGTTGTCTTTTACTTGTCTAATACAATAGTTAAATAAGGATATTGACTGATATGTCAAGATAGCCACTTTTTATTAAATATCAAAACGATCGTTTCCATGGAGTTTTAAGCAGTTGTGACGTCATAATTGTACAGCATCAAAAGAGCTACTCTTTGTGGTTAGATCGATATTTAAAAATCATATTAATTATGAAATTTAGATCACATTTCATGTAACTGTGTATTTTTGGATGTTCAATACAGTGGTTAGTGATTAATCATTTATCTTGAATACAGGAAAGATACCTATTAAACTAAAAGTACCGACGTAACGTGGACCTTTAAATATGTATATTTTTTTAATAATATAAAATAATTTGAAAATAGAAGTAGGTATGGAAATGTATAAGAATATTTACTGTAGTAGAGCTCTTAGTGCAGAGTTCATCTTTGCCCACTTCCGCTGTGAACTTAACTGTTTCGGCTAAGAGGGTAAGGCGGCCGGTGAAATTACAGGCACATGAAACTTTACAACTTACATCTCAGAGTCGACAACACGTTGGCAATGCCCCTGGTGTTGCAACTGTGCAAAGGCGGTGGACTTGATGGTGAGGCACATTTACCTGTTTGTCAGCCTACTTGACATAAAAAAGTACACGAGAATTTTGAAAGCTGAAGCTAACTTAGCAAAAACTGAAATAAACGAATTTTTAAATTGAAATTTCTGTAAATTGAACGTGTGCCAACCCTACAAAATAAACCTTCTTTCCCACACCACTCTCACCCAGTGTGGCCCGCGCTTATAGCCGTGGGTGCGGTTGACGCACTTTCGCGGCCGCGCCTGTAGCGGGACACCTGTGCTCTCAGAGACGCGGGTGCGTGCGGATGTGTGGACACACACGCTTCCTTCATAATGGAATACCTAAACTACTTCTCTATTAAGCTCAGTAGGTAGGTTAGTTAGTAAATTTTATTTAATTTGACTTTAAGGACCAAAATGGAAACAAATATTATACAGAGGCAAAGTTAGTAAGTTTAAGTTTGGATGGAAGAGGTTTTCTTCGAAACTTCTAAGCAGATTATTTTTTTTCCCCTGATCAAAAGTAACACTACTTCCTGGTAACATAGGCTATACCAGGATGCATTAGATACCTCGGAAACGCAGCTGAACCACGTACGATAGCTTGTTTTAAATAGTACTTTTATAAAATAGCTATAGTGTACTTATACTTCTTTAAAATATATCTACTAATTCTTGCTTCTCTCTAGCATAATAACTTTGCCCAGATTGTTTCCATCATGATAAGATCGTCAGTAGTTGTAAATTGATGTAGGATTACGAGCAATAAAGTATCTAACATGTTGGGTTATTTCTAAGCTGGTGGTAAGGTTCTCGGACCTATATATTACAGGTCTTAAAATATTATGTGCAAAGAGCAGGTAGACCCTTAAAATAAAATATCAACTGTCAATTTGGCATTTTTTTTACTACATCAGTATACATACAGGTGTTACAAAACTACCCGTAAAGCCGAAAGGAGGTTAAATGGGGCCTTATAACCATTGTAACGCAGTATAACATACCCTAAAAAAATAACTATTAAAGTAGACAGTTATTAAGTAAAAAAGGTACTGGTTTCTGTCGTTCTGTTTTTGGGTTGTTGGCTTTGATAATTAATTATATTGTAACACGTTGTATATAAAGACGGTTTTGGCTATATCTATAGTTATAGTATAGATAGAGTACTCTAAATTTTACATGATATTTGAAATTTTGAACTATCACGCTTTTAACCATAAATTACAAAGAATTTGTGTGGAATAGGAATAATAGGTATGTTGTAAAAACTAAATTATATTTTGAATTCAGAACTACCTCTCTCACGTGTCGGATAAATAAGCGGCCAGTTAACTGTAAAAAGAAACCTCATAGACTTTATCCAAACTAACTAGCTATATAGGCTTTCTACAAAATAAACGTTTTGACACTGGTTCCAGCAGGACACATCTTCATGTACAAAATCTTATTTTGAAAAGGTTGATTACGGAGTAATTATGAGTTTTCTGTCCGCTGTTTTCAGTAAAAGCAACCTTCTAATCGGGGGTTAGAGTCATAAGTGCCTGTGAAGGCCTATTTAAAGAAATATATATCATTTCATTACGCTTTTATTTAGAGAGAAAAGAAACCAATTCGCGTCTTTTAATAATACATAATGTATTAATCGCATCTCATTACCGTCTCGAAACACGATCTCTCTCCGTCTATTAACAAGAAGCGCATTAATGAAGTCGGTACTAGGAAACTAGGAAAGTCAGGAAGTAGTTAATTATAATACTCAAGCGCATTAGCCATTGACATCTCAATAATATATGAATGTCTTTAATAAAACCGCTGGCATCTTTATGATTTGTACTGGAATTTTAATCATTGCTAGGTTAAGTGACATTACAAATCTCAGAAAAAGCCTGCCTCGTTACTGAAAGTTTGCTTCTTCTGAGAATATGTTCTGGTATTCATAGTGAGATGAATTGAAATGAAAAAAAGCACATCCTACTAATGTTATAAATGCAACATTTGTGAGGATGGATGTGTGAATGTATGTATGTTACTGTTTCACCCAAAAACTATTAATTAGATTTGGATGAACCTTGGCACAAAGTTTAATACAATAATACTTTTGTCCTGGGAAAATATAACATCCCTCGGTAATGCAAGCAAAACCGCAAGGGACAGCTAGTTATACAATAATAACAAATTGCTGTGTGGTAGTACTGGAATATAATTTCCCTAAAGGTTGGTTCAGTTAGAAGTGATATTCGCTACAACAGAGATGCCTAAACTATACTAGCGCATGGAATCGCTCCAATCCAATATATGCTCTATCTATGTGCCAAGTTTCATTCAAATCCGTTGGGTAGTTTTTGCGTGAAAGAGGACTAAACATACATGCACCCATACATACAAACTTTCGCGCTTATAACATTAGTAGGAGAGGATTTGTTGGAAATCTATGGATTCATAAATAACAATGTAATATACCAACTGGCAATTGAGCATATTGTGCCGATCTTTTATAGAGAATGGAGCAAGCAGAAATGGTCATTATACTAATAAAAATAATAACGATAAATACGTAATACGTAACTATAAATACATACATGTGAAAAGCTTAGAAGGATTTCTATTGAATACTTTAGCAGCTTTCCACACAAATATCCAGGTGCATAAATGAAGCCTTATTCTGACTATGTATACTTTGTATTTTGACTCAAATAAATGTAATAAAAATCAAATAAAAATGTATTTAACCTCATTCTAGTAATTTTTCCGGTTGTTCATGTTGTTTAATATTTAAGCGGGGGGGGGGCATGACGCTGTAGCCTGTAACACGGGCTGTACAGGATGCAGGGCGTTATTTTTATTGTAAAAATGCTTTTTTTGAGCAATAAAGTTATTATTATTATTACTAATTATTTTATTCCATCCCAGAACTAAGATTTAAGCTGTTTGGTTAAGTTTAGACTTGAAATATAAACATTTGTTTGAAGTGATATATGATAGCAATTACCTGTAATTTCTTTCTCAAATGCACGAATTGGTGACTACGTAACTTCCCATATAAAATAGCATGACTATAAAATGATAATTTAATTTAATTTCACAGAATAGTGTTGAACTTTGGCATTTAAAATATATTATTATGATTGCAATGTCATAACAATATAGCTTTCTCCGTGTAGAATAAGTATTTTGTAAAGTTGTAAATATGTCGTAGCGTGGAGTCAACATCCGGTTACTGTACAGTCGAACGCAATAAATTATACAATCACATAGTCATGAGTGCGTGCGTGAACTGTTAGAACCAAGACTCACTGGTTATGTTTAAAACATTTTCATTATACCAAATGGCTGAAAATGTCGCTAACTAGTCCCGAAGAAGCTTATTTAGTCTCGAAAATATTCAGGTTTTAGATCAGGAAACACTGACACTGAAAGTAAGCTGCTAAGTGGTGAAAATATAAATATGATGCTAAATTTTTTATCCCTATTATCTTTAAGTCGCAACATGACGGTGGAACTTCCCCGGCGTCATGTGACTATTTTTTTTGTTTTGTTTTCACACATTTCAAAATTATCTAGTTTACATTGATTTACAAACGTCATGATTAAAAGCAAAATTATTAAAAACAGCCAGTCCCATCTTGAGGCATTTTTACATCTTAAAATACGGACTGAAAACTAAATAAAATCACTTACATCCTACAAGAGTTCAGTTCGATGACATTGGCCCTAGACTATCATAATGCACGAATCTATTCAGTAAATCTGAGCCTGCTGATTTTTGACATCGAACTTCTTGGCTTTGAGCATCTTTTTGTTTCATTTTTTGTACTGCTTTTATGGGCATTTATATTTTATAAGCTATTTAGTTCCAGAATATTATATTATTATCATTTTTTTCTAGAATGAAACTTTGAAAACTGAAAGTTGCAAAGAAAACTAAGACATTCTCGACATATATATAAAGTCGACTGTACCACACATCACACTTTAAACGGCATATTGGCATAGTAACCCCGTAGTGTCTAAATTGATTCCTACACACGCAAACAAATGTTTACAATGAAAACAGTTATACAAGAACTTCTTCACAATTATTAACTTTCGTTATTTCGATAACTGTAGGAAATTTTTATTTCCTTTACTATTCTATTAAAACACCGCTAATAGTGTGTTTCGCTGCATATTTATTACGCTTTACTGTTTCCGGCAGCATGTAATAGGTGCTGATGATATACGGATGTAAAGTCTTTGTGTAAGTTCTTGTCTTTATTTTTAATTTCTATTTTTGCCTTGAGGTTAGAAAATAAACACAAATAATAAAATTCACTCGTCTTTATTATATTCTCACGTGGATCCATCGTTTATATAAATTACTTAAAATATCCTGATGACATCGCTTTGATCAATTAATATATATAAAATTAACGTTGGTTTTAAATATTTGTTGACTCGATACACATCCATGATGAAACAATAAAAATATAAAAATAAACATAAATAAAAATAATAATAAATCAACTAAAAAGTAAATAATAAGATCTTTGGAACTGAAACTTAAAATATTTGCTATGTAAATAAAATTATTATTTACACTTTTCTATAATAATAATATATACATACATAAACTACATATTATTATGAATTCTGGTTTCACCCAGGTGGTAATGATAAATATATATAAATAAGGAAAATAATAATAGATAATAAATTGATAAAATCAAAAAAGACTAATAATATCAGTCTTGAAATAACTAAAAAATAAACAAATAAAGATATGATCGTTATAGCACTCGACAAATGGTCAAAATAGGTATAATAGAATGCATATAATATATAAAAAATATACATAAATATACTTTATATGCGGTGGTAGTGAAAATATATAATAAAATATACGTTTATATACATATTATATACAAAAAATAACGATATGACTATGACCAAATAGGCCTAAAGACATTTAAAGCTGATAACAAGAACTGAGTATAAAGTTAAATGTTTTTTTTACAAATTCGCGTTTCAATAAGTTACTTAACTAGTAATAAATTAATAATTTAATTATTATCCTACGCTTGTTTGGCGTGGGCACCGTATGCGAGATTCTGGGCATCTTGAGACCTTCCCCAGCCACCGCTGCTTTCCCAGCCGTGGTGCTCTTCGTGGGCAGGCTCAGACCAGCCACTGCTTTTCTTGGATTCAAGGAGTTTCTTGAGTGCTCCAAAGGCAGCGGCGATGAATGCAATCTTACCAAGGAGGTAGGCCTTGAAAACGGCAAATGCGATGATACCAAGGAAAAGAGGGATAAGAGCAGCCAACTTCAGTTTAAGGAGAGCGAGGATGGGAAGGAGTTTCTTCAGCTTCTTCTTCTTCTTACCACGGCCTGGAATTTCAAATATAGAATTAGTTTCGACATTGCCTAAGGGTAACTATCTGTTGACAGCGTATGAAAATCATCTTTACGTAAAAGTATTCACTCAAAAATATGCCTCTAATTTTGTGACCATTTAAGAGAAATGATCAGATGTACAAAGGGTAAAATGATGCATGAACGACGCTAGCATTCTTAAGTGAAATAAAATGATGATTTGTGAGAAAGTGAACGTAATCTTAAGTGGGTCACAGACTAAAGGTCATCAACTCAAAATGGCAATCGTAAGAAGGAGAACGATTTGATTTCCATTTTTTGGAAACATCTGAGGAATGTCGGTCTAAATTCTATTTAACTGTAATCCAAAATCTGCGTAACCACATTGCTGGTTCCAATTGCAAAAGAAAAAAAATTGTAATTTCTGCATTATTTCCTCGAAGTAACAGCTTTATAGAATTTTATTACGAGTTTAGTTATATAAACAGAAAAAGATGGTACTACTTCAGACGTTTATAGACAAGGGCTGCATATTAATCATCGAACCAGCAAAAAATAAATTACATAACAGCAAAACGAAATCACTTACGGCTTCATCATATTACGAGACAGAGAAACCGGTAAACTTTCTATTAGTTATATGTACTAATATTGCAATTTATTAATTAAATATCTTAATCCAAATAGAAATTGAGGATGAATAAAACATTTACGAATAAAAAAAGTGAAATTGAAATCAGTTTCTGGTCGACGTTTCACAAGACGTAGAACAGTGACTCTGCAAGAAAGTATGGGAACAAGATAAATGTTTAACCATCTCTCACCGTTCTCTAAAGCGTTAATAAATTGTATTCTTGACACAAAAGCCTATGGTTCAAACCGGTTTCTCAAAACGGAACAAAGATATTTCGAAACGTACTTGAGAACTTAGAAATTAAATCGAAGACTATTAACACATGAATAGATTTAAAAAAATATTTGATCGACACTGCACCTTTAAACAACAGGGTAAGTTTAAAATCATTGAGGTCATATGACTTAACATTTGAAGCAAGAATTGAGTTCGGTCTAAATTATCTTTCCAAAAAGAAAAGTAAAGATGTAGGCGAGTCTGCGTTTTGCTCTTATTTCTCCGTCTCGACGTAATAATGTCGATTCATCGCACAAAATTACTGTAACACTGACCAAATTTTTTTGTAACATGTTACGATTTTAATATGGTATTCGATTGTGATGTAAGTTTTATTGTTACCAGAATCTTTTGAATGAAGTTTGTTCAATGAAACATTGTGCAAAATCGCTTTGATTTCAAGATGATAGGCGTAAAAAGGTTTTTTAGACTAAGTACATTACCTTTTAATCAGTCATTGAAAACGTTTCGAAAAATATTCGTATTATATTTTATTCATTTATAACAAAAACCTCCGTTTAAGGTGTAGGCGTTATTATTGAGACGTTCTACCATTTGCATCAAAACGAGTTTACGACACATAATGTTGAACTCGTAGTAATACAACCGTTTAAAGTTATCCGATGTTACGTGATATTTTATAATTTTAATTCATGGTCCAAGTTCTTATAGGGAGCAGTTTAGCATTCACAAAGCGGAAGTTGTAGTGGTTTCATACCATGAGGTCTACTCTATCAGGCTGTAACTTCGATTTTCAGGACAGATATGTGGAGTTAATGATGTCCGTTTTTGAGTCTATCTAGTTTTCATGCCGAAAGTGTTAAGTATCATTAAATGTGAAGAATTGGCTTAATCTGATATGTACTTTTTTGTAATCATCATAAATGTGTTACATGCTGCCCTTTATATTTAGTTAAACTTATAAAAATTAATTGCTTCAAATAAAATATCAAGTAACTTACCTTCTTCATCAACAGAGTTATCCTCTTCAAAGGCTTTGGGCATCCTTAGCTGCAGGACATGGCTGTCCAAAAAGTCAACTACATTATCCATAATTCTCTCTTCAACTTGGAGTTCCCTGGCTTTAGGTTCATCAGTCAGAGGCTCGTAGCTCCTTGCTGATCTCGGGCTTCCAGTCCTGGCGAAGCTGACTCCATCAACCAAGTTAAGGTCTTTCGATACGGCCAGGTTTTCGGTGAACTTCATGGCTTTCTCCTGTGAATTGAAAGAGGTACTTTAGTTTGAAGCTATTAAAATTACCGTTAAATTATGAGTTTGTGATGTTGAATAATGGTGATGGATCATTTATGTACCGTTACAACTACTTTTTGTGAGATCATTTAATGATAAATAAAATTTTGGCTCGACTTATTTTTAATACCATATTTCAATTATTTTTAAAACATTTATGTTTAATTTATATGGTTGTCTTTTTTTACAAAATTCCTAAACAATTTTAAATATTTTATTCAGTCATTTTAAACTATTAAATGACTAAACATTAATAGCTACGAGAATTCCCGAAATTCTGACTCCATATTGTGATAATAAAATATTAAAATCACTTTTAATAATTAATCACATAAATTGCATCCCGGGATTCGAACCCTAGCGTCCCTGATATCATAAGCTGATTGGATTGTAATCCAGAAATCCATCACTTGAGGAGTACACTGATGATCACTTCACAAACACTTCACAACACTTCACACACCTTCAAGCACAGCATGGTGTCACCCTCCATGCAATCCCGGAGTGCTGACACGAATTTGTCGACACCACCATCTTCCTTTGCCATGGGCATCGCCCTGGCGAAAGCCACTACACAAATTAACACGGCTGCTCTCATCTTTCCTTGCGAAAGCTAGCGTTCAATTGTTAAAGATGTCTGTAACACCGTCAGTTTTATTTTGTGTTCCCCCTCTTCAAAATTTCCATATGTCACGCATTGAGCTTCGCGTATGTCAGTGTGTGTGTGTTGCCTATGACGAAATGCAAATATATACTTACACGTACAGCATTAAGCATTAACCGTGTATTTAACACGTATTTGAGAGATTTTAATGGTATATTTAAGAAAAAAAAAAGTGTGTTACGCCAGTTTATTAGGTGTAGTGGAATTTTGTTTGGATACCCAAATTTTTTGAGGCGTTTTCGCTTTTTTTGTTCGTAGTTTTGAATTAGTAGGAGGCTTTTAGAACGTAGAATACCAGTTTCTTCTTTTTTGCGATGATCCGGTTTTGACTTTTTTCTATCTCAGTGATTACATTTTATAGGCTCTAATGATTGATTTATTTAATTTGAAAGTGAAAATATCCATTCATGTCACCAAGCACTAATTCAAGTACTTATTAATGAGATGAAATAACTTTCATTTCTGTATGCAAATAAGGATTAAATTTTTTCATGAATTTTTACATTCGTATATTCTACGAAATAATTACCTTAATTGTTTTTCAATCTATAGTAAAAGATAATATTTTAGCATTTTAATTGGTTAATTAATTATAGACACATTCTCATACAAAATTCAATACATCCACATGGACCGTAACGTATACACAAATACTCAATTGTTCATTTCCTACAACTCACATTCCAATCCATAATCACGCATCAAATTCGTACAAACGCTTTCTTATACAACATTATAGACTTATATCACAACTGACTATATATCACCTATTTACAGCTCGTACATATCCGACCATTTGTATTCTAAACTATATTGTTAAGGGTCTATTTAAAATCATTCCATAGATCGTAAGCGAAAGTTCTCTGCTGCAGCTTTGACAATAGGAATATAAAGTGCAGTATTATGTTTTTTTTTATCTGTCTGGCTAATAGCTCAGGGTCTTAAAACACTTTTAATTTCATTAAGTGTGTTACCGAAACATCTGCAGGTGCTTACGCAACTCAAACTTTCTTTGAATCATGAATAATTATATAATTGGTTTTTTGTAAATTTACAAATTTTATCTTCGTTTCATTTCCGATTGGAGTTTCGAAATCAAAATATGGTTTTGTGACTAGTTTTTTCATTCATTCAGCTATGAGAATTCTTTTTATTTAGACGCTACGAATTAACTTAGAATATCATGTGTATTCAGGACTAAATTCAAGTAAAACTCAATCTTAAAAATACATATAAATTTTTGTTGAAGTGCTATTCGATGTATTTTTTTTTTTAACTTTATTCGACATAGGTCAATAAGCAATTAGACGGTCCATCTGAAAAGAATATTAAAAGTGTTATGAAGATTTTATCTTGATAATAATTATACGGACAAACAGATGATACTGCTAAAAAGCTGACAATCTAATGTGCTCTTAGTTTAATAAAAGGTTCTACTGACGGACCTATTCAAACATTGACATTTAAATCGGAGAGAGTCCATTGTCCATATTCAAGCACCTTAAGAACAAATTACACGTTCTTAGGAAAACCGCCCCTATCTCGATAATATTAAGTATATTATCGGTCGTATGCTAGTCTTAAGTCGGTGGTTTTCTCAATACAGACGCAAGGCGGAGGACGAATCAGTCAATTGCTTCTGGGCACTCAATGAATGCGTAAACGCAAAGGGAGATTTCTCCGAGGCATTTTGAGGTGGTGTTAATGATTTATGAGCGGTTGTGTGTGAAATGGGTTGTTCGCTTCCTTTTTCCGAGAACGTTTGCTGTGATGACACTTAAGATAGCTCAATAGGAGTTTGATGAGATCCAAAAGATAAACTTTGAACTTGGAATAAAGTGAAAATGTTACAACGCAATAACGATTGAAGTGCAATTAATATTTGATAGTTTAGAAACCGACGTTATTTTAATTGTAGAATTATTACAATAGTATTTTTTTTTTAAGTAATGAAAGCGGTAGTGAATAATGTTAGAAATCTTATTGTAATTAACGTAATTATTTTAAAGAGTGTATGTAGGCGCTGCTATTTTCCTCTATAAGTTACTATTCATCATATATTTTTGGTAATTATCATATTACGACAGGGCAGGTGGAATTTTAATTAAATAATAAGTATGATGCCAAACATTTTTATTTAATATACTTAAATAGGTTGTATAACCAAGATGCAGAATTCCCTTTGTGTGAATCAGACCATTATGTGTCAGACATAAGGTAAGGCAGAAATTCCTACACATTTTCACTAGCCCACACTAGTGACGCCTTACGCTTATGAGACTTCGAATGCATGTCAAAATTACAGGTTTTGTATACAATATTATTAATTATTTGACATGTAATATAAGTCGCCCTATCTTAGGCATTGGTTAGTTTATTATTAGTTAGCTTTGTGCAGAGGAATACTTTTTTTAAGTTTTTTTGTTTGTCGTTGGTTCGCTTCCGACCTAGGACAAACGTTTGTGCGTATGTACGTGTCTGTTTGTTCTGTGTCAGAATGTTATAATGTCTATATAGATATGTATTTAAAAAGTAGTATATCAGTTATCTGGTTCTGGCCGTGTAAAGAACCTTTCTTCCCCATCAGTTGTCAGTTCTTCGGGCGATGTGGCCTGCCCACTGCCACTTCATCTTAATGATTATGTAGTTTGTTCTTCTACAATATATGTTTTCATTTCAAATCCTATTGCGTAGAGAAAACCCGAGCAAAGTCCGCTTATTTATATGGCCAGCAATTAAATACCACATCTCTGTCCATAAGTTATCACTGGTAACACACAGTAGACCTTTGTGTTCTCAGAAATATTTTGGAACGCGAATATGTAGGTACTGTAGCTTCCCAATCACTGCCCATTAAGTGAAAAACAATTTACTCTAATGATAATAAATATATGTTACCAATTACTAACAGTGTGCCCAGCCCTGTAGTCCTCAAATGTGTTAAAAACTATTAAGATCAAGAATTTTAGTAACCAATGGAGACTCCAAACGTCACTAAAATTAATAACTTTGTAAAAATACTGTAATTTTAGTAGTCGTCAAGAACCTAAGTTTTCGGCGTCGGGTAGTGAAAATCGGAATACGTTTTATTTCTCAGCGCCTAAACAAACGTGATTGTGTATAATTGGCAAGTGGAAGAAAGCAGTGTGAACTAAGTCATTCTAAGCATCTATGAATTGCCACAAGGTAGACTTATTGTGGTCAATGTCACTGAACTCTTCTGTGTGGTAAAAGAACCATCTTTTGTTAATACTACTAATATTAAAGATGCGAAAGTTTGTGAGTATGGATCTTAGTTACTTTCTCACGCAAAACTACTGAATGGATTTAGATGTAACTTGACACATAGATAAGCTAACCTGGACAAATATTTTTTATCCCGGGAAAATATTATATCCTTCGAGAACGCGGGTGAAACCGCGGGGACAGCTAGTTATATATGAACAATAATCTTAAATTGTTCATTAGGAAACGTATCACTTGAAAACGGCAATACTGAATCAACTTTTTTTTTGTCTTAACAATAAATGCTCTGAAAAAGTGGTAAGGGAAAGAACTATTGGAAAAGTTGCCAGTATCACTACATAGTATAAAACAAAGTCGCTTTCTCTGTTCCTATATCCCTATGTATGCTTAAATCTTTAAAACTACGCAACGAATTTTGATGTGTTTTTTTTAATAGATAGAGTGATTGAAGCGGAAGGTTTATATGTATTAGTATCTACATTGCACCTGACCGAAGCCGGGGCGGGTCGCTAGTTATTGATATATTCAAGATTTCAAAAAGACAGACAGCTTCAAATAGGTTTAGTTAATTTTATTTTCATAAGAGGTTATCCCAGCTTTAAAGACCTTCCCAAACATTGAGAGTTTCTTCAGATTTATTTAAAGTCAGCAATCTGAACCGAAACTAAGCAGAAACCAACTTCACTGATGGCTATTATGAGAGATAAAAAAGATATGTTCATGCCCACAAAACTTTTGTCTTAAGGCATCGAACCCATTACTTGTGAGTTGGCAAAAACTGCATTTCTTTATTCACTTTCATCATCAATTTCTCAAACATAACTTCTCTACGTCTATTCTAAATGACTCAGCCACAAAACCCATAAAAACGAATGGGACGTGTCGTGAGTAAGCTGAAAAATAATATTACCATTTCACACATTATAAACAAAAATTTCTAAACATGTTTATAATATTATCTAGCCATTGTTCTAAACAAGAAGGTTCCGTTACCGCCCAACGAGAATCGACTGAGGAAAGTCGTGTTACGAAGGTTCATCATCATAAAGAGACATAATAAACACAAAAGAGGTTTGGACATTAGTGAAAAAGTGATTCAAAGTTGTCCACTTTATGATAATGACTAGCTGTCTCCCGTGGTTTTACCCGCGTTCCCGTGGGATGTCACATGTATTATACATAAAAATCTTACTCTTCAATCACTCTATCTATAAAAAAAAACCCATTGAAATCCGTTGCGCTTTAAAGATTTAAGCAGTGTCGTATCGGTATTCGTACGAAGTAGTCGTGTTCTCAGCGGATTTAATAGTTGTTTACATCGACTAGTAAGCAATCTATTGTCCCGTGCGGCCGGCCGCCCGGCTCGAACCTTTTGTCCGAGCAGCTACCTGCTGATAACGATGCACCTTTTTTACGACATTCCTAATGGATAGTTGCGATAATGTTATATCTGAATTATTAAATAAAAACAAAGAAGAAACTATTAAAATGATGAGATACGATTCACTGGAGGAAATTAATATGATTGGCGAGGTGGATGATGATCACACTCTGAATGTTACTGAAGTAGGAGATGACAGCGATAACCAACAGTGCCTAAAACCAACAAAAAGAACAAGAGAGGAAGATGAAAAGGAGTGGGAGCAGGTAGGAAGAAAAGGAAAAAAAATAAAAGAAGGATCAGATAAAATTGAAATGTATATTTCATATAAAGAGAAACTTCCAAAACAATTTGCGTTGGCTAAGCTATTACGAGAAAATAAAATAAGCAATATCTCAAGAGTAAAATATATAAATCCATATCGAGTACGCATTGATATAACAAACGAATTAAGCGCAAATAACTTAGAAGAATGCCAACATTTTATTAGTTTGGGATGGAGATTCCAAAGGGCTATGGAGAACAATTTTTCGTACGGTTTAATCAAAGATGTAGATTTAGATTTGACAGAAGATGAGATTATGAAAAACATAACATGTCCAAAGCCTGCTGAGCTAATATCGATTAGTCGCTTAAAACGCCGAAGTATTGAAGAGGGATGGTCACCGAGTGAAACAGTTAGACTGTGCTTTAAAGGTACTTTTCTTCCCACTTTTGTATCCGTAGAAAACCTTAGAATTAAAGTAGAAAAATATACTTTTCCGGTCTCCCAGTGCTCGCGTTGTTGGAAATTTGGACATTCTATCAAGAAATGCCCGTCGACGAAGGTTATATGCCCAAAATGCGGTCAGAATCATGATAACTGCGAAATAAAAACCTTTAAATGCGTTAATTGCCAGGGAAACCACATGTCCTTAATGAAGACTTGCCCAGCATATCTCAAAGAGAAAAAATTAAGGGAAATTATGTCAGAATTTAATTGTACCTATCGTAGGGCCCTGACCATGTATGTTCATCCAGTTTCCCCAGTGTGTATAAAAGAGCCGACTACATTTCAGCAGTCCACCCAAATTGTTCCTGAAGGTATGGAGTCTATTCTCTCTCAAAACATAGATTCACCGTCCTTTTCTGACATTGTTAAAAGGGTACTTGTAAAACCAGAACCTAAAAATAACCCGCCTAAGTCGAAGATATCACGTAAAAAGGAACCGAAAACGTACGAAAGAAATTTTCCTTTGGGGCAGGATTCAAATTCGGATGATGAAACTGGTGGAACTCATTCGGAAAACTCCCACAAGAAAAGTGTAACCTTTAGTGAACTATTGTCCAGGTTGAAAGAAATTTTATTTTTTAGAGAAAATTCCATCGAGTCGAAAATGAAGGAAATGTTAAAATGTTGTGTTGAATGGTTTATTTTAGTTGTTGTCGATAACATTGCAGACTGGCCTCTTTTAAAATATTTTATTGATTATTTCATCAGTAAGCAAAAGTAGATGTGTAAGATTAAACCTCTTGCAATGGAATGCGCAAAGTATTAGGAATAAGAAAACAATATTTGAAAACATATTATTTAATGATAACATTCACATTGCAGCTATAAGTGAAACTTGGTTAGAACCAGATAGCTTATTTTCTGTAAGTGGCTATTGCACATATCGTAGAGATAGGGATGACGGTTACGGAGGCGTTGCTATTTTAACACATAAATCAATTAAATCACATATTCACCATGTACAGAGCAATAACACGGGCATAGAAATGGTATACGTTAAATTATTTAACTGTGATGACATAGAAAATATAATATCTGTATATTGCCCACCTAATGTTCGCACTAGTCAATTTGACTGGGAGTACTTATTTTCGCTTTCAAATAAGAAAACCTTAATTCTCGGTGACTTTAATGGCCACCACACTAACTGGTCAAATAAGACAAACCCAAGAGGTAATCAAATATTTGATGCCTTGATAGATAATTCTTTTATTACATTAAATGATGGGGAACCGACTCGCATTAAATTAGTAGATGGGATATTGCAACAATCCTCTCCTGACGTGTCTTTTGTCTCGTCAGATATTGCTTTAAATTTAAACTGGGCTGTATTAAATGATACTCTCGGCAGTGACCATCGGGTTATAAAAATATCAACTAATATTAGTACTAATACACACAATAATTTTCGCAGGAATTATAGAATAGCAAATTGGTCTTCCTATCGAAGTTTATTAGAAAAACTTTTCAATGATTTAAAACTACCGGATGATTTACAAAAAGCCTATGACATTTTTGTAGAAATTCTTTACATGGCTGCAGATTGTCATATTCCTATCATTAAAATTAATCCGAATCCAGACAATAATTTTAAACCTAAACCTTATTGGGATTGTACACTTTCAAAAGCTGTTGCTGAAAGACGTTTAGCCTTATCAAAATTCCGACGTAACCCCTCTCCTCGTAATTTAGATATTCTTCAAGATAAAATACGTGTTGCACAGAATATGATTCGAGCTGCTAAAAGCAAGGCATGGCAAATATTCTGTTCTTCATTATGTGAAACTTCGTCACAAAGTGAGATATGGCAAAGACTTAAATGGATGAAAGGTTATAGATCTCCGAATCACTTTATTAGTAAAGATAAAGCGTATGAGATGATACATAGTTTGACACCAGATTATGTTGCTCCAAAAGATCCACACTTTTTATCTTCCAACCCGAAGTTAGAGGGTATGATTTCATCTCAAGAATTAGAACGCGCTATTCGTCATAAAGACACCTCTCCGGGATGCGATCACATTTCTTACTCAATGCTGAAAAATCTTCCAGATAATGGAAAATTGTTATTGCTTGAATTATTTAATAAATTTTACACCACTTCTTTTGTACCAAAGCAGTGGCGAGACATTGTTATCATCCCCATTCTGAAAGCTGGCCGAGATCCCCATTCTATATCTTCTCTGCGACCAATTTCCATGATATCTTGTCCTTGTAAAGTATTTCACAATATTCTAGTCAAAAGACTAGAATGGTATGTAGAAAGACATAACTTTTTAAGTAATAATACTACTGGTTTCAGAAAATGTCGTTCTTCTCTGGATAATCTGACTAGGTTAGTATCTCAAATACAAGTAGGATTCTCAGACAAACGTATTACTGTGGGATGTTTTATGGATGTAGACAATGCCTATAATAACGTCGATATAACTAGTTTGTTGCGTACTATGGACCATCTTGGAGTTGGACAAAAAAATTGTAGCTACATTTGGAATTTTCTAGTGGAGAGAAACTTAAAAATTTCGGTTAATAATCATTGCATCTGTCGGAATACCAGTCGAGGCTTAGCACAGGGTGATCCCCTTTCCCCGCTATTATTTAATATCGCTTCGATCCATGTTTGTAAGTTGGTTAGGAACGTATTTATTTCACAATTCGCTGACGACTTTGTGCTGTATGCTACCAGCAACGACGTAGCTGAAGCTTCTCGAAAATTACAAACCGCTTTAGATACTTTTCATAGGTTATTATTTGATATAGGTTTAGATATTTCATCCTCCAAAAGTAAGGTCTGTATATTTAAGTCAAATATTTTTAGAGGCAATGTCGACCTTAGGATCAATAATGAATCTCTCCAGGTGGTGGAGAATATTAAATATTTAGGTCTATGGTTGGATAGGTCTTTAAGGTGGGCCAAGCATATTAACGAGCTGAAAGATAAAACTTCGAGATTCTCCAATATTTTCAAAATTCTTACGGGTCCTGGATGGGGAGTACATCCCAGACATCTTAGACGTCTATATTTAGCCATTATTCGTAGCAGGATGGACTACGCAGGATTTCTTTACGATTCCAGTTGTCAAACGCATTTAAAGAAGTTAGACCGTGTTCAAAATCAGTGTATGAGAATTATTGGTGGTTTTGTCAAAAGTACTCCAATCCACGTTATGGAATATGAGCTTTCTCTTCAGCCTTTACATGTTCGCAGATTTTATCTAGCCGGAAAATTCTACTTCAAACTAAAATCATTTAGCAACAATAAAACAATAGACCTTTTAAGTACTTTGACTAACCTTACGCAAAATTCATATTGGAGACCCAAAAAGAAACCACTTTTAGTCGCAATACATGAACAATTTAATTCAGTATCTGTCCACTCTAGTAAAACACTGGAAATATTTTCTCTGAACACTTGGGTGAGCAAAATAGAGTTATTTAATATAGTTAAAACTAATATAGACGGCATAATTAAACCAAAAGGAAAATATGATACTCAAAATTTATATAGAATATGTAACCAATTTTTACAAGAGCGGTATTTAGATTACTATAAAATATTTACGGATGGGTCAATGGATCACCAGAGTAGTGGGGCTGCTGTTTTTGATCCACAAACAAACCTTAACGTTAAGCTTCAAATACACTGCAAAACGTCTATTATGAGGGTTGAGCTTATCGCCATAGCAGAAGCTTTATCTTACATGGAGTCTATTGAATTTAATAAATGTGTTATCATTACTGACTCTAAAAGTGCACTCCAACATTTAATTCGATGTACTTCGAACTTTCGAGGTACATCGATAGCATACACAATTATAAAATTGATCTGCAAACTTATCGACAACAACAAAATTGTAATCTTACAGTGGGTTCCGTCACACATAGGTTTACTTGGAAATGAAGAGGTTGATCGAATGGCTGGGGAGGCCTCGAGTCATGGTGTTCCTTATAACTGTTTACCCTATTCCTCAGAGGTTCTTTACAAGGTTAAGGAAGTATGCTCTAAAATGTGGAAAGAATACTTTGATGAAAGGTCCTTAACCAAAGGGATATGGTTTAAGACCATGATTCCATCTAACCGATTTGGTTCCTTGTGGATAGAAAGTGGGCGTATGAGTCGAATGGACTTAGTGACAGCTTTTAGACTTAGATCAGGACATGTTCCCTTAAATAGTTTTGCTCATTTGATGGGTAAGGTTGATGCTCCTTTTTGCACTGAATGTGGAACGATAGAGGATGCATTCCATATTATGATGGAATGTGTGCGAAATGAAGTCGAAAGGAGTGCTCTTTTTTACACTTATAATATAAATATATGTAATGTTGGCGAATGTAACAGTATTCTTGCGTTTCCAATATCGGAAGCTGCTAGAATGTTATATAGATTAGTGCAAATAGGAATTAATAGAAGATAAGTAATTGTATTGTACCTAAAATGTATCTACAATGAGGGTGACATATTCATTTCATGAATAATCCCTCTATAAAATTAATAAAGATTAAAAAAAAAAAAAAAAAAAAAAAAGATTTAAGCATACATAGGGATATAGAGACAGAGAAAGCGGCTTTGTTTTATACTATGTAGTTATTAAATATCTTCAAGCAACCTGACACTGCCGGAGTTCTGTCAAATACATTTTGGTGCCATTAAAATAAGAAAAAACCGTGAAGATTGTATGTGCTATTGAAATAGATTGATTTCAGAGTTGCTGGAACTCGTAAGATATAAGGGCTTGGGTATTTGTTGTAGCCATACATTCAATATCTCCAACATGAGAATTCATCATCATCTAGCATTCATTATTATTTAGGGTCGTTACATATTTGTTATACAACGTGTTACAAAATACCCCGTAAAATATAATTAATTTATCAAAGCAAACAACCCTAGTAAGCTGTCATGTCAGGGAACCAGATAATTTAACAGAAAGGCCTACGTACCTATTTTACCTAATAATTGTCTACTTTAATAGTTTTTTTTTATTTTTCATTCATAAAAATCATTTTTTTTTTTTTTTGGGGTATGTTTTACAGCGTTACTACAGTTCTTAAAAATTGTGAATGGACTCGTTATAAGGCCCCATTTAACCTCCTTCGGCTTGACGGGTAGTTTTGTTTTATCTGTTTTTGTTATATCATTAATAATTAATTAATATAATATAGTAATTATAATAATAATAAATTTATTAAAAATTAAAAATGTTAATAAATACTGAGTTTTATGACGGCTCTTCAAAATTAAAGGCTGTCTTCCCAACCGGTGGTAGCTTAAGTAACTTTGACTTATTCTAGATATGTATCGGGTTAGTAGTATTATTCAGAACTACCAAACATCATGTTTAAAGTAAGTCAACAAATTAAACTCACTTTCATGCATAACATTAGTAGAAATAAAAGGATAGGATAATGGTGATGCAATATCAAAGTGATCTAAGTAGCAGAGCCTATAAATTAACCAATTACTAACTTTCAACCAATACCATCTAAGGCATAATTTACAAACACTTTCGCAGATTTGATTCCTGGCTCCATGTACACAACACAGAATGGCCACAGAATTCTAAACAAATAGTATAGATGTGTCATCGCTACATGCACATGCATTTAGTTTGGCTATGATTTCAGAACATTAGTCAGTTACTGGCTGACCGAAACGAGTTTTTTTTTTTTTATGTTTTGGTAGGCAAACGAGCAGACGTATCGCCTGACGGTAAGCGACTACCGCCGCCCATGGACACCCGCAACACCAGAGGAGCCACAAGGGCGTTGCCGGCCTTTTAAAAAGGAGTATGCTCTTTTCTTGATGTTATTTAAGAGAATAATAAGTATGAATGAAATAAATACTATTTTATTTCAAATATGACTATTTAAATATGCTTTCTTTTACCATAGTAAATAAATTAATAGACATTTAGGGATACTTTTCTATTTCATCCCAAATTTTGTAGAGCTTGTTCTTTGAAAACCGATATGCCACATACGAGTATATTCGGGCACTCAAATTATTGTTCTGCGTGGAAATGGATGCCAAAATTGCGTTGTAATCTGGATATTTCAACCACTATGCAAACTGGATCGTAAAAATTTTATATTCATGACAAATGTATATAAGACGCAAAGAGAACGTTATTGATAGCAATGTCTAGTGTCACTTATTACTTTATACATCTGAATTTAAATAACATTAACATAGGTACTTCTACGTACATTTTATATTTCTATGTAGCTAAGACTTCACGTCTTCTATCTCTTTGGCGGATTGCCAGTTTGTAGCATCATTGCTACAATACATCAATATGCATTTGTTTAAGTGAAACTGTTTTAATTAAGTCATTAAAGGCGACTTTAACCATAACTTAAAACAATATTTATTACTAAGAGTAAGAGTACTTAAGTCTTAAAACAAATGATATATTCAGATTGACAGACCAATTGGCTTGGTGGTTAGCGACTCTGACTGCCAAGCCGAAGGCCGCGGGTCCGATTCCCACCCAGGACAAACATTTGTGTGCATGAACATGTTTGTTTGTTCTGTCTGTTGTTGTTTTGTCTGGGTATAAATATCTTTATAAGGATTTATTTAGAAAAATAAAAGTAGTATATGTAGTATATCAGTTATCTGGTTTATATTTTTTATTCATAGCACAAGTTCTGCTTAGTTTGGGACTAGATGGCCGTTTGCAAAGAATTTCCGAGGATATTTATTTAATTTATTAAGTTTACCGCTAAATAGTCACGCAATGGGTGCCTGCAAATTTACCAATAATGATGTATTGTGGCCCGCTATATAAAACTTACGTGCTTGATACTTAAACTTGATCATGTAATAATGTATTTTGACACTATACTAAAAGAAATTTATTATTCTAATTTCAACTCTGGAAATGGAAGGGGGACATGCGAGTTAAAAAGTTTGAATAACATCTATGTTAACCCTTATAGTTTTGCCATGTCCCTCTGCCCATCTATCCGGGGCTTAGCTTATAGTCTGTTAGTACTAAAATGCACACACGCACTGGGCCGGTTTTATTTTCCTGCCTACGTATTGTAGTAGCATCGTCAGTTGGAGACTCTGTAACCATAATATTAGCATTCAGAAGGGCTGTCTGCATAGAAAATACATTTTATTTAGACCCACTAGGGAAATCCCCAGTATCGGTAATTGGATAAGTATATACGAAACCGGAAACAATGGTGTATAGTGTAGTCAAATTTAAAACCAGAACACTTTTAATAAAAATAATAATAAATTATTTATTGACACATTATTGGGTACATACAAAATTGCAACTATTACTGTAATCTTCAATGTGCCAGCTGGTTTCAATAAAGATGCACGGTTGAGCACCTAATGCCTAAACTAGGTAAGGCTGTGACATAGGCATTAGACCTCTTCCCTCCGCCAGGTAGACAAAGTTAAAGCTGCATGCACTCTTTGATACTACTTTTGAACCTGAATAAAAAATTCTACCCTTCTGCAATGGTTCAATAAGGTCGTTAAGCTATAAATTATACAATCTATACATCTATATACATAAAAATGAATGTTTGTCTGTATTTCCTTTATAGAATCGTAAATTATGCAACGGATTTGAATGCAGTTTTCATCAATAGATTGAGTAATTCAAGAGGAAGTTTTATTAACAGAATTGAAAGCGGGCAAAGCCGCAGGGCGCAGCTATATAGTATATCAGTTATCTAGTTTCCATAGTACAAGCTCTGCTTAGTTTAACATCAGATGCCGTGTGTAATGATTGTCCCAGAATACACCTACATAGAAAATAATAATTATAACTAAAAATATTAGCATATATAAAGTTATTGACTATTGATTGTTCGTTTGTAGAGATTGATTTTGATCGACGCTTGAATCTAAAATAAAATAATTGTCTCCAAAATAAAAACGGTAATCCATAACAGATGTAAGTAATTAATTAATAACGTGGGACCTGGGACATACTACCATGTAATCCCCAACCAAATAAAGCTTGTACGTACTAAAGAAACCAGATAACTGATATTTTTACGACATTTTGCTAAATAGGTACATACTTATTCTAATATTTACACCCAGACACAGAACAAACAGACGTATTTATGTACACAAATGTTTATCCTAGGTGGAAATCGAACTCTTGACTTGTGGCATGGAAGTCAGGGTCTCTAATTACCAACTGGCCCATCTTAAACACCAATGATTTTCGACCATTCTGTAAGAAAGCTGACGTGACTTTAGTCAGAAGTAAACCTGTTATTAATATTATTCCTGATTTGTTCGATTTTCGTGTTGTGATAAACAGGCAGACCAATTATTCATTGACTGGTTAAACTTGGTTGGACAAGTCTAGTTTAAATCAATGAATGATTTTGTTTCGTAAACCAAGGCACGGACAAATCTCTGCGGCCATTATTGTCGACGATAGCTGTTCCTTGCTTTTTTAGCCGAAGGGAATTAGGTAATATTTCCTTTAATATTTATATAAGAAATACCTGTCTATGTCATTTGAAAGGACCAACATTACGCAATATGTATCTAGTAATATTTTTTGGATAATATTTCATTCACTATTTTTTATTTAAACTTTCTGACCTTCCTGATGAGATTGCTTCCCATTCACTCTGTTCGCGAGATTTTTCTCAATGACTGACATAAGAGAGAAAATTGGATATACAGTGGGCTGATGACCTATTGATAATAACGATGACGTAAGTATCGTGTTTCTTGAGAAAGTTTCCGATTAGCTAATTATTATAATATTTTTGAATAGTATGGGATTGTTAAAGTATTGATTTATCAATTTTACATAATGGTTTCCGTTCACAATCCATCCAACTTGATTGATAGAACTAATCTTTCTATCTATATATAGAATCTTGAACTACTAGAACGATATTCATTGTCATAAGTATATGAATGCGATTTTATCATATTTTATTTGCATGGATTAAGGATGTAGAACCATAATAGTTTTTCATTATTATATTAAAAAATCTTCTTAAAGCAAGACTGGTCTTAAAAAAAGAAGAAATTGGAATAGGAAACTGTTCTATATTTAAACGATATCCAAATAGGTTTTAATCCTGAAAAATAGTTTAACACTAATCATACCAACACTTACTAGGTACCGATTTCTACCATAGCGGGTCAAATGTGACTTTATATTTCCTGCTTGTATGTATGAAATATGGTTGTTAGGAAGGGAAATAAATAGTATAATAGTATATGTATATTAATTAGTAAGAAAAAGTCATGAAGTCAAATGTGCAAAAGCAATAAGATGATACGTGTATTTTCAAAGCAAAGTTCAAAATGGGAAGAAAAAAACAGTAATATTTTCAGTTCTTTATTTGTACGTATGTATCGTCATAAAATAATAGTAAACAAGTTAATGATGATCATGAAAAATATTATCTACTATAAATAAAATACATAATTTAATATCATTTTTAGAATAGTAAACCGGACCAAGATCTATACAAAATACGAGTATAAATAAATATATAAAATCTAATTTAAATAGATATTATGAAATATATTAATCACAATTTGTTGTGATTCGTTATTAAATATATAAATAAATACATAAAATAAAATATATGGATAACGATAATATATAGATGTGAGTATTATAATAAGCTATGATATAAATAAATGTAATAATATCACATAATAAGCATATGAATAAAATAAACTTAAATAACTTTTTAATGAAAATGAGAAATAATTAAAAAATAAACTAAAATAAGGACTTAGAAAGAAAAGACTAGATAAAAATAATAACGAAACAAAAATTAAAAATAATCCTTTAAAAAATAAAAATACACAAATACGGATGCCGTATAGGGTGTAAAACAAATACTAATATAGTACAACATATATCATACAAATTCAGAACAAACAGTTTAGGGAAAACAACAACAACTAGCATAATTTACGTCGGTAAACATCCCTTACAAAGGGATATAATTGTTATAATAAATAGCAAATAAATATCCCTTAAATCTAAAAATAAATAATCTCAGTTCTCCTCAAAATGCAATGCAACCTTACTATATTACATCAATATGAAACATGAACAAAAGTAGTCCGAATAGACCACCCTGAGGAATCCTTTGATAAAGATTTTAAAATGCTAAATTAATCAGATTTGTTGTGACCAGCATAGGCTAGGTTCTGTGCGTCATCAATTGACCTGCCCCACCCATGACCACTGCTGGCATAATGTTCTTCATGATGAGGGTGAGCCACAACCTCATAACTGGTTTCATGGTGCTTGCTTGCTAGAAGTTTCTTCAGGCCAAGGATACCGGCGACAATGAGTGAGACCTTGGCAAGCATCAATGCCTTGGCGGCGGCGAATGCGATGATGGCGAGGAACAATGGGATGAGAGCCATGATCTTGAGCTTGGCGAGGGCCAAAAGAGGCAAAAGCTGCTTGATCTTCTTCTTCTTGCCACGGGCTGGAATTAAAAGGAAAATAATTTTAATAGTCATAAACCCAGGCCTGGACAACACTACAATGAAGTACAGTAATTGTTCCTTCAAATGCAGTAGTAATTTTTTACGATACTTTATGAATGGATAAACGCCGATACGCCCAACATAGTGTGCCGCTTAGATATAATCGAAAGTAAATTTTATTAACATAAAGTCCATAATTTACTTAGTTTGACCTAAATACAGATAAGGAAGATAATTTTCCTAATTACACGGTGTACAGAATCAAATACTCCAAGACGTGGAAGTGTGGAACAAAAAATGAATGCACAAATCAAAAGAAAACAGTAATGGTAGCAAAAACAAGCAACTGCAGTTTGAAATCATATCAAGATCGTTATAAATCACGAAAATTCCGTTAATTAAAGAGTTTACCAGACAATGTTTCTAGATTTAGTGTTCTGTAAAGTAAGTTACGTTTTTATTTCTCCATTAATCAAAAAGTAGGTCAACATGAATCGCACATATTTATTAACGATTATAAACTTGGTGTCAGTGATCTAAACATACATATATCAATTTTAAGATAATCTCATATATTCTTGTCGCTTTTTTAAGCAAATAAAATATCGATTAACCGTTAAAACTGACAGATACAGAGAATACTAATTCATTATTCTAAGATTAGACCATGCTTACTTTGACAGGCATATTTATTTTAAAGATGAAACAAATTGAAAGATGCCGCAGATATTTTAACTTCACTATTATTACAGGAATATATAAGACGCATCTTTTGAACTCATTTTGGCTTGTCTATCTAGATTTATCGAATATATTTTTAATAATTTTAGATATATAAAACAACTGTTAGTTAATCATAAAACTTTTGTGCCAGAATCCCATCGTCACGTACATATATATTACAATATAGTAAAGCGGTTTACATAGAAAATTGTCTTAAGAATTCCCAAGAATGTAAAAATCATAGCCCCTATTTAAGATGAAGAAGAAACCTGTCATTCAGATCAACTTTCAGATAACAGAACAATGGACGCCTAACCTGATCATTCATGAGCAAAAAGATTTAAGATATGAAATCTTTATTGTGATCAGGCTCTCCAACTTGCAAGTACACTTTCACATTAGCCACTTGTTTGTAACACACCTTGAATTGATGCCGGCATTGTTGCCCAAATACCAAGTTCATGCTACCATTAGTTTGTACAACTTCTTATTCCATGGTACTTCTCAGTTCAAAATTTATAATTGCTTCTGTTGTTTTAGCTGTTCTCAGGTTTGTTATGTTAGGAATGCTTTCGAGGGTAAATGTTTACGAGTTTAAAGTAAGAAGTTCAAGAAGGTATTTTAATTCTTTGTCAATAAATATTTTAACAAAATTTTTGTATGGCTGTGTGTAGGAAGTGTGATTTTTTTCATTAACGTGTGAAATTTTACAAAGTATGTCAAACCGTAAATCTTACTGGATCTGTTGGTTAATCTACACTCATATACTTTAACAAAGATCTATAGATAAATATGATTTTTTTATGTGAATTGTAGTGATTCCATTCAACATTATTTTCTTAAATAACTGCAAAAAAAATTCTCAAATATATCAAACTCAAGCTTGAAATTAACTAACGTTTCCGTGTGTATGGTCAAACAATTCCACGATTGACATCCGACCTACATCATGATACATCATCTACATCTCTATTGACCAAATCGAATCATTGTAGATCTAACACAGTACCAAAACGCGATCGTTCATAGATCATAATAGATTCATTGGAAAGGCAACAACTTTCTTTAAAGAAGACTCTAGGGAGTGGCTGACTATGGCTCGATTTCACGATGACTTGTAAGTAAACTGGTTTCACCATGTTGAGAAGGACCCTGGTCTAATGACCGTACCAGGAATGTAAGTGCCACTTTCATGACAAGTGTGGTTTAGTTTATGTTTGCTATCGTGTATTTGATGGCTGGGAATGTATTTGTCGCAATTGCATACGGTGTATGTAGAATTTGTTATACTTAAGATGGCTTTTGAGATCATTTGGATTGAGTATATTTTGTACCATTTCGAGTTATTTACAAAAACAGTTTAGTACTGTAATCGTAATTTTTATTTCATACTGCTAATATTTTCATCCTAATGTACATTTATTTACGCAAAGTGTTATTTTTCTGTCAATTACTTATACTAGTTGAAATATTAAACTATTTCCTAGCTATATTATTCTCCTATGACATCATAACCTGGTAAATGTAAATTTTTGCTTTCCATCTGATTCCAGACTAACTGAAGCTTGTACTATGGTAACAAATTATTACTAACAATCATTGTAGTGATATTCACACCCATACAGAATAAATTGACATGTTCAAGCAGACACATATTTGTCCTAGTTTTGAATTGAACCTACATGTGACTTGGCAGTCAATATCTAACCACCATGCCAACAGACCCGTCGATTAGGAATCTACTTTCCTCAAAATTACAAATTCAATGTAAATTAGAATACAAAAATATAAATCCCCACTTTCTAAGCCCATCCTTTGAAATATATTAGAAAAGGTTTTGAACTCAATACGTGTATGGAAATTAAATTCAATAGATTCATGACAATCTATGTCCTTGATAACAAGTGAAGTTCAATTTATAGGAACAAGTTCTACCGTTATACGTAACGAATTGTATGACCAACAAGATTCAACAAGCCCACTAAACGTAGTTAGTTTATTATTAAGAATTGACATACATCTCTCTAGATTGGCTTGTAAAGTTCTAGACGGATTATGAAAGCGAAAGTGAAAGCTTCTGTGAAAATGATTGATTCATCAATTGAGAAATGTCGAGCAATATTTATAATATCTAGTCTTTTTCTATTTAATCATGAGAAAATTATAGCCTTGCCAAAGTAGAAAAATAACTTTTTTGAGAAATATGCTATAACTCATTTTGAAAACATGTGAAATGAAATTAAATGCCTTTACAGGCACTTATGAATGGTCGGACTCTAACACCGGTTCGGAAGGTTGCTTTTACTGAGAAGAGCCGGCAATAAACTCACCAATTACTCTTTTCAAAATATGATTTTGTACATAAAGATGTGTCCTGTTGTGTAAAGTAATTTAAGGTACTTTTTAAAATTTCTTTATTATTTTTAGCCAGCTACCGTAATAACAAACTGTCATAGATTACGGAACTTGGTATACAGTACAATGAAACATTTTTTGATTTTTGAGATAATATTTGTTGTAGAATAGAAATTATTCAGTTATTTGTTAAAGAATAATTGTTATATTTTTACAACAGCTTATTGGAATATTTGTAAATGTAAACAATGAATTTAAGATACGAGTATGAGAACCGAAAATCAGTTAAGTTGCATAATTAAAAGTAAAATTAGATCTATTGACGAATTCATTGACAAATTTACAAATTGGCTCAGAAATTTAAGTAAATACAAATACTTGAACGTGACTAATTATGATCATTTCTCTAAGACCACGATCACCGATTTGCTCTATTTGCTTAACATTCAAATGAGCTACGTTGCGGTTATTTAAATCATTGTATTAAGTCTGGTCATCGCTCTACTTATTATCGTTTCTATTTTTATTATTTACATATTCGATAACATTTCTATCGTTTCTTTTTTCTTTATTTCTACTTCGGATTAAGATGCTTATACAAAAATCGAAAGTTGTCTCTAGCAAATCTAGATATAAGATTTGCATAATCATTGTGAGCTTTTACTGTTTTGACTAATTTATTGAATTCATTTTACCAGTTTCTATCCGGTTTTATAATAAATGTCATAATTTCTAATCTATTTGGTTTTCTACAAGCTAGTCTATATTTTAGTGTATATTTTAAATCTTCGTTGTTTAAAATTCTTATTGTTATGCAGAGCGAAACATTAGCTTTTCAAGCTTTGTTGGGATTGTTCATATAATTATACAGTTAGCATTAATTACTGTGTATATTCCTTTTTTATCATTAATAGTGTATATTAGTCTTCACACTTCAGTTCTAGCTGTGGAATTCTAGTGAATAAATATTTCAACGTACCTTCATCAAGAGACCTCTTCATGCCCTCAATAGCAGAAGATGGCAATTTGAATTGGATGACATGGTTCTCCAAGAAGTCGGCAGCAGAGTCTACCAGCCTCGACTCGATCTGAGCTTCCCTGGCTTTTGGCTCATCGGGCAAAGGCTCGAAAGCCCTAGCAGACCTTGGGGAGCCGGTACCCAGGACAGTCACACCATCCGCCAGACTCAACTCCCTCGAAGATGCGACCGTGTCCACATATTTTAATGCCTTCTCCTGCAAGCAAAAGAATGACTTAGTAATTTGCACCAATCACAAAACACTGATCACATCACTTCACGGTTCCAACCTTGAGGCACAAAGAAACATCGGCTTCCACACACTCCTTGACGATGGACATAACGCTCCCGACTAATCCAGGATCATTTGCATCTTGGTCGATGGCAGGCATCGCCGACGCCGAAGCGATCAAAAATAAGGCAAAAACGTATCGTCTCATGTTTGTCTAATGAAACTACCCCTACGCAAAGCTTAGCACAAAGTGTGGCGACCGAGTATAAGACAGCCTGTTTTAAGTCTCTTACCCCACTACTTGTTGCAGACGGATGGTCAAGAAAAGTGAACCTAAATGCGTCCGATTAAACTAGTGCCGACGAAATAGTTTTATGGTAATACGGACCAGTTGTGTGTACGCACGTTTTCGGGGTTCATTCACATTGATTGCTTATATGTGTGCGTGTGATTGTATGCTTGTGTGTGTCTAATACACGGTCACGGATCATTGGTCGTTCCACTTGTGTGTGACGGCGCAAGCGCATCATAAATGCAGTTTCAGTCGTCTTGATGGTTCAGGTTCCGCTTCAAAGCTTGTATTAAGCATTTTATTTAAAAAAAATATAAAATTCTAATCGTTTTGGATCTTTTGTATTCGTAAGATAGTAAATCTTATTTCTAAGCACTCAAGGGTAGATTTTCAACAATTGCACAACTGGTTTCGTAATATAATACGATGATTGACAATTGAAGCCGATATTAAAGCCAAGTGATTGCAGTAAATATGTTCAAAGACCTATCTATACAAAGTAGCTTTGTGTCATTGTTAAGCAGCAAAGCAGAAAATTATTTCACTATTATACCAGAGATTATGATCATGCGTTTTGTAGGACACCTCTCATTACTAAAGTTATGTTCTGTGAACTCTCATTAAGTAATTTAACCCCAAATAAGTTTTTAAGGTTGACAATTGTTACTATTTTTTTATTTTATTTAGTAGTATAAAAAAACATAGTACCTTTTTGGTAGCAAACATGCTGAAGGCCCGTCTGATGGTAAACGGTTACCGCAGCCTATGGACGCTTGCAACACCTTACCTACCATTTACAAAATAGCATTGCTTTTTTAAATATTACCAAATAAAACATATATTTTACTTTAAGGAACAATCTAATGTATCTGTTATATTATTTTATTGTTATAAATTTAGTTACAATTTTAATCTTAAAAAGAAAAATACAATGAGGTAAAGTATATGTTTGGGTGTTGGAGGTAATCATAGACAAAACTCATCCGATTAAAAAAAAAAAATTATAGTAGGCCACTCTATTGCCGAGTGACATAGACAATGTTACAATCCATACGCATATCCCGCGGGAAACGTGGCACTGTTGCAACTTACTAATAATATCAATTATTAATAATTGTAATTGTGTTATTATTAATAATCAAATATTAATTATACACGATTGAGTTGCATAAACTTACCTATACAAGATTGTATAGTAAACCGTTTAGGGCTTTTATACTTTGACAGGCCACATGGCTTGGTGGTTAGCGACCCTGACGGCCTAGTCGAAGGTCACGGATTCAATTTCCACCCTGGACAAACATTTATGTGCACGAAAATGTCTGTTTGTTCTGTGTCCAGGTGTAAATATCTATATAAGTATGTATTTCGAAAAATAAAGTAGTATATCAGATATCTGGTGTCCATAGTACAAGCTCTGCTTAGTTTGGAATCAGATGGCCGTGTGTAAAAGAATGTTCCAGGATATTTATTTATTATATATGATATTGAATTCTGAATTAAATTAAGAAAATATTTGTATCTATAGGTACCAAAAAATAATTGGTAATATAAAAATATTTTCTAGTCTCTACCTTAGGAGTTCGAGCACACCTTGTTAAGTTATATTTTAAAAAACCTTTCTTCTCTTACAAACAACACCAAGTTTCCACAATTAAAGCATGTTCGAGTTATTATTAATAAACTAAAACAAAGGGGCATCTAACGTTAACCTACAAGAACTGCTTGTTCTCACGAGTAAGTTATAACAACAAAGAACAGTTCTAATAATGTATTTTACTTTCCATTTTAGAACACTGTTAATTGATTAACCAAGTACATCAGAAAGGTTTTCTTGTTTCAAAAAATGAAGATATTATAATCAAAAGCTAAAAAAATAATTCGAGTTTTCTGAGGGATGTAACATTTTCCCGACACAAAAAGTATCGTATGTTACTTCTAAAGCCTCCAAGAATATGTGTACAAAGTTTCATGATGATCGGTTAAATAGTTTTCGTGTGAAAGCGTAACAAATAAACTTACATTCACATTTATAATATTATTAGGAATTTGATAGCCTACCTAAGATGTAGAAAATTGCTAGTATATATAGTTTAATTTTCTCAATATATCTTTGTCTATATAGCACAAACGTAATGGTGAAAATTCTAGAAGAATAGAATGGCTACTTGAGAGCATCCAAAATAATGTCTATGTGTAGATTTTCATCTACGGTATCTTCTTTTATCAAAGGCTCAAGCTCTTGAGATTAAAACCTTTGCCCTTCACAATATCGTCAAGTCCACGCAAGCTATCATCATCCTAAATACAATATTATTTAAAACACTCATCTGTACAACCATTTTTACTTCCTACCGCTTTATTTAATGGGCCATATATTTTAAAACAATTGTTATTTACTTACATTATATAATATAGTTATTGACCAATTAATCGCACGCGAGGTGCTGTTGTCCTCTACATTTTTATATTTGATTTCGTGTCAGTCTGTTTACTCTTGATAATTGTTTTATACCACATGGTCCGACAAGCAAGCGGACGGTCCACCTGATGGTAAGTGGTCACCGCCGCCTATGGACATTTGCAACACTAGGGGTATCGCCAATGCGTTGTCAACCCTGAGATGTGAAGTTGTTAAGTCTCATGTGCCTGTAAGTTAATAGGCTACTATTATACCACTTGAGCTCAGTGGCGTGCCATAGGTGAGGCCTATGTCCAGCAGTGGACGGAGATAGGCTGATGATGATGATGATGATACCACTTGTGTGTTACTTGTTTCTATAACTACAAAAGCTCATATAATATTAATGCATGCATAAATGTATTATATGAAGGTTCTACAAGCTGCTTCTTTCATTTGTATCGACTCTACAATTTGTGATCTCTAATGAGCTTTAGTTTCAGTGATTTTATATGAAATGAAATATTTATTCAAATAGGTCTTCATAGGCACTTATGAATGGTCAGACTCTAACACCGGTTCGGAAGGTTGCTTTCAGATATATTCTAAGCAATTCGTTCTTAGCCTCGTTATTGCTCCTAAAGATTAGGGTGTAGGATTAGGTTATAGGTAGTCAAATATTGCTATGAAGAAATATAATTATAATGTTTTTTTTTTTTATACTACTATACCTTAGTTGCTAAACAAGCTGACGGCCCAACTGATGGTAAACAGTCACCGCAGCCTATGGACGCTTGCAACACCAGGGGTATCACTCGCGCGTTGCCGAACCCTCAAAAATCTGAGCTACATATAATCAATGCTGACTCTGTGGTTATAGACCACTTTATTGCAAACTGTGGTTCCACTCGCGATCCCGGAATGAAAAATACCCTATGTAAAGTAACTGTGTAACAAATTTCATCAATATTGATTCTGCAAGTTATGAAAAGATCGAAACAGGCAGAGAGATGAAGATATTTCCAGACTTGTATAATATGGAAGTGTAGATTAAATATTACCTGATGTACCTCCCTATCAAATCTCTAAATTGCAATAAGCTAGTAATAATTTCAGTATGTTTGTTTGTCGATGTATATATTTTAAGCTACGTAATAGATTTTGATGAATTTTCACCCTCATCAAGAAAATTACAACCGGAGGGTTCATGTGTTTATTATGCCACATAGGCAAAATCGGGGTAAATCATTAGTTAAAGAGAAAAAAAAGAGAAGACTCACAGCAAAAGTTATGTATAGCAATAATTGTATACTTATAGCTAATTGAATGTTTTAGTGTCGTGTTAAGATTGTGCAAAAAGAGAGAGGTATGTTGTTGAATTATTTATAGGAAGAGAGTGTTTAATGTTATTTCGTATATTCGCATATTTAATTTAGATAAATCGAAAATTGATAATGTCTCTTAATTTAAATGTAGAGAGTTTGTTAGGACCTCTTAAGACAGAGGCACCGTAAGACGGGACAGCCCATGTCAAATTGACAGCACACATTTTGCCTTAGGGGCCTTAAGTCAATTATTATTTTGATTCCATTTAGGCTGAACTGAATTGGTTTTAATACGACAGCTTTTTTTTTCTATGAAGAATAGAATAGAATAGAATTAGAGTTTATTTATAAGAAACGGAATTATACTAAGAATATTAACATTATCATATACATAAAGACAGCACTATACATAAAACTAGCGTTATTAAAAAAACATTTATGACAAAACAATATTGAAAAAGAAAAATAATAAATAAAGGATACAAGAAACTATAGGTACGACACGAAAAAGAAATAATAAAGATATGCTTGGAAAGATATGATTATATATTATATTAGACCAATATAGTTTGCAATCGCAATTTGATGATGGTAATGCCCCAGAAGCCATGATAACGAAATATTTAAAACTATTTTACAAATACGAGTATATTCTACTGAAGAGGTTTGTTAAGAGTAAGCATTTTTTTAAATAAATTCCCGAGAAAATTGAGGGTGGTGATATTTCATAATGAGGACATGGATTTGACATTTGGAGTTTTTTTTTAAATAAAATAGTCATCATTGTCTATCTAAATGGATTTTTGATTATTATAGACGGGCCAGTTGGCTTGGTGGTTAGAGACCCTGACTGCCAAACCGAAGGTCGTGGGTTCGATTCCCACCCAGGACAAACATTTGTGTGCATGAACATATCTGGAGGTAAATATCTATATACCTAAGTATGTACTTAAAAAGAAGAATATGTAGTATATCAGTTACCTGGTAGCCATACTACAAGCAGTACAAACTGCTTAACTTAGGATCAGGTAACCATGTGTAATGAATGTCTTGGGATATATATTTTTTTTACTTGCTTTAGCAGGCGCATAAGCATTTCTGTAATCTGAATTTTACAGGTCTGGCAATACGCTAGTGTTACTCCTGGCTTTACAAGCGTCAAAAGGCTGAGATGACTGTTTACCAGGTGGGCCGTAAGTTGGTCACCTTAGTGCCATACAAAAATCAAGCAACTCAATTATTCACGGATTTTCTTGTTTCTATTTGAAACCCTCCATGTGTGATTCATACTACATACATTTAGCTAATTTTTCAACACAAATTACCACTTAATGTGGTAGGAATGAGCATTTCGAACCAACACTCACGACTTTGTGATGCAACTTGATTTAAACTCTCAAATATTCTGAAGTCTCTTGACATTACAGTTCAACTCTATCTGTATCGCATTAAAAAAAATCAACATATTTTTAAGAACAGTGGCATATGGTACAATTGAAATAACCATGATGTCTCCAAAAGTATTAAAACAATGCCCTGCTTCGTTACATAAAATATTGAATTCCAAACAAATTTGAAAGGAAATGATGTTACTTGTTTTTGTCTAGGTGCAGATTTTATGGCAAATCTACTTCAATATGTATTTTTCTTAATGTGAAAATAAAACGACGTGCTCGCATTTCAATGGATAGTTTAGGTATTGTGTTTTTCTTCAAAAGTGACATTGATAAAAAGAACAATAAAAATGTTATGTGCCAGGATTAAATTTTACCGCTATCTAATGGCAGTGAATAAAACCTTTTTAGAGTTTTTAACAGCGCTTTTAAATTTTTAATTTAATTTAGTATTTAATTAATTTTTAAATGCCCCCTATTATTTTAAACATCCGTTATTAAGTTATCTAGTTAAGTTATTTTAAACTATGATTAAAACAGAACAAGAAAAAGCCTTTTACCAACCATCAGTAAGTTCAAACAGAAGGGCATTCAAAGATGTTAGCACTTAATTTGCAAGAAGCAGTTAACAAGACTTTCATTTTATAGATAACACGTTTCCTGTACTAAGTACGTGCTTACAGTAAAGGGCTATTTATTTAGGCAGTACGTTTGTAGACAAGTTCGTGTATAGAGGAAGTAGTAGATACTAAAGTAGCTAATGATCGTATGTATTGTTTAAGGACGCAAAATAACTATACTACTAATTACAAGCTCTGCTTAGTTTGGGATCAGAGGGTCGAGCATAAATAATATCCCGGTATTTTTATTTAAATACTACCTAGAGGTACTATAGGTGCACATGTATAATAATATTATTTATTTTATGCGATTGTTGCCACGAATCTCCTACCTATCTACATATATCTTTGTATATCCTAAATTATAAAGAGGAAATATTTGTATGTACGTATGTTTGTTACTCTTTCACGCAAAATCTACTAAACGGATATGGATGAAACTTGGCACATAGATAGAACATATCCTGTAATAACATATAGGCTACTTTTTTATCCCGGGAAAATGTGATATCCCTCGGGAACGCGGGTAAAACTGCAGGAGACAGGTAGTGGTGAAATAAATAATTAGACCTTTTTAGGTCTATCAGATATCAGAATTAGTAATTCGGAATATTCTTATATCTTTTAGTAGTCTAAAAGAGCTCTTCAAGATCAGCAACACATACGCAATCTCCCTGGTATTGCAAATATCCATAGGTGGCGGTGACAACTTACCGTCAGGTGTACCGCCTGCATGTTTGTCAACCTAATGACTTAAAAATATTAATAAATTAAAAATAAAATTAATTGTCATTTTAATATATCATAACATTTTTAATATATATATTTTTATATACCTTTTGGGGCGACAAACAAGCAGATGGTACACCTGATGGTAAGTGGTCACCGCCACCTATGGACATTTACAACACTAGGCGCATAGCCAATGCGTTGTCGACCCTGAGACGTGAAGTTGTTAAGTCTCATGCGCCTGTAATACGCGGCCTCATTACCATTCTAACCGAAACACAGTAATACAAGTGCACTAATGCTTCACGGCAGAAATGGGTAGGGTGGTAGTACTTCCCTGGACGAACTCTGCACTAAGAGCTCTACTACTCTTTCTTTGGGATGAGACGACTTATCGTCACACCCATTATTCGTGATCCCTCTGCAGATATATTTTTATTAGAATTCTCATCATAGATACCATCAGTACAGTAAAAAACAATTCATTATAAAACCCATTTGAGTATGTGTGTACTACATATAAATGGGTGTTGAAACGGCCGACAAATCATCGCTTTCTTTTAAAAAAAACTTGACCAGACTAAAGACTTTCGTGATGTAACCCCAATTCTCTTTTTACCTGCCGTGTCGCTTCTATTGTACTTTTGTATTACTTTTTTAAATTACTCTGCGGCATTATGTAAGTTTTCTAGGTCAATATCAATAGTGTTGTCTGTGCTTATACACGAGTTATCTTTTGTTTGGGATTTGTTGTTACGTCCTCGTAATACCCCTCAAGTGGGTAATTTAAGTAGTTTATGCCTTGTTCTGTAATATGCCGTCCTGTCACGTTCATGTTTACGTTTTGGAGGCTATATTTCCTTTTTTTTCTTTTTATTAATACCGCACAAATTGATTCCATGCTGCCTGATGTTAAGCAGTCAATGAAGTCCCCTAGTGATGTCCATCATCCCAGCAGCCAGCAAAGCATTGTGGCATGATGACCCTCACCTTGACGGCCTTGAGAAAAGCTTTTTCACGCCCCGCTTAAAGGACCTAGGATCATAAGTAGTATCTTAAATAGGTCGTATATTGGATACTCTTCTGATATTAAATGGGGGAGGCCTGTTTATATCAACTATGAAAAAACCAGATATTAAAAAGAAATTGAATATTAAAATGTGAAGGAGTTCACCATTTTTCGGTAATGATACGATGGGGTGATAACATGATAATTGGTGATAACAAGTTTGTGCGAGCAATATACGAATAAAAAAGAAATGGGTTTTTAAGTAAAGAGGAATCTGCTTGCCTTCACAAGGCATTACGGTACCCCCAGATATTATCCACCAATGAGGTACAAGAAGCTCCGTAGCAATGTTGCAAAAATGATCAACGGGAATATATTGAATCTAAAACTTTTGTACAAAAATCCAATACTACTCTAGGTACCTCATCCGTTGTCCTTGTATTCCCAAGACATTCTTCACACATGGTTACCTGATCCAAAGTTAAGCAGAGTGTACTGCTTGTAGTATGGCTACCAAGTAACTGATATACTACATATACTACTTTTTAAATACATAGATATTTACATCCAGATATGTATAGAGACATTGTTCCATATTTTTCTTGCAAATATTAACTACCTACGATTTATGTATATCCTGAAACTTAGCAGGGCTTGTACTATGGTAATCAGTAAACGATTTGCTACTTTTACTCATTTTTAATTCCACACTTATGACTCCGACTCAAACACAAAACTAGCAGTCATATTCATGCACACAAATGTTTACCCAAAGGGTCGAGTCCAGTTAGTTTCTTACTAGCACATTAAATGAGCCATGACAATGCGCAGTAGTACAAATCTATTTTTCTTTAACCAAAGGAGCGGTTCTTTCTTGTGATTTTATTTAAAAATTGATAGTCAACAACCCAACCTCATTTTTATTCATGAAAAAAAGTTCGGTCACAAAACCGCATCAGGATTCCAATGTCCCAATTTCCTCGGGCCATATGTTCATACAAATTTTGGCAACTGAATTCCATTTGCATTATGCATGACGTTGTATGACCATTGTTAGTTCCGCTTTTGTATGTCTCGTCTCCATGCAAAATTGTATTGAGTAACGAAATATTTACGTTTGGGCGAAAGTTGCTGTAATAATTTGCATATGACCGATTTTAATGTTCTACTTTTGTGGATAAAATTGTGCGTTTAGTTCAATAATGTTTGTAGTAAAATATACTAATATTTTGTGAGGTAAATGTATGTAAATTTGGATGTAGGAGGAAATCTTCGGAGTTTCTCATATTTTTTGAAGAGGCGGCAAGTTCGGTGGTTAGATATACTAACTGTGATGCCAAAAGTCCTGGGTTCTATTAAAACCCAGGATAAACATTTGGCAACATTTTTTTATATATATAATTTTTCTGAGGATGAGTATGTGACTGAACTCCTAAACGGTTGGAATGATTTTTAAGTGTGTGTTTAAGGGCATTTAATGATGGTTTAGATTCATAGTTGGACCTGGTACGAGGTGCTGTAGGCAAGTTCTTAACTAACTGAATTAGATAAAACAACGTATGTCGAGTCAGCTAGTATCTATAAATATGTATTTAAAGAAAAAAACTTATAGCATATTAGTTATCTGGTTTTCATAGTACAAGTGATCTTTACTTTGTGATCAAGTGGCTTGACTATCCCAAAATAATTTCTAATTATCCGATTTCAAAAAAATATTACCTTCACAATTCTTAAGTGACAAAGGTTATTATACTGGGATATTTTTTATCACTCAGGAATGTATCCTACAGATCCTACAGGATTAGGATTAGCTCGATATATATATTTAAAATCTGTAGCAATATTTAGTTTTTGATTTCTAAACTTATTGAATTTTTTTTCTACTATATATACTATACATCATCATCTGCCTGCCCTTCCAATCATTTGGGGTCGGCGAAATACGTATGCTTTCTGCTCATTCGATGCATTACGTATTACGTCTGATAGAGAATGCCTTTGACATTAAGACCGCCTTTGTACACTACTGTACATAAAATATTAAATGAATAAATACAAGAGATTTGGCTGATTCTTTACGGCCAGAATAGTAATTGTAAATTTTTCAGGATGTACGATATCTATACTTTTAAAATAATGTATTACAATTGATATGAGATTTAAAAAAAACAGCTTTACCAGGATATATATGTAGATAAACGACGACATGCTTATGGAAATTGGTGACCAATTAGGGGCTCGATTCTGTAAGGAAAATTACACTATGTTTCGTCGCGGCCTCTATGCTCTGTCTCTATCGGTAACTATGATAATACTACTAATCACGGGAGAGATAAGTTCTCCGAGGCCTCCGTGAAGCGGCTCGCCGACGAAGTTTGTATTAGCTGAATAAGGGGACTGGACAATAAAACAACATTAATTTATTTTTGAGCACCAACAGTTGTATTGATAACAAATGTTTATAAATTTAGTGTACAACTGAAATATATTGTTAAATAACAAGGTAAAAAAACGTAAATATTCACATGGATATCCGATATTAATAGAATTAAATAAATATGAGATCTGTAACCTACGTGGAGTAATTAATATTGTAAATAAAAATATTATTTGGTAATTCTAATACTTCCAAATTACATACATAACATACTTAATAAATGCAATATATTATTTACATATGTACATTAATATAATATATTTATCATACATATATAAAATAAAAAATTTACATATATAAATATATTTCAACCCATAATTACATATGTTGTGTTATTATATAATATAATATGCCCATTTAATACACATCGTAACATAATATAATATATTTAAATATCATGTAAATAATAGAGTATATAGAAAATGATTATAAATAATATATCAATAAACGGTACTCTGCATAATAAATAAATAAATTAAAGCAAATTCCAAAGTCTTATGTAATATATACACAAGTATATACATATACTAATTGTATTTCACCAATATATATCTAGTTTAATTTATAGACTTTACCATTATCAAATAGAGTATTTGAGGTACTTAGTAACAAATGCTAAGAGGAACAGTTTATTCCTCAAACTCAATATGTTTATTATTAATATGTATATCGTTTCCATTTCATGCTAGCCGTAAGTCGCCGATCCTTATCAGATGAAAACGTAACACGCCTATCCACCTTTTCCACAAAAATCCTATAGCAATCTTCAGATGTACCTTTTACATTTCATTCTTTAGTTTGTACCATTTTAATGCTACATTGTCATCACAAATCGACGAAAAATCAGTCTTCATTCTTTGACGTGAATTTTTTGAATTAAATTCACAATTGAATAAACTTTCACAATCCTGAAGCCTACTTTCAAAGTCCTCATGTTACGATTCAAACCAATAAGGATTATTTAAATCCATATTCGATCCGAAAGGAAAAATCACTACTCAGTTATTGAACTGAATAGTGATTTTGATTTCCGGATACTTTGTTATTTCATTAGATAACATTACCTTCGTTGTGATTTATATATTAATAAATTAATTATAATATATTGTCTAGTATTATGTAGTTAGGTGAAACTTTATTGTATGTCCCATAACATCGCGTAATAAATTAAATGTAATTTTGGTGGGTTTTGATTGGCTATTGAGAGTATGCACTATACGCTAAGTCGTTGGCCTTCTCGAGTGACCTGAAAAAATAATGAGACAAAAAATCATACGGTCAGCTATTAAGTAAATAAAAAGAAAGAAAGAACAAAAAAAAAATTTTTAATTAACATTTTTTAGGTTGTAGGTACTAATTCGATGCTATAACTTAATTAGCTTCAAAATAATGAGTTAGTTCCATCTGGTTGTATGATAAAAAAAAACCATGAGGAAAAAATCTCAGAAAAATATAGACATATGTCTTACCTGCTCCACCCAGAGCCTCCATGTCCAGCAGAGACGACAATCTCATGAGCTTCTGGCCCCCCGCCACTTGGAGACAACAGTTTTTTCAAGCCAATGATACCAGCTAAGACCAGAGCCAGTTTTGAGACGATCAGAGCCTTGCCAGCGAGGAGAGCCAGAGCTCCGAAGGCTAGCGGCACCAACATACCTCCGATGAGGAGTGGGATGGCAAGGAGTGGGGCCAATTTCTTTCTTCGGCTACGGCCCTCCCCGAATGAATTCTGTAGGTCTGAGCTACTTGGGAACTTGACCTGGAATACAGAAAAGTATAAAGAAATTTGATTATTATTTTTATTTATTAAAAGTATCTTAATTAGGTTGAAATAATCAGAAATTTCTATTTTTTTAATTTAAATCATGTTTTAAAAAGGAGTAAAATAATTCGTATTTCAATACTTACTATAATAAAACCGGCATTTAAAAATATAAGTAAGTCATGCGTTATAAATTATAAGTCAAATAAATTGAGGTAGATATTATACATAGCAGTGGAGTTCTACTGGTAATTATGTTGATAAATATACTATAATCATTTTTAAATTTAGTAATTAATAAGGAAGCGGAATATTAATAGATTTCGTTAATCATATAACTTAACTTAAGCTTCAATTAATAATTAATTAATTAATCGAAATAAACGGAAACCGACAATTGCTTGCTGGCCGAGTAATCAGTAATCCAATAAAAGAATAAAATTAAAGTGCACAAACAATTTCAAACCACTATATAGGTAATAATAAATGAAAATAGTTAAAAAAAAAAACAGACTGATGTTACCAGAATAATGGAATGTGATAAGCCAAAAAAGTTGCAGTAGTCGTACAAAGAAAGTACTTATAGAAATATCCAAGTCACGAAATGTCTAAGCGTATGATGATAATAGTGTTTTGAATTAATGGTGACTTAGACCAAAACAAAACTAGACTTAGAATTAATTAAGAACTCCAACATAAAGCGATGTTTATAATATGCTTTTTTTTATTTATAAGCTTGATACAAGACGTCGCAAGTGTTACCGGACCTATCACCAATCAAATGATTTTTTTATTTATAAGCTTGATACAAGACGTCGCAAGTGTTACCGGACCCTATCACCAATCAAATGTGACTCAAATGATTTTTTTATTTATAAGCTTGATACAAGACGTCGCAAGTGTTACCGGACCTATCACCAATCAAATGTGACTCAAATGATTTTTTTATTTATAAGCTTGATACAAGACGTCGCAAGTGTTACCGGACCTATCACCAATTAAATGATTTTTTTATTTATAAGCTTGATACAAGACGTCGCAAGTGTTACCGGACCCTATCACCAATCAAATGTGACTCAAATGATTTTTTTATTTATAAGCTTGATACAAGACGTCGCAAGTGTTACCGGACCTATCACCAATCAAATGTGACTCAAATGATTTTTTTATTTATAAGCTTGATACAAGACGTCGCAAGTGTTACCGGACCCTATCACCAATCAAATGTGACTCAAATGATTTTTTTATTTATAAGCTTGATACAAGACGTCGCAAGTGTTACCGGACCTATCACCAATCAAATGTGACTCAAATGATTTTTTATTTATAAGCTTGATACAAGACGTCGCAAGTGTTACCGGACCTATCACCAATCAAATGTGACTCAAATGATTTTTTATTTATAAGCTTGATACAAGACGTCGCAAGTGTTACCGGACCTATCACCAATCAAATGTGACTCAAATGATTTTTTTATAAATATCAAAGAAGTTCAGGAAATAATAACATATAAATCAAATGTCCTCAGGGAAAGTCGAATAACCAATTGAATGCCTGTGAATTGAGTAAGTGAATTTCAAAATCACAGTATAAGTTAACAAGTCGTAAGTAATTAGTGGAAACTGTTATTAGTGTAGCTAAGTAGGCTGGAGTAAGAAAACTGCTTAATAGAGTGTGGCAAGTAAAAAAAGTGAAGATGAATTAAATGCATGCGATTATAAAGATGCATCGAGAAAGCGGTCACGGTTAAGACGCTCGGTATGCGGTAAACAGTTTTTCTAATGCATTTACCGATTTGACTCAATTTATACACGAGTGTAACACAGATGATTTTATACATTCCCCATACAGTTATATGATTTCATACATGGCTGTTTGTTGTTTATTAATTCTATATGAAGAGGATGTGAAATGAAAACTGGTCAATTTTTTTTCATAAATTGAATCAATGAATGATTTGCAGAAGTTTTATGTCACTAGTTTGGAAAATGCACGTGTTTTTTTAGCTTTAAGTATTTGGTCAGATATGTATTCCCTTGAAAATATCTATTTTAATTTTTGCATATTTTTTACACATAACCTTAAAACATAGATTTAAATAGTGCATAATACGCACAGATGTGTATGACAAAGTTTTAAGATTTTTTTATTTGAGATCGGAACGAATAATAATTATTAAATATAAATATCCTGGGACAGGACGACAGGGACGAATAATAATTATTAAATTTTTCATATTTAATTTAAAAGTTTATAGCCTAACTTGAATTTAGTGGCATGTAGTTTAAAATAAGATTTTTTTATGCCAAAAGGCCGAAAATAAGCAGACGATCAGCCTGATGGTAAAAGGTAACCGCCGCCTATAGACATTTGCAACACCAGAGGCATTGTCAATGCATTGCTATTTTTTTGTAAATGGAGTATATCCAAGGATGAATACAGTGAAGTATCGGCCAGTATGTCGAAAGAAAGTATGGAGGAGCGAGGCTTGAGACTCCTCCATTTAAAAGGGAAGATCTTCCGCCAGGCTAGGTGATTATGCCTGGGGACCGCGGTCCAACTGTTGATGTTGGATGCTTGTATATATATCAAATCCTGAGAGAATCTTGATAGTGCGATGTAGGATTCTCGCGTGTTTCTACTTGTTGATAGATGTCGCCACAAAAGGATATGAGGTATAATTTAGCTAAGATAGCTGACAGATATGTGGTGAAAATTGCTATTAAATTCAGTTTACAATTTAAGTTTAAAGCTCTAGCAGCAGTTGACAATGGCTCACACCTCAAACTTAACATTGAAGGGATATTAACGAGATTTGGGTGATAGGTCATCTAATCCCAGCAACCAGGTAACTGATATACTAAACATATGTCTTTTTTTATACATACTCTATATCTGCAGCAAAAGGGCAACAAACCGACCGTGAGTTATATTACCGTGTCAGGTCCTACGTATTTACTTTAACTAAACAAACATTCATGCACTCATGCTATGGTGGGAATAAAACCCACGATACGCTTGGTAGTTAGTCTCTAACAAGCAGATTACGATGACAAATTAATGACAGGCGGAGCCATTAATAAAAAAAACGATGAAGATAAATTTGCAAAAGAAAATGCGTAAGTGATTTATGCAAAAAGTAATCAAGAATTGCATGCTAAGCCCATAGACGCAATTGTTCCGTTGATAATTAAATCATCGAGTGAAATTCTTCCGTGTCAAGTACATTGAATGCATAATGATTGTACACCATTGTGTCTTCCATAGTGTAATCCTATATTAGATTTATTACTGTTATAGCATTGGTAATCATTGAATGTGTGATGTAATGTTCATTCACTATTGCAAATATAATAGTCTATTCAAATGAACTAGCTTTTATGCTTTTCGTAAGAATACCAAAATTTTAGCTTGATAATTATATTTCTTACTGATCATTAAAAGGGCATTTTTTCGTGATGTAATGGAGAATGTAGGACCAAGGTTCGAATTACGCGCCTTTTTGGCTGTCAAGTTTTGACGGGTTAATACTTTTGACAGATAGGAGATGCTGCAATAGAGTCTCCTTATACTGAACTCTCAAAAATCATTGGACCAGTTTTTATGAAAGCAGTGCAATTGCTCTAAAATACGAGTTTTCAGAAGAATATTTGTCTGGTTGTGTCATGCATGTTTTTATAAATGCAGATGACAGCCAAGATCTTAAGGGGCTTAATGGACCAATAAAGTTTTCATTGTATGGTTCTCCAATGTCTCATGTTTACCTACAAGCCGATGATCATCCCGTATAATTAAGGATTCAATCGAACATTTGTGTTAATGAATTATGGCCAAATTAAAGCGGAAACGTCAATCAAAATTTCGCCAGAACAAGAGGAAAATACGCACGCTGCCAAATCCACTACGACCATTTACCTGATGCTGAATAATTATTTGAATACACCCTTGTTGAGTTTCAAATTCACATCACATCTTACGCTATTATTCTTTATAGTTTTGTAATGGAGTCTATCAATATTGAGTAAAAAAAGCAAAACTATACTTATGATTGGCTAAGAATTGGGCATTTATTCTGCAGCAAATTTACCTGGTCAAGTAGAAAAAGAAAAACGCGGTAAAATCTGAAAGGAAGAGTTCTCTACAGTAAGTAATGTATTAACGGCAAATAGTGCATCTTATTTTCTATTGAGAATCTGTTATTAAAATTGCATGATGTGAATCGCTGTACTTGCGTAGAGTAATCAGCTTACCTTTCTGTACTTACAGATATTTTTAGATGTTGTTTGGTTCATCTTCAAAGTATCATCAGAAAATGTTTTATTACCTGGATGGTATGAGTCTGCATGAATCCAACGATTTTGTCCAAGATAAGGTTGTCCAACGAGCTCTCATCAAGACCTCTCGGAATCGCCTCCTCAACTTCCACGTCTTCAACCTTCGCATCCTTATCTTTGGTGACAGTCACCCCACTTATCAGCGAGAGCTCGTCACTTCTCGATATCCTCGTCAGGGTCTTTGCTAGTTTCAATTTGAGGCAATTTGAAACGTCGTTCCCGCTGCAGTCTTTATACGTTTCGTATGCGACTTTCAGATCACCCAAAATTGAGTCTTCTGAGCTCCTGCCTTGGTCCAATTTGTTTTGGCTAGTGGATGCCGTTCGGGCGCTGACGGCGACTGCCAATGTCAGGACCAGGAGGTAATGAGGTACCATTTTGACGTTGTTCGCACGTCGTTGGCAATATAGGTACTGTGTTTAAATCTAGAGCACTGTATGCGTTTATATGCGCTTAGAGTCACGGTACAGTGGACGTTACTGAGAGGGATGCACCGATGCATTTATGCAGTTGGATGGACAATCGATTAGAAAAGGGTTAAAGAATCTTTAAAAAATAAACAAGGCATGAATAGTGGTTTTAGAAGAAGTAGAGCTCTTAGTACAGAGTTCGGATATTGTGTTTCGGTTAGAACGGCCACCTTGGCCGTTGAAATTACCGGCACATGAGATTTAACAACTTCACGTTAGGGTCGACGACGCATGGCAATGCTGGTGCCACAAATAACGATCTTACGATCTTTTATAGTGAATATGATTTGGCTCATGATTATATGAATCGAAATATAACTAAACAATCTTATGATGACAATCTTTTCGAAACACCTACAGCAATACAATTTTGATATCGTTTACACTAAGACTGACTCAGAACGCCAGGCCAAGAGGCTCGAATCTTGTGTGTTTTGGAGTCCTGTATCATAATAATCTGCCGCCTGAAATCTAAAGATGTATCTCAGCAGCTTCACATGAGAACCGCCCCTCTTCCTTATTATCTATGAGATTATAAAAAAATAAATATCATCTGGATAATTTTCGTAACACTTTTCCATACTACTGTACAGCGTTTGATTTAACATTAGTAGACCAGTCTAGTTCAAATTCAATTAGAAGCGAGTCTTATATTAAAGTTTAACTGTACTATACTGTTGAGGCTGTACTCTTAACTAACTGTTTACTATGATGTTGTTGTACTATTAATGAATCAAGATTTTCAAGATCCGTAAAAGCTTTAATCTGAGAACAATCACAGGGTCAGTATGCTGCAGTAGCAATAGACCTGTAATTACTTAGTTCCTATAACGAGTACCTCCACAGTAACCTTAACAGTAACCTTCGTATTAGGTGTGATGACCTGGTTAGATTTGGTTTGGAGTCACTGAATGTATGTGGCTAATTATGGAAATCTATGGATCTAAGTTCAGAAGAGAACTTCCCATGAAAATCTGCTACTAATCAGGTATTCTGTTGCTGGTCTTAAAAGTCAGTTCTTTTCAAGGGTTCGTTTCATTAGAATCCGTGGAGCCATTGATGCGTGATTGACTAACATCCAAACTTTTACTCTAGCATTCATACTATCAGTGAGCTATGCATCTTCTGATTCCTTTGACTTTTCTTTGACCTTGGAAAGTATTTCTAATATCACGCTTTGTTTGTTACTTTTATCATAATCATGCTAATGTTCTGTTACTTGAAGTACTTTCTAGCTGATATGTATCTTAAGATCAAATCGAAAGTCTGTTTTGTCATGAAAATACAGGTGTCTCTTAAATAAATTGAAAGCTGAAATTCCCATATCCTCTATACAATTCTAAGATATACAGTTACCTTCATCATTATAATTGTCCTTTATTTTATTTTATTTGGGTCGGTACAGTAGAGTACACCAGAGTAGCAGTTCCTTTCTTACTCAAATTGACCTAAACAAATTCCCCATTATTAGTATTTTTCCAATATATTCTGCATCATTCTGAAAATCATTCAAATATTTCAATCAATTCTTTCATTCATAAATCATCACCAAATACTCAAAAGATTCTTTAAATGATACCATTTATGCGCTAGTGTCGTAAGTAATAAATAGGTTTAGAAAAGCGAACAACTTCAAAATACTTAATGAATTATCATCAAAATTAATAACTGTACAGAAAACATGCACTTGAAATAGAAAAACTCTTAATTTCAATATTAATTTTGTTTCTAGCGTTCTAACAATGTAGTGATTAGTTACACGCAAATTATATGCGTGTGCGGTCACAGACGCGTTTTAAATGTGCGTTGAGGCGGGAAGACCGCTCATTTAATGTGAAATATGAAAACCAGTGATTCATTACTTTTTTCTGTAGCTTTTTCTATTTAATGATTTGCTGCTGACTGAAAAGTGTTTTATATGAAAAAAATATTATATGGCTTGGTTTTGTACGACTTGAATAGTTCAAGCTAAGTGTGTTTCCCAAAACATTACTTATAAGCTTTTCAGTAACCAAATTGCAAATAATTTTCAAATTAACTAAGCTATCAAAAAAAATACGAAATCGAAAATCAAAGTAAATGCTTTCCTTTTCTCCAATTACAGCAATCATCAATCTGCTTAAAAATAAATAAATAATAATAATAAAAAATGTTTTCCAGGTGGTACTCCCATCTTGACGCACATCAATACAAGACACGATCATATTCGAATGCCGTTCGTAGTAAGTGGGACGATCACGCTAACTGTCCGCGTATATTTTATATTACAAAGTTAGATGAGGTGAAGAAATATGCACCCACAATATTGCGTGCAATCTTCTCTATATGAATATATTGTGCTGTAAAATTTTATCAATAACCGTATTGTAATTGTCAAAGTCAAAGTCTTTATAGAAAAAGTATGGATGGATAGTAGTATCCAAATAATGTTGTAAGATGGATCTATGGATGTTTGTTACTGTTTCACGCAAAAACTACCGAACGGATTTGGATGAGAGTTACATACAATAAATCTTTATATATAATTCAACTGTACGTGTGTATGTCATTGAACTCCTTAACGGCTAGACCGATTTGAATAAAAATAATTGTATGAGCTTGGTTGGCGCCCTGGGTGGTTTAGATTCACAATTGTACCAGTACCAGGGTAGACCATGAGTTGCTATCGAAACTTACTTTAGTCACTAGCGAATAAACTACTATCGATACAGTATTTCTCGATAGCAACTGTCAAATTTGTAACTAATGGTACCGATTTTTTTATAGCAAAATCTAAAAAACGTTACTCGCTAGTGTTTACATTTCGACTCGTAATATCGATTTTAGTTCTTAACGTGACCGCTAGTGGCGCTGTACACATTTGCCATAGAAATGTTTTACGCCGTCGCTAGTGAGTGCGTACGTTAAAAACTCATGGTAAAGACACTGGTAGGTGATGCTGCAATTAATTTCCTGCACATGGTCTTATTTTGACAGGATAACGTCTGCCCAGATAACTATAGGATGTATATTGTATATATTCTTTAAGTCCGGATTTTTTTTTATAAATTTTTAATACCTTGGGGATGCGAGTGAAACTGCGGGAGACAGCTTGTAGTGAAAAGTTGTACTTGTTGTATTAGTATGAAAGTCATAAGTAATGTTGAAAATAATTGTCGCTCTTAAGAGAATGGGATTGTGTTTTTTGAAAAAGTCAAGTGTTGGGTACTGTTACTTCATCATTTAAACCATAATTTTTTTTTATTAACAAGGTGGAAAACTCATGAAGAGTTCGACCCCCGCCCTGGGAGAGACGGGGGGATATGTGGGCTTCCCTACACCTCCCCTTCTCCTAGTGAGAAGGGGAAGATGAGGTTTACCCACTAAAAACCACCTTGGCGTGCTACCGCTGCCCGGTTGGTTGGACACCGTGGTACCGCTTTTAAGCACAACCCACGATGTCCACCGGTCTCGCCCCGGCTAATGCCGGGGTCTTCCTCTCCAAAGGGAGATGGCCAAGCACGCGTGGCCATCTCCCGTCCGCCAAGTGGCTTGATGTGGCAGACGGAGGACTCCCATCCCACGCCTGCAGCCACTAAGAGTCCCGGGGGGGGGGGGGGGGGGAGGGGCTTGCCGTTCGTGCCGGTAAAGGCACCCACCCGCAGGACGTAGAAATGCCATAATGTAGGCATTTAGACGTCCATGCGGGTGTCTTCCTCTTCCGGCCGGCTGGCGGCCGCTGCCTCGGGGGTGGGGCGCGATGGGCGGGCGGGCTTTGTCCGCGCCACTTTGCCTCTCACCGCGGGCGGGGAGCATTTGGGCCCCCCCATGACGTGGCCGGCCGGGAGTTGGGCGTGGTGGCATACTGCACACCGCGCCTTCTCCTCCCGGCATTCCTTCGACAGGTGCCCCTCCTTACCGCACCGGAAGCACATATGGCTCCGGTCGATATCAGAGGGGCAGAGCTCCCTAGTGTGGCCCATACCCATGCATTTGAAGCAATGCATGGGTGTCGGCCCAACCGGAATGATCCTGATGGACGACCAGCCCACCAGGATCCGACCCCACCCGAGAAGGGCCCTTGCCGCCCCCACCGGGCACCGGATCAGAGCTGACCCAGTGCCATCGTAGCGGGAGCGGATGCCCCCTACCTTTATGTGAGCCGCCTCACACTCCCCCGCAGCAGCGACGGCGGCCGTCAGCGACTCTGTGGTCGCCGACTCGTCAAGGGCGACCGCTAGGATGGCGGACATTTTCTGCGGGCGGCTTATGTGGGCTACGTCGCCCACGATGGCCTGCACCTTCGCTGCAAGCGCATCCGCCGCCCGCTCCTTATCCGCCCCGGGGACCTCGATGACCCTGCCCCCGGTCATCGAGGCCCGCACCCTCACGTGGTGCAGCCCCACCTCAGCGAGGCTGCAGCCCTTTATGGCTTTTGCCATAGTGGCGTGCAGCGTGGTGGCGGTGGCGAGGTCCTTTTTCAAGGTAATCACCACCGCCGCCGTGTTGGGGACCTTCGGTCCCTTCTCCCTCTTTTTGAGCGCTACCTTTTTAGTTGGGGCCACTTGGGTTGGGGGGGCGCCCTTGCCCTTCCCCTTGCCCTTGCCCTTTTTTGCCACCGTTGCCCAGCTCTCCTCCTCGGGCCGATGGCCCGAGGGGCCCGGTCCCTCCTCCGGGGCCGGCGGGGCAACAGGGGCAGCCGGGGTGGGCTTCTTGGTGGCCCCGGCGGCGGTCTTGGCGGCCTTGGCGGCTGCCTTGGCGGCCTTGGGCCTCCGGGCCCGGCCGTCGCCCAGCCTCGCCCTTTCGGGCTCACTTGCGGCTGGGATCGACGTAGCCGGTCCCGCAGTCTTCCTCTCGTCGGCCTCCAGCGGGGGGCGGACGATGGGTTCGGCAGGCGGGCGCTTGCTCGCCTCCCCGAGACGGGTATTGATCATACCCTCCAGGGAGGCGAACAGGTCCCGCCTGATCCCCGTGAGGGCCTCCGCCAGGTCCGCAGCGGTGAACTGCGACGTTGGGGCCGAGGTCCCGCCCTCCGACGGTCCACGCTTCGTGGAGGCGGCGTGGAGCCTCCTCAGCTCCTCGTCGCGGAGGAGCGCCCGCTCCCACAGCCTCCAGTTCTCGGCTTGGAGGGCGCGGACCTCGTCGTTCACCGTCTTCCCGGCCTCCATCACGTCCATGGAGGCCAGGATTCTGTGGCAGGCCCTGTTGATTTGGCCCCGCACAGCCCCATTCAGGTTCCCCGACTTGCGGGTACCCTCCAAAATCTGGGCGGCCGCCCTGCGCGTCTCCCCGACCGGGTCGACGACGGGCTCCTGCACCGCCTTCCTCTTCACCCCCGTTTCCGATTCCGAACGGGGAACGGGGGGATCCTCCCGGCATGAGGCGGAGCTATCATCGAGGAGGCTCCCCGCATCGGAGGTAGCGCAGTCGTCAGAATCTGCGCACTCCGACGCGCGGGGCCTCGCTCTTGCCGCCGCCAGCCTCGCGAAACTTGCGAGTCTCCCCTTGGCCCCACCCCTTCGGGAGGTATTCACCTTGGGGGTGTTTTCGGGCCTCGGGTCGTCCTCCCCTTCCTCATGCCCTCTTTTTCGGGGCAGAGAGGTCGCCGGAGTTCCCGGCCGAGCCTCGCCCCCCGAGCCCGAGTTATCGGGCTCGGGCAACTCAGTCCGGCCGAAAAAACCCGACGTCACCTTCTGCTCCTTTGTGCCTCCAAGCACTCCCTCGTCTCTCCTCCTGTCCTCACTACTCTCCATTAACATCCGGTTTGAAAAAGCATTTGTCATTTTGGTTCCCACGATTATGGACGATATAAAGGTCGACCCCCGGGTGACGCCTTTCCGGGGGCAAGGCTATGATACTGTACAGATCGCCAGGTATGTACAGGGTTTTAACGTCTTGTCCTGACGGGTTTTTTATAGAGTTTTCCTTTCTCGCGGGCCGGCCATTGAAGGCAAGCCCTCCGCTCCGGGCTCCCACTACTCCACAACGCCATTTGGTGGAGGTCGTTGCAGGATGCCCGGGCTACGGATCGCAGAGGAGCGGCGTGCCTCACTCTGGTTTTGGACGGTTATTCCCGACGACAGTGTTACCTGCCGCCGGGAAAAAGGGTGGGGGGGTGGGAAGGAAGGGGGAGAGGTTAAGGGTTTTCCCTTAAAAGGATGGGAGTGGAAGGATGGGAAGAGGACCGAAGGGAAGGATGTGAGAGTCAGCCGCCAGCGCCAAGTGTCCACCAAAAGCTGGTGGGCACCTGGAGCTGACGTTGCCCAGGGTGCGCCACGAGGAGGCCTCTCACTTGCACCCCTCATCACTTAAACCAGTCTTGATATTCAAAATGGTTAATTAATTAAGATGTTAATAGAGTCTATATTTTAAATATTACTTTGATAGAAATAAATAGGAAAATAGCTCTGTGATTTATTTATCAATATCATTAAAAATCTGCATTATTTATTATTGTGAAAATTAAACGAAAATTGGAAAATCTAAATTATAGATTACTATTAAACCAATCCCAAAATACGCTTTGCTAATTACTTCAATGTATAGACTATTTAGGAAGTTAAAAAAAAACATTAAACATTTTTATCTCAAGTAAACCATTAAGTTCTTTCTTGAACGCGAATAATAAAAACGCAGGGCGTAAAAAGTATACAATAGCTTTAAACTTGTGAACCCGTTGATGTCTTATGTTAACAAATCTTATTGAGAGGGAATAAAGCTTATTTTCACTTACCAGCTATGAGGTACATAACGAGTAGGAGACTCATAGAGCACATTAAAATAAGTTTGTCCTAAGTAAGACTTTGATAATGATAATGAGCATGAGGCGTATGGAAGCCTTATTGTTATAAATGCAGGGAAATATTTTTTTTGATTACACAATATTAAGAAGAATACTTTCAAAAGGTCGCAGGAAGAGGTGCAAACATTATGTTTAATGAAAGTTGTTTGAAAAATCAGGCACCATGGAAGTAGAAGTAAATAGGTTTAATGATATTTTGAACGTGACACGATGATCTGAATTCAATTTACTTTATCTCTCTAGAGGATAAAAAAGGCTTTTGCACTCAGTCATCGAAGAGCAAAAATACTCTTTTTGAGATGGGGGGATGAAAAGGTATTTTACAGACAGTGCAATCTATTTAGGCAGCCTTATTGCTGAAACAATTTCTTCCCGGCAACCTAGGTTAATAGGTCACATATATTATCCCTTCATTTATTTCGTAGCTGCACCCGGCGGTTTCACAGTAGGGATGTAAATTTTTTTTGGGATAAAAAGTATCCTATCTTACTTCTAATACCTCCAGTAATATGTGTACAAAGTTTCATGATGATCGGTTAATAAGTTTTCGCGTGAAAGCATAAACAAACTTACATTCACATTTATAATATTAGTAGGGATTTAGTAGGACGATGTTTAGTATCCTTTTTTATTTATCCTCTAATTAAATGTTATTATATTTACTAAAGCAAAAACCAAACATAAGTTATTATAGAAAATAAAAATACGGATATCGCATTTTTATAACCAGTTTCAAAAATCTAGATACTTATGTACAAGAAATCAAATCTCACATAAGGCAAAAAAAAAAGTTTTGTATGTATAAATAATTAATTAATATATATTCATGTAATATCCGAACACATCCTGTAACTCAAAAACGATGTCACTTTCCCATTTTGTATGGTGGTACTGGTATGTTACGTGACAACTTTACGAGGAGTGCTCGCGAGTATTAAATTGTGCAAGTTTTATTTAAGATTATTCTACAAATCTAGGTGTAAATATCTATGCATTTACAAAAATAAGGTAGTTTATTAGGTATCTGGTTTCTATAGTAAAGCTCTGCTTAGTTTGGAATTAGATGACCGTGTGTAAAGAATGTGCCGGGATATTTATTTAAATATTAGTCATCATATTTATGTAGAGTAGTAGAGCTCTTAGTGCAGAGTTCGTCCGGGGAAGTACTACCACCTTACCCATTTCCGCCGTGAAGCAGTAGTGCAATTGTATTACTGTGTTTCGGTTAGAAAGGTAAGGGGGCCGGTGAATTTACAGGCACATGAGACTTAACAACTTCACGTCTCAGAGTCGACAACGCATTGGCGATGCTCCTAGTGTTGCAAATGTCCATAGGCGGCGGTGACCACTTACCATCAGGTGGACCGTCTGCTTGTTTGTCGGCCCAAGTGGCATAAAAAAAAAAAATTCTGAAGTATATTACATGTTCATCATGTTATCCTGGTAATATTCCATCTATTCGCCAAGTTTCATTCTCACCTGCTTAATAGTTTTTGCGTAAAAGAGTCGTAAACATCCATTCATCGACACATGCTTAAAAAATTATATTCATAATATGAGTAGAATAAGAATTAACCTTAGTCTGTTTGTTACTTTTTTAGTACTTAACTTTTTTTTTTGATGTTGACTTCTTTAGTCGCACCACGGTAGTGATGATGTGGTCGAAAGTGGTAAGCGCACAAAGTCTAGAAAAAACTGACCCTCAAATTCAGCTAAACCGATAGGTGCCTGGTGACAGATTTTGAGCTTGAGGGTAGTAGTCAGCTAGACGGATACTACAAAATATTCTACCACTTGCTATGGCTTTCTCAAGATAATTTCCTATGCAGAAAGCAAACCTCAGTGCAGGTTTGGACTTCTCATCATTCGTAGTCATTATTGCCTGAGTTATCACCGTTTACATGGCTGAATCGATTTTGATAAATATAGATATTGGTATATACTTAATATGATTTAAATCTGTTTTTTTGTTTTTTTTTTATACCACGTGGGTCGACAAACGGAGGGTTCACATGATGGTAAGTGGTCACTGCCGCCTATGGACATTTGCAACATCGCCAATGCGTTGTCGACCCTGAATCGTGAAGTTGTTAAGTCTCATGTGCCTGGAATTTCACCGACCCCCTTACCTTTCTAACCGAAACACAGTAATACAAGTGCACTAATGCAATGGGTAAGGTGGTAGTACTTCCCCGGACGAACTCTGCACTAAGAGCTCTTCTACTCGAAATATTATGTGTTTTACACTCTTTCTTGTATTCTACAGTTAAAATGTGGTCTAGAAAAGTAATAGTTAAGGTTTCCCTACACATATTTACAAAATACCTTTTGATAAAATATTTTACCGTTTACTGGATAGTTGTTGTAACATATTTTATCGTTTTAAACACTGCGGCTGCTTGTTGACTGTATTCAACCATAAAATAATCAGAACTACTACAAAATTATTATATAAATTAATAAGAAACGTATCTGTATTTTAATAAAAATTCACTCTAAATTACTGCAAGTATCATTTTTAAAATTCACTATACCAAAAATAAATAAGCTAAATTTAACAGAAACTCGAGCGCTAACACCCAACAAGTCGACTAACAGACGTAAAACTGAATACGACGTAAAGTTAAAGACGTATGAATGAAAAGCGAATTGTTACACATTAGTATTAATTTACAATGGTATTCCAGTTCCTGTTATTGTGTAATTAATTAGATGCGTATTGAATAACTGTCGCCATATTAAACGAAGTTACATATCAGCAGAAAGTTTGAACTGTATAATTTTTTGTTTTAAATAAAGTATAATTTTTATACATAATTGTGTACAAGTTTATGGGTGACTTTCAAATATCGGAGTGATATATCTATATATATATATATATATATATATATCAGTTCAGCCGTCCTATCGATTGGCATAGTATATGTGCTAATTGACAAAATGGCCGTTGGGTTGCAAAAAATATTGAAGTATTCGGTCAATATCGAGGTAACCATGCGATATTCTTTACAGACGGCCTTCTGATCCCAAACTAAGCAGAGCTTGTAGTATATAAACTAAATAACTGAAATACTATATTTACTTTTATAGATATTTTACACACAACGACAAAAAAAAAACAAACTTGTTCATACACACAGTGTTTGTCTTAGGTAGGAATTGAACCTGAACGAACTTTGGTGCACAGAATAGTGATAGAAAAAATATGCGTTGTCCAAGTAACCCTACAGTATAGACGTTATGTTTTCAGTATTTTTTTTTATTTACTTGATCTATAAAAAAACGATATTTGATTTCTCTTTTCTCGCTATGGACTCGATAAAAATGGATAACTATATATTTGTGAAGATTAAAAATTGAATTAACCCTACAATAAATATGTACTTTCTGGATTTTAGTGCAGCAAATATATCAGTTATATGATTTACGTAGATTGGTTGCTTCGTTCCGAATAATTAGGCCGTGTTATCTTTTTCACACTTTATAGACCCTTCAAAAACTCAACATTAATAAAGCTTTTATTCAGGTTTCTTTCTTAAATTCTTAATTTTGTTCACTTTATTATTATGTAGTATTATTGACATTTCTTTCAAGTGGTTTTCTAAATTAATTTTATCAGTTGTGGTATAATAGTTTAGCTCACATTTATATCACTAGTTTCGGTCATATTTAGCTTAAAACTAAACCGCAAAATATTTATAAATCTCTAATACTGGGTTTAGAAATTTGTTTTGACTGTTAAAAGCAGGCAATAACTCAGTAATTACTCTTGTTAAGAACAAACATAGATTAATTACATAAAATGTACTCGTATTTAGTCTCACTGACAATATTTGTGTGCTATGGCAGAATTTGATAAAAATTTGAATAAAATATTAAGAGAATCCCTGGAAACCATAAGACTCTCTAGTGGGGTAGATGCTAGTTAGTATATCGGATAATATAAAGGATTTTCTGATTGATAAGTGGCTAAAGGTACATAATGTTTAGGCGACTAGAATAATAATTATATGTACTCCTTTGTAAACTGCTAGTTAATGTATTTGCTTTAAATAATCACACTCGAATTTAAAACCTAAGCGTATTCAGTTAGAACATTACATTGAGTTCCAAGAAAAGATATTTCACGTCTAACATGAATTTCTTAACAATACTGTTATGGTGAATAACCGCATTCCAACATAGCCTTAAACATTACGCATAGTTTTACATCACCCGAAAATATTTGTGTCAATCGCGCCTAAGGCATCCTTTTTGTAAAAGAGAAAAAAAAAAGAAATTTCTCTTCACACGCGTTCCTGTGTCCGGTTTACATCCGACGCTTTTCCTTTAAAACATATAATACCTGTTTGATACATACTAAATCAAGAAGTTAAACAAAACACAACCTTACATCTATGTAACATAATGTTTAAAATCAACGACATTGATTTTATAGCAGCAAACGTAAATTTGTAAAAGTATTGTACGACGATCACGGCAAATACCTGTTTCAAGAGCTGATTACCATTCAATTTTAGACTCTACTGCATTATAATAAGGTTGGGATGTTATTGCTATAATGATTAGGCTTACTTGTAAAGGTGTACGAACTACGGACGTGATGTTGTGCAACCAAGTTCAAGACTACTATAATGAAGATTTCGAATACGCAATTATGGACTGTATTGATATACATTATGGTTCAGGTGATGTGGAAAATTCAAGAAGGGAAGTGCAAATAGATGTTTGTTAGTTAATGTGGGAGAGTAAAGAGGGGGGAGGTTACATAAAACACGTGAGATACAGAAAGCCGATGGCCCTCCGGCTACAACAGCGAAAGCAAGTCGTTGATGAGTAATGTACCGAGCCTTCGGGTCATGGGGCTCCAAACATGAAAGAATGTAAGATGGTGGTCTTTGGGAAATGATTTATCAGCCTTTTCCATATTGATATTTTTTAAATACTGATCGTGTTTAATATATTTATAGCAAACTAATTTTGTAATCATTAAGTTTAAATGGAACTGAGAATAGTTTAAAAAGAAGTAGTTTAATGTTCTAATAAAGATAAGGAATTAATTAAATGGTTGAAGTTGAGGTGAATAGAGTAAACTTAAACGTTGTTAATAATAGACAAAAAGAAAAAAACATTATTAACAAAAAACATAATTTAGGGACAGATCGTACCTTTTATGAAACACCCAATGTCATTGTTAAAATAAGGAAACTATTACATCATACGAAACTTTTACTAACACAAGCCGGACATATAAAAAAAGTACTTTCACTTCTTCCGAATGATAAATTTCAAAATGACGCAACAGTCATTTAAATTGCAGTCTAAAACACACTCTATCACGCTGATTTTAGGAATGAAAATCAAATGACAATCCGTGCAAGGTTTGACTTTAGAGATGAAATTATATGGCAGGTTGTAGCAATGAAGAGGTCAAAGGCTTTACACGCTTTTAGTATCGAATGTCGTTTGTTTCTATGTTAAGTAAGCTCTAAGTTTAAAAGTAAGAGTATTTAAACATTAGGTTATACATACGCACTTGTCTAGAATATTAGCATAAAGAATAAACGACATATTTGACATTGTTTTTTTTTATTTATGTTATATTAAAACCTTGACAAATTTTGTGATTTTCTGAAAGGAGCGAAACCGCCGGAGCATCTTCACCTTTAAAAAAATATTTCATTGGTAGAAAGCTAAACCATTCTTGAGTGACATTGGCCATGTTATTATTCCAGGACACATTCGATTCTTCGGGAAGCTGGACGAGACAACGGGACAGTAGTTAGTGTTTCGTAAAGTTTTTTATAGATCATCTCAAAATTCATGTTAGTTTTATGATGTTGTATTATTTATAATTAGTTTGATGTGTAGGTACTACAATAGTTTTGTGATTCAATTACAATTCTGATTAGGCTATAAAGAAGAAATAATAAGAAATTGTATTAAGCCCAAATGCTATTGGAATATAATAAATAGATTTGACTTTAATATAGCTAACACACTTTATATTAAATCTTCTCAAATCTTCTAGCTTTCTAGTAGTTTAGATTCAAATATTTGCTTTTTTATATTATCCGTTATTTTCACTAGATAATTATCAATATTAGCAACTATAATAAATGCAAGGAATTTAGAGTAAGGTGTCGCATACTAGGATTTATTTTGTTATAATTTATATAAAATTATGTAAAGGTACAAAATAAATATTCTTAATAACACATTACTGTGAGAAATAGAGTTTATGAGATATTTGTGAGCAATCAATTGATAATAACTAGTTGACGACACAATTATTAGAATTAAAAACACGAAAGGAAAGTAAAAGTTATTTCAATTAATGTTTATTTATAGAAGCCTATTTATGTCTTTTAATAAAAGTTAATACCTGAAGTATTTGATCTATCCCCAGAAACATAGTTTCTCAACTCACACGATGATTTAATACCTACCTAATAGGGACTAGGATCGAAGGTATAAACTAAAAAAGGTTAGATAACATCAGCACCCTTATTCAGCTGAAACAAATTTCGACTTAGAGCCGGGTGCAACGGGGCCTCGTAGAACGGACCTCTCACGTGACTGCGTATTTAAAGAAAGAGATAGAGCAGAGAGGCCGCAAAATAATTTAAAGAAAAGGGCAAAGAAACGTTAATCCCATGAAAATTTTATAATGGTCATTAAATTCGACTACAAAATCTTGGGACATCTTCGGATGCTCTTAAACGGCTTTTGAATCATAAATGAAGCAAAGAAAAAAATCTGATACACTACATTTACTACCCAGCTGTCCCTGCGGTCTCACCCGTGTTTTTCAGGGATGTTTTGTTTTTCCGTGATAAAAAGTATCCTATCTGTTAATCTAGGTTATAAACTATGTTAATGCCAAGTTTCATCCAAATTCCATTAGTAGTTTATGCGTGAAAGACACATATACTTACATATCTACATTCATCCTGAGAAACATTCCATTTTTTATTTTGACGGCATAGTTAGTTTTATGTAGTTACTTAGTTTTGATGGTAGAATACATTTTTAGATTTCGAAATAATATTTTGCTTCTCGTTTTAATGATAGCTTAGTAAATTGGAGTGAATTCTTAAAACGTAGCTGCTACATCATATGTTAAATTTATTCAGATGTAATCAAAATTACCTTCGTTATGTAACACCGTAACAGATGGCATCACAAATAGCTCTCACAGATACTGCGCAAATTATCTACATCGAATTTTCACCCTATTGTTGGTTCGGACGTGGGAAACGTCCGTAACGAGGCCCCTGTACTTACCAAAACAATGGCAAAGTTCATCGAGACATAACAAAGAAAGTCTATAAAACACAGGAGAACCAGTTACAGTTTCGTTATACGTAACATTTGATCCATCTGTGAAGGTAGTCGCTGCGTGATAATCCTTGAGATGTAGATTTTTTACATAATTTACAATTACTCTTTTGATTTCTGTAATCATTTCTTCTTGGAGTTTACCAGTTATCGCTCACAACGATGTCTTTATCAGTTTCCTTAAAATTCGTTGTCCTCTTCACTCTTCTTGTAGCTGAAGTAATACCAATACAATTACAATTACAAGAAGGTGAAGAGTTAAAAGAGAATAATGTCGAGAATTCTCAATTGAATGACTGTATAAGTGTGCAAAGAAGTACAGAAGTTGGTGTGTGCTTCGGTAAAGAGATATTAAATAAACTTAACAACTATGATGAAGCGGAATCTTTTAGTTTAGCAAATGGTATCTCTTTTGTACGTGATGAGAAGACTCCGAGGGATTTTGGAAGCTTTCTTGATAAGGATCCTATGGATTTTCGGTATTATTTTACAAATTTAATTGCACAATTTGATTTAAATCAGTTTAATCAAACAAGTTTTATGAAAATAATAATAATGTTGTAATAGAAAAATGTGTATGTGTAATCAGATTTGATTTGGCACATAGATAGATCATATCGATTCCTTTGTAGCACGACTATTGGACTGGCTTTCACCCAATAAAGATTTCATAAGCTCGTTCAAACTAGATTTTCATTTAAGAGTTCAAAAAATATTGCCAAACTTTGAAACTCAAGCGCATCATGGCTGATTTTGACAAAGAAGCACGGAAATAAATATTTTTATGTAACAAATTTCAGAGCCATTATGGAAGATGCAAGCCACCTTATATCCAAACGATCACTACATTGGGACCTGAGTGGCCTATACCCTGGACTGGTGATGAGGATTGGTCCAACTCTAGCTAATGGAATCCTGGAGTTTGTGATGGACCCAAGAATTAAGGATAGGACTTACCATCAGCAGCCACATGGTGAACTATCTACAGGTAAATAAATATGCAGAGAAAGTTACACATTTTTCATTTGTCGGGGTCGTTTATAGTTTCATTTTTAAGATTGGATAAAATGTCTTAAATATTAAATAGATTATTGCTTTATTTATTGTTCTTTAACTTAGTTTTGAATGAGAGAATGGAACAGAGAAATTAAGTGGGATTTCTAGAAACGCTCATGATTATTTAAGAATAGAACAGCCTTCTAATAATCAAATTATGTTGTATGTAAAACAAGTTTCATGTCTCTATCTAATATTTACTTACTGATGGGCTAAAAACATACAAACAGTTTATAAGCGCCATCTATACTTTCACCTTGGAACTGCTAATAGGCGGCACGAGCGTTCAAGGTTATACCAGCATTGAACTTGAATTCGCTACGCCATCTATCCAAAAATCGATGAACTTTTATGTCCCATAAATACACTGAAATTTTTATTTTCAGGAAGATTACTAGCAAGGAATTTGCTGGTGCCATTTCTTTTAGGCTTCAAATTCCAACTTTCAACGTTATTGCCAATATTACTCGGTCTACTTTTGATTGCTAGTAAAAAGGCATTCTTACTAGCGAAATTTGCATTGTTAGCCGTTACAATATTTAGTGGTTCAAGTTTTGGAGGACAATCATCCTTTGGTGGTTATGGAAATCCCTCATTATCATCATATACATCTTATGATCAGCCGATACATCATCATGATCATCATAGTCAAGGAGGTTAGTTTTTATCTATGTTTGCTTTAATATTATAAGATAAATTAGAAAGCATATTTCTCTATTATAAGTCATTAAAATATAAAATCCAGAGACATTTACAACTTTTCTGGTTTCCGGTGGCAGGTTCAATGACCTCGTGCCGTTGCTCTGTATCAAAGCCTTCTGATTTCTTTGGATTTCATTATAGTGGACCTAATTACTAGACCAATTAAAGTTGAAAATGACTCTTTAATGTAACTGGATGATATTAGGTAAGTTTTTTATTAATAGGTACTGCCTACGAATTATGCTATTCATGGTGCTTTAATTATATCTTTTTATAAACACTATTCTTGAATAAGATATTCGGTTACCAACCGTGATTAATTTATTAAAAATAAATGTTAAAATAGGATAATATTTTCATTCTCAGATATAAAAACCAGGACTTAATAGCTTCTTTAAATATTATACTAATTATAAAATTATTGATTCATGTAACAGATTTCTTTTTATTTCCTTTTACAGTACATTTCTAGATAATAAAAATGCTTAGCTGAAATATTGTTTTCGTAAAATTTAAATAGACAAATTTATAATTAAATTTTATTCTATTTCTTACAGGATATTACAACAGACATCCACAACATTCTGATTATTACTTTAGAGAAAAATCTGCTGAAACAACAACGGCATCTCCAATCACACCAGATGAACTCCGAGATAGGCTAGAAAGGCTGTTTATAACCAAGAAAGATATGGACGAAGCGAGAGATGAGACCAAAATACGACATGCTAGAACTTTTGCTTGGACACCTATAAATACTGGATAGTATTCTATGAAATTATAAGATAAATTTATGGATAATATTTTAGTATCTCCATCACAATCAATAATAGGCTCAGGAGCCCTAAGTTTAATGTCTATTCTGCCTCAGCTCTACCTAAAGGTTCACATTTCTTTTGCTATTGTATGTGACTAGTTTTAATAAATTTTGACGTCATTTTGAGTTGAATTACGATAATATTTGGTGGGACCTGATTTAATATTGATTATGCATGTGGTATTTGCAATATTTTAAAGTATTTTAATTTTTTACTACCGGTTTATCTTACTCTTATAATATTATATTGTAGTGCTTAAATAATTATTGAATTATCTCAGATTAATTTTGGTTCAAACAATCAATATAGCAATTACCAAAAACATATAATATCATTTAATAATATTTTTCTAGTCAAAATTCCGCAGCCTTATAAAACCTGTATATTTTTAATAATCTTTGTAAAAAAACTTCACCAATATATCTTAAAAATTACGGACCTTGTTTCAATCCATAAATCAAACCCCTCGAGTTGTAACTCAATGTCTCAGTTTCACATGTCCCGCTTATTGACTACATCCTGTATATGTGCGATTACACGCTCTAAATAGCTTGAAACTACACTTAGTGCCCCGTTTCTACACGCGAGAAAACTTTAGGAACTTTTATATGAGTTTCTTTATTTGAAATAGGAAGGGGGGACATGCTATCTCCTTTGAAAATTATTTAAAAAAATGTTTAGCCTAAGTTTTAAATCTCAATGGAACTATGGAAATTTATGAGACATGGTATTTACAAGGTGTTATTATCATTTAATATCCGACATATCCTGCCAAGGGGCCATCCAAAATGAGGTATTTTGGACAAGGAACAAAATTTAAATTAACAAAATCAACCTTCACTTCGTAATTAATTAAAACCTTTCTGAATAAATGTCAGTTTCTTAAATAGAAAATAATTCTTACATGCAGGAAATGTGCATCCCGGATATATCTGACTAAATCGAGCACAATTAGTTAAAAACTATTAATAAAAGTATTTGTAATTGATATAATAAACTAGTAAATAGTTACGGCTGCACACGGAAGACCTGATACCTGGGGATCATGTTAAAAGTTGATTGGCAGCAGGAAGTAGTTCCGAGTTACTTCAAAAGAAATTAGGAAGAAATTAGCTGTTCAATGTAGCAGCAGGCAGTAGTATTACATGCCTGACTTAGTTAGTGTATAATGGCAGTCATTTATTATTATAAATTGGACGCAAATGGTCGAGAAACTGTAACGTTATGTGCGAGCTCTACAATTAGGATACAAAGTTGTGATGGATATAAAAAAAATTGAGTGGAAGTATCTTCCAGCTCTATGGACCAATGGCATATTTTAAAGCTAGAATAAAAATTCTCCAGCATGGTCGGTAAGTGATATTTTATAATATTTGTAGTTGGAATAATGATATGCCTCTTTAGGACGATGAAAATCATGTCTGAGTAAGAACGACAACCTAGTTTTTCGGGGATATTCAGTTATTTATTAATAATAAATATCTTAGGACATTTTTACACACGGCCATCTGACCCCAAACTAAGCAAAGCTTGGAAACCAGATATTCTACATAGATTTTCTAAATGCATTCTTATGTTTATACCCCAAAACGGAACAAACAGATCTCTCCCCCGGATGGCAACTGACTCTACGACCTGCGGCGTAGGAGTTAAAGTCCTTATTATTTGAACACAATAAATTTCCTACTGTAAAAAAAGACAATAACCTGAAAACCCGACGCACCTAATCACACGTATTATTTCCTCGTACCAAAAATTTATAATGCAGATTTGCTTCTCTAAAATAATTGCATAAAATTGATTCTGAAACCGCATTGATTACAAAAAACTGTACTATTTTTCTCGGCCAGCGTGACGCTAGTTTTAAAAATTATCTAACGTTACAGAGTGAATACCGGGCGGCTAGCGAGCGTTGCTGACCAAATGTATCTAACATGCGCAGGCGTCGCATTAATTTATAATAAGCTACCACTACATCTGAGACTAGACTTTCATCTTTTTTTCATCAAATACCATTGAAATGTAATTTTATATTGTCGCGTGTAACATCTTCGTGTTTTACTACAATATTTGCTAGCGATGCGATGCGTGCTAGATTCATAGATTTCACATCATCATTTGCTTAAAATGATTGTTTACATATTGATTTGTTAATTCAATGGTTCGTGATGGTGTCCTTAGTTTAACTTTTAACTTACCATTTATATTATATCTTAATATTATAAAGAGAGAGAGAGAGTGATATTTCTAAGTTTATATTCTTGTAGAGGCTAATACACCACGGCTCTATTTGAAAAATAATTTTACCATTTAAAAAGTTATTTATTCAGGTTGGAGTAAGGCTTTTCCTTTAATCCCGGGGAGTAGTTTAATTATGCACGTTGCTTAGTTATGTTGCGGTGTATGCATAATGTCATCCTTCAGAGCCCAAGTAATTTATTATGAACCATAAGTTATATCCATTGACAATTCAGATGGTATGCGACGGATTCAATTGTGGGTTTCCTATGTGAGCTTAAAACGAGGGAGGAAATGGTCCTGTAAAATGTCATATGAAGGAAGCAGACATAAAACGTCTTCTTTTAAATTCAATAAATGTAGATTTATTAATGGAAATAACATTCGATATTACTATTAAACGTAGTAACCTTGACTCTTTTTAATTTATCAGTTTATGAGATATTTAGTGGTATGTTATCTAGCAATAAACAAAATTTTAAATGTAAATTAACAAACTAAGAGTAGTTATCACGTAAGGGTAACCTCCCACCTGATCTTACCAAATCACAGAACGGTTCCTCCGTGGCGTCAAAAAAAAAAAAACATCTTATGTTATATCAACACCATCTAAGTCTCATAACTCTCTGTTGTAAACTATCACTTCAGTAATATCACCACTACTTACTACTTCTGCTTGACCATGTATAGTCATGATTGAATTAACCTAATTTTTATCTCCAATGATAACTGTACGGTGTACGCTCCAGTGATTTTCAGGCTTGAGTCTAATTAGTTATCATCTACAACGGTTCTGATAAAGTCTATGGTTTTAGCTTAGAATGTCTATTACACGCAATTGATGTACCGTTCGTGTATTTATAGTTTTGAAATGGTTATTCGAGATCAATGTGATTTGAAATGTTCATCATATTTTATTTCATTCTTTATAAATTTTTTTAGAGGGATTATATTAAACATGTAATGAATATGTCGTACATTTATTTATCTTCTATTTTATTCCTATTTGCACTAATTTGTTGGGCAGCAGCCCCCGATGCTGGACACGCCAGAATACTAATAGTAGCTTCAGTAACTTTAAATTTGACCTTCATAAGGGCCTTCCGAAGGCCTTAACTGAATAAATGGTTTTGAATTTTGAATTTACTAGAATGAATACTAGAAGAGAATGTATTCTCCGACATTATATTTATTTAACTTAAAAGAGATCATAATTTTCATGTTTGACTTTACTGACCAATCAGTATCATATATGCCATCTTAACATTATGAAACAAAATAATGCACAATAACGCCAGTATGTTTATCCGCTTGTCTTTTAAGTACGCAATGGATTTTGATGCAAGATTTACTATGATTATGAATATGAGATACTATGAGAGATTTTCTTCCGGGAGGTTAATGTGCATACAGTTAAATTATCCCAATCAGACAAAGACGGGTTGGGTCGCTAGTATGTCACAAATGGAGGTTATATCGCAGACAATCAAATTGTAAATTTTTGTGCATTGCATAATCAACACATGTGCATCTTATTTGCAGAGGCAAGAGTCATCATATAAGAAAAGGAAGTTCAAATAAGTTTTTGATTGCTCTATTGGTTTTTAAATTTAGGATTGTGCTTAACTAATTATGTTTTTGCTATGTTCATTTAGGAAAGACACATTTATAATGCTCAGTTTCAGTTAATGATCAGTGCTGCTCCAATTATTTTCCGATTAATGACTCCACCAATCGCTGTAAATCAGTTTTAATGATTCTCGTATTAGTTGATGTATTTATGTTCTAAACACTTACTAAGAATCTTTGGCTTAATCCGGTTATAAATTGATTGAGATTAGTTTTTCCGAATCTTTTTTAGGATTCTTTTTTAACCTCCTATGTAAGTATTTTGGTTTCTAAAGTAAGACTTTACCTACTATGGCACATATTGTTCAATGGGGAGAATCTCTCCATAGATTTGTATATTTTTGTAATTCCTATTAATAAATCCTCATAACAGCGAGGTTTTAACTTTCTGTATTGTTTGTTCTATTTCCTCAGCCTCATTTATTTTCAATGAGCCTTTTATTGCATTTTTTACAATAAGTGTTTCATCTTATTAAATGCAGATGTCTGAAAAAAATACAGACGAATTGAATACAAAGAATGGAGAGTTCAATACACTTTACAGATCACCTAATATATCGTTCATCTTTCTTATAAATTATTATCAACCCCTAATTCATAGTCATTGATAAATAATTATTTATAATTGGTGTCAGATTAACATACATAATTAGGTATTAGGTAATGGCTTGTTAGAAGAACGCGCAATATAAGTGCAATAACCTGAAATCATGAAAAAAATGTAACAATGATGTGAAAGTATGTGACATTCCTTCACTGAGGCTATTATTTGTACAATTCATTTACTAACTAGTAATTTGGTTACATGCTATTATGCCTCCATTTGTAATTATAGATATATCCTTTTGTGGTAGTTGTTTTATCTTAATTAGGTACAGTGACAGTTTCTCAGACTAATAACTTTATTAGACATTTTTTTAATGATTTTTTTTATTGTATAGACACCTACTTGGGTTGATTTATACTTAATTATTAGAGGATCAAGTCATCATCATCAGCCTATATCAGTCCACTGCTGGACGTATGCCTCACTTATGGTACGCCACTGAGCTCGATCTTCAGCTCTTTGTTTCCAGAGGATCAAACATTTGATTTAATTAATTATTCATCCTGCCTGGTGAAATTTCTTTTCAATTAAGATACAAATGGAAGTAAAGGTTATAAGAAAAAAACACTAGACCAATTTAACCTTCTTTTATTAATTTCCCCATAAAGACTACTTTAAGTTTTCCAGTTGCGACGTTGCAATAAAATAAAACGAAATTCCAGTTTCCAAAAAAACGTTTTATCGTTTCATATTATTCGTTGGTTTTGTTTCATATTTAAGAATATTTCTCATCATCAGTATTAACATATAATTAAAACTATAATAAATTATTATGCTTACAATAACAGGGTTAAACAGTACACGATTATTATTTTGTTTAAAAAATAAATATACAAATAAATAAAAGGTACTCGCGTAACCACCTAGTCGATATACGACTTAATTTATAGAAAGTAACAGAATATCATAATAAGAAAATAAATAATTATCTACTTATGCTAAACAGCACCAAAATAAATAAAATAACATGATTCCATTAACAAAACTAATACTTAAATCTATTTATACAAAATTGGACAAACGAACTTTTCTGAAATAAATAGAAAATGCACAGTACCCGTCGACTAGCCTAAGTTATACCTAAAAATATTGACATAATTATTATACAATTCATTACGATTATACAGAATATAATTTGTTTAATTAAATATTCATTATTTCATTAGCATTATTTTTTGGTGCAAACGATTATAGAACTCTATCTAATATTCCTTAAATACAGTCGGACATGCAAATCATCGCATTCGCATAACCTTATTCCATAAAAATATATTTTTATGTCAACATTTTTATAATAGTGTCGATAACATACTGATTAAATACGTCGTTAATAATCCTAAAGAATAAATAATCTTAAATTAATTCATTAAATTAGTGTCGTTTGATACAATAATTGTTAAAAATAAGAATAAATACTTTTCTTGCGCAAAACAACCCAAAACATGATTTTGGGATGATTTTACATGTGCATATAAATATGCCGGAGTCGTCGTTGTAAATTTTGTATTATGGAGTCGTAAGCCTTATTCTACAACCTACTGCTTCTTGGAGTAGGCTCGGTAAGCCCTATCTTGGGCAGCAGCTTCGTCTTCTACGCTTCTTCTGTAATGGCCACCAGGTCCAGTGGTGTCAAAGTCGCCGCCATAGTGTGAAGAGGAATAAGTATGACTTTGGGACACCTGAGGGTGTTTCACGATCTCATAGGTAGTCTTTTCGTGAGATTCTCCTCCAGTGACCAGCTTCTTTAATCCGATAATCGCAGAAAGGAGCAAAGCAATCTTACCGATGAGCAGAGCCTTTCCAGCGATGAGTGCAATTGCCTGGAACGCAATCGCTAGGAAACCTCCTTTAATTGCAACGCCAGCAATTATTGGACCTATCAACTTCTTCAGCTTGCCCCTGGCCTCGTTCAGTGACCTCCCGACGTCGTCTCCGATGGTTAATGGAGATACAACCACCCGATGTGTCTGCATCAGTTTCGTTGCAGCTAAATTCAGCAGTTTGTCGACTTGTTCAGAAGGTAACGAATTCAAATCCCCATCGGGCAGTACAGACGGGAATGCTCTTCCTAAATCTGGTCTTTGAACTAAAGTGATTCCATCTATGATAGGCAAGGATTCCGTTCTTGCTGCCCGATCAGCTAACTTGGCGCCTTGAATTTTCAAGCACTTGACGATTTCCTGGGACCTTTCACAGTTGTCGTATATCCTTTCGAGGAACTTGAGGCTAGCCCCGAACGTGTCGGCTGAGACGGTGAGAACACTGAAGCACAACAGGACGATGCTTCCGCGGCACTGCATTTTGATGTGAAACCCGCGGGTGTCCCGTTTAAAAAAGCTCTGGACCGATGTCCGGTCGGTGCGGTTGCGCCAATTGAAATGTAAAGAAAATACATGTTCACTGCCATTTATCTATTTTCACCGGGAACTGCATTTATCTATAAATCTTTTAGAGCGTGCAATCGTTGCATCGTATGGCCGTGCACTGAGGCGTGCATGTGCACGTTAATATTTGTGAGTGTGTGCGTCCTGTGCGTGTGTGTGAGTGGTCAGCGGTGTTTGCTCTCATGCTGACGATGCGAATTGTTAATGTCAAGGTCGTCTTGTATTTAGGGATTTTTGTGATATGTCTGGTTAAAGATACTCTATGGAAATATAATGCCTATTAAAGTTTTTGAAATGTCTAAAGAGTACTAACAATGTTTAGATCCTGCTAATGTTAGTCATTCCACTCGTAACTGAATTGATTTAAGTAAAAGTACGCAAATATGTATAAAGATCATGTACAAAATCCTTCCTTCCCCCTTCGACTCCTCGGGTATGCATCCGTGGGGTAGAAACCAGAAAAACATAACGAAACCAGATTTCTTTGATACCAGTCACATAACTTACTACTACTAAGACTTATCTTATCGTAGACCTTCTTTGACTTAAACAATATGAAAATTGATAATTGTGTGTATACATGTATGTTATATACACAAATACGTCAAATTTCGTAGTTATTTTACTACACTAAAAATTTACTAAAATATTACTTCATTTAACACTAAACATACCATAACCGGGTCAAATGACCCATTTTGAACTATGCATTGAAAATGCACATATCACCTTTTGCTTTTGCACATTTGACTTCATGACTTTTTCTTACTAATTAATATACAGTTATACTATTTATTTCCCTTCCTAACAACCATATTTCATACATACAAGCAGGAAACATAAACTCACATTTGACTCGCTATGGTAAATTCTAAAAAATCTATAATATCTATAAAAAATATACGAAATTCGTACCTAGTAAGAGTTGGTATGATTAGTGTCAAGAATCTATATTGAAGTAATAAAAATCATTGTAAGACTATCGTATTTCTTACCATTACGATATACACACAGTATACTGTAGAAACTTTATTTTCAGTTTTGTAAAGGTTCTTTTTTGATTTATATTTAATTCATATGGGCTTGGTCAAAACAGGCACCAAATTTTGTCACATTACCAGTTTTACAGGACAGCTTTACGATATTATAATAATTTTAGTAAACTATTAGACAAAAGTTAGCCATTTATTTATTGTCCAGAGAGGGAGTTTCAATGGTGGAAATGGCAAGCCAAATATTATTATTATTTAGTTCTACTCATAAATTATTTCAAGTACCTATAACTGCCTAGTAAAATTAAGTAGTTGTAAAATCTTGTTTTGTCTAAAACCGTACAATATCTGCAACATAAACGGGATGCGTAATCTGCTCTCAATTATTCTATGATCAACTAGTAATATGATGCCCTGTATCCGCTACGAAGATTCACCTAGTTTAAAAAAAAGAGCATAAATTAACGGCTCAGTTCGCTTGATGGTTAGAGACTATGATTGCTACGCCACAGGTTGTGGGTTCGATTCCCACCTAAAGAAACAAAAAAGATTAAACATGCCTGACAATTGCGAAAAATATAAAAATTCTGAAAAAAAATTAAGCGTTTTTCCAAAGTATTTTTTATGAACTGAATATTTATAACAATTCCAATACGCGTTCAACGCATTCACGAATTTCTAGTTTAAATTTATTTAAATTGACAGGCATGTTGGCTTGGTGGTTAGAGACACTGACTGCCGAAGGTCGCGGGTTCGATTCCCACCCAAGACAAACATTTGTGTGCATGATAAACATGTCTGTTTGTTCTGTGTCTGGATGTAAATATCTATAAAAGTATGTATTTAAAAAGTAGTATATGTAGTATATCAGTTACCTGGTAGCCATACTACAAGCAGTACACGCTTAACTTGGGATCAGGGAACCATATGTGAAGAATGTCTTGGGATATTTATTACTATTATCATAATATTAGTATTCACTAGTATCACTTAAGAAGAGTACATAAGTATTCAGTATTTAAATAGATGGGGCCCAAATATTACTTGAAAATTCATACATAGGTACATACTATCCAAAATCAATAAAAAAGAATGCAGATTATGCCAAAAATCTTCATCTGAATCGGATCCTGAACAATGGAGATATATAAACTAAATTTGTTTCCCTTAAAAGTTTTTGATACATTTTTTTTTCAAAAAATAGTCAGGCTTAGTGTAATTCTCATAAGTTTCCTTTGATGAATTATTATTTAACCAGGGTAAGCGTACATTAAATTATTAAATCAATGTAATCATTCTTCATAATTGCGTGCAATCGATTATATAATTTAATCGAATTATATCAATGTTGTATACGCGTTTATTAGGTAATTAAAAGCAAATCGAATGTCGATTTGTCTCTACATTTACTATTTCTTGTTTGAATTATAATTTCTTTTGGAAATTATGCAGTTTGAGAAGTGTTATCACGTTTCTGTTTGCAAAGAGGTTGATATGCAAATGATATAATATAAAGGTTCAAATCTAGGTCTGCAGTAGATTGTGTTTTTTTTTTTGTTTTATTCTGACGCTATTGTGATTGACCTCAGTATTTTATTATTCGTGACATTTTTTTTAAATAAGTACATTGGTATTCCGGTAATCCAAACCTTGTCTGATTCGGCGCCCCCGTGTAATCCGACTTGCCAATCATTGTTGAATATAGGTACTCAAACATTATTATGGCAAATGTTCACAAATGTGCAGTTCAGGTACAATGTTATAATTTTGATCTGTAATTAGTCGGATTATAAGGCAGTCTTTTAAAAAAAAAATTAAGAAAAATATAAAGTGTTTTAGACAGTACTCTATAGTCCAACACTGCCCTACAAAACGTTGATCGGTTTACCGAGGGTCTACTGTATATTAATTACGCGTTGTCGACCCTGAGACGTGATGTTATTAAGTCTCATCTGATTGTATGTTTCCCAGTCCCCTTAATTTTAGATTAATTTATGTATATCAATCATCACAAACTCCATGTATATTTTGGAACTAGATTTAGACAAATTAATAATCATGACATGTCATATATGTATCTAAACTAAAATATAAAGCCGAAGAGATTGTTTGAACGCGCTAATCTCAGGAACGACTGGTTCGTATTAAAAAAAATTGTGTTGAATAATCAATGTATCTAGGAGAGCTAACATTATGCTACGACCAATAGGAGTGGAGGATCAATGAAAAATATGGCAAAATCGATAAAAAAATACTTTTGAGAGTTTTGTGCGCGTTTGACAACATTACGCGGGTAAAGCCGCGGGGGACAGCTATATTTAATAATAATAAAGCCTCTTACTACCGTAATTATAAACTCATGTACATGATACATCGATTATTAATAGTTGATGAGTATTAATTGAAAGTCTATTATAATTAACCAAACTACCTACCTTATCCACGAATAAATCATGTCAAGCCATAATTACGTTTGACGGAACAAATTTTCATTCACACCGTAGCATTGAAAAATGTTAGTGAATATTAATTCATAATGTTCTTTTTATATTTATACCGACAGTACAGACAACAGCCTTAATTTCTCCGAAATATTCTCGGCCTAAAACAACGTAGTACTAGTAGTAGAGCTCATAGTGCAGAGTTAGTCCGGGGAAGTAGTACCACCTTACCCATTTATGCCGTGCAGCAGTAGTGGACTTGTATTACTGTGTTTCGGTTAGAAAGTTAAGGGGGCCGGTGAAATTACAGGCACATGAGACTTAACAACTTCACGTCTCTGGGTGCCGAGGTTGAAGACCTCGTGACCAACACAAACAGAATTAAAAAAACTAAGAGCCACAAACACTGATGACTCAGCCGCTTGGAGCGAATGGGTGATGATCGCAGCGTCAAGAGAGCCTATTAGACCCAACCATTAGGTCGACGATCAGTCGGACGTCCAAGATATCAATTCGCGATGTGAGCAATGCAGATTTTTGTCTTGATCCTGTACAGGCAGCACCAGAACAAAAGAGCTCTCATATCAGAGGACAACACTTTGGATCACTATTTTATTTTAGAGAAGTAATCGCAGTACCTACGATAACGTTGACAAATCATATTATTTTTCTTGACAGTATTGGAGATTTCACTAATAAAAGAAAAAAAGATAACCTCGCTGAGTTTCTTGCCAGTTCTTCTCACTCCGAACCGTCTGTAACTTTCAATTTGACCTTTAAGTATTTTCTTTAATTGAAGGAAAAGTAAACAAGATTTATGTAAACCTGTTTCCATTAAACCTTACCGTATTACATAGCATAATCTTCACGCACATTATCCACGATGTTTGAAAATGATGAATTTTTAAACTGTTTCTTAAGTTTAAGCTCGCGTATGGCACTTACAAAGTTCAGAGTCAGTAACTACTATAGTTACAATATTCGGTGAAATTTAGTTTGCATTCCACTGAATAGTAATTTCAGTATATAAAGCCCCAACGTCTCTCGGTCATATTAACAATCTCAGCCTACAGTTAACCGTTTCTAAATAAAGAACCTTTAATATTACCTGCCCTATATAGAAATCTAACCTAGGACCTATGGCTTTGCCGAGCTTTGTACCTCTCAAACACTGAAAAGCTACAGAAATATTAATATTACTACGCTATTACACTGCGTTATTAAAACTTAGAAGTTTCACTATACAAGAATTTTGAAAATTTTATTCTGTACTTATCCTGCCCCTTTATTCAGCTAATACAAACTTCGTCGGCGAGGCGCTTCACGGAGGCCTCGGACAGCTTATCTCTGACGTGATTAGTATTATTAGCGAAGTAAGCGACGGAGACAGGGCACGGAGGCCGCAACGAAACATCCTCGAGTTAGTGTCATTTTCCTAACAGAATTGAGCCCCTACTGTTTTCTCTCTTTTTTTATAATTATAAATAATATTCATTAGAGCTTGTCCTGCGTATACTAGCAGCTATATGGTGGCCGTATATTAAATATGCTGTTTTTTTTAACATAGACGAATAGATATTAGCATCCAGCTCTATATCCAATTGGTTCGCAAAATATGACGTGTACCTGTCCTCAGTTACAAGAACCTACTAATATCAAGTAAAACTCTATCTGCTTTTATAAGCACATGGTCACACGCCATTAATGCCGTGTACAGGCGCTGGTGAAATTGGTCACACTACATTTTGAAAAAATATTGTTAAATCTATGCAATTAAAATAGCCTTTAATTATTAATTATGAAGGTTGGTATAAGGACCTACGTGTTAGTCTTGTATGCCAAAATTTACTATGAATCTTCGTTTGTTACCATCTATACTAATATTATAAAGAAGAAAGATTTGTATGTAAGTATGTTTGTTACTCTTTCACGCAACAACTACTAAACGGATATGGATCAAACTTGGCACACAGATAGAGCATATCCTGGAATAACATATAGGCTACTTTTTATCCCGGGAAATGTGATATCCCCCGGGAACGCGGGTACAACCGCCGGGGACAGCTATCGTTTATAGAATTAAATCGATCCGGTCTAACGTAAAAGAAAAGCAAGCAAACTCACTTCTTTTCAATATAATATGATAAAGCTAAATAGTTTCTTTGCTTTTTAATAGAACTTTCTAATCTCAAGAAGTTTGGTTCAAAACTTATTTTTGCATTTAATAGCCCAACTTTAAGGAAGGTTACAAAAATAATAAAAACAGAAAGTGGAAACGAAGTAGTAACGCAGGCGGAAATTTTGCCTTGATATATTTTACAGACCGGAAAATATATAGACTTTTTTTTATTCCTAACAAGAACGTGGACTAAACCGTAGGGGATAGCTTGTAAGATAGAAAAAGATATACAATCCCAATTGTAAGACTTTGTTTTGCAAGATTTACCAACAGGAAGGTTAAAAATATTGTAAACTTAGATCAGGATTTGAAATAACAATATTTTACAATATGTTAATAAAGCTTAAACAACTCATTTGTGAACATATTGTGGAAATCTATATATAAAATAAGAAGACAAATATATATTTTTAGAGTAGTAGAGCTCATAGTGCAGAGTTCTTCCAGGGAAGTACTACCACCTTACCTATTTTTGCAATGAAGCAGTAGTGCACTTGTATTATTGTTTTGGTTACAAAGGTAAGAGGGCCGATGAAATTACAGGTACATGACACTTAACAAGTTCACGTCTTAAGGTCGACAACGCATTGGCAATTGTGTTGACCCTTGTGTTAAAAATGTCCATAGGCGGCGGTGACCACTTACCATCTGAACCCTAAATATAAAAAAATACTCATTACGGAAGTCACTTTTACCAGCGGGTGTACATACGATAATTCACATGAAAGTGAGCTAGGTATACTGACAATTATTACTGTAATTAAGTACACCATAACTATTCTACTTAAAACTAATGAATAAGTTATTTTCAGTTAGCGTAGTCAACTGACCCGTCACGATTATATTAATGACTGTATATGTTATACTGAAAATTGCTTTCTTCATTACATTTGATCAATCTTGTAAAAATAGCATCAAAGGGCTTGCTTGTTACGCTTTCCCGCAAAAACTTCTTAACCGATCATCATGGAACTTTGTACACATATTATTGGAAGTATTAAAAGTAATATAGGATACTTTTTAACCGGGAAAATATAACATCCCTCGGGAACGCGGGTGAATTCGCGGGGGACAGCTAGTTATCCAATAAAAGGGCCAGTTGGCTTGTTGGCGTGACGGTTAGAGGTCCTAACTGCCACGCCACAAGTCATGGCTTTGATTTCCACCAGGATAAGCCTTTATATGCATGAACTTGTCAATTTGTACTGTGTCTGGCCATTTAAAGCGTGTTCCGTTATATACGTAGGTATAAAGTATAAGGAAAAATCACTATTTCTGTCTTTTTGTTTTTGCGATTAAATTCAATTAAACTTCGCAATATGTTTTGATGAGGCTTGAATTAAGATAGCTAATGCAAGCTTCGTTGGCGAGCCGCTTCACGGAGGCCTCGGAGAGCTTACCTCTCACGTGATTAGTAGTATAATCGTAGTAAGCGACAGAGACAGAACTTAGAGACCGAACATCCTCGAGTTAGTGTAATTTTCCTTACAGAATCAAGACCTAGTTCATTTGTATAATACATTTATTCCACTCAAACAAAGCTGGGGTAGGTAGTTAGTTTCCGCTAGTTAGAAAAAAGTATATTGTTGAATAACAATTGAGATGATACTATGAAAAATCCTATAGTGAAAGTACAGTTAAATTCGTCATTTTTATTGCCCATTGACAGAATCGCCATGGCAAGTGCCTCCCATATCAAATTGATGATGATTACACTGTTGGGGAAATTGGTCACCACACACTTTTGTTGCGACAGAAAAGAAATAAATTCGATAGCATATTTAGTGGACTGTATTTGAATTATGTGTGATTTTCATACGCTTGTAAAAAAACTGAAAGGGGCAGGAGATGCAGCCGTGTTAGGACTTTTGGAGTAGGGAGAAGAGATTCACTGGCTGCAGATGAAAGGAAAACATGCACTTACTTGAAAATCCTCTCGTTCTTCCACTTCAAAAAAAATGTCACAGTTTGTGGATGGCCGGCGCGGACAGCGCGAGGGCAATCTACTCCAAAATTTGAAGAAATAATGAAAATGTTCACTGCACTACACCTGGAGAACCCTTCTAAATGGTTTTAAAGTCTTTTTCACATAGTCTTAATGCGGATGGACACTTAATTTATAGATTTAATCACGCGCGAGAAAGATCGTGGTTTGCGGGCGAAAAGTTGAAGCAATAGTAATAGAATCATCATAGACAATCAATAATTTTTTTGTTCTTAGACGTGCACTCGCGGGGGTGTGAGCGAGATGCACATATGCGTTTCGGTGCATGTAGGAAAGAGAGGTATGCGGGGAAAGGGAATCAGTAATTACAAGCGTTTTATGAAGCTAGTTACGTTTAAAAACCAACATGCCCCCCGCCTTAAAGGTACGCCTTTAAAAGATAAATAATAAAAAATATAAAATTAATACTAGAGATATATATATACCTATAACAATCTAGATATGTACCTAACCTAATGGTTAAGATATAATATGGAAAGTAAATAAAATTAAAGTCTCTACTGCATTGGCAACGGTGATAGTTTTACTACTGGCCGTTTGTATACACCGTTCGAAGTCTTAACTTCTACAACGCGGACAACACCATCCTGGCCAGGAAAAATGCGAGTTATAATACCTAATGGCCACTGTAGAGGAGGAGAGTTTTCCATATTTACTAGTACTACAGTACCTAGTGTCTTCGTCCTAGAGTGACTTCGAAGGAGTATTCCATTTTTCACGCACTTGTAAATTATGGAGATACTCTGTTCTAAAACGTTTCCAAAAAGTTTGTACTAAAGAATCCATAAGGGAAAATCGCGTCAATAGACTTGCTCGTTCTCCACTTAAGTCAGCTGCGGGCAAAAATTCTAAGGGTGCGGTTAATAAAAAATGAGCTGGCGTAAGTGCAGAAGGTTCCGATGGATCACAACTCAATGCGCTAAGCGGACGGCTATTAAGCACAGCTTCAATTTGATTTAGCACAGTGAGCATTTCCTCGAACGTCAAAATTTGCTTTCCTATGACGCGGAACAGAAGAGATTTAGCGCTTTTAATGTTAGCCTCCCAGATACCACCGAAATGACTAGCGGTTGGAGGATTCATGTGCCAAGTAACACGGTTCTTTGCAAGCTCCGAACTAAAAGTTTGATAATATTCATTAGTTAATAAAAAGGAATAAAGTTCGTTTAAATATGCCTTTGAAGCTACAAAATTTGTGCCATTGTCACTATACAGAAACTTACAAGGACCACGTCTCGACAAAAAACGCTTTAATGCGTTTAAAAATGTAGCGGAAATTAAATCAGAAGCGAGTTCAAAATGAACCGCTTTAGTTACTAAACATATAAAAATGCATAAATAAGCCTTTTGACTTCGTACACCACGTTGCCTAGTCAAGGTTATATAAAGTGGACCCGCGTAGTCTACACCTGTGTGTGTAAATGCTTTTGATTCCTCGACACGACACTGAGGTAAGTCAGCCATAGCTGGAAAAGTCTATTTAGGATTAAGTTTAAAACATCTTAAGCATTTATAAACGCGTTGCTTAACAGCGCGACTTCCGGATAAGATCCAGTACTTTTGTCTGATAAGGGAAAGTAGAAGTTGGGGACCGGCATGACAATATTCGCGGTGATAGTAATCAATCAAAAGATCAATAACATGTCCCTTTCTGGGTAAAAGAGCGGGATGTTTATGAGAATAGTCTAAGGTTGACTTACCGAGCCTACCACCAACTCTTAAAATTCCTTCATTGATGAATGGAAATAATTTTCTCAAACCAGAAGAAGGTGATTTTCCAGTTTGAATATTTCGAATATCCCCACGAAAAGAAAAATGTTGAATTGATTTGATAAGAAAAGATTCAGCAACATCTAAATCATTAGCGGTGATAAGAAGGTAGAAGACCGCGAGAAATACAATCTGCAGGGTTCTGTACGCCTGCGATATGGTACAAAGTGTCAGGAGATAAAAGTGATTGAAATTGTGAAATCCTGTTTGCGACATAAGTGCTGAACCTATGGGGAGAAGCGGAAACCCAACAAAGAGCGACTACGGAGTCAGAAAAAACATAAATATTATCAATACGATGACGTTGCGACAACGTATCATAAACTGTACGAAGCAATCTCGCCACAAGAACGAGAGCATTGAGCTCTAGACGAGCTAAAGTAACAATTTTAGTTGGGGATGAAACCCGAGATTTTGAACAAAGTAAGGAAACTATAGGATTCTCATTATCGTTCTCAACGTGCGAATAAATAACACAGCCGTATGCCTTTTCACTCGCGTCGGCAAAAGCAAGTAGCGAGACGCTAGAGTCCTTTTCAACACCTATGTGACGGGGAAATTTAAGTTGAGAAAGTAATGGCAACTCAGACGTATAACGCTGCCATAAGTTAACGATGTGATCTGGAGGAACATCGTCCCATGCAAGCTTGAGAAGCCATAGCTCCTTGATTAACAACTTTGCGAAAAGAATTACGGGTCCGACAAGACCTAAGACGTCATATAACCGTGCGGTTGCAGATAAAATTGCGCGTTTTGTACAAAGAGACGGCGGTTGCACAGTCAAAAAATAAAAATTATCAGTCATTGGAAGCCAACGAAGACCAAGAATTTTAAAAACACTATCGTCATCGAAAGAGATAGATTCGGATTGGCGATGCGAGACAGGGATGCTTTCAAGCAGTTCGAGGGAATTACTTGTCCATTTAATCAAGTCGAATCCTCCTGCTTTGAATAGCTGAATGAGCTGTTGAGCTATCACCGCTGCTTCAGTACAGGACGAAGCAGAGGAAGCCAAGTCATCCATGTATACGTCTCTCTCTAAGACTGAGGCGGCGAGAGGATAGTTGTCTCTCTCTTGAGCGGCTAGTTCGCGCAGAGTGCGCAAAGCTAAAAATGGAGATGAACAGAGTCCGAACGTAACGCGATTAAACTCGTAAGTCTCGATCGGTTCATCATCGCAGAAGCGGTATAAAATACGTTGAAATTTGCGGTGTGGCTTGTGAACGTAAATGCATAAATACATTTGCTTTACGTCAGCAAGGAAAGCAATACGAAAAATGCGAACATTCAGAAGAATGTGAAAAATGTCAGCTTGCAAATTGCAGCCGGTGTGAAGAATGTCATTAAGAGACATGTTAGTACTAGTTGCGGCGCTACCATCTAGCACAATGCGGAGGCGTGTAGTAGATTTGTCATCACGTATCACAGGGTGGTGCGGAAGGTAAAAACATGGAAAAATTGACTCGTCTGGCGGCACTCGCGATAAAATTCCTTTATCGATATAATCATGTATGACCTCATTATATCTTTCGCGTAATTCCGGCGACTTTGCGAACTTCTTTTCAAGAAATAATAAGCGTCGTTTGGCGGTGATGTAAGAATTGCCTAGTTTATCCGGACTATTTTTGAAAGGAAGATGGACTGCGAAACTCCCGTCGTCATTGCGAGTAGGCGTAGCGGCATAAAGATCCTCGCACACTTGCTCGTCAGGACTTAAAAACTTCTTATCGGGCATTTCTTCTACTGACCAAAACTTCTCTAACGACTGATCCAAGGGATCACGAGTAAAAGCACAGAATACACGGGTAGACACGGGCGCTGATAAAACTGGTGCGTCACCCATGATGAGGTAACCTAAAGTAGTTTCTAAAGCAATTAGGGAATTTTTTGAACCACTGACTTTGTTGAATGATAAAATCTCACAATAAACCCTAACACCTAAAAGTAAATCAATGGGACCTGGTGTAGAAAATTCATCATCCGCTAACGGTAAGTCACGAAAAACAATTTCCATTGCGCTTATATCTACGTGCGCGTCGGGTAGTTGTGACGTGATGCGTTCGACAACCATTGGTTGAATAGAATAAATGTGACCGTTATCAAAGCGTGAAGTAAAATCTAGATTTGTAAAACCGTTGATTTTATGCGGAACTCCTCCAATACCTTTAACTTCAGAAAAGCGGTTTTGAGTCGAAATTGGTAGTGATAACCTATTACAACAATCTAGCGAAATAAAATCACTCTGAGAACCTGGGTCGATGAGACATCTTAAGAAGTGAGTGCGGTTATATTTGTCAAATACTTTTATTTTTGCGGTACCTAATAAGGTAGTAGTAGAAGTGCGAGTGTGAAGAGTGTGATCACGCGAAATAGAACAAAAAGAAGACTTACTGTTGGGAACAGAAGTATGCGGTATCGAAGAATCGACGTAACTCTGGATGGCAGAATATCCCGAGCTAGCGGCTGTCTCAGAGGACAGGGTGTGAACATTAGCGGGTACAGTTTGTATAAAATTAACCGTGGGTGCCGATGAAGAAGCTGTTACGTTGGAACGCGGTTGAGTTGGCAGATTAAAATGAAGAAGAGAATGATGTCGAGCCGAACAATGAGTGCAGTTATGCTTAGAAGTACAAGCCATGGTCCTGTGTTTAAAACTTAAGCAATTGTGACAATAAAAATTATTTTTAATAAAATTATATTTTTCTTGTGGAGTCATCTTCATAAACAAAGCACAAGAGTACATGTGTTCATGTTTGTCACATTTGCACAACAAGCAATTATTTTTATTGATATTAGAAGTTGTGTTAATAAAGGACTTTGTAAGTTTAGGAGTAGGTATAATTTTCCTAAATGAACTTTTACCTTGATATTTATTCTGTGACACATCAAAACTTTTATTGGAAGTGTGTGATAAAACTTTACTTTGTTCACAAATGAAACTAAAAAGTTGTTCATATGTAGGAATTTTTTCCTTGCGGTAAGTTATTTCAAATGACTTAACAGTTTCAATATCAAGCTTCTGAAGAGCAATATGTAAAAACACAAAATCCATAAGATTAGTTAATTTTAATTGTTTAAGAGCCTGAATAGCTGAATTAAAATTATTAATAAACAACTCAAGACCAGCAGCACTATTAATTGTCAATGGCTTAAAATCCAATAATTGATTAACATAAGAACATGCCAGCAAACGAGGATCATCATACTTTTGTTTGAGAGCATTCCAAATAAGAATGTAATTATCTGCGGTGGCAGGCAAACCTGCACAAATTGAAGTTGCACTACCGGTTAATTTGCCAACCAAATAAAAAACTTTTTCACTGTCAGATAAAAATCTATTACTGTGAACAAGACTGTCAAATTGGGCATAAAAAAGGGGCCAATTCTTCAAATCCCCATCAAAAGAAAGCAAATGAATGGGAGGAAGTTTTTGTTTAGGCTTTAAATTTACCTTAGAATCAGCTGAGGGTGCTTGATGTGTGTGAACAGAGAACAATTCTTTAACATAACAATACAAATCTTCAAATGCTAACCACTTGTTGTAATTTACTTTGTATGTTGGATCCGACTTTAATGAACATAAATTAAATTCATCTAATGATGTTTCAAACTTAGTACGAATTTCCTCTATACTTACAGCTTGTTGAATAAACAATGGTAAATGTTGTGAATCAGCTGATGCAGCCTTAGCAGAATCATAAATATTTTGCATGCGTTGAAAATAAACTTCGAGTTTTGATTTTAAAATTGTTACTTCAAAACACTGAGTAGAACTGTCCTCACATTCACCTAACTTACCTTTTTTATACATTTTTAACAATGAATAATAATTTAATAGCGTTAATTTATTTACCCACTAAGCGGTTACAAACTCAACAATAGCGGAATGTGTAAGCGTACACAAGAAAAAATAATAATTGTGAATTGAATAAAAATTATTTCGATCGCGCGTAATAAATTTTATTAAAGAACTTGTAAACAAGAATGTAAACAAACGTTTATTTAGTTAAGCTGCTGGCGCGTGAAGTTGACCTTGGAATATCGGTAGGATGCCCTATATCTATGCTAGCAAGGGCCATAAGCGGAAATCGAGCGAGCCGTATGCGCCGGGCAATGGAATCCAATCCAATATGAATCTACCTACAATCGGCTTTACGAAATATTAATAAAACAAAAAAGCGTGCGGGTAATTTTGCATTCACTCACAGCAGTACACAAAATAATAGTAATTTAATGCTTTTAATATTGCGGGTAAAGAAAACAAGAAAATGGTTGCCAATGCGGGGTGTGGAATAATAATTTGACAAACAATTCCTAAATATCAATAAGACATTAAATTTAATTACATTTATGCGAGTACATACTTAAGAAATGAATGCAAATATAATGAAATAATATGCAATAAATAGGTCGATCTACGTAACTAAATATGATATTATGTTAGTATGAACAAAAATAGGTGTCCTTTAAGTTTACCGTTATAATTATGAAAAATCACGAATTACTTTATAAAAATCTGAATCCGAAGTGATCAGAAAAAATGATCTGGATCTGATGGACCAGAAAAAAATGATTCGGATCGGAGGACCAGAAAAAATGTTGGGGAAATTGGTCACCACACACTTTTGTTGCGACAGAAAAGAAATAAATTCGATAGCTTATTTAGTGGACTGTATTTGAATTATGTGTGATTTTCATACGCTTGTAAAAAAACTGAAAGGGGCAGGAGATGCAGCCGTGTTAGGACTTTTGGAGTAGGGAGAAGAGATTCACTGGCTGCAGATGAAAGGAAAACATGCACTTACTTGAAAATCCTCTCGTTCTTCCACTTCAAAAAAAATGTCACAGTTTGTGGATGGCCGGCGCGGACAGCGCGAGGGCAATCTACTCCAAAATTTGAAGAAATAATGAAAATGTTCACTGCACTTCACCTGGAGAACCCTTCTAAATGGTTTTAAAGTCTTTTTCACATAGTCTTAATGCGGATGGACACTTAATTTATAGATTTAATCACGCGCGAGAAAGATCGTGGTTTGCGGGCGAAAAGTTGAAGCAATAGTAATAGAATCATCATAGACAATCAATAATTTTTTTGTTCTTAGACGTGCACTCGCGGGGGTGTGAGCGAGATGCACATATGCGTTTCGGTGCATGTAGGAAAGAGAGGTATGCGGGGAAAGGGAATCAGTAATTACAAGCGTTTTATGAAGCTAGTTACGTTTAAAAACCAACAACACTTATGGCATTTCTGACCTATATGACCTTTAATCGTTTTGTCGAAAGCGTTAGAAGACCACGATTTTGAATAGTAATATTCAACGTGTGCCATAACTGCTACTAAATTATAAAAACCAGTGAAATCTGTCAAGATAACCTTCATTTGTTCACAGGTTGTTTGACTACAATCTAAACATGGTGAGTGATGAAGTAGCTGAAATCTATAAGCACACAAAGGCTGGGAGGTTTGAAGACACCGACAAGGGTTTGGCGAAGAATTTTCATCTGAGGACGGTAGCCAGCCAGCACCTGTGCCATGGTTTCCTCAAGATTTTTTACTTCAATGTAAGCTTATGCTCATTGTAATATTCAAACCCAAGGCTCTCGTCACGGCATTCGATGTCACTACCAACTGAGCTATCATCAACTTTAATATCCTGGGACCTTCTGACACACGGTTATCTGACAAATAAACCAATGCTTGCGTAATGGAAAGAAGACAACTGATATACTATTCTTCTCAAGTTATTGGAACCTAGATATAAAACAAACATGTTCATGCAGGCTAGTTCTTCAAACTCAAATGCACAGTCCAGAAAAAGTTTTGAGAATCAGAAGTAAGAAGATTTATCAATCTGCTTAATAATGTAGTAGTGCATAATGTCTGATTTCTGTCCAGGCGTTCTATGAGAGATTTAACAGAATTTTTAGGATCGCCTGCCTGATCTCTTTTAGTGACCATGGATGGTAGATGCATGGTTAAAGATGCTCGTGGTCATCAGTAAATCCTCTCTTAGGGCAGCTCACAGCTGAGGAAACGTGTCTCGTCTATACAAGAACAATTAAAGTCATACTGGGCATTATCGTGGCAGGCTTTGGTGGACATGGTGGGATAGAAGGCGTCCTCGTACGAAGACTGACTGATCTAATATAGCAACTGCACGAGAAAAAGTAAAGATAAGATTTTGCCCAGCATTCTGACAGTATGGGCTGGTAATAATAGTAAGTTACTAGTACTAGCAGATGAAAGAATAGAAAGAAAGAAAAACAATCTATTCCTTACAGCATATCGATACGCAAAATTGAAAACAAATGTTAGATACAGATGCAACCGTAATTACTGTAGGGAAATGGACTTAGCATCTGCTAGGCCAGTTGGTTTGGTGGTTAGTGACCTGACTGCCAAACCGAAGGTCGCGGGTTCGATTCCCACCCAGGACAAACATTTGTGTGCATGAACATGTCTGTTTGTTCTGTGTCTGGGTGTAAATATCTATATAGGTATGTATTTAGAAAAAAAATGTAGTATATGTAGTATATCAGTTATCTGGTTTCCATAGTACAAGCTATGCTTAGTTTGGGACCAGATAGTGGTATGTAAAGAATGTCCCGGGATATTAATTATTATTATTTAGTATTATGTGCTAAGTGCCGGGAATAACAAGTTCAACAACAGCTCTGGTTTTCAAGGAAGCTTTAAGACTTAAATTTGTAGATTCTAAAGCCGTAATCTCATTTAGCGATTCCTCAGATATCTAAAATATGAAATAGAAGTTAAACAAACCTACATAGAGAAAGTTGAATTTACAATATAAGCAAATTTTACCTTCACATAAAATTACTAAAGAATAATTTTAGAAACAGAACTATCTATTATGATGGAAAAACATGACTTGTAATGTTTGATCTGCATTTTAATAGACGTATTTTACATGTTTAATTGCTATGAACGTGTACAATTAGTAATTTCATAATTCATGTTACAGTTGTTAATGTAACTACTTTTTAAAATTTTCTTTTTTAAGTAGAAAACCGGTTTTGACCAGAAATATCAAGTTCGACTTTGTTGTGGGGAAACAAGGATAGGAATGGCTGTCATTGATGTGTAGATGTCATTATGCTGGAATAGCCTCGAAATTATTTGTTTATTTGAAATTGCTAACAGAAACAGTATTTATTTTCATCCCAAAAGTGATGGATAAAAGATATAGGAAAGAGGATGGCCCTAAAAGACTGGAAATAATGCAAGCCGTTGTGTTTTTTTTTATGTTAATAATATAAACTAGTGCTTGACTGCGATCCCACCCGATGGTAAGCAGTGATGCAATCTTAGATGATGAGGCGCACTAGTTTATTAAGAGCCTATTCACTCTAGCCTTGAAGACACCCAAATTATAGTTGCTCGGGAAGACCGCAGCAGGCAAGTTATTCCAGTCCCTCGATGTACGCTGTATAAACGACGAGGCGAAACGCTTAGTACGGACCGTAGGAGTTTCGACAACGTAGGGGTGGATACTCGCCGTACGACGGGATGTCCGATGGTGGAAAGGTGATGGCGGAATCAAGTCATGCAATTCACGCGCACACTCTCCGAAATGCAACCTGTAGAACACCGAAAGACTGGCTACCCTACGCCTGTGCTCAAGGCTTTGCAGATTGGATTTAACCAAACCTGGATCAGCAATTAGCCTTTTTGCACGCCTTTCCACCGAGTCCAAAGCTGCTAAATGGCATTGATTTCATTAGTGTTGATGATAATACAAGTTATTTCAAGAAATATACTTGCCATGAAATAATTTGGTTCAGAACTATAATATTTTGGAAGAACTTATATATATATATATATTTTGTGGGAGTAATAATTTCTTAGAGTAGTAGAGCTCTTAGTGCAGAGTTCGTCCGGGGAAGTGCTACAATCTATTGACAGGCCAGTTGGCTTGGTGGTTAGCGACTTGACTGCCAAGACGCAAGTCGCGGGTTCGATTCCCACCCAGGACAAACATTTGTGTGCATGAACCTGTCTGTTTATTCTGTGTCTGGGTGTTAATATATATAAATATGTTTTACAAAAAAAACTAGTTTATATAAATATCAGTTATCTGGTTTCCATAGTACAAGCTCTGCTTAGTTTGGGATCAGATAACCGTGTGTAAAGAATGTCCCAGGATATTTATTTATTTATTATATTTTTCTTTGTATTGTAATTTGATGATATCGTGAACTTGAAAATATTGTATATAGTATCTTTATTATCCCAGTGTTTAGATGTTATCACAAGATAAAAAGTATTATATATCTTAATCCAGGCCATAATCTATCTATATGACAAGCTACATCCAAAGCTGTTAGGTGATTTTGTGTTAAAGACTAGCATATATCCATCCTCACAAACATTTGCAATTATAATACTCTAGCTGCCCTTCTCGGTTTTAGTTTTGTATAAAAAGTATAATTTGTGCTAAGTTTCATCGGAAACCGTTTAGGCGTTTTTGCATTAAAGAGTAACAAGCACATAAGCATCCCTTCTTGACGCCAATAAATATATTTCATTTTTAAAGAATAAATCGCCTCGGTAGCTGAGAATTTTTTTCGGTTACCAGGGGCTCGATTCTGTATGGAAAATGACACTAACTCGAGGATGTTTGGCCTCTATGCTCTATCTCTGTCGCTTACTTCGCTTATACTACTAATCGTGAGAGGTAAGCTCTCCGAGGCCTTCCTGAAGCGACTCGCCGACGAAGTTTGTATTAGCTGAATAAGAGGGCTGGTCACGCCTCTAAGACGCCTCTCGGGGGATAATGGACATGATGGTATTTATATTATTTATTTTTATTTTTTTCGTTATAATGATAACCAATGCCCGAGATACTAGTTCAGTACAGAAATATTGATATCCATCTTTGCTAAATCCATCTGTGATTAATGCAAAAACATGAAATGTCGGCATTCATATTGTAAGTAATGACTATCTTATTAAGATGCAATATGTCTCGATTGACCCAGTACCTCAGTGTGCTAGTTATGTATGAGGTCGTGGGTTCTTACCGTCGGACAATGCGTGTCTAGGATTTTTCTAAAACTAATAGCGGGTCAAATTTTTCTTTTGGAAAATACTGCTTTAAAATTTAATTGTAGCATAAGTATGTACTAATGAGGTTTGGTTAGAAAATATCTGTTTCGTTTGGCGAGTTTTTAGTTTCACATCAGGAATATCATCTAGGATATAAGTAAACCAAATATATGTTTTTTAACCTGAAAACAACGTTAAGGTTTTCACGGAAAAAGCTCAAAAAAAGTCTGCTTAAGGCCGAAATTGGATCACTTCCGTAGAATGAGCTATTCTGATACATTTTTATTAAGTTACTATGGTAACAAACAAACTTACGACTTGCTTGATAGTAAACGGTCACCATAGCCTATTGATGCTTGGAACACCAGGTATCACCAGCGCATTTAAGACCCTGTTAAAAACTCCTTCCATCCTTTTTGATGAACTCAATGCTGTACATGTTAAACAGTTAATAGCTAATTTCTGGTAAAAATAATGGTGTAATTCTATATTTGAATTTGTGACAATCACAAGGATGTACTAATAATTTGATCAATTTTGTAAAGATATGAAGGACTTATGATCCATTTCCCTCCATTCGTATCTTACTATTCCTTAAAACTTTTAAATATAAAAAAAAAATTGAAAGTTACTCTTTCAGTGTGTTTGTTACCTACGACTAAACGGCTGAACTGACCTTTATGAAAATTGGTAAAAATAAAAAGTTTTTCAATTTCGAGCGAAACCACAGGGCGAAGGTTGTTGCAAATAAATAAAATTGGACAATTATTTAAAATAATTAAGAATAATAATAGAAGGTAACCGTTTTTCTGCGCATCGTAGTATCTTATATAGAGTGCCATTATTACATGAATCATAGTAATATTTGATGCGGTATCTCAAAATATTCTACCAGAACAATATTTAACAAAAACAGTAAGACGCAATTTGATTTAACGGCGACAGCTATTTATATACTAAGAACTTTTGACTCTAAAAAATTTGGAGAAAATAAAAATGAGCTTTACATGATCTTGAAATAAGCTCAGCCCCCTTATTCTGCTAATACAAACTTCGTCGGCGAGCCGCCGCACGGAGCCCTCGGAGAGCTTACCTCTCACGTGATTGCGTGGTTAGCGAAAGAGACAGAGCAAAGAGGCCGCGACGAAACATCCTCAAGTGTCTCTAGTGTCAATTTCCTTACAGAATCGAGCCCCCGATAGTGATTCGACCTTTACATAAAAATTATCATATCGAAAGCAAATCCATAACTTCTAATTGATATTGCAAACTATTATTAAAACCATTATATTTGTTTTACATCTGAGGATGCCAATGATGATGATTTTATTGATAAACTTTAAAATACAATATTGCATTTATCAAGCATCACTTGCAAGTTAAGGTGCTAGATCAACAATTTCTAAAGGCTGTTGTGCCAGCAGTATAATTAGTACTAACAGCCCTTATCATCCCACCGTAGTAACCCTCTCCCTTTCTCTATTTCTCTTGGTATCTACCTAAATGGTAAATGCGAATTTATTTAGGCAAAATCTAGACAAAATTTTTTTTTGAAACCGTATTTCGTCTTCTGCTAAATTTGAAATATTTGCATTTATAAGATTTTACAGCGAAAAAAGAAATTGGATCTACATTTTTGTTTTGCATAAATTAAAAAACTTCTATACAAAAGATGGCCCATTATCATCATTTTTAATTAACAAAAAGGCGTGTCATTAACTGCCAGTCATGACGTGTCTTCACGTCAATTGGTTGATGGGATAATTAGATGATAAAATGGATAAAAGTAATAAAGTATGTGCTTCGAAGATTAGGTCGTAAATAGTGTATATCATATGGTGTGGTTTATGAAAAAGTATGGTTAAGTGACACATTTCTTATTTTGGGGTATATTTTGTATTTGACCTTTAGTGAGCTTGAGTTTGTTTGGATGATCTAATTTATAGTAAACTAGCTGACTCGACAGACGTTGTCCTGTCTTAACAATGAATATTGAATTCGAATCTTCCGATTGAATCGACTGTGAAATGTGCAATAAGAAATTATAAATTATTTATTCTATCAATATAATTCCGACCCATGCCTCTATTTTAAACGATATTTGCAGCGCGCATTCTGTCAATCGCGCATAGAACATTTATACTCTCACCAATCGCGCCAACTGTCAAATGACTGACAATAATAAAAGTTTATATTGTCAAAAGCGCTAGTAAAGTGATTAAGTTTTCTTAAATTTTCTAATTTTTCACCCAACTTTATTATTTTTTTCATTCATAAGAACCATCTCCTGATAATGACAAACACAACAAAAAAATAATTAGTGAAATCGGTCAAGCCGTCCATGCGTGATGCCGTGACCAAGGGAAAGAGGGATTCATTTTTATATATATAGATTAATAAAAATAATATTATAAAGACCGGAGATTGTGAGGATAAATGGATGGATAGATGAATATTTGTTACTCTTTCATGCAAAAGCTAAAACGAATTTGCATGAAACTCTGTAGAAACATAGATTATAACTTAGATCAAAACAGGATACTGCATAATTCGTGAAATTGTAGCAACTCTCTGGAACACAGATGAAACCGTCGGGACAGCTAGTATGAAATAAAACAACTTATAAGATAACCAACTTACCAAATCACTGTCGAGTGGCAGCGAGCCCAGAATGCTGGTAGTATTGCACTTTTGTATGCAAGAGCTTCAACGTTGGCAAGGTATTTGCCAGCCTTCCGGTCACGCGACTGATGATCCAAAAAGATTCGCTGAAGCTCATAGGAAATATTAAATAGGTACATACCTATTCATACTCAAACTGGCCTTCAAAAAGCTTTTTAAAAATAAAAATAGTAAACCTAAACAACTTTTAATTTTATTTACCCTTGAACTCCCTATGCTCTAGGCCTTAGGTAATAAAGTCGCGGAAATGAATCTCCATACCTAAAGTTAGGTATATTAAAAACGCATTATGTTAGGTGTTCGTCAAAGATTAATTTTGATCATTCATCTCAATTGCCACATCCACCACTAACTTTAGCAACCCCATCTCAACTATCACTAACACAACAATTTTCCATTTCGCTACACACCCGCACATAGACAATTTAACCGTAGTCTACACAACTTGGCAGCGCTCAACCGTCCCATTCGCGAGTCTGGTGTATCCAAGCTTTACAGACTCTGTTCCCCCGTTCTAAGGCCGACGATTCTTTTTGTAGTGTGTACATAGCCTATAAATACGCACGCCGCTTGCATGCATACCGGCAGTCTTTTTTATCAAATCGTACTGTGTACATCAAAGTTCAAAAATGTTTACCAAAGTGTTTTTAGTTGTTATCGCGTTGACAGCTTCAACTGCGAGGGAAGATGTCGGTGTCAGATACGTTATGAGGTTATATGAAGATTGTCAAAGATCTGATGGGGTAGTACCGTGCTTGAAGAAGAAGGCGATTTTATTCTTTGATAGAGCAGCAAGGATGGATGCTATCCCTTTGATTGATGGTATTGAAGTTGTGAAGACTTCTGATGGCGATGTTACTCCTATTAGTGAGAATGAAATAGATGCAACCTTGCCACGAAACCTGGAAGACAAGGATGAAGCTTTAACTGAGATGTTATGGAACAGGATTGCGTCCTTTGCTAATTCGAGGACGATTCAATTATCTCTGCCGAAGATGTCTGGACAAGAGCTTAATAAGGGCGTCGAGGAAGGTAATTATGCATTACTTTCTGATTATGAAGAGACAGTAACGAGTTGAATACTGATTTAGGAACCAGTAGTAGCTTCAATAGATTTTACCTTTATAAGTGTCTTCTGAATAAATAGCATCAATGATGTTCAAAGCACTTGGTTAACAATGACATTACAGACTGTAATGAAAACAATGTCATTCAAATTTGCTGCTAAAAAGTATAAATATTATAAGAAGTACCTAATAGATAAAACTAACATATATGTAAACATGCTTACATATTCTTAACTATAAGAAAAGATAACAATCCCACGTGTTTGATTCATGCCAATAACAAATAATTTCAATTCTTTCCGGCGTTTATACGAAACGTGTATCTCAAAAATTCTTTACTTAATTGATTGATCAATACCGTATTGTAATCAACATAATACTCATTTACCTTTCATATTAGTTATATCATGGTAGTATTAACTCATTCATGAAGATCTAGGTCATGAATCAGTATGAATGCCTTACGTCTTCCACAGAATGGTAAATCGTAAGACGTAATCTTTTTAATACTGTCCTCCGCGGCTTGACCTGCGTTTATCAACATCATATGTAGCCTATAATTATCTACGAAAAATTCCGCGTCGAATGGTAGTAATCTCATCCCGATATGTTCAGTAGTTTTGAGGTGATGGTGCGTCAATAAAACCCTATTTTTCTTATAGATATAGCAGATAAAAACGAATTTTTGTACCCAATGCCTTCTTATACTATTTTTTCGATTGTGATGAAACTTTAGGGAGTTTTCTGCGTAATATGAAACTGCAAAATATCCTGTTACAAAAAAAAGTCGCATTACATCGCATGCTAGGAACAGCTAGTGGTAAAAATGATAAGCTGTCTGATATGTATGACCACTGAATTTTTATACCATCACATACATCATCTTCCTGTCTTATACATCTCAGTCAGCATAACATGCTCTCTCCTTATACTTCCGCCAGCCTGGACATATATTGCTACTAGGAAGTAGATAGCTTAAGAATCTATGAAAATATTCTACCTTAGTGCCAGGTATAGGTGCATTAGGTACATCATTTACTAAAATGGGATATAGGTTAACAAGTAGTCAAAACACATACTCAGCAATAAATATAAAGAACAATAACAAGAACTGTTACAACTTCACGCATATTTAACTTAAGGGTCCGTAGTTTAAATTTACATTTGCCCATGTAATTTGACGATGAATGAGCTATCTATGGGATTTAGAGCGAAAAACGCACACTTTTTTCTTGAAGTTGCTATGATATCCTTTGATATGTTAATTTTTCTGTGTGATAGTCTAGTGATAGTCTTATTAGGCAGGTACCTAAATAAGTTCATTTATCACTCCATTCGATGTCAAGGAATTTTCTTTTATCAGGTCTTCGTAGACCTATAAATCTACGGGATAATAATGAGAATTTAGATCCAATGATTGTAACTATATGTACCTGATTGCTTTTCTCTCTTATCACACAGACTGTTAGATTTGAAAGATCATTTGATATCTTGTGAAAATACTTTTTTCTAGCTAAAACATTATTACTAGCTTTCACTATGCAATAAAATATGCAAATGTCACATTAAGAGCTCACAACACCACATGCGATTATGTTTCACGTGATCATAACAGTAACAATATATTAAATCGTATCAATTCGTGTAATAGTGCAGCTTCTGCTAATGTTCAGTGAAACCTCAAAAGCATGTTGCTATAAAGCTGCTTATAGCAATCGGTTAAATTATATGGTCATTTGCAACGTTCTTTGTCCAGCTTTGCAAGTAAGTGCATTTTCTAGTAACTGTTGTAAGATTTCTATCATATGATGGACTTCAAAATCTAGGGGAGCGAGAGTGTCTATAATAACGACAAGATCATTGTCTTTTATATCATGAATAGTCATATCATCTCAATCTTAATCATCATCTTCAGTGATGTCTAATTCATGAATATCTATCTCCAAAGGTTTTCTCTTCTATGTGCAAAGCTAGCATGCGTGGTTCTGGTTCATGTCGAGCTTTAACAGAATTTACGTACTTATTCACATACCCTTTATAATGTTTTGGAAAAAAAAATTTACAATCCATTCATTTTACTCTTATGCCTCTTGTAAAATGAACCTCCTGCAAAAGTTATTACTGATTAGACTCTGTGCTAATCTTTCTTATGTCATTATCAAGATCATACTTGCTTCTTAATCGTAATTTTTTATCTCTTTCCACCAATATGGTCTAGTGGGTACTCCAGGATGTAGAACCGATTCGAAATACTAGAATACCTATATAACTTCACATAAGATTAACGAAATTTTTGTTTTTCTAATAGGGCCAGACCCCTCTTGAAAAATAACTACTTTTACTACCAAATTACTTTTGATAATATTTCAGCTTTAATTGATCGTAAGAAGATAAAAATAGAAAACCAACTTTCCTACATAATATTTATTCTCATTGAACAATTAAGTTTAATATCACGATTAAGATTGTTAAAAGCATATTTTATCTTCACAATTTTCATACAAATGATACTTTCTCTGTTTCCTCGTGATCAGTAATGATTGTTTGTTTATTGCTACAAACGACTATGACCTTATGACTTTATGACACTTTTATAGCTATTTCTGCTTGAAAAGTATTACAACTAACGATTATAGCTATTACACGTACATAATGATAGAGTTCTTTTTTCAATGAACTAGCATTGCATTCATTGGATACATTTTTTTAAATTTAAACATTACTGTTTACTAAAAATATTGTAATGTGTAGAAAAACTTATGTTCACCTAAAATATTTTCAATTCCAATCAATCAGAATGTCTCGATGTATGCTATATTAAGAACAATCATTAACATCGTCTCGCCTCGTCCTTTTAAGGGCTATTTTATTATCTATTTAAATCCAGTGGAATCTCCTCTTTCTGACTCATATCTTCAATTTCATACTAATTTGCTTCTTCAGCTAAGATATGTTAGAGTATATATTTAGAAACAATCTTTCTAATATAATAAATGCGAAAGTTTGTGGGTATAGATGTTTGTTACTCTTTCACGCAAAAACTACCGAATGGATTTGGATGAACCTTAGCATATATATAGAGTATGCCCTGGAATAACACATAGGCTACTTTTTATTCCGGGAAAATGTAATATCCCTTGGGATCGCGGGTGAAACTGCAGGGAACAGCAATAAATCTATGATGAAATTTGAATTCACGATGATTGAAAATTACTACAGCTAGTCTGTCATCGGTAATTATTTATCATTTCCCTTATTTTACCCAATGACTTGAAAAATCAGTTATTATTTTAATGATATTTGCGTTTAATTAATTGACGAGGAACTAAACGAGTATATATGGAATTTTGTAAAAAAAATACAAGTTTTAATTAGTGGACGGTATTTAAATGATTTCGACGAAAGTTACATCGCACGCGCCTACTTATTGTTGTTTTTTTTACACGATTGCATGTGTATATTTCATTTATAATGTGTAGTTAGCGTCAAAATTAATTGAAATAGATGTTATTTTCCTCTTTGAGACCAACCGTAATGTTTTTTTTGTTTTGTCAAACAAATTTTTTTTGCTACTTATAATAGTGTTTCCCCACATCTCACTTTGATAAGATATGATGTGTCTGATGGTAAATGGTTACTGTCGCCTAATACTTATATCTATATATATAAAAACTAATGTTTTATGTTTGTATGCCTTCTTATAGAATATATCCTATTACGATAAAACTTTAGTGTGTTGTTCTACGAACGCCTGTGTTCTTGACAAAAAATGTCGCATAGCAACGCATGTTGGAAACGGCTAATATATTTATAATCTCTCAAATATGACTGCTGATACACACCGGTAGGTATTAAAGAGTACCATGCATCATATCAATATAATAGGGTATCGGACTGCGTTGTCAAATCAGTTACTTTTTATCATCTGTCAAAACGCAAATTTTCTATGCAAAATGTACTGAGTACGAACATAATCATCATTTTTCATATTCAATTTCTGTACTTTTTTTATATTGTTTTATTATTATAAAATTTCCTATAATCGCAAAAATAAAATTGAAAGATATTTATATGGGTGTTTTGAGACACTCTTTTTGATGAATAATTCTTAATTTAATTTTAATACAGTCCGCTACCCTATTATATAATTTAATATTTGTACACTAGATTTCGTCCCGCAGAATCACCTGCTTACCCGAAGGATCTCATGCGTCCTGGAACTATAACATAGCCTTTGTCACTCGGTTGCACAATGTGCAATTTTATATCAATGAAAGACTTATTGTAATCCGATGGATAGTTTTAGAGATAACCTGCATCCGAACATATAAGCTTTTCCTATTTTCTAATATTTACTAATATTGTATATCATTAAAACTATCAAATTGACTATAAATCCAAGAAATGACTAGATAGATGTAGATACTTGGAGAGCTTATCGCAAATATGTATCTTTTATAAAACCTATGCAAATCTACATTCCAGGTCGAGGAAAGATGAAGAAAATGATGGGGATGATGATGATGGGAGCTGCTATGAAGATGGTTGCCATGGTACCACTAGCCATTGCTGGTCTGTTCATCCTGGCTGGAAAAGCCTTAATAGTATCTAAGGTATTGTTTTGTTTATTTTTTATTATTTCAACCTCCTTATGCAGGTTTCAAAATATTACGTGTTATACCAGGAGGTATATTCTCTTTCTCCGAAACGAAACATCGCCAACGAATGAAATTTCGGATTCAATTGAGAATTTTCGAAATTAACAGTGTATATCACGTGACTTTCGTCAATCTGTGGTTAAAATTTCGAACAATTGTCTGTCAAATTAAAATTTTTGATACAGTGAATTAGAGAAGGTTTAGATGATATCGTCAAAAAGATTTCATCCGTACAGAGTTTCAGATCGACTGGAACCGTGGTAGGAAAGTGCATGAAATTTCGATCGAAACTTCGTTTATCGTTGAATAAGAGGGAAGTTATATATTGAAATCAAATATTGCGCCATGATTCTCATTTCTAAGAAGGGTACATCTCTCTGTGGAATTTATTTATTATTATGCTACTTTAAAAATATAAATATTTTTCATAATAAAAATTTACTCAGCAGAAAATTTTCTAATACATGTAAAAATACTGAGATAATTCAGTAGCGAGACGTTGAAAACAATAAGAACATGTCTATTTGCAATTTACGGTTATTAAGACTTAATAACAACTTAAACATCATTCATTATAAAGCACACATAAGTTGCGTGCATAAAAACATAATAGAGAGATGTCTATGATAAATTAGCTAATTACCAACATAGTTGTCATTACTTCGTAATAGATGAGAGATAATATAAAAGTAATGATATCACAGAAAATTCTCAGTAACATCTTATGAAAAGCTATTTTATAATACTTTCGTTTTATACATAACTGTGCGTTTAAAAATAAAAAATAAATTTTAAGATAGTCCAGGCCAAAATCCTAGAATTTTAAATACTTTTTAGGACTTTGATATACACGATTATATCATAAGAACATTTAAATTTTTAAAAGATTTATCCAAATATTTTTGCCTGCTTGCCACATTTTGCTTAGAATAATAACTTCATTGTGCATATGTCCAAAGAGGAGGTCTATTCAAAGGGGGAGGCCTATTTTCAGCAGTGGACATCCTTGGACTGATATGATGATGATGATGATGTGCATAGGTTTGGGTTGAGATACAGAAAATAATGAGCATGAAATCATTAGAGATTGATGTAGGCAGTATAGCAACCAAGCAGTAGGATTTAAAGAAACATTTATCCGATTACAAATTATACACGTAAATTAGTCACAATAATAAGCACTCTCATATCCCATTCAAATTGAGTCTCGTGGCTTTCTACACCATAGATATAAATAAGAAACAATACCAGATACGACAGGAGAGAAAATGTATAATTAGAGATATTAATTACTCACCAACCATTGGCAAGTGAACCTTTATCTATTGTTGTGCATAGTTCACAAAGAGTCGTGAGAACAATTCTATTAGGTTAAAGCATGAGACTGGCATATCTGTACTTGCGTACGTCTCTGATCTATGTCAAGATAACTCCTATGATCTACATTCCTCGTTTCTTAACCCTTTGATACGTTATCCAGCATTCTTAACGAGACCAAAATTTTCTTTTACATTTTTCTCTAATTAACCTTCTAAATCAACATTACTGTAAAATTTCACATTCTTCATCACGTTTATAACTGTCGTTGTTCCTACGTGCTACCTGTTCTATTGTTCAATTATTTTTGACATCGCAATTTTGGTCTTTTAAGTATCTCACTTGACCTTTATTAAGAATAATAATGAAAGTTTGATGAGTACCATCACATTTCTTCTTGTTGTTATTATAAGAATATCGTGTGCGTTAAACCAGTGGTTATCTAAGGGTCAGCGAGCAATAATGTTTTTTTACCATCACTCCATCCGTCGTTACTTCGTGACTTACTTGTCAATGCGATTTCTCTACTTTAATGCCATCATTAGCTTTGTATGTAGCCAAAATTATGGTTCCCATAGCTTTTTAAAGACTAACCTTTGCTGAGTCTTCTGAATTTGTGTTTTCTTTATGTTATTTGATTTCTTTTGAATGTTACTTAACAATATGGCAACTCGCAGTTGTAACACTTGTTTTAAATGCATTTTCAAAGCAGGCGGTAACTACAATAGCTTTGACCTTCATCAGTGCCCTCGGCGGGTCTAAACTGAAACCAGTTTTGAATTTGAAAGAAAATATTTTATTTATAATCTCAGCAAGATAAAGTTTTTTTATCCAATGTCTATGAGTATCATTGTTGTATAGTACTTATACAAGATGCAAGTAAAAGTTTTGACAGATAATGCCAAGAAGGCCACTGGCAAAGTTAAGCATAGTGACACAGATACAAAATGATACCTTATTCTTGCCGCCAGAGGTTTAAAGCTAGACTTATAAACTGTGGTTAATGCCAAGGTACCGGTTAGGTAAAGTCTGCAAGTAAAAATTTGGAAAGAGAAAAATATTAACTAACAATATTTTTTATTCGGTACAATTCTGGTAAGCAAATGATTTTTTTTTAATTAATAGGTTATAAGGCAAAAGGAATGTTTATTTAACACTCGATAAATTTTTCTGACTATTCAAATATAACCAGTCCTTAGTAACCATAGTGATGAAATTATTTCATATTTGCACAAATTGTTTTGGCTCTGAGAAAATAAAAGTTACATAAATGATAAAATCATTAAAAGTTGGTGTCTGAAACTGAATGTAACTAAAATCCAGAAAATTCTTGTGACCAACATGTGTGTGTCTCTTCAAATTTCTATTTTTTTAAAGTATACAAAAAAAAATAGAAATATCCTCTTTAGGGGAAGTTGCTACGCCAACGCTACTAGTATTAAAGATATTCCATTAAAGATAGAAAGGAAGGTTGTTCTGTTTTATATCTGGTACACTAAAGACACGTTCTAAGTTTGCCTACTTTACACCCTCAGCCCAGTAAATGGAGTATCTGATGAAAGTATTTCAATTGAATTACGGCTCATTATAAATAAAGCATACCGTAGATTTAAGTATTTATTTAGAATGATGTATCTACTTATATCCGGACGTAGCATAAATATTGGAAAATAACATTAAAGTGAGCATACGAATGACAAGATTCCAAGAAGCAGAAGGTGAAATCACAACAAGAAGACACATAAAAAGTCAGAGTTAGAAGTAATAGAGGTCTTAGTGTAAATTTCACCCGGGGATGTGTTTCCCATTTCTGCCGTGAAGCAATAGTCCACTTGTATTACTGTTTTGGTTAGAAAGGTCATGAGACTTACCAATTTCATGTCTCAGGGTCGATAATGCTTTAGAAATTCCCCTGGTATAGGAAATGTTCTTCGGTAGCGGTGAGCACTTACCATCAGGTGGACTATCTACTAACATGTAACTTATTTAAAGGTTTTAGTAGGCGATAGTAATTCGTTATAAGCCATGATCCCAAAATGTTTTGATGAAAGAAAATAATCGTAAGTCCTAAAGAGAAAACTAGGAATTAAAAGAGTGACATGTTGAATCGCAACAAAATACATTTTCCAAAGCAAAACCAAAACCAATCATAGATACGACACGACGCATCATACGCCACCGACCTGCATTGCATATGACACGTGATCCCAATGACGATGACATTGATTTATGCAGCACAATTAACAAGAAATCAACAATAATGAGAAACTAATCGCTAGCAGTGTATGATGGGAAATATTTTTTGCTTACATTGAAATCGATTATAATGGGCCGGACGTGTATACTCTTTGATCTTTGCCTTTGACCTGGTAATACATTCTCTTGAGGATGAACTAGAAATGTTATAATGGAGGTTTTAGTATTCCGCGGTGGTTAAGTTTTTTAAAATGACAAAATGTCCCTTATTGTGTCTCTTGCCGATTCATTTTAATTTAAGGCTGAGTTTTAAAGGGGTTGAATCCTCAAAAGACCTTCAAGTCAAAGCTTTTAAAGTTATGCTTTTCTTGGGCCTAGAGAAATGGATTTGAATTAGGTGTTTTGTCGTTAGGATTCTCTGTTTTTCGCCTTTGTAATTATTTCACACTTAAACATAATGATACCCATTAAATAATAAATAAATAAAATAATAATAAATATCCTGGGACATTCTTTACACACGGCCATCTGGTCCCAAACTAAGCAGAGCTTGTACTATGGAAACCAGATATCTTAATTTTTTTTTTTTCAATACATATTTAATATTAATACATATTTATAAATACATATTTACACCCAGACACAGAACAAACAGACATGTTCATGCACACAAATGTTTGTCCTGGGTGGGATCCAACCCGCGACCTTCGGTTTGGCAGTCAGAGCGTTAACCACCAAGCCAAGTGGCCAGCCATTGGAGCAAATATTTTCATCCGACAGATCAAAACTTATACGTGGTACAGTTTAACTCTGAAACAGTGTTTAATGCCTTCGTAGGCTTCGTTTAGCATTAATATATATTTTAAAAACTCAATCATTGGTAACGATACCATTATCTTCATCTTCGTTGGATCTCTGGATGGAAGTCCAGAGTCCACAGAAAATAAATATATAATAATTAGATGGGAATCTAATTAGACTAAATTCAAAACCCTAATTACCTTTTGAATGCTTGACGGACTAGTTAGAGTGATGGTTAGCTACTTGACTATTCGATTCCAACCCAAGACAAATATTTGTGTACGGGAACATGTCTTGTTTGTTCCATGTTCTTGTGTAAAAATATATTTTTAAGAATTTAGATAGAAATCGTATGGATATTAGGTATCTTGTCTCTAAAGTATATAAGCTCTGCTTAGTTTCAGATCAGAGTTTCTAACCGCGTGTAAAGTATGATCCAGGATATAAATTATTATTTAAGCTTAAGTCTATAGAAACTCCATTCAAACCTTTCAGTTTGTTAAATTATATTTAGGTAACAACTTAATCTCATCATGGAAAGTTTCTGATACTCGTACTCTGTTCTCAACAACTCAATTTAATTCAAAGATTGCCGTCCCATTATAATGTGAAATTTAAGGGCATATACATATACTAAGTCACCGTCTCTCCTATTCCTGTAGAAAGCTTTAAACTACGACAGATTACTCAAAGTACTGCATGTAATGATCGTAGCCTAGATGTTTGCGATGTCTAGGCAATTACCTCAAAGGAACGTCTGATTATAATTAGAGGGCTGTTGATGGCATCTTCATTCATTAGATTTTTATTGAGCATAGCGCTCCGACTTCTCTTGACTGAAATAATAAAATTAATCATATATACAAACTTTAGCAAAGCGTTATTTGAAATAATGGTGAAATCCGCTTCAAAATTTATACTGAGGTTTAAAAGAACTAAGCGCACAAATAGACAGATAGCGATTATGCTTTTCAACGATTCATATCTTTCTTACTGTATGTGTTTGTTTATTCCAGATGATCCAAAGCTCATTTGTACTTAAACGTTTTTTTTATCAATTATAAATCGCGGCTTCATCGGCTTAATTTGTCTCCCTATCACAGGCTCCGCATGTACTATACTACACCAAGATCGGTCCAGCTGTGAAGTCGTAGAAACAGATAAAACGAGTTACTTTCGCATTCATAATAGATATGAATTTGAGCGCGGTTACTGAAATATTCTAAACATGTCCAATAATACCTTCCCTCTAACATGTTTCTGCCACAATCATCACGAATAAAATACTCAGTATTCATAGAGAACTGATACTTTTGAATATTATATTTTTCGAGTAGTAGAGCTTTTAGTGCAGAGTTTGTCCGGGGAAGTACTACCACCTTACCCATTTCTGCCGTGAAGCAGTAGTGGACTAGTATTACTGTGTTTCGGTTAGAAAGGTAAGGGGGCCGGTGAAATTACAGGCACATGAGACTAAACAACTTCACGTCTCAGGGTCGACAACGCATTGGCGATGCCCCTAGTGCTGCAAATGTCCATAGGCGGCGGTGACCAATTACCATCAGGTGGACCGTCCGCTTGTTTGTCGGCCCATGTATAACACAAAAAAAAATATTTGCTATTAAATTAACCCATATGAAGAGTTATAATGGGTAATAGGTTTTACCTACCATTCGGAACTGCCATATAAAGTCTTTATTACACACACACAAACATTAGCCTTTCTTTATGTAGATAGACTTTTGTAACCTCGTATAACACAAATCATTTTTACAAATGTTTTTTTTAAATAATACAAATAATAATAAACGAATAAAAAAAAATGTATTCAATAAATAGATAGCTGATACTGACCAATTCATTTGCCAAATAATCTTATAACTTATCTTCTAACTATTATAACAACTCTTTAGATAAACTAACCTACCTTTTTAAATGTGTGCTCTAGTAGTTCTTAAATGTCTTTAGGTAGTTTAAATTATAAGATAAGGTAAGATTTATAAAGCGTCGTGTGTAAGTTTACGACATTCCTTGCTTTCTTGTAACCTGTGACCTAGGAAATTCTTGCCTTCAGATTCTAGCTCCCCGTAGGTAATACTTTCTAGTGATTAAGTCGCGTACATACAAGTCTTGGCAACAGTTAATTTATCTTTAAAGTAATCAGTATTTTTATTATTTAAGTTGGGTTTAAATCTAACCTTAAACGAAAGCTTTGTTCGATTGTTGATGGATAAATTTGACAACGCATTTTACGCAGATGAAGTTATCTATATATTTTATATGTATAAAAATTTTCCTCCGCGGATTCACCCACGTTCCCGAGGGATGTTTAATTTTCCCGGGATAAAAAGTATGCTATTCCAGGCTCAAATATTCTATGCCAAATTTCATTTCAGCCGTTCTGGCGTGATTGACTCACAAGCATCCATTCATCCAAACTTGTTGGTAGTCTTAATTAAAAATGGCATACTAAGCTTAGATAATCAACCAAACTTTTGGCCATATTTACATCATAAAACGAACAGGTGACAGGGCAGTTGCCTTGTAGGTTAGATATCGTGATTGCCACGCTACAGGTCGTAGGTTGGAGTCCTATGCAGGACCAACATTTGTGTGTTCGAACCTCTTATTCTGTAACTGGGTGTAAATATATACATATGTATATATATAAGTATTTATTTAAAAAGTAATATATGTAAATAAATAATAAATAAATAAATATCCTGGGACATTCTTTACACACGGCCATCTGATCCCAAACTAAGCAGAGCTTGTACTATGGAAACCAGATAACTGATATACTACATATACTCCTTTTTGTTTTTTCTTTCTAAATACATACTTATATAGATATTTACACCCAGATACAGAACAAACAGACATGTTCATGCACACAAATGTTTGTTTTGGGTGGGAATCGAACCCGCGACCTTCGGTTTGGCAGTCAGAGCGTTAACCACCAAGCCAACTGGCCTGTCATATGTAGTATGTCAGTTATCTGATTGTAATAGTACAAGCAGTGCAAGTTCTGTTTATTTTGTGATTATTTATCGGTTTATTCTAACGTTAGAAACTAAACAAACGTAACAAATAATTTATGCTTATTTGCTTGTGGTACAATTTTTATCACAGTCATTCTAATCATATTATAACAAAATAATGTTTTATTTTCATAATTGAAGTAGAAGAAATGAAGATAAAAGTTTAATACCAAGTAAACAAAACGTAGCCTTGTATTACTGAGAAAGAACCATGTAAGTAAAGATAGGCAGAGAAAAACGCATAACTCAGTTATAAGAATCCATGGATGGATGGATCTAGGATGAAACCAACATATCTAAATACTTATTAATATCCTGGGACATTCTCTACGGCCATCTGATCCCATTCTAAGCAGAGCTGGTACTATGAAAACCATAAAACTGATCTACCATATATACCTTGTATATTTCTCTTGCTAATACATTCTTATATTTTTTCATGCACACTTTTATTGAGAATCGAACCTACGAAGCGTAGCAGTTAGAGTCTAACCACCAAGCCAACTGGCTCTTGAATCAGATCATTCTATTTCACTTAAACTCTAAGGTATTATTTTTACAAGATTCAGTCTATGGTCATAAAGTGCAACACACACAATCTTAAAAACGATGTGTTAGTGCATTTACGTGCAACGTGCAATGTGTAGGAAAAATATCCCAGGACATTCTTCACACGTGGTTACCTGATCCCAAATTATGCAGAGTGTACTGCTTGTACTATGGCTACCAGGTAACTGATATACTACAAATACCACTTTCAAATACATAATTGTACAACGTGTTACAAAATACCCCGTAAAATATAATTAATTATCAAAGTCAACAACCCTATTAAGCTGTCATGTCAGGGAAACAGATTATTTAACAGGCGTACGTACCTATTTGACCTTATGATTGTCTACTTTAATAGCTACGTTAATAATTTTTACACACGGCCATCTGATCTACTACGCAGAGCTTGTTCTATGGAAACCTGATAACTACATGATAAACTACATTCTAAAATACATATTTACACCCAGATACAAAACAAACAGACATGTTCATGCCCACAAATGTTTGTCCCGGGTGGAAATCGAACCCACGACCTCCAGGGTCTCTAACCACCAAGCCAACTGGCCTAAAACAATAAACAACTTCCTAACCTAGTATTCCAATTACCTAAAAAACCAAGAAGTGATTAGACTTATTGGAAGCAGAGCGGAAGGCTGAAAGTACCCACACGCTATATCTGGCCTATATTTTATAGAACACGTAAAATGTATGAGATACTGTAGCGACGATTTATATACGAAGGTCGATTCAAAATTGTGTTGTAGCACTCTAAAAAGCAGTAATTTATGAAGATATTACTTTTTAAATACTTCATATAATACTAGAAATCCGCCCTGGCTTTGCTTTAGTGATAATATTAATATTTTAAACAACGCCTTTCGGAAGAAATTCTCTGAATGATTGCGAGAACCAAACCTATCTTAAAAAGTGTAACCGGACAGATGGACAGAAATAATTACATTCAATAATACAATTTAGAGATGTGACAAATAATTTGTGTCTATATTGTAGTAGAGACACAACCAGAGTCATCTTAATTTTTTATTTAGTCAAAGTGGATAAACACACGGATTTTAGAGTAGTAGACCTCTTAGTGCAGAGTTCGTCGGGGGAAGTACTACCACCTTACCCATTTCTGACGTGAAGCAGTAGTGCACTTGTATTACTGTGTTTCGGTTAGACAGGTAAGGCGGTCGGAGAAATTACAGGCACATGAGACTTAACAACTTCACGTCTCAGGGTCGACAACGCATTGGCGATGCCCCTAGTGTAGCAAATGTCCATAGGCGGCGGTGATCACTTACCATCAGGTGGACTGTCTGCTTGTTTGTCGGCCCAAGTAGTAAAGAATTGAGATGTGAAAAATAATTTGTCTATATTATTTTAGAGACACACTCCAAAAACTTTCTTATTTATTATCTATCCCCCAATAATTTACATAAATTCCTGTATAAGATATCCTACTAGAAGTAGGCTAAAGTTGTTAGTGAAAACCTTCTCCATAAAGGTATGTAACATCATACAAAATCTGAGTTGATAATATTGACTTTTATTCAACAAGTCATCAGTGAGTTTAAACTGGTATACATTGTTCTCAATTGTTTTCAATAAACAATGAACGACTGATGAAATAAGTACAGTACATTATTTGATTCTCAAAGAGCCACAAAGGACAGGCCAATTGGCTTGGTGCCTTGACTCGACTGCTAATTCGCAGGTCGCGGGTTCGATTCCCACCCAGAACAAACATTTGTGTGCATGAACATGTCTGTTTGTTTTATGTCTGGGTGTAAATATCTATATAAGTATGTATTTACAAAAAACAAGTAGTATATGTAATATATTAGTTATTTGGTTTCCATAGTACAAGCTCTGCTTAGTTTGGGATCAGATGGCCGTGTCTAAAGACTGTCCCAGGATATGTATTATTATAATAAAAACCTTTCAAATGCGCAAGTTTTTGAGGATGGAAGTATGGATTTTTTACTCTGTCACGCAAAGAATAATAAACGGATTGGGATGAAATTTATCACGTAGATAGTTTATAGGTTGGATTAACCATATAGACTATATTTATTTTAGGAAATTGTAATATCTCTCGGGAATGCAGGAGGAACCATGGGGGATAGCTAGTAAAAAAATACCCAGGTAGTTCTTATTTAAAAATAATGCACATAAGTACCATAGGTAACGCATCTCGGAACACTTATACTAGTAAGTTATAAAAGACATGGATTCAATTGTGACTTCAATCACGAAGCGTTGTAAAGGCTAATCCAGTAGATACAAAAATGTTTCACTGTCAATCGAGATTTGGTTCGATAAGCAATTTCAAAGGCATGTGATGTTTACCAATTCAAGCTGAATTCACAATTTTTGTTGTATGGGAAATTTATTGTCATGACATAACTCAGTATAAGGACCTATTGCTTGAGCAATTTTATTAATGATAAGCTGTCCCCGCGGTTTCACCCGCGTTCCCGAGGGATGTAACATATTCCCGGCACAAAAAGTATCCCATATTACTTCTAATACCTACATGAATATGTGTACAAAGTTTCATGATGATCGGTTAAGTAGTTTCCGCGTGAAAGCGTAACAAAAAAACTTACATTCACATTTATAATATTAGTAGGGATAATACCTACTTACCAGGAAAAATCGTAATAGGTTTCATTTGAGTAAAAATTTGAATTTAAATATTTTATTAAATCCAAATTCTGTATAAAATCGTCAATTATTATGAAAAGGACCATATAATAAATGAAATAGTACAGAATGAAGGGCCAGTTGGCTTGGTGGCTAGAAAACCTATCTGCCATGCCACATGGTAGGTAGTGGGTTCGAATCCCACTCTGGACAAACATCTGTGTATATAAATATATGTGTTTTCTTTGTGTCTAAGTCTACATATCGATATATAAGTATGTATTTTGAAGAAACAGTAGTATATCAGTTACATGGTTTTCATAGTACAAGCTCTGCTTACTAAAGTGTTTAAAAGTAAGTGTCAGTGTGTAAATGTGCCAGGATATTTATTTATTTATAACTAGCTACCGCCCCACGGCTTCGCTCGCATAATATTTGGTACAACGGAGCACGTCTCTTTCCGTAACATAAGCTACGCGTGTGACAAAACATACTTGTTTTATATCGTGACCTGATTAAGCTGATGATAAGCTTCGATAAACTATTAAATAACTAGAAACCACATTTCCCACTTCATAACAAAAACACAATTAAAATGTATTCAAGTGTTCGCTTATCAAATACCTACTTAACATTCATTGAGCACTCATGTTAGTATTCATTGTGAACTCTATAGTCATAGAAATTAAGATCAAAATGCCTTACTAGGTAAAGCAAAGGAATTTAATAAACTGTATTACGTACAATAACGACCTTCGATGGACCATTTTCGTTCCTCTACATTTGGTTTACGCATTCTAATAAACAAAAGTATTGCCAGTGTAGCAAAACTTTCCTATTTATTTGGGAAAAATATCGTGCCATTGTTGTTATTTTTTATTGTATCAGCACAAGTATAATACTTTTGTCCATCTGCATATCCGCATTATGCTTAACACACCCAGTTTATTTTTTAAAGTTTATAAATTTACTAGCTGTCCCCCGCGGCTTTACCCGCGTTCCCGTGGGATGTCACATGTATTATACATAAAAACCTTCCTCTTCAATCACTATATCTATTAAAAAAAACGCATCAAAATCCGTTGCGTAGTTTTAAAGATTTAAGCATACATAGGGATATAGGGACAGAGAAAGCGAATTTGTTTTATACTATGTAGTGATAAGTTTATGATTGATTTAAATTACTTAGCCTACCTAGGCTAGATTGTAGTATAATTAGGCGATATAATACATGTATTTTAAATCCTAAAATATAAAAAAATGAATGAGTAACCCTTGTAGCGAAATGATTTGGCTTGTTTATGCAGTATAAATGCATCTTTTTATATATTTTTGCAAAATTGTTTTATAGTTTGTTCCATTATCCATTTGGAAAAATCTATTATATGATTTCCAAAATGAGAATCGTTATTGTGTTAATTACTCGATACATTATTTGTATTACGATTCTGCATAACCAATGACTTTAGGCATTATTTAAGCAAAACCTCCTTTTATTATTTTACAAAACCTGCAACTGAAAAACAAAACACTGGGAAAAATATTTTCCGCTCCTGGCATTATTGTTCTACAACCGGCAGTCATGCTATTGCAGTGCGCCATACCACCCGCTCTCATTCAAGAATCCAATATCGTATATATTTTTTAAAGTTTATTACCTCCGTCGTTTCAAGTAAATCTCGTGCGGCTCGTGTTTTCATTCCTAGCCGCTCGAGATTTACTTCGATCGATGGTGTAACACTCGTCAGTGAGTTAGAAGCTCGTGGTAATGTTTTCATACATATTTTTCAGTTTTTAAAGGGATTACTCTAACTTTGAAGTGATGATAGCTCAATTGGCGGTGCTAGATACTGTCGTGAAGGTTGGTTTTAGTTCAACAGAGATGATGAATGAAAATATCATGGTAGGAGAGTTTATGAACCGTTTAGTATCTCCCTAGCAACTACGGTAGTATTTTGTGATATAGGAATCCGGTACTTAGGCATAAGGTGCTTAAGAATCAGCTTCCTTCTTGATGTCAGGATTAGGCCTCATCATTATATAATATATTAGTTATTCAATTTAATTTAAATCATTTGACTTTATGAAAATTATGTCAAATGTCAAAAATGACCACAAAGCGTATCCAAAAAGATTTTAATACGTTAAAAACACCAATAAGATTAACCTTAAAAAAAATACAATAGAACAAAAAATCGATTTGGAATCATATTAATGAATACAAATGCAAAACTTGATTTCTTTATCACGCCTCAATAGTTAAACGAATCGTAATGAATGGCGGCAGAAAGATTAATCGTTTCGTAGACACTGATCCCCCTTCCTAATACACCATTACTCTGGAATTAACTTCAATATTACGCACTATCAGTCATTCGAAAAAGAACTCTAAAACTTTATCATTGACAGTAAAGTATTAGTTACCATGTAACAACCTGGAATGAAAAACAAAAATTGTCAACAACTGGCACTTCTGTTTTACAATATAAGTAACTTCGAAATGACATTACAGGTATATTAGTGATAGAGAAGAGATGTTTAAAAAAGTCATCATCTCTGCATCTCGTCTAATAATTTTAGAGGCAAACTGAGAACTGTCTTAATTAAAATCATCAGCCGTTTCGAAAGGTCAAGGAATTCATCAATATTGGGGCAGTTATCTTTGTAATTAGACACACGCTTTTATCCTCTTCCCTATACCACCATTTTTCTGGAATTCACTTCAATATTATTTGACGGGCCAGTTGGCTTGGTGGTTAGAGACCCAGACGTCACACCACAAGTCGAAGGCTCTATTCCCAACCAGGAAAAACATTTGCATGTAGAAACATGTCTGTTTGTAATGTGTCCGTATGAAATCTATATAAGTATGTACTAAGAAGAAAACACAGAAATAGTACCCAAAGTACAAAGTCTGGTTAGTTTGGAATTAGATGGCCGTATGTAAAGAATTTTCTCTAAATATAGTTGTCTGAGCTAATATATAATTTCTACTGTTTCAGATTGCTCTACTCCTTGCCGGCATCATCGCTCTCAAGAAACTGATGTCCCAGAAGGGTGGCGGCGGCGGCGGTGGTGGCCACAGCAGCGGCCATGAGAGTCACGGGTGGTCCTCCGGAGGCAGTAGCGGCGGCTATGATCGTAGGGCGTACAATGACGTCTCCGATCTAGCATATTCCGCGTATACTAAAAATAATTAAGCTGTTTAGATACTGGTAGCAAAAAATTTATTATAAAGTGTCCGATTTGAAATTCTGTTAATCAAGAACTAGGGTTCTAATTCCTGAGATAAATTTCTCAAGAATGATATCGAGTCATAACTCGAAATTGAAATTGTCTAGTTTATACACTATTTATTTGAAGCTGATACATAAGAATTTGGTTTAATTTATTTTTTATTTTATTCTTTAAGGCCTTGCAAATAATAGGTACATTTAGAATAAATAATTGTCCTACACTTAATGACAATTTACAGTACTTTTTATTAAAAGTTCTTTATTTATTCTAGGCTTAAGTCTCGACTGTTTATAGAAAGATAAATAATTTATTTTACAAAGTGTTGCAGAGTTATATTATTTTGTGCCTGAATACTCATTAGTTTTATTATTTATATACAAATGTCTTGTTTTATTTATATTGATGATTATTAGAATAAATTATTTTGTTTAATTTTGACTAAATTCTTCTTTTTTTCCTAATTTAATGTAATATTAATAGAAAATCGAAAAGCGGTATCGAACATACCGCCGCAAGAATAATTGATAATATTTTACAACAGTATGCCCTACGTCTCCAACGTCGTCCTACTAAAATGTCCTACGTCGTCAACCTACCCTAACTTATAACTGCGAAATGAGTTTCTTTTTTGTAAGGGATGAAAGTGTTCATGGCCTTTGTACCCCTACACGGACAATAAATGCAAATGTGTTTGTTATCTCATAACGCCTCAAGGGCACGATCAATCATGAAGAAATTTGGCATGCACATAGCTAATAGCATGGAGAGGGCCATTGGATACTACTAATTCGAAGAATGCATTGAATCCCACGGGAGGGTGGGTAAAACCGCGTGGCGATAGCTAGTCACAAAATCAATTAAGTAGTGTCAAATAACCTAGTGCAGTAAACCTAGACTTATCACACGTAAACTGTTACACAAATACTGTTGTGTAACAGGATTGACACCTTTAACAAAAGAACTACTGGGGCTTCGATAGAAAGGGCATAATGCTGTCAACAGCATACCAACTGCCAACTGCAGTTCCAATGCAGTTATTTATGTATTCAGTAGAACTATATCAATATTTCCATCTATTTGAATGTTACATGTTGATTACTTTTACAGCGAAACGTGGCAGCTCAGGAAAGTTTTATGCAAACATTTTGGGTAATAATATTTTTCGAGGTATTTTCAAGGTTTGTTGTTTCTAGACGGTTTCGTATTAGATAATTATGAATCACTGTTTCACTTACTATTTCCCATAATTGACAGTTATTCAAAATTATGAATAAAAAGTTTTCAAAATCCGCGCCATCTATGTAGATCTACAAGAATTTAATCAACACAAGCATCACACTAACGACATCTATTGTAATAGTTAAACTTGTTTTATCATCAATTTCTATTCAGTTTCAAGAACAAAGTTTGCTTACCAAGAAATAACAGGTATTTTAAATTAATACAGGTGATTACCACATTCAAATTAATTTTATAATGGCAATATGTATGTTGCTAAAATAATATTACTTTTTGTACATACAAACTTCAATAAAAATGGATCATCAGATTTCCAGCCCCTTTATTCAGATATTAATTCTAATACAAATTTCGTCGGTGAGCTGGGTGCAATAAGGCTTTAGAGCGCTTACCTCTCACGCTATTGCGTGGTTAGTGAAAGAGACAGAGCATACAGAAACATACTTTTTTAGTGTATGTATTTGGGGTTGCTGCAATGTACCTATGGTTTTTCCAGTCATCTCTCACGTCTGTCATCTAGGTATTAACTGTTTTCTTACCCATAGTACGGATTTGTAAATTTTCCGGCTATTGAGTTTCCAACCCGCCCTTGTGTGTTTACCTTCGATTCACGTCACCACTAACCATGGTGATATTGTGGTCAAACAAATGCAAACATATCGCACCCTCAGTACGATAAGGGTTTAACTCAAAATTTTGTGAAATGGAGTAACGATCATAGAGAGACTAAACAAAGTACGCTCTATCCGATGAATAGTAAAACATAGTCAATTTAATAATAGAATACGCATACCGATACTTCAGCTTCTTTAACACCGGGTTTCACCCTCCCCGCTCAGTGCGAAAGTGAACCAGAGATGAGCTAAAAGTGATTTTTTGAGTTAAGCCCCTATCTTTCTGAGGGTGCGATATAGTACAAGACATGGCTATATAACTAATTTGAATAGCCTTTCATTCTGAATTTGAATTTAGCACTAAACTAGTTTAAAAACTATCTGGGAAATTGAAACCCAAATTTTAACTAAAATAAGTTTTACGTTGCCTTGACAGCATTTTCATTTGGACGATGAAGTCAGCCTTGAGTGTACTTCTCCAAATGTTTGTGACATTCCGTATTTCCAAACGTTATGCTTCGACAATCGATATTAAGTGGATACATTCGCGAGCATTTCCTTCCTTAATTTGCTTATAGCACGCTTAGTTACCATATAAAAGATATTTTATATCAAACTAACAGACTCGGGGTTACTCAGGGGTCCGATTGTGTAAAGAATATGACATTAGCTCGATGTTTCGACGCGGTCACTATGCTCGATCTCTTTCGTTACCGATACAATTACATGAGAGGTCTGCGTCAAGCAGTCTCGTTGTGCCGGCTCACCGACATAGTTTGAATAAGGGGCTGCTATGTGCGATAGTTGGAGCGATGACTTAGTAATTTAATTGGTTAGAACATAGATATGAACGAACGTCTTGTAAAACAATTAAATTGTGTCAATATGACCTCAATCGGTGAAGTCGTTAAGATGTTACACGATAACCAACAGGCGCACCGACTATCTATTTACACTAATAATTATATTTATACTAAAATACACAGTACCTATTTCAAAATTTACCCACCATTTGACAGGTACATTATTGCTAATTATTTGTAATTACGTAATAAATTAAATCCACCTGCAGCACGGGTGAAATCTAATGCCACCTAATAAAACCATGTATGGTAAACCATGGAAAACTAGCATTATAAAGAATATCATACATAACTAGAATATTAAATATAAATTTAAAAAAATGTGTATAAAAGTCCAGTAAAGGAGACCACATTTTAGAAGTCTTTTAACCTATATGAAGTGTTCGAATATTGGCTGTAAGGAACATCTAATATAAAATGTCTGACTTTTCGGGTCTACAGTCTTGGTAGAAGCTAAAGTGATTCAATCTTATACAACTAATTAACTACCATTTAAATTTTTGATAGCTTTGTTTTTAAGCTATTTTTTCCTATTATTCATCAGAGACTGCGGTTCTCAAACTTAGTACAATAAATAAATAAATATCCTGGGACATTCTTTTTACGCACGGCCATCTGGTCCCAAACTAAGCAGAGCTTGTACTATGGAAACCAGATAACTGATATACTACATATACTACTTTTTTTTTCTAAATACATACTTATATAGATATTTACACCCAGACACTGAACAAGCAGACATGTTCATGCACACATCTGTTTGTCCTGGTTGGGAGTCGAACCCGCGACCTTAGGTTTGGCAGTCAGAGCGTTAACCACCAAGCCAACTGGCAATCATGATTTGATTTCAATCGATTGTGGTATCTACTATATTTGTGTTATGACCCAAATTAATGTTCAGTCCCTATCCAAAAACGTTTGATGGGTGTTATATTTTTTTTTATTACAAAAAATTACTTACTTCCATCCAGAGATTATGGATCGGGGTCAAATATTACTTGCAGCCTTTTCACGCTTGAAACACTAGGGGTATCAGCTGCGCATTCACTGTTCAGCACTGGACTTCCCAGGGCTGATATAATGATGATGATGATGGTAATGATGATGATAATGATTACGTGAAATGGTTGGCAAGTAGGTAGGTTACTATTGCATATGAACAATATATTGGGGACCAATATTATTGGTGACGTCCAAGAACTCTTGCTGCCTGTTTGATCAATTCTCAGCTCATCCTACGTATATATTCTTCATCATATATTATTAGAAATCCTTTTTGTTGTTTAAGGATGTCATAGACCGAATTTCAAAAGTTAGCAATAAAGTCTTTTAGAGTAGTAGAGGTCGTCCGGTGAAGTATTACCACCTTACCCATTTCCGCCTTAAATCAGTCGTGCACATGTATTACTCCCCAACGATGGTTCATCGCAGCCTCTATAAACTGTTTCTTTAACAAACTATATAATCATTGAAACGACAACCAGATCCTACGAAACTTTTTTTTTATGTTATAGTAGGCAAACGAGCAGACGTATAGCCTGATGGTAAGCGACTACCACCGGCCATGGACACCCGCAAGACCAGAGGAGCCACAAGTGCGTTGCCGGCCTTATAAAAAGGAGTACGCTCTTTTCTTGAAGGTTTGGAGGTCATATCGGTCCGGAAATAACGCCGGCGACAGCTCATTGCACAGTTTTGTTGTGCGAGGCAGATAAGTCCTAGAGAACCGGACAATTGTGGAGTGCCAAACATATAAATGATGGGGATGGAAAACTGCGCTTCATTTCTGTAAGGAACATAACACTAGGTCAACGATTGTTCATCAAGACCTCTATGCTTTGTCTCTATCCCTAACTACCCAATCACATGAGAGGTAAGCTCTCCAATGCCTCGTTTGTTCTAGCTAAATATTGGTGCTGATCATCATGATACGGTCACATAGCAATTCAAATACAATAAAAATAACTCTTCATTTGTAAATGCCGCATATTAATTAAGTACATAATTAAATGAGTGTGGAAGTAAAACTCTTCCGTCCACTGTAGTACTGCGTGCGGGTTCCACACGAACAAACATCACTTTCCTTTAATTTGCTTAAGATTTTGGAATATACGGGTTACTGAATATAGTTATAAGCAGCCCCCTTATTCAGTTAATACAAACTTCGTCGGCGAGCCGTTTTAAGGAAGCCTCGAAGAGCTGACCTCTCACGTGATAAGTAGTATTAGCGTTGTAATCGATAGGGACAGAGCATAGAGGCCGCGACGAAACATCCTCGAGTTAGTGTCTTTTATTCTTAAAGAATCGAGCCCCAGATTGGGAATCATATATGGCTTACTAAGAACCATATTCGTTTATAAACAACGAATACAACCTGGAGCTTGATTACGTAAAGTAAATGACACTAGTAGCTTGACGATATTTCGTCAGACATTCTCTTTCTCTATCGTAGACTACTCACTCAATCACGTAAGTAGTTCGCTCGCCGTTGTAGCTCGCCAACGAAGTTTGTATTGGCTGAATAAACTGGAAACCATCAAGAAACCATCAAGAAACATCAAAGGTTTTATAGATTAACAAATAAGTTAGTAAAATGAAAGGAGGCTGTGTTGTATGGTTCAATATTTTAACTAGGATTTCTCGATAAACATGAATTTAGTTCCCCTCTTGAAAGCTGCTTATAACATTGTAAGGTATATTGACGAGCTTATGCACAGAAGCTATTTCTTATTCATCTAAAATTCAGAAGTGACAGTTTGTGATTCAAGAAATCCTACGTCGCATACCTGGCAGCACCGATGGGACCTATCGGGTTTCTATCGGGACCATCTCTCACCGTGGACGGGGCGTATCAAACGCGTTGTACGACCCCCTGCCCCGACGGCCTGTGATTGAACCCTAACCTATTCAAGATCTTAGATTAGTGCTAAGACGTTTTAAACTGTATAATACCTGTGGCTAATAAAAATATGTTTAAAATCGTTTGCGCTGAAAGATTATGCTATTTTTTTTCCTTACATTTATGTAATGTTTTGGTCTTGTTGCTTTATCAAAAGAGGTATCATACGGATCCGATTTGCATACTTACCTGAATTGCAGGTATAATTATAGAATTTTAAAACTAATTTTATAGCACTGATGCATCCATACTACGCTAAATATGCCTTATTTCATAGAACCAAAGAATCAGCGACTCAAAAAAAACATTATATCAAAGTATTAACGTTCTTGCGTAAATATTGATAACGAGGTTCGGATAATAGAGTGAGATAGCTAAATCTATGAGTTAATGTGTTTTAAATTATCTTTTGATAAAACCTAATAAATAGCTGTTCTGAAAGCTTTATCGATTACATTACAGTATAAGTATGTGGCTTGAGTGTAGAGCGTTCTCTGAAGCGGAGCGTGCAGCGGGCAGTTCTTTTTTTTATGTTATGGTATGCAAACGAGCAGACGTATCGCCTGATGGTAAGCGACTACCGCCGCCCATGGACTCCCGCAACACCAGAGGAGCCACAAGTGCGTTGCCGGCCTTTTAAAAAGGAGTACGCTCTTTCCTTGAAGGTTTGTTTGTTTTCTTGATACTCTATCGCCCACTCTAGACCTCTCCTTCCATCTTAATCTAGCTGCTGAATACCAGGCTTTCCAGGTTAAGGTTGGCGCTGTTTGTTTACTAAAAGTTCATGGCACTTAAATAATTATGGATTTTTTCGTGTAGATAGTGTTGTTATTACGTGAGATGTACTCTGTTATAAAACCCTGTGTAAATTGATTTCAAAGGTCAAGCCTAGTATGGAAATATGGAAATATAAAAGAGATCATAGGAGAGTTGTTTGAAGTGAAAACTTCTTTTCGGCGCTGAGCACTTTTCTTGTAGTATTAAATGTTAAACTCGCGTCAGGACATGTGACCTGATCGAAAATTCATAAGACGGTAAAAATGTCAATGTTCAAGTTTTTAGTTCTGCCGGCACTCCGGGATTGCAACCCGTTGGTTTTTGATTTTATTGGATTGAAATCCATTTATGTAGTAGTAGTTCCTGTAGAGTTAGTTAACAAATTATTGTTTATCTTACCAATATTAAAAATGGTAAAGTCTGCAGGTATGGACGGATGGATGTTTGCCACTCTTTCACACAATCAAATACGTACATAGGTACATACATGGATTTGGATAAAACTTGCCACAAAAATAGTTAATAACTTGGATTAACACATACTTTATTCCGGGCTACTTTTTTTTGGGGGAAAACGAAGCATCACTCGGGAACGCGACTATCATTTTCAGAATTGTGTTGAGAAATTAATGCACTGTATCACTTTAGCTTTGAAAATAAAGCAATACTGATTGGTAACATTTGCGAAAGACAAATCATAAAACGCTGCTACTCAAGCCACTTAGTAAATTTCTAATGTAATATGTATTAATATTAGTTTTTACGCATATTTATGATGTACGTAATATTACGCATGCTACTACATAGTGATATCTTTTATTATATGTTGATTTTTTTCTCTCATAGACGGGACGTTGATGCCTTGGCGAAGGTGATTGGTTTGCATCGTCTATAATATACCTACTTGAGTTTCAAGTTAAAAAAAATATATTTATCCATAAACGAAATTGAAGGCTGTCTGAGATTTCAAAATTAATGCCAAAATTTGTGAAAAAAAATTATACTGTTATTTATACGATTCCTCGTCATAAAATGACTGTTTGTCTGCATGTTTGTCTCGAATAGGCTTTGAAATGGCTAAACGGATTTATATAAAGTTGTACATAGACAACATATTTTCGGGATAAACACTTATGCTACTTTTGATCGCAGAGAAGATAAGATCGTTTAGATCTGCGAGAGAAACCGCGTTGTGGAAACTAGTCATTAATGAAGAAAATGAGAAGCGATATATTTATTTCATAGACACTTATGTATTGTTGTTGTACGCCGACTAGCCAAATTGTGGTTCATTTTTCTAGAAAGAGGCGACGGTTACAAAACCATAGGATATTAATACTTTTCAGTACCCACCTGGCTGGTTATCTTTAATCTGAACATAGTATATCAGGTCCGCATTTAAGAGCCAGTTGTCTTTAAGGGTTAGAGAACCATTTGGTGCAAGATGTAAGTTGCACAGATAAGGCCACTGGCGCGTTTACGGCACCCCAAAAGATAAGCGCTAGGCAGTTTATTCATTAGTCGCCATTACAACATCTCGATAACTATTAATTTATCTTTTTTTTTTCTTTATAGTTTTCGTACTCAAAGGGTAAAACGGGACTATTACTAAGACTCCGCAGTCCGTCTGTCTGTCTGTCACAAGGTTGTATCTCAAGAACCATGATAGTTAGACAGTTGAAATTTTCACAGATGGTGTATTTCTGTTGCCGCTATAACAACAAATACAAAAATGAAAAACAGAATAAATTAAATATTTAAGGGGGCTACCATAGAATAGACATGATTTTTTTGCCGTTTTTATAGATAATGGTACGGAAGCCTTCGTGCGCGAGTCCGACTCGCACTTGTTTTTTTTAAGGGAACTTTATCAATTTTGAATATATCGTCCCCGTGAAAGAAGTAAACATTAAAATTAACATAATAATATTCAAATTACACTAGATTTTGGATAGAAAGGAGTAGTGCACACAATACCCTTCCTGAAAGAGGGGGAACGAAGACGCTGTTACGCGCTCCCACATCAGAACGTTTTAACAATACTTGCTGACGTTGCAACTCGATATCCATCTGGTTACTTCAATGTAACAAGTTAGTTCTTTATTATTAACACCGTACATACATGCAATTATAAACTATAATAATTGTTCAACAGTCACCAAAATCGCGTGTTTGAAATACCGACGCGTGCAATGATTATAACAACTAGAGAGACTCTATATGATTATGATGGTATGATTAAGAGAAACAAACAATTCTCCTGTAACACTATCCAAATAAATGCAAACGTATTATCAATTATGATAATTGGCTATTGTCTATCCTATCGTATAAAAAATTCTTTATAAATGCCTGGTCAATGAAACATGTGACTAGAATTATGCTGGTGTATACGCTATACCTTGGTCAACGAAAATCCCCAACGTTCTGGAGACGTTGTCCACTGACAGTGATATCTATAATTTTAAGAGGTTGAATTCTTAGCGCTGTGTTTGTCCGGGGATGTATTACAATATCCATTTCAGCAATGAAGCAGTAGTGCAATTATATTACTGTAGTTCGATTAGAAAGTGGCCGTTGAAATTACAGGCACATGTGACTTAAAAAATTTACGTCTCAGGGTCGAAACGTATTGTCGATGGCAATAGTGTTGTTGCAAATGTCCATAGACAGCAGTGACCACTTACTATCCAGTAGACTGTCTGGCCGTTAGTCGACCTATGAGGAATTAAAAAAACATCCGTGATGATAATGATAGCTTAACCTTTCGCCAAAACATTTAATTCGCAACATTATACTAATATTAAGGCGAATCTCGTGGTTTTTTGATACAAACGTACCACTGCAAATTTCCAACTTCAGTATATTTAAACTGAATGCATTAAAAATATTTTGAATCAGCTGGGCCACAACAAAAAATGGACTAGTCTTCTGGTCCGAAGGCTTTGCTGCGGACTGAGAAGAGCTAGCTCTTCTTTTAAATGTGAAATGCATGATTAGTATATCGCACCCTCAGAACGATAAGGGCTTAACTCAAAAAATCACTTTTGGCACATCTCTGATTGGGTCAGTTTTGCTCACTGAGCGGGGAGAGTGGGTCCCGGTGTTAAAGAGGCTGAAGTATCGGTATGCTTATTCTATCATTAAATTGACTATGTTTTACTATTCATCGGATAGAGCGATAGAGAGATGATGATGATGGATAGAGCGTAATTTTTTTAGTCTCTCTATGATCGTAACTCCATTTCGCAAAATTTTGAGTTAAGCCGTTATCGTACTGAGGGTGCGATATGTATCTAGTGTATGAAAATGAGTATTTGTTTGTTATTGTTTTTTTAATCATGGACACTGGCAAAGACACTAAGACCTCTACTGTTCGTTTATTTATCTAAAATGCATTCCTATATCCAAGAGAGAAATTATTCATTTATTGGCACTTGAAAAACAAAAGATTTACACATGCATTAACCTTTTAGTACAACCTTAACATTTATTGATTTATTATAAGGTTATAATTTTTTTTTATTATATGTTCATTGAACTGTCCAATAAACGTCTAATCACCCTTTTTTGAGTGCCGTTTTCAAGAGCTCTTAGTCCGCTGTCCATCCCGTCTGTCTCTCAACGGTCTGTACTCGGATGAACCGTAATGGTAAAAGCTGTAGGAAATTTTTGCGGGATAAAAAACATCCTATGTGTTAATGCAGGCTATAAACTATATATTTGTCAAGTTGATCTCATTCTCAATTGAATTAACGGCTGGACCGATCTTGCGATTCGGTATATAGGTAGAGTTAGGCCATAGAATCGGACATTGAGTACTTTTCATGCTAGGAACGCGGGTGAACCCGCTGGTAGGAATCCAGTATTATGGTATTAATAAAGTGGTTCAGAAAACAGTCTATGATGGACTGACAGCGCTTAGAAGACTTTTTGCTTTTGAGAGACTTTATACGTGTCGTTTTACGAAATTAACTGCAATTTGATGTTTGCCTGCATCATAGGTATGCGTGACAATTTTTACATTACGTTACGCCAAATGTCATTGTTTCATGAAACGTCGGAAGAGACATTGTAGCTGTAGTAGCGTTATTTATCGCATTTTCGGTTCCAATTTAATATTGCGCAGGTAATGCTACATGTCATTAGGTACATATAAGTAAATTGCGTTAAAAATACGTGGAAAGCAACATTTTGCGTGATTAAGCTGTGACAAGTTACTAACTATTACAACGTCAAAACATTCTTATTGCCTTTCGTGACAAATTAAATGGCCCAAATCTCGTTCCACAGGCCAGCTTCTGACATCAAAATAACATCTAATAATGACATGATAACAACATGGCAAATTACTCCCTATCTATTGAAGAAAATTGGTCATATTGGATGGGACAGTAAGGAACCATTAGCGGAAGAAGCGGCGCGTGGTATTCGTAATGGCACGCGAAGTGAGCACTTTTTGTTTTGGTTGACTTTTGTCTTTCGCCTATATCGGAATTGCAACCTCGCTGAGGAAGCCCGCACGCCCGTCCGACCGTGAATAGTCGGGAAAAACGCAAGTTTATACTTACACATGTATAAATATAACGTCTACCAACGATAGTGATTCAGTTTTGCGCGATCGCTTGCAACAAAATGGTGGATCAACAGGTGGGGTGACAATACAAACCGATAAAGAAAGTGAAGTGAGGGCTAATTGTGCAATAAGTGTATAAACATTAATAAACGAAATATTTAATTGCAACAAGATGAGGTATCAGACTATAATAGTGTTCTGTTTCGTCGTTGTATCGGCGGCTGACGATGATTACGAAAATAAATTAACGAAACTTTGGTCTTTGTCCGGTGCGTCGAAAAGTGATGGATCTGCTGTTGTTAATGTGACCAGTGCATCTATTGTGATACAACCTTCGAGCTACAGCGCTGACCAAAATGTAGCTTCTTCGAGGGACTTTCAAGCTCCCTATGGATACAGGAAGTACGGATTCAAGCCGCGCGCAATACCCCTTAGGAGAAGTGACCAATCCCCAGAGAGAACAGTATACTATTCACAAGATGACGTGAATAAATACAAGACTGAAATTCTTTTCCCTGGTAATTACATACCAATTGCCAAAGAGAAAAGTGAAAATTTAACAAAGGATGCGTTTGATCCTTTAAACAGTGGACCATTTCATCCGAAAGCGATACCTCTACTAAGGGGTCAGGAGTTTCAGAAGCGATCATTGGATGTTGACGAAGAGCCGATAATCGAAAGGCCTGAAGGATTCTCGGAGCCAATAGCATCAAGGAGATCATTGTCGTGTAAGTATTTACGTGGCATCACGCGATCTCATTACTGTTTCAAAGTATTATTTCAAGTATTATGAGTATCACGCATTACGTGATCGATGTGTCTTACGCTGCCTATTGATTGAGATGAAGTTTCACTACGACTATTTGACAAAAAAAGTTAATTAATCTTTTTTTGTCAATACAAATGAACTCGTCTCATGGATAGTTGATTAAACTTTGGAGAAGTCAATGGCAATTGCTATCGTTACTTTGTTTCTCTACATTCTGACAGCATAATTGAATTATCTTTAATTTTATAATTTTAGAGTGTTTTTTTAAAGTGTAGTTCTTTTTGTGAATTGTATTAAATATTGCTCACTATCATGATATGCCTGTTCTATTCTCAATCATTTGGAACAACTAAATGTATATTTATTAACATTTTGCTCATTCTGTCTATTACAAAAGGGATGGCAGAATATGGCCTGTCGCCTCTTTGGATATACTTTTGTTGACTACTCGGTCCAAGGTGTAAGGAGCACGTGGTCATCCGCATACTATTTAGTACCTTCTATAAAGCTATAGAGATGAGTTGGGGTTTTAATATTTGTCGTAGCTACCATAAAGTCAATGAACATCATATTGATATTAAAAAGTGGTACCTACCTGTTAATTAATTAAAATACTTTTTCAATGCAATTATTTGAAAATATTACAGTGACCGCGTAACTAACAGTTTACTCTCACCGTTTCTGCCGATGAAAGTAATATTATCTTCCAGTAACAAGATACCTGCAAAGTAATCAATAACTTTGATATTATCAACATCTACCTATACACTACTTCAGCTTTCCTTTTACATTAGCATTTCCAAAGCATTTTCAAAATTACCATCATCATTAAATCCCGTTATTCTAACATCAGTAGATGGCCCCCTGAATTTGATCAAAGGCACAACCACCAATCATTTCCGCTCGTGGACTATAAAATATGAATATCTGTTATAACAGTACGGCTCGGTCGACTGCACTAAGAACTGGTCACGCGACGTCGTCTTCATTATAGCGTTTATCAAATAGCGTATTTGATGACAGTCGGTGATTTTAATTGTCATGCGTTCAGTTCGATGACTGTTGCGTGTTCCTTGTTTTAGTTTCCTTGTTAATTTAATCGAGTAGACTTTGATATGACTTCTTTATGTAAACAGTCTTCAACTTTGGTAAGATAAGTGATTAGAGATGTTTTTTTATTAGGTATTAGTAGGTATCATTATAACTTACATTTGGATTTCTAGAGCGATAGAACATTTTTAAGAGCCTTTTGCGCATTTAAATAAAAATTTTTTCGCAAAGATCTAATCCAAATATCTGCACATCTTTTATACTTGGATTGCTTTGTTGTTACTAACTTTAATGTCTATTTTATTGTTTTGCTATATTTGATGCCCAAAACACTTCAAGAGAGGCATATTCCAGTTTCGCTTAATATTGTCAATAATTGTCACTAATTTCAACCCTCACCTTCTTCCATATTTGAGAGCTGGGCCCTTGCCAGTGTTGCTACCTCAACTCTGATTTTATTTATCTTACATAATAGGCCATTTCAGTCACATCCTCACTTACAGTGTTTTATTATTATTATTAAATACAAGTATAAATGTATGTCAAATCTAAACGTCTAGTATTTAATTTTAAACATTACTTTACAACATAAATTTCTCTAATCTAGCGAGTAATGCTTTGTTTTTTCTCATTTTGGGGTTCCGTACCCAAAAGGAGACAACGGGACCCAATTACTAAGATTCCTTTGTTTGTCTTGTTTGGACTGTATCTTTAACTGTTATAGGTTGATACTCTACATTTTCAGTGTACTTACTTTGGCTGCTATAAGAAAAAATAATTAATTAATTAAAAATATGCAACATTAAAGAAACCTGCTTTTTTCGGTGTTTTGTTAAGATACTATTCTACGGGATTTTGTCGTGTGTAAATCCGACTCGCACCTAGCTGATTTTTAAGCAATTCGTCTATCAAACGAATTGCATTTACTAACAAGGCATTGGTGAGCAAGTGGTCTGTATATTAGTAAAAAGACGTACAAACATTGTTGTTCTATATCTATCAGTCATAATGAGACTTATTAACAGCTATAATTAACGTTCGAAACATAAATTACAAGCTTATTACCGGTAGTTCTATTTTGCGGGGAATTGTTAACGAGTGCTAGTGGTGATATATGATTATGGCCACAATATCCGTTTAGCTTTTAGAATGAGTCTGTTATACAAACAAATAATAGACGATAAAGCGTAAACTTGTGTCTGAAATTAGACTAGAGAAATAGACTGAATCAACATTGGATTCAGATTAGGGTGATTGGATTAGCTAAATTCTTCGAGGAATATTAAACCTTTAATGTAACTTATTAAAAGATAATAATTGAAATTCCAATTGACACATTCATAGCAGAACCTAAATTGTCTGACACAGGCATAGGACTTTTCCTTCTCATCAAGTTCTAAAACAGTTGCATAGAGTTAAGTTGGGTCAACTTCAAAAAATAACGGGACACAGAACCCTTTCAATAACAGTCACCCGGGTTGATATTAAAGATTTATTTTAAAATTTACAATTTATTGACCGTTTAGACATTCAAACATCTAAAATACAAGAAGATAGAGATTCTTTGACTGAGTATTTTTGAGCTAGCAGATAGCATCCACAAAAGTCTCCAGAATACACTTTTCTTTTTGGATGAACATCGTGATCTTTCATAGGCGTTTCCTTGTAGGGTCCACTACATAGTGTAGGAGATGCTACATAGCATCTTCATCATTGGAATTCAGATGTATCCCATCGGACCATAATCTTTATAAGAGAATCACACTGTTACAACAAAGGTAGCGATAAATCCTAATATAAGGTCTATTGTCAAAGTCTGAGATATAATAAGGTCCTAATGCCTGCATAATTTCTATTCAACCCAACTTTCAGTTGAAGCATTCCTACGTGACTGTGATATATCAGATAAACCTACGTTTACAATTCGTTGAGAACACACGTATAATTATCCGCTTAATCATTTTAATTTGTACGCGTAAAGTCATCTGCGAACACGCACAATACGAAGTCATCATTGTAAATTGTTTTCTTTTTCACTGAGATTGTTGTAATTTACGAGATACTAGAGTCAATGATCGTAAATGAGAATGATTTAGAGGAATTCTTTTAGAACAAGGTATTGAGGAAGTAGATCAGTTGTTAGTAAAATACCGTTGCTAGTAACCGATAATAGTGTTTCGAAACAGTATTATCGATACGTAGTCTGCAAGCAGTATTCAGGATTGATAGTAGGCTATGAACCAGTAAAAAGTCATGTCAAACTGTTGCACCATTACTAAAAGACGGAAATAAATAAACACACACAAATCGCTTTCGTATTTATAATATTAGGAGAGTATTTAAAATTCTTTCATATTTTGAACTAATTTTCTATTTAAAAGCAATAACAAATATGCCGCTTGTTAGTCGGCCCATGTGGTATAAAAAAAAGAAAAAAAATTGCCATTAGAGATAAAGCAACAACAAAATGAACTACCAAAATCCTACGACGATATTGTGTTAGATTAGACAAAATTTTTAAAATATGTAAAATGAACAAAACCCTTTATTTCTTATTTCCAGATATCTTTGGTGTTGACGATGATGACGATGACGACGGTGAGGAAGACGCAGAAGGTTTCGAAATAGATGAAGATGAAGATGGCTTCGCTGAGAAGGAATTCAAATCCAAAAACAAAAAGAAGAAGTTGAAACCTAAGAAGCTAAAGAAATACATGCTCCCATTGCTTTTGGCCTACAAGATGAAATATTTTGCATTAGTTCCAGTCCTGATTGGAGGTCTCATATTGCTGGTTGGTGCGACAGGGATGGCTGGATTCTTCTTTGCATTGTTTGCAGCGGTTATGGGACTACAAAAAGGAGGATACTGATTGGTTAATTAGTAGAATAAAGTCGACGTACTCGCAGTTGCCATCCAAACTAAGTAAGCAATTTCATACGTTTCGGGAGTAGTTTGCTCAAATTGCTAGTCTGAAAACTAATCGGACGTTTACAAATGTTCATCCACCGATTTGTTGATTGGCGAATTTATAGTTTTATCTTTTGATTTTACATTGTGATACAAATGTTCATTTATCTCGTTATTTTACTGTTTTGTAACACTATTTTTTTCAACTTTAGCTACAATTGTATTCTTTACAATCAACACTGTATAGTTAAGAGCTCGCGCTGTTGTAAATATTTCTAATTTTATTAAATCAATAGTGTAACATAATCTTAAGTTATTTATTGAATAATTTATTATTAGTTATAAATTATTATAGAGCAATTGAATTGAATAGATTGAATGTAAATGTAGTTACCATTGACATAACATGACATGTATTGTTTGTTTATCACTAACGATACGAAATTATTGCATAATTATACCCCACATGCTTTTATCGGTTTTTGATTTTTTATTTGCATGTATTACAAAATCAACCCCTTACTTTTTTGAGCTGAGATCTTGCTCATGTTTCCATAGCAACAATTTTTTTTTTCGGCATTTAAAAATACTTTATTATTCTACCATTTTTTTTTTCATTCATTCCGTTTAAGCTTGATACTATCACAGACTCTTTCACGTTTATATTAGTGAGCTTTGTTAACATTTTAACATTTTAACAATCACCTTTTCGGATTTCATTTTGTCTTCTATATTCTAAAAGTACTGACAGTCAGTGGTACTAGTGAAGTTCGCTAGTTTTCACATTATTGTAAAATGATATAACATAAGCTGTGGCTTCAAGTTATTCCAGCGCCTTTTCATTCGTATAGTTACGATCAGTAACAGTTATTATCAATCATTTTGATGCGGTTTTAGCATCTTTTAGAGAATTTCATTCGAAAGGTTCATGTGAAATGTAATAACGTAATGTTTAAACAAGAGAATACAATAAGACCCAAGCAAACACAAAGGGCGGAGAATACTAGTAATAAGAGTCAACGACGCATACTACTTCAAGCTATTTTATATTGAAGCGATAGCTCGCTCTGCTCTACTTGTCACTATAATTTCTAACTTTATATTTGTGGTTAGGAGAAATAAATTTGAAACGCCAAGTGATAGATTTTTATAAAACAAATGTTGATATTAGATATAGATTGGATAAAGAATCAAATTAATACATTGAGACCTAAAGGAATTCCAAAGTCTATTTAAAAGAGGCAACAATCATCACCGATGGAGTCACCATCTTAAATTGAGCACTAACTTCTCAAACAACAACTCTCACAAATATTATCTGAGCAATAAGCTCCCAGAAGACGTTGTAACAGCCCAAAATTTTAATCGATTTAAAAACCAACTCGACAATCACTTCAAATAGAAGAACTAGTAGAGAGCAACAGATATGGGCACTTGTCAGTTGAATCATCTGACAACCTAATAAATACAGCATTATCAAATTTATTTGTAGATTAGAAAGATTCAAAAAATTCAAAATTCAAAACCATTTATTCAGTTTAGGCCTTCGGAGGGCACTTATGAAGGTCAAATTTAAAGTTACTGAAGCTACAACCGGTTCGGAAGTCAGCCTTCAACTGAGAAGAACCGGCAAGAAACTCAGCAAGGTTACATTTTTTTTTATTTGTTATATAAATTTTTATCTATTCTGACTTTTTGGCTATTTTATAATTTCAATTTTACATAATTTTATATTTAACAATTACAAGATACTTATTATAGGTAACATTAATAAAAACAAAACAAAAAAAATATGACAAGACTACAAAATAGAAAATAACAATAATTAGGTACTTACAACTTAAACAAGAGATTTAGAGGTGCACTGTGCAGAGAGCAGCTATTTCCATACATTTTTATCTTCAATATAATGAACTACCTTGTAATACGCTTTTTCTTTCAAAACTTTCCTAATATAATTTTTAAATTTATGATCAGACATTTTGGTTATTGAAAGCGGTATCTTATTATAAAATCGAACACAATTACCAAGAAATGACTTGTTAACTTTAGTTAGTCTAAAGTATGGAACAACTAACTTCTCCCTTTGTCTTGTATTTATACTATGAATATCTAATTTTGCCTCAAACATTCCTATGTTTCTACGTATAAATATTATATTTTCATAAATATATAGTGAAGGTAATGTCATTATATTTATTTCCCTAAATAAATCTCTTAATGATTCACGGGGACCCATACTGTAAATTGCACGAATTGCTCTTTTTTGTATAATAAATATTGATTCTATATCCGCTGCTGCTCCCCAAAACAAAATACCATATGACAAGAGGCTATGAAAATATGCAAAATAAACTAATTTGGCCGTCTCAACATTCGTCAATTGTTTAATTTTCCTAACAGCAAAAGCAGCCGAACTTAATTTAGCAGCTAGAGTATCAACCTGAGGTCCCCATTGCAATTTATTGTCTAATGTAAGACCCAAAAATACCGTTTTATTTACAAGATCAATATGGCTCCCATCTATTATTATTTGGCTATCTACTTGTGCTACATTTGGTAAAGAAAACCTTAAGCATTTAGTTTTCTTTGAATTTAGTAATAGATTATTTGTAGCAAACCACCCACAGACAATTGACATAGTATGATTAACTTTAGTTAGATCTTTGTCTTTTCTATTAACTTTAAAAATTAATGATGTCAAACAAGACAATATCTGTGAGGTCATTTACAACATATGGCAAATCATTTATATATACTAAAAACAAAAATGGACCTAAAATTGAACCCTGGGGTACCCCCATTTCGACTAAAGAGCCCTTGGATGTTGTGCCGGTAATCCCTACCTTTTGCTGGCGATTTGATAAATAAGATAAAACAAGATCATGAGCAGTTCCACGAATTCCGTAGAAGTCAAGTTTTAGTAGTAGCGTACGGTGGTCAACGCAATCGAATGCCTTGGACAGATCACAAAAAATGCCAATCGCATCCTGTGAATCCTCCCATGCGCCATAAATGTGCCTCAGCAATGTTGCTGCCGCATCGGATGTAGATCTTCCCTTCGTGAAACCGAACTGATGACCATGCAATACCTTATGCTTAGTAAAGTGACTTGACATTTGATTAAGCAGCAATTTTTCAAAGATTTTACTAAGTGCTAGCAGAACGGAAACTGGTCTGTAATCAGATGGATTCTCCCTACAACCGGACTTGAAAATAGGTACTATTTTACTATATTTCATTAAATCAGGAAAACAACCCTGATCAATGCATTCATTAAAAATATTTGACAAAACAGGTGCAATCACTGTTATTATTGATTTTACGATTGTTACTGATAAGCCCCATAAATCTTCAGTACTTTTCATATTGAGAGAATTAAAAGTTATTATGATATCGCTAGCATTAATATGGTCAAATTTAAAACTTGGAAATGTATTATGAATATGCTGCTTGAGTAAAGATTCCGCTGCTATAGGACATGATTTAAGGCTTTTAGTAGTTTTACCAGGTATACTCGTGAAGAAGTTTTCAAAAGCACAGGCTACATCTAAATTATTTGTTAGAATTTTTTCATTAATTTTAAGAGTTACCTGTTCATTATTATTTCTAATTTTACCAGTTTCCGTATTAATAACATTCCAGACTGTCTTTATTTTGTTATTAGCATTACCTATTTTATTACATATAAAGTAAGATTTAGCTTGATTACACACTAACTTGAAAGTCTTTGAAAATTTTCTAACATATTTATGAAATTCTTCGTTCTGAGTTAGAGATTTTAAATGATAAAGTTCATACAACCTATCCCTGCTCTTACGAATACCTTTTGTAGCCCAGTCACTAAATCCCATTTTACTATTTACCTTCACTATTTTAGTAGGACAGGCTCTATTAAAATTATCGCAAATCCCAGACAATAAACCTTTATACAAGACATTGGGCTCATCACTATGATATATTGTATTACAGAGTTTCAGCTCTAAATTATTCTTAAAGGTGTCTAATCTTGCCTTAGTAGTAGGTCTAATTACTTTCGTTACTTTAAATACTTGTCTTTTAAATGGCAATTCTATTAATTGAGCCTTATGATCCGAGCGAACACCACTAATAATCGATTTCCCTAGTATACTACTATTAGTTAATATATTATCAATACAAGTAGCCGAAGTGGCTGTAGATCTTGTTGACTCACTAAACAATAAATCTAAGTTGAACGATTTGAATAAGGCAACAAAATTCCGACTTTCAGATGAATTACTAAGAGTATCTACATTAAAGTCGCCACATACAACTATTGACTTGTTAGAATTATTAAATAACTTACGAAGAATCTCTTCCATTATAGACGTAAACAATAAAAAATTTGATGCCGGTGGCCTATAAACACAAACAATAATATAGTTCTGCAACTCTGCACAAGACACCTCACAAACACGCTCAACAGAGAGGCTACAAATATCTTTACGATCCTTGAATTTAATATTATTATTTATAAGAATTATTGTGCCGCCACCTTCTGCAGATAATCTATTGAATATACTGGCAACTGTAAAGTTTTTAATATTAAAAAGCATAGTGCCCGGTTTCAACCATGTCTCTGTAAAACATAATATATCTATATTTATTTTATCTAATAATAAATGAATATCAAGAATTTTGCCAAAGAAGCGATTAATATTCTGATGTAATAAAAAAGTCGAACTGTTTAGCTTCTCTGTTGTCAAAAGTTTTTGTTTAAAGAACTATTCTGAGATTTAATGTTAAAATGACTTGTTCTTACTGTGTTATCCCTTATCCTATTAATATTATATGCTACAAGTGATGCAATCAATTTCTTAAGTTTTTTTGGAATAAACAGGGTATCCTGTTTCAATTTCAAATTACTAACAAACTTGTTAGTATCAAAATAAATAAAATTAGCACTATGACATGTAACATTATGCATATGGTTATTTAAATGCCAAATATAATTATTCTCCATATCTGAATAGTTGGAAGAGTATGGGAAAGCACATAACATTATTTTCATTACCTCTAATTTTGATAAAGAATTGAGACTATTTATCAAGTCTTTTTTACTTATATTTATAACATTGCCAATTAAAATTATTATTATGGTATTTTCATCAAACTTTGTATGCAAAATCTTATCTATTATTTGTTTGTATGATGCTCCTGGCATACAATAATTTATTACTGAATCAGTTATTTGGTTACTTATTATTGAGCCAAAGTCAGATCCTATTTTATCCGAAAAAACTATTGTCTTTGTGATTGTAGGACAAGGATTGGAATCTAATTGCATGACCCGAACATCAGTCTGATTCATTTGTGTTATTGGAAGCAACTCACCTGGCCCAGCTGGTGAAGGGTCACAATCACATATATGATTATGGGACAGAGATCTTAATGTGTCCTCATTGTACTTACATAAGTCAACCAGGTGTGTTGCCGCCAATATATGCTCATTTATTTGTTTTTGAGCAATTTCATACCTAGAAACTAAGTCCCTAAGACAGATCTCCTTGTGCTCAAGGTCTGAGAGCAAGCGCTGAGTGTCAGTATCATACAATTTTTGACAATTATTTAATTTATTATTGCAATCTTTTAAATTTCTAATTATTTGAATCCTTTCTTTCCTCAATTCAACATTTTTGTTTTTTAACTACTGAGTTTACTTTTCTAATAAATTTATTTAATTTTAAATATTTCTTAATTTTATTGTGACTTCTTAATTCAACTTTTGCACTATTTGCTTCAGAATTTGCCGGCTGAGTACACAAATCACTCCCAATCAGCTCATCATAGAGGCTCAATGTATTGTTGGTTTGGTGACAACTTGTTTCGGTTTCCAGGCGGTTAATTTTGTCCTTCGCCTGACCCAAGCTGCTCTCCAGACCAGATAACCGAGTCAGTGTTTTCTCATAAGTGGTACTACACTCATTGAATGTAGCCACCACCTTCTCTAAGTGGTCGCGCTGGTCAGTGACTTCCATGTAGTTGTTGTGAAGCTCAGCCAGGTCCTTCTTCAGCTGACTATTTCTGTTGTTCACATTTCTAACTTCCTCCTCGCCTTCTTCACGTTCATAATAAATAAACGAAGAATTATCCTGGAACACGGCTATCTGATTCCAAACTAAGTAGAGATATTTTTTAAACCACTTAAGCCCGCAAATAAGCATACGGTCCCCTGATGGTAAGTGGTCACCACCGCCTATGGACATTTGCAACACCAGGTCTTTGCGTTATCGACCCTGAGACGTGAAGTGGTTTAGTCTCTTATGCCTATTCTGGATACATATTTTTACCATTTGTTCTATATGGGAATGGAACCTACGACCATTGGCTTGGCAGTCCGGATGTGTAACCACTAAACCAACCGGCACATCAAAATTTTTAAAAGACATCGTATAGCGTTTAATAAACACAAATAAATGCAATCATCATCACAATTTTTCCTTTTATTTAATCTGATTATTTAAAGAAAAATGCATCTAACTGTCATTATGTCCAGAGACTGTTATTGTGTCACTTTTTGGGAGATATTTATCACCTTTTATAGCATCGCCTAGTTTGTATCATAAAGTACATGAGACGAATCATCCCAATAGTGTTTGTTTGTGTACTGTATGTTACTGCGATCGCAAAGTTTTGTAATGATAAATCCTTACATAGTATAAGACAAAGTAGCTTCTGCAGTTTGTTCGCATAGATGTATTAGACTACAATAAACTTGACACATATAAGAAACGTCCTGGAATAACACATAGGATACTTTTTGTGTCGGGGAAATGTGACATCCCTCGAGAACGTGGGTGACACCGCCGATATAAATAAATGTTACTCCTGACAATTTTTTTAACGCAATACTTCTCTAGAATGGACGCAGAATTCACCTGAATATAGTTTTACTTCTTGTCTATGCAATTGTTCTCATAATGGTTAGAATTGAACCATTAATAGAGCAAAAAAGAAAAATAATTAGCTTAGGAAAAGGGAATAATCATTGTACTTAACAATTGTACCTAAATCTCAATATTTTTTAAGTTATTTCTTTCAAAACAAGGATATCAATATATATAGGTAATATGACAATAGCTCAGTTATATTACAATATATTTGTATTTTATTGGCGTATTAGAACATACATTTTTAGAGTAGTAGAGCTCTTAGTGCAGAGTTCGTCCGGGGAAGTACTACCACTGCAATTGTATTACTGTATTTCGGTTAGAAAGGTAAGGGGGCCGGTGAAATTACAGGCACATGAGACTTAACAGCTTCACGTCTCAGGGTCGACAACGCATTGGCGATGCTCCTAGTGTTGCAAATGTCCATAGGCGGCAGTGACCACTTACCATCAGGTGGACCGTCTGCTTGTCTGTCGGCCCAAGTGGCATAAAAAAAAAATACATTTAGTTTACGAGAATCACATCAAAGACTTGTCGTATTGATACTAAACAGGAACTGTAATTTGACTATTTTTCCAACGTAAATTTTGCGACTGATTTCGTATATCTTCCAGGTGCATTTACAACCTTTGGGTTTATTTTTTCTTTTCCAAGCATCTACGTCATCGTAAAGGTGAAGGTCAATGAGGCCATACACTTTATTCATTATGCTTTCTACTAATTAGTAATTAAAGTGAAAAACATACCCCATACCATTAAAACGCAACGCTTGATAGGTCTGTACTCATTCTTTCTATAAAAGTTGTCAACAACCAGACAGACAGTCCATAACGTTTGTTTGAGCGACATGGAAACATAACCTTAACATTCAACCAAGAGTTGGTTTAAAAATGCTACCTTACTCCCGAGGTCTAATTTTGGACAACACAAATAACTATGGTATAGTGAAAACTGAAACGGTTTTTGGTTTTGGTCCAACGAACCATGACAATTATGTGAACGGCAGCTTCAATTCGACGGAACCATTGGAATGGATATTCACTCATGGAAACTTTGCACCGAGGTCTTTGCAAGGTACATCAGATTTTCTTTTCCTTTTTAAAGAAGAAGCTGATAGAGCTATTTTTAATTTTGTGAATAGTAAAGTTTACATACATGCGACTTAAGTTTTGTATTTTTTTATAATAATATACTCTCATTTTATATATTCAGTTATTTATGTAAGAGAGAGAGAGATAGATAGATGTTACATATTATTTTTAACAATTGTTAGATCTTTTGTTCTGAATTTACTTGGTAAACTACTGTAATATAACGAAATACCAAACATAATATTGTCTGATTCTTCAGAAGCAGAACCAGAATCTGCAAGAGCTTTAAATTCTGCTTCAAAATCACAACCAGCCCAACAACGCAGCAAGAAAAAAGATAAAGAGACGAAACACACAAAAAAAATGAAACGAAAAGGCAAAGGTAAAGGAAAGAAGTGCATCTTCAAAGTAATCAAGAAAGGGAGAAAAAATAAACGAGGCAACAAATACAAGATGCACAAAAAGTATATGCTGCCTTTAATTTTAGGACTGTTGGCTGCAAAGAGTTTGCTCATTCCAATTGCTTTAAAAGCACTTGCTTTTATTTCAGCAAAAGGTAAGATAATAATGTATTAAATATACAATTAAAAAACAGATCTCTAGGGAACGTTGATAAATCTGTGGAACGGGAAGCTAGTAATCACTGTAAAATAGCTCCTATACCCAGAGAGGACACACTAAATGCTTGTTGATATAATCTGTTACTAAAATCATGAGAAATATATTCCTGAAAAATATTACCATTAGTTATGTTAATCAGGTTTTCTGGTACATACAAATGTTGATAGGTTTGGGATCAAATGATGCCCCAGAACTATTCGTTACTAATAAAATAATAATAAATAAAATATAATAAATATCCCGGGACATTCTTTTACACACGGCCCATCTGGTCCCAAACTAAACAGAGCTTGTACTATGGAAACCAGATAACTGATATACTACATATACTACATTTTTTTTCTATAATGTATATAGAAAAAAAAAGTAAGTATGTACTTATATAGATATTTACACCCAGACACAGAACAAACAGATATGTTCATGCACACAAATGTTTGTCCTGGGTGGGAATCGAATCCGCGACCGCGACTAACCACCAAGCCAACTGGCCCGTCACTGTATTAGTAGAACAGGTTTATGATTATCATGTTTGTTTTTTAATGCATACTAATATGTTGTCTCCTCATCAGGTCTTATGATGGGCTTCTTCTCAACTGTGATGGCATCAGTTCTTAGTCTTAAAGGAATGTTTGACCACTCCCATCAATACCAGAACCGTAAAGATGATACAAAGACCCAAGTTGAGATCATCCAGGTACCGTCGAAGAGTGAAGATCATGTTTACTATGACGAACATTATAAAAGAGGTGATTATATACCCGTTATGATGAATAAGGTTCCTGAATACTAGAGATTGTAAAGTGCTTTAAATAAATATTTACTTTTAAATATAATTAATGACTAGCTCAATATAACAAATATGTTTAAAAAAATAATTGTGTGTATGCATTATTTATTGTCTCAATATATTATGTAGCGTTAAATTTGACTGTTCTATATAATAAATTTGGCTAGCACTCAACACTTGAGTAAACTTTATTTTTTTTTGTTATAATTTTAATCCAACTGTCATAATCAAATAAATGATTCATACAATTAAATTTATTTACTAAAACTATAATTCCCTGTTCATCCTACGCAATTTTGTTTCATTATATCAAACAAAATGATATATTTAAGAGCAACTTACACCCCTCGGATCATACTACTTTTTGTGCTCTCTCATCTTATTTTTGCCTTAGGCTGGGTTTAATGTAGAGAAACCTTTCCAGGGATGGTATGAGGACCGAAACTTAGAACTGCTTTCTAGACAGCGTAGAAAATGATAATCACTCATAATGATTTTACAGAGTAGTAGAGCTCTTAGTGCAGAGTTCGTCCGGGGAAGTTACCACCTTACCCACTTCTGCCGTGAAGTAGTAGTGCACTTGTATTACTGTGTTTCGGTTAGAAAGGTAAGGAGGCCGGTGAAATTACAGGCACATGAGACTTAACAACTTCACGTCTCAGGGTCGACAACGCATTGGCGATGCCCCTAGTGTTGCAAATGTCCATAGGCGGCGGTGACCACTTACCATCGGGTGGACCGACTGCTTGTATGTCGGCCCAAGTGGTATAAAAAAGAAAAAAAATACTACAGTGGATTTTAACGTACCCGAAAGTACAGCTTACAATAAACAATTGATTACATTGGATACAATTTCATATCTAAAATAAAACCAGAAAATTAAATATAATATGTTTATTACCATTCCATTTTGTCTAAAGCAGTATCACGGTATTTTACTGTATACAACACCTGTCCTCGTAGAAATGTGCACTAAAGGGATTGTCTAGGGCCATTGTACTTTCAGCTATTTTGTCCCTTACTCTATCTGATACTGTGTATATGCCACCGACCATTTTCCTGACTCCTCGTTGAATTATCATCTTTGGGTTGTGCTTGTGGAAGAAAGCCTTCATTTTCCTATGACGTATCATCATCTTTCTTCTCATTGGATGAGGTCTACTGAAAACAGACCTTTTTCTTTTTGGAAAGATCCGTCTGCGACGTCGTCCCATTTTGCTGGTATGTGTTCTAAATATTACTCTGTAGTTATCAGCCGATTTTGTCTGTTGCACTCATTTTCTTTATATTATTTTTGATGGTTTTGTAAGGTATTTATTTTCAAAATTCTCATTCTGATTTAGTCATTGTGGATGGTAATGTCAAAATACTATGTGTCACTTGATGTTCTGTTCTAGCATTTGTTTCCTAACCAGTGCTAGTAAGTAAAAAAAATCTTAATAAAAACTCTTTTATTTTTCATGAAGGTTCTTGGTTTTGTATGATTTTTGCAAGAAGATTTATACCTCAATCATATGTTATATAACGTATATAGAGCAACGTAGACTTACGAGAGTTAACAATAACTAGGTATATATCTAAATATATGAAGAAAATTGGGTTCCTTTGACGCACCATCACCTCAGAACCATTGAACATACCGGGATGGGACTGCTACCATTATACGCGGAATTTTTCGTAGATGTGTATAGGCTATATATGATGTCAATAAACGCGGGTGAAACCGCGAGGTACAGCTAGTTATAAATATATCAAATTAAATCGTAAAACTGAACATTTAAGTAATATTAATAAATTAATCCTAATAAAAAAAGTATATAAATTTTAAGTATGTTAATTTTAGACTAAAGTTACGAAGTTTATATAAAAGTTATAAGTTATTATATAAACTTAAGTGTGCCAACGCACTCGGAACCAGTATATTGTGTAATATTCACCCATTACTGAGCACGATGCGATGACTACAAAATGTAGTCGTCGCATCGAAATTATTTCACATAAAACATTATTTTGTCAACACTTAAGATCATTTATTTTATTTATTTTTTTATTGACATAGTTCTTTAACAATGAGTACACCATTGCCAAGATAAACAATAACACAGCCAAACTTATATCTAAGTGTCACATTATAATAACAAGAACCTTAAAACTATGACACTAAATACACTTAATACAGATACATACTGATACCACATTAACTTAATTTAATTTAATTTATCATAGTAATTTGTATCAATAATAAAAAGCTCAGTTAGAATATTATTTTTATTGATAATTGATATTTTGTTCTATTAAAATATTTATCTGTTTGACAAATGACCCATGCCGCGATATCATATCTCTTAAATTTATTAAAATCATTATCCTGCCCACCTGACCCGTCCTGTCATATATTGTTACATATTTTTTGATTAAAGAGTAAAAATGTAATATCTTAAAATCAATTATCACAAGCACTTAGGATTAGTGACAAATGAAATGTAAGGTTAATAATACTTGCCATGAAATATGTATAAAAAATATAACTTTTCTCGTTTAACCTCATTTTTTTAATAAAAAAAAAAATGGGTATGATTTTTTTCATTAAAATAGCATTTGTCTGTATTATAAAAAATATGAACAGGATCTATAAAAGCACGTCAAAGCGAATATAAATAATATTTCTATTTTTACCAATTAAAATTTTACCCAAGCGTTTTATCTCAAAACTTTACATATACTGCATTCAGTTCAAATAGAAAGTAAGCGATCTGGCAAGTTCATTGTCTTGACCTTGGATGCAGCCAAGGTGCATGGACCGGGCCCCCTGGGATCTGGTGAAAGTTGGAACATCAACCTTGGCCCGTTTGTAGATACAGAGTTGGAAATCTATGATTAAACATTTGGAGTTGAAGTTGAAATCGTACTTGATTTAGTTTTAGTTTTTTGTAAGATTTACTATGTCAGAAACCTTTTGGGAAAACCATTTTTATTTTTTTATTTTATAAATAGACAGTATAGGAATTGGCCAATCTAGATCAAATTCTTAAAGACCTATGATAAAAACCTCAAAGGAAGGCTGTCATCCTAAAGTTAAAGATCTATTTGATGATGTTGTAACTGAAGTTGATAGGTACGCACGGTAAAATCAGTTACATCATCACGTACGTAGTGACATTTGTATCAAACTAGAACAAACCAAAAAAAACTACATAGTCTCAAATTGTGATGTTGGTAATTTTTATCATTACCAAAAGCAGCCTTAAGTATACGCCATTATGACTCAATTATCCATATTTTTTAGCTACTCTCATTAAAGCCACGCCTGCTATTTTGTTTTAGTACATATGAATAGAGAAATAGGGGTGATTCACCAAAAAACCTTCTATTTTGAACATCCTCGTGAAAGTCCGTCAAACTGTCTGTATGACGAATTTATACGGAATGTTTGAATAACAAGCCCTGTGCCAAGTGTTACACAGCATTTGATTTTACGAGTATTTTTGACTGTAAATTCCACACATCCATTTTGAGGATTAGCATCGGTATCAGGCGCAAATAACCCTTCCTTTATCGTCACCTATGTCTTTCACGATAGGTCTCTCTCTCCACAATTCTTTCTTGTTCTTTTTTTTCTTTAGTGATTTTGAAATCAGCCGCAACAGTTAGAAGAAATATATATACACCTTAACATAATCTTTGAAGCGGTTTGTATATGGTGTCAACATTTGAGCAGGGTCTCGATTCTGTAAGGAAAATGACGCTAACTCGAGGATGTTTCGTCGCGGCCTCTATACTCTGTCTCTGTCGCTTACTACGCTAATACTACTAATGACGTGAGAGATAAGCTCTCCGAGGCCTCCGTGAAGCGGCTAGCCGACGAAGTTTGTATTAGCTGAATAAGGGGGCTGGTTTGAACTGGTTCAGAATTTTTGAGTTTTAGAAGTGTATACAAACCAATTTAACATTTTTATATATATAGCTGACAATGAATATAACTGTTCTTCAGGTATTTAGAACTGTATCACTCTATCACTAATGATTCTTATTTACTAGTTGGCAACATCTTGTAGCCTTCATAGGCTTAATTCCGATTTCAACTACTTACTCCGTCTTTAAGATTTATAATAATCTATTATCTTTTGTGCATTTATGTTTTGATTTATCAAACGTCGTTTGTGTATTGGGAAAACCAAAAGTTGTTATACAAAGAAAGTACTTCTTATAATCTATCGGATCATCAATCTTTCAATTTTGCTATCTTGTAAAGCAAACCTATAACAATTTATTGTTAGCATTTAAATATGACTTACGAGTTTAGATATAAGGTCGCGTTTTGAATGTTATAGTAGGAAATATGTTTGTCAGAGTTCAGTACTTCAGTTTGAAGTCATGCCTCTTTGTTGTTAACGCCTTCTGCCTCATGAGCGTATGAGGAGTATGAATGGATGTTCAAGATATGTACTCAGAGTTAATAGTCTTGATACTGTTTAGTATCATAAGAAATAATATAGTATTTTAATTTTCATTGATTTATATAGTTTTTTTTACTTAAACATTTCCTAATTGAGCATAATAAGTAGGAACTAATAAAACGTACTGTAGATAAATAATAAAAAAATTGACACAAAATATTTTTTTATTCCTGTGGCACCTAATGGATGCAAATATGTAAAAACTAAAAATTTGTTTTTTTCTAGATAAATGAATATTTTCAAAAAATTGCAAGACCTATAAATAAATGATTTATAAGCTACATACCATAAAAATTAAGATGTGTGTCGATGGCAGAATTAGGATATTATTCATAGTAATTTATAACTTATTTATCATAATATTAATACCAAGAATTATTTATTTCCTAGAAACATATAATGTCTTGTCAAACTTTACTTTACTTTACAAATATCATGTCTTGCGGGAAAACTTAGTTCAGCAGCTTACGCAGTTAGAAAAATCAGGCAGATTACAGATGTCGATACGGCTAGATTAGTTTATTTTAGCTACTTTCATAGTGTTATGACCTACGGCATTTTGCTTTGGGGTAAAGCTGCCGATATAGAAACCATTTTTATATTGCAAAAAAGAGCTGTTCGAGCCATTTATAATTTGAGTTCTCGAGCTTCCCTCAGAGAAAAGTTTAAACAAATTGATATCCTCACAGTTGCATCGCAGTATATTTATGCAAACATAATATTTGTACATCAAAATATTAGTCTTTATGTCAAAAAGAGTGATATGCACTCCATCAATACTAGAAATAAGGATAAACTTGTCACTTCTGCATATAGACTGCAAAAAGTGCAAGGCTCATTTTTAGGACTTAGTGCACGCATCTATAATAAAATCCCTACTGAAATTTTAAATTTGCCTTTACAAAAATTTAAGGAAAGAATTAAGACTGTTTTAGTACAAAAGGCTTTCTACAACACAAATGATTATTTTAATGACGACAATGCTTGGGTGTAGCGCTCGCTCCAGCAAGACACATCTTTATGTACAAAATCTTATTTTGAAAAGAGTAATTGCTGAGTTTATTGCCGGCTCTTCTCAGTAAAAGCAACCTTCCGAACCGGTGGTAGAGTCTGACCTTTCATAAGTGCCTGTGAAGGCCTATTTGAATAAAAATATTTCATTTCATTTCATTTCAACAAGGAAATGATGTTAGAAGAAAGGTGGTGATTATTACAACATGTTCCGTCATATAATTTTAATTTAAGTAAATTCAAATAATAAATTTTTTAAATACAGTTATCTAAAAACAACACAATCAATTATCCCAACGCTATTAAAGAGTCCTAGTGTATATTTTTTAAAATAAAGTACCAAAACACTTTTTACCATAACTGTCTTTTGGTTGTTTAGAACCTTCGACTCAATTACAAAACATTCGAGTTTCCAATATAAAAGCGAGCGGTATCCCGGCCGCCTCACTCTAACCAGATCCTCTGACCTTGTAGGACCTCTAGACCTGAATCCAGTCTGAAATCCAGACAAAATGCGTGTGCTGTGCCTAGTTCTTGCCCTTGCGGTGGTATCCTGCAGTGGTGCTCCTGGAGTGAGTGAAGAGGATGGCAGAATAGAATTGTTCTCTGGGGTGGCGATTGAAAAGTGAGTATTAGCTTTTGTTATTGTTTTTCTTAGGAACTTTAATTGGGGGTGTATTTTAGTATACAATATTGATAATTTAAAACAACTAAGATGGTTTGTCGTAATATGCTTATTTTGTCATGCAATCTCTTTTCAATATTGTAATTTACTTCATATTTCTCTTTGAATATTTTGAATGGCTTCACGGCTGATTCTTATATGGGTGTTAGGTTTTAACTGTAACATTTGTCAACTAGCTTCTTTCTCTTCTGAATGGAAGCCATCTTCGTTTTGGTCAAACGGTATGCTTTAATAGCATTGGCTCTGGTATAGGAGAGATTTTAAAGAAACTAAATTAACGAACTTGATTCATTTAATTTGAAAGTAAAGTAATTTTGAAAATGCATTAGTGTCAAGTTAATTTATTAAATTTAACTTTTCATCTTAATATTCCACAAAACAAATAAGCAAGTATTTAGCTCATTTCAAACTATGAATAGTAGAATGATTAATGATCTTACTGTAAACCGAAAACCGTAGTCATTAGGTAAGCTAAGTATTGTTTTGCGTAAATTAAAACAAACATTAAATTTTGTCTCGTATTTAACAATGGCTTCTTATTGGGAGTAGAGTTCTTAGTGCAGAGTTCGTCCAATAATTAAACTTCGTCTCAGGGCCAACAACGCATTGGTGATACCCGTGGTGTTGCAAATGTCCATTGGCGATGGTGACCACTTACCATCATTTGGATCGTCGGCCTGTTTGTCTGTCTATTTGAACTTATTTGTGTAATTAAGGACTGAAATAACCGTTTATGACCAGTTGGTGGTTAGCGACCCTGACTGCCAAGTCACAGGTCGCGGGTTCGATTCTCACCCAAGATAAACATTTGTGTCCATGAACATGTCTGTTTGTTCTGTGTCTGGGTGTAAATATCTTTTTAAGTATGTATTTAGAAAAAGAAAGTAGTATATTTAGTATATCAGTTATCTGGTTTCCATAGTACAAGCTCTGCTTAGTTTTGGATCAGATGGCCGTTTGTTAAGAATGTCACAAGATATTTATTTAATTATATTTATTTAGCATATAGCTACCCTTTGGCTATTTGGTCAAATTAGGGTCGAGTTAAATACCTCGAGTTCATACAAAAATCCCATAGATAAAACCATTTACTGTTGTTCCCTAATTTTTCAATTTCCCGGGCAACTTTAAAAAAAATCTTACCTCAAAACCTTTTTGGGATTAATTTTTACGTACATTTACAAATATCCAAATTACAAAGACGTGTTGTGGGGCTCGATTCTGTAAGGAAAATGACACTACTCTAGGATGTTTCGTCGCGGCCTCCGTGCTCTATCTCTTTCGCTAACTACGCTCATACTACTAATCACATGAGAGATAAGCTCTCCGAGGCCTCCGTGAAGCGGCTCGCCGGCGAAGTTTGTATTAGCTGAATAACGGAGGTGTTCATTAAGGAACAGCATAAGTTATTGTATTCAAATAGATATAGAAAAAAATTTAGTGGCTTAAACCTATAAGCACACACACGCTTATTTTCAATGAATGTCGTGTATAAGTCGTAAACCCTATAAAGGTATTCTTAAGCTGCAAATGCAATACTTACGTATTATGTTGCAAAATATCATCATGACAAAGCTGTGACTTTCCCAGAGAGCCTTTTAAAGTGAAAACAAAATAATGGCTGACATGCAACTGTAATTACTCATAATGGGTGATAAATGACGTACATGCCACAGTTGGTCACGTGCTTTTGGCCGATGGCAAACATAGATTAGCATTAGTGCACTACCTGTGTCCTACATTTTATTGTTTTTAGGATTACGTACCAAAATGGTAAAACGGGACCCTATTACTAAGATTCCGTTGTCCGTCTGTTCGTCTGTCACCAGGCTGTATCTCATTAACCGTGATAGTTAGACAGTTGAAATTTTCACAAATGACGTATTTCTGTTGCCGCTATAACAACAGAATAAAATAAATATTCAAAGGGGCTCCCATACAACAGACATGGTTCTTTTGCTGTTTATAGATAATGGTACAGAACCCTACGTGCGCGAGTCCGGCTCGCATGTGGCTGGTTTTTAGTATTTCGTAGCCAAATGGATAATACGTAGTTAGAGCTCTTAAAGCAAAGTTCATCCGGGGAAGTACTACCACTTTACTCATTTCCTCTGTAAAGTAGTGGTGCACTTATGAAGGGGGTTGGTGAAGTTACAGGCTTACGAGACTCATCAACTTCAGGTGTCAGGGTCTACATCCCATTGGTAATGCCGCAGCAAATGTGACAGGCGAGGGAGACTTACCATCAGGTGGACCGTCTGCCAGTTGTCAACGCTAGTTTCTATTTTGTATTCCATGATATCATTGTAAAATGTCATTTAAAACAATCCTATTTGATATAGTCGGTTAGATCATTTATAATTTGCTACTAAGAAATGGTGCGGTACCCCAGACTGTGCGTAGTTTGACACGAACTTGGCCGTTTATTATTTAATTTATATCTGAGTTATTTTCAATCACTATGTTGTTTCTCTAGACAAGCCAGTTGGCTTGGTGGTTAGCGACTCTGACTGGCAAACCGAAGGTCGCGGGTTTGATTCCCACCCAGGACAAACATTTGTGTGCATGAACATGTCTGTTCTGTGTCTGGGTGTTAATATCTATATAAGTAATAAGTAGTATAACAGGTTGGGGAAAAAGTTCCTTCGCATTTTTTAAGAAAATTCAAAACATTTTTAATATAGTTTATTTACATTTAACTAAAGTATGTAGGTACCATTATGCTTGATAACTTTTTGCCATTTTACAGGTAGGGATATGATCCCATTGCTATAGAAATTTTGGGATTTCTGATCGAAATACTGCGACAAGTGGTTTTGACAGTCCTCTCGTGATGTTAACCTGACACAGCCTAAAGAATTCTGAAGAGACCGAAACAGGTGGAAATCTGAAGGTGCAAAAGGTGCAAGGTCAGAACTATACGGCGGATGCATTAATACCTCCCAGTCAAACTCTCTTATTTTTTGCTGAGTGTATAAATATGTGTGAGGTCTAGCGTTATCATGATGAAAAACCACACCCCTTCTGTTGATTAATTCCGGCCGCTTTCTCTCAATTTCTTACTTTAATTTCATCAGTTGTTCGCAGTAGAGTTCAGAATCGATGGTCCTGCCTGGTGGTAACAGCTCATAATGAATAATGCCCTTCCAATCCCACCACACACACAGCATCACCTTGTTGCGAGTTAACCCGGGTTTCGCCACAGTCTGTGAAGCCTGACCGGCCTTTGACCACGACCTTTTTCGCACGTTCTTGTCGTACGTGATCCACTTTTCATCACCAGTTACCAGCTTCTTCAAAAATGGTTCGGTTTCATGACGTCGTAATAAAGAATCACAAATGAGTACACGGTTCGTTAGGTTTCTTTCAGTGAGCTCGTGAGGTACCCAAATATCTAGCTTTTTTATTTACCCAGATTTTTTCAAATGCGCCAAAACTGTTTTGTGGTCAATTCCTAGTTCTTCAGCTACGTCGTAACTACTGATATGCCGATCTTGCTCCACTTTTTCAAAAATGGCATCCATTTTATCCGTAATGGGGCGACCAGAGCGACGTGCATCATTGACATAAATTTTTTTCGGATTGAAAACGCTTAAACCAAATTTGTGCTACTCTTACAGACACTGCACTAGATCCATAAACATCGCAATTTTTTTTTGTGGCTTGGGTTGCATTTTTATCTTTTTTGTGGTAAAATTTTAATATTAATCGAATTTCTTCATTAGATTCACTCATCTTGTCGGTACGAAAAACAAATGCAAATCACACATTTTCCTAATTTGAATGCGAAAAGACTTTTTCCCCAACCTTATGTAGTATATCAGTTATCTGGTTTCCATAGTACAAGCTCTGCTTAGTTTGGAACCAGATGGCCGTGTGTAAAAAATGTCCCGGGATATTTATTTATTTATCTAGACTAGAGCAATTCATAAATAAAATGTTGTTTTTGGGGCTAATATTGAATTACATTTTTTTTAAATATTGGCTTTCCAGTTATCCCTACAGATGAATATTTAGCAAAATTGTTCGAGCGGCTTTTTACTACCTCCAAAGGGTTAATTTGACCAATTTCGCAATTATACTCCATTATGTGAATTAAATTGAATGGTAGAACGTATTTAACTAAAGTAAACATAAACGTAAAAAGAAAAATGTCAAATATAATCCAGTTAACATGAAAAATATCAAATAAGACCCAGTTAATATGAAAAATGGTGATGACGCATGCCTATGTAAGTATACAATAGCAGTTTTTATCATCGTAGTAATTTATTTACAAACACACATATATTATACTTTCACTGTTCGTTCAATTGTATTGCTTAAAAGATAATAAATTGTAGATAATTTAGCGCCATAGTCAAATTTAGGTCAAATAAAAGATTATGATAATAATAATTTTATTTTTATTTAAAACATATGTTATCGAAGAGGGGGGTTCGACAGTGGACATTCCTGGGCTGATATGATGATGTTATACAAAATTGATTTGGTCAAATAGTAAGGATTTTGAAATTTTATTAAGGCAGGGTGATTGTGAAATGCTCTTGGAATCGTTATTGTAGTCTATTTTGTGTTACAATGACAGCGCTACGAGTACTGACCCATAATGCTCGCGAGTCGAACCATCAACATAGGTAAAATGATAATACGAAATCGGTTTCAATATTGAATCCGATAGAGTTACACAGTTTCGGTGCCGGATTCTAAGACATATATTTATATCTTCACGACTGTTATCCTCGCAGAAAGTCCCAAGTAATCAATCTCAGGCTATGTAATAATTTTCAAACAAAGGGTAATATTACCTTGCAAGACCTGGGAACTACGATATTCGGATCGAAAAGATCGATTCGATCGGGAATCTAGGATATTCGGATCTCTAGCAGACTTTTCTACCGCTCACCCTCGACAATAACCAAGAGACTTTAATAAAATATAGAAAAAAAAACCTTTTTCTCATATTGATGATATGAAATGAGATTGAAGTAGAAGCTACAGCCCCCTTATTCAGCGAATACAAACTTTGTCGGCGAGCCGCTTCACAGAGGCCTCGGAGAACTTACCTCTCACGTGATTAGTAGTATTAGCGTAGTTGACGACTGAGACAGAGCACGGAGGCCGCGACGAAACATCCTCGAGTTAGTGTCATTTTCCTTACAGAATCGAGCCCCCCTGTATTCAGCAAAAACGCATTCATTCATAAATACGAGCAATCTAGTTTGACATAGCGTTTTGTTATTACCGCGATTTATATCGATATTTAACGATACATTTGATTTCTAATGCAAGAGAACGGCTAATACACCTACCTTTTTTTATTACATACAAGCTGCCCCCTGTGGTTTCACCCACGTTCCCGAGGGATGTAACATTTTCCCGGGATAAAAAGTAGCCTATATTTTATTCCAATATATGCTCTATCGATGTGCCAAGTTTCATACAAATCCGTTGGGAAGTTTTTGCGTGAGGAGGAACAAACATCTATACATACAAACTTTCGGGATTATAATATTAATAGTATAGTAGGATTTATCATCATGCAATACTCAGAGATGATCAAAGACAACATATACATATAACATTTTCCTCGTTTCCTACACAGGTTACAAAAATACCCGTAAAGCCGAAATAAGGTTAAATGGGGCCTTATTACGAGCCCATTCACAATATTTAAGAACCGTAGTAACACTGTACATACATACCCCAAAAAAATAAAAAATAAAAATGTTATGAATGAAAAATAGAAAATCTATTAAAGTAGACAATTGTTAGGTAAAATAGGTACGTAGGCCTTTCTGATAAATAATCTGGTTCCCTGTCATGACAGCTTTACGGGGTATTTTGTAATACGTTGTATTTATAGACTAAGCATAACATATAAGATAATAAAACTAATAAGTATAGTTTATAAAAATTGGTTATAACATCATCTTGGAAAACTGTAAGATGATGTACTTATCAATGTGAAATAAATAAATAAAAAATAAATAAAGATATTAAAACAAATACTTTTTTACAGGGATCCATCTGGTGAAGAAAAGCTCAATGTAAAATTTGAACGTGGCGAGCTGATGGAAGCGGCAAGGACGTTTGAAGAAGGTAATTTAAGTCTCTCTCCCGCGGCTTCGCCTGTGTTCCCGAGGTAACTTACATATCCCAGAGTTATACCACCATGCCTATATCCACCCGGAATAATGTATTGTAGTGAACGGGGGCGTAATTACAAAAAAAAACGAATCAGACATTAATTATTTATTTTAGTAATTTTAGCCCACTGAATTTTTATAATCATCTTTGTCCGTGCCCGCGCACTGTCAGTATACATTTTTCTTTTTAAAAACGAATATTAACTTATTAATTCAAATTATCGTCAGCCTGCAACGGTAATAACGGCCAGTACGCCAGCATAGACTTTCCTTACATTACCTATCAAGATTTTTTCAAACAGTTGTTCCATAAATTACCCTCCGCATACCCATAAAATCTAAAAAATCGCAATCTCTCTTTATAATATTTGAAAAATATAAATTTGAAAATACAATATATTTATAGGTCTTTTTTTCAATCATTCTGGTCTACGAAAGACAACTAGGTAGCTGCAAGAGATTTTTAACTGGAGCAAAAAAAGAAACGGTTTAGTTCTTATATGTAGGAACATAAAGTCTATCCTCAGATGGATTGCATCGTAACGCGACCAAAAGCTCCAAGCTGACAGTCAGGAACTTTATATTTTTGTGCTCTTTAAAGAACCCATGACATTGCCACGGTGGGATCTGACGTCACTATATCATGAATATGACAGATATAATCAAAAGAGTCACTCACAGTTCCATATTTAAAATATATTTATCTGTGCAACATTACGCATATACCACAACAGTAATAGCGAATGAAAGTCATCGCGAGTGTGGTTCAGTGACCTATTACGTGAAAGAACGCAACTGGCTCGCGCGGCCAAGGTTATCTCGTGCGGCATTATTGCATTTGGAGTGCAAGCGAGGAGCGTGCGCGGTGACTTTGTAATGAGGAAATAAAAGTTATATCAATTAAAAGCCACTTAGTTACGTTTAGTTCCAAATTAGTGAAAGTATCATTGTAAATATTCCTTCAAAAAATTCCTAACACCTGTTAGGAATAGCATGCACCTGCATGCTGGATTATCGATACGGACAGTTACAATAAGTAGCAGTACAGTATTCAAGATAAACTATCATAGACTAATCAGTGTATTGCACATCCAACAATACACGGAATCATCAAATATGATCAAAATATTTAAATTGTAATGATTTTTAATTACCGCCCTAACCACAAGGTTCTCTGTTTTTGCTGTACAATTATGACTTTGCTTTTGTATTTCTCTATTTCATACAAAACTCTATTCAAAAGATAGTTTTAACATTTAATAAAAAGTAGCTGGGATGTCATTCTGTAACACAAAAAAATCTCGCCAGACAGAGTCACTGGCTTGACACTCAGATATGTCTTTCTATAAAAAATGATGTTTCGCCACGATTTCCGAGTTCTGTCTCTTTCATTAATAACCCAATCATGTGAGAGGTTTCTCGGTGGGCTCGTTGCGCCGGCTCGCCGACGAAGTTTACGAAGTATTAGCCAAATAAGAGGCTGATTTGACATCTCAGTCACCATCCCTAATAAATTAAATTAAAAACTCCGATTTGTTTTTTTTTTATATTATATATTTTAATAACTTAAAGTGACCTATTTTTCTAGCCCGTGGTAAAATCAAAAAGTACACTCCTCTTCTGGCCGGTATTGGAGTCAAGGTAATCGCTGTGGTCGGGCTACTCTTCGGTGGTCTGACACTCCTGGTCACCAAGGCTCTGGTGGTAGCCAAGCTGGCGTTTCTGGCTGCTGCTGCACTGGGCATTCAGAAGCTGCTGAGTGGTGGTGGACTTAACAGTATCAGTGGAAAGGTACAGTATTTTAAATTACGCCGAATCAGAAACTTTTTTTATTTTTATTTGGATAAGCTTGTATTTGACCATCTTGGTAAGTACTGATTTAACTGAAGATGTTAAGTACATACGGCCAAGAATGCTTTTTTTATGGAATACCTACAATTTGTAATGAATTAGCTACCATTCTGCTATTTCACCCGCATCCTCGAGAATCTAATATGTATATACGAGACTATAGCCTACGTTACTTCTAGATAATGCTGCTATCTAATTGGGAATGAATTATTGAAATCGGTCCAGTATAATTTGAATGTATTCATGACAAACAATAATACAAATCTTTTCTATAGTATATTATATAGTATAAGTAAATTTAGAATGGTCAGCCAGATTACCCGTTAGCAGTTTTGACTGCCATCTAGTGATACAATTTGTAATCGACTTTTAAAGTGATCAAACTTGAAGGTAGCAGAGTTGATATTATCAGAATTTAGAAACGTCAGCTTACAAAAGCATCTTTCATCATCAGATCGCCGGATTCCAGTCATCACCTCAACAATGGTCATCACCCACAGCCTCTGCAGCATCATACCCTTACGCAAGATCTTCGAACATTGCTCAGGACGCCAATGATCTGGCTTATAAAGCCCAAATCACATCTTAATTTAACCAGAATAATATATTTATTTAAAAAGTGCAAAGTAGGCTTAGTTAAAAATTTTGAGCTCCATTTATGTTTTACTAGCTGTCCTCCGCGGTTTCACCCGAGTTCCCGAGGGATGTAACATTTTCCCGGCACAATAAGTATCCTATGTTACTTCTAATCCAAGAATATGTGTACAAAGTTTCATGATGATCGGAGTAGTAGTTTTCACGTGAGAGCGTAACAAACAAACTTACATTCACATTTATAATATTACTAGTAGGGCTGATGTTTTTAGATTGCATTTAAGATGACGTTTGTTAGTATGAATTTAAGTTTGCATATTATTATGTTGAATATAAAGGGTGGAAATCCTGTGTGCAATGGAATATTTATTTTCCAATGATCTATTTATATTTTAAGTAAATATTTTATGTGAAAATGTTTGAATAGCTTTTATATAGAATTTATATTTGGTACTGTTTGTAAAGGTGCGTTTATAAGCTATTCATTATTATAATTTTAAGAAAGCTGAATTTAATGGTGCATGAGTCGTTGGAATAATAATTGAAATTTTATTAATTTATTTAGATGTATTTAATTTACTAATTAATATTATGAAGAAAATTGTAAAAATAGAAATGCAAAGTTGGATTGAACAGGGTACGCACAAAACTTTATTTTCAACCCATTTCTAGCGGGGTTTAAAAAATTTAAAAACTTTTTATTTTTATTTCAATTTTTTAAATAATCGTTCTAATCGAACAGCCTTTTATGCTGATTTATAGGATTCGGTAAAAATGAATATTCCAATTTTTTTTATCATTATAGGTTATAGTTATTTTTTACGGGTTTATTTGTGTCATTATTATTAACATAAACCAAACTATTATGTTAGTTTATAAACATTAAAGTTCACAAATAAGACTGTACAATTAGTTTATAAGTTAGTTAACAATGAATAAAATTTTATTTATTGCAATGTATGTTTTCTTATTCCTCATAAAGACCTAAAACACTGTAGTGTGTACTAGCAGCTGCGCTTGAGAGGCAGTTATCATGATGGCGTTATATTTTTGCCACTTTTGGCGATATCATAACATAGAGTGATGACATAGTGGTCAAACACAAAAAATCTGTCTAAAATGATAACATATCAACATTTTCTCAAATATTAGTTATGAAAATAAAGTAGGGTAAGCTATTCAAAATCTAGTGACAATCAATAACTGACCGTATATATTTTTATAGGTACCTACTTAATACTAGCAAGCAATGATATTTTCACTATTTAGTTTAACTTTATATATGGGGGTTTATTTAAATAAATATAAAAGAATATTACAAACATTATAAATAAAATAATATAACTAAAGAGCTTAACCTAATTATCATTATTGTCATCATCATCATCATCAGCCTATCTCCGTCCACTGCTGGACATAGGCCTCACCTATGGCACGCCACTGAGCTCGATCTTCAGCTCTTTGTTTCCAACCGCTGCTAGCCAGCTTGCGTATATCATCGCTCCATCTAGCTGGAGGGCGCCCTACACTACGTTTACCGAGCCGTGGTCTCCACTATAGAACACGTCTACCCCAACGGTTATCGGTTCTGCGACAGATGTGACCAGACCACTGCCACTATTGTATTATAAATAAAAAACCTCCCCTAGTTTAATCAATAATAATGTATTACATTGTTGCTCCTAACGTTAAACCCCAGCACAATAATTAACGCAGCGTATCATTTTGAGTCGTGAAGTTAACTACTAGCGCCATCTATTGGCGCATAATTGTATTTCACAATGTCATTTTTATAGACAATAACATTATTAACTACAGAAATATTTTCGAAAAAAAAAATTTATATGCCCTCTCCCGAGCTTGTTCTCTTAATGATGTAAAAGCTATCAGCGCCTCACAAACACTTTGTCCCTTCAAAAACTATAAAATACAGTTCCTCTTAAACGTCTAAGTAATATTACTGGATCTATTACTCAAACTACCACAACTTATTTATTTGGGATAGATGAAAAGGAAAATTTATAGGTATTTCATTACATTTATATATAACATACTAGCTGCGCCCTGCGGCTTTGCCCGCTTTTAATCTTAGTTATGAACCTTCATCTTGAATTACTCTATCTATTGCTGAAAACTGCATTAAAACCCGTTGCATAGTTTACGATTCTGTAAAGGACATATAGACAAACATTAATTTTTATATAAATAGATTGCGCCTTGGTCTACACACAGTTTATTATCATAAAAATATTACTTTGAAATAATTTTGTGTACTTGATATATTTATTACTGAAGTCAAGCTTCAAATTGAAATCGTTTTGCAAAGATTTCAATCAAATAGTTGTAGTAACTAATATACTAAATACATATGTTCTCTGAATGATCCATTTTAATTACAATTATTTACTATTTAAATGTAGCTTCAGTAACTTTAAATTTGACCTTCATAAGTACCTTCTGAGGGCCTAAACTGAATAAATGGTTTTGAATTTTGAATTTTGAATTGAATGACTTTAGTTTACGTATTACTTCAAACCTACATTTTAAAGTCTAGGACCTTAAAATTTAAAATGCTATAAAATCATGTCAAATGTATTTCTTAGCTATCAAGTATATACGTTTGTTAATTTTCAAATTAACTACAGAATAATGTCTTAACGAGTGTAAGGATCATCCTAAAAATATGAAGAGACATCATATTTTTAAAGAAAGATACTCTAATTCTTTTATAGTCTTAGTACGACAATATGAAGTCATATTTTGTTGCTTAGAACTAAGAATGGTTTATTTGTATTGGTTCAGTATTTTTAAATTATCAGAATGTATTAATTACGTGTATTGTAAATTATTATCTTGGTGGTATAGAATTAGAGTTAATTTGCTTAAATAAGTAAATATTTTTAAGCTATAAAAATAATTCATAAAGAACCAAATTCATGAATAATATTCATAATTATGAATAAAAGGTAAAGGGCATAGCCAACTTTCACCAACTTTATAACTTAAAAAAAATCCTGTAAAGCATAAACATGACATTCTCCCATCTAGGTTTATTAGAAACTAAACATTACAATCGCAGAGACCCACTTTTATACTAGTTTTCAATATTATAATAGAACGTGTAAAAAACAAACATGGCATCTTCACTTACACATACAAACAGTGCATCGGCATGAGCGTATATGTACACGCCTTTCACTCACCCATACATGGGCGACTACGATGTGAACAGAGGAATCAATGGAGTAGCATAATTTTTATATTTAACATTTTTTTTGTTATGCTCAAATGACGTTTAATAAATATAGTTATATATGTTTCATGCTCTAGTCTAATGTAGCGACTTATTTCTTAACATAAAATAAAGGGACTTTTACCATTGCGGAGATGAATAGATCAATTAAATGTATTGCTAAATAGCTACCTAGGTAGCTTAGGTAGGACGAAATACCTTTAAGTATTTGTTGAGGGATAAATATGCCTTACTTTATAAGAATAATATCTGTCCCCCGCGGCTTTACCCACGTTCCCGTAACATGTAACATTTTCCCGGCACAAAAAGTACCCTATGCTACTTCTAATGCCACCAAAAATATGTGTACAAAGTTTAATGATGATTAGTTAAGTAGTTTTCGCGTGAAAGCGTAACAAATAACAATGATGTATTCCCCAGAATTATAATGAAAGGCCATCTTTAAAATACTATAGGTCCTATACCTTGTATTTCAAATAAATAACAATTTATTTCGATTCTACTCCATCCAATAGCCACGTCTCGAAGACGTTAAACTTTCTCTACCACCACATACAAACCAAACATCATTGTGTGAGTGACACTTTCACTTGGCCACATTTTTGTTGTATTTTCCTCCGATTTCTTTATATTTCAATAAACACGCCAACATTTCTTGAAATTATGCATTATTTTAAGTCGAAGGCAAGTACTAGCTACATTCCTTTTATCACTTTATGAATAAGGTAATCAAATCTTCATAGGCATTATAACGATAACTAGTTGTGGTTTTACCCGTATTCCCTAAGAGATATAATATTTACCCCGAATAAAAATTATCGTAAAACAGAATAAAATAAAATAATTAAAACAGTATTTAGAAAATTAAATAAACTCACCAATACCTACTCGCTTTTAGGAATACTGTTTTAAGAAAATCTTAAAATGGGAGCTACTAAGAATTCAAAAAATGTTTTTATTTAAATTTATTATGGAATTAATAAACAATAATAATAAATTTATTCACATAAATAATCTTGCACAATTTAAATGCAGTCTCTGACTTCCGAGCTAGACATACATACCTGCGTTATAGAAGTCAGTGCCCTTTCATATTAAAACATAATCAATCATAGATGTATGTAAATAAAACTAAAAGTATTGTATAAGTAATTTATTAATCTAGAACTAATCATATCTGGGTGCAAAGTTTCATTCAAATCCGTTAAGCTGTTTTAGCGTGAATAGGTCACAAAATTTATTAATAATTTTAAATATATAAAATGTCGTTTGTTTAAGGTTAAATCATAGGGTATACAAATAGCACTTCTACACACGTAATTTTTCACAAATACTGTTTAGGTGATCATGTATTTAAAGACCACCTTTATTTTTATATAATTTATAATTATATATTTTTAATATGGGGACCTCAACAATTATAAGCTAAATATTTTTTATCAAATTCCCATCGAATGATTTTCTTTAAACAGTATCCTACTAAAGCGAGTAGGTATTGGTAAGTTTATTTAATTTTCTAAATACTGTTTTTATTATTTTATTTTATTATGTTTTACAAGAATGTTAATGAATATGTAATGGAATCTATCTTTATTACTGAAATTCGTAACATTTCCAAGTAAAATAAAAGTAAAGATTTCCACCATTTTATTTGCAATCTAATTAAACAAGCAATTTAAAAAACCCAATTGTTCTTCGTAAAAGAACGTGCTGAAGTAAAATTAGCAATAAGTTTTTGTGAGAATTTGTTTTTGGCTCAAACATAATGAAAATCGAAATAGAGTTTTTCATAACATATCTAATTTTCCTAAATTAGAGCTATAGAATACATCAATCTATCAAAGCCTAGGTAGCATTCAGTGTAAACTGCTATTTTAACAGTAAACTAATGAAAACCGCACATACCTACTCATCTTGTTAAACATATTATAGTCTGTTAGTTCATTCATATGGAAAATTCCAACAACAATCGTTTTACAAAAAGAAAATACATTACGAAAAAAGGAAGGAGGTTTCTCTTAAAATAAAGAACCACTATTCAATGTCATAAATAAAACAAAAAACATATTTATTTGAGTACAAAATAGCTTGTAATACCACATAGCAACTCCTTAAGCAATGTTACCTTAAAATGTACTAGAACTAATATAGACTAAATACTAGGCGACTTCATTATTCATTATGATATCAGAAATGTTATAATTAAATAAACAATTGAATTCAAATAGCAAGGAGTTGTATTCTTGAGAAAATATTGTTATATTGATCCGTCTTCAGTATATAAAAATGTTTGAGAAATTTGGAATAACACAATAAGCATCGATTACAAAAGAAAACCCCATTAAGAAATGAGTTTATCTTCATTTACGACCCATAAAAAAAAATCTGGCACCTGTCAACATTTGCCATTAAGTAGATAAATGCCATCTTTCTCTTACTAAGGAATTTGGGGCCTACGAGCTACGTCCGTTACTACACCTTTCTCCGCGCTTTCACACCGAGAGATCGAGTGAACATTGTGCCCTCAATGATTCTTAATCTTCCATGGAAAACTGACTTAAATACCTCCTGCTACCATCGCAAAGTATACCCCAATACTCTAGAGATATGGTTGAAAATTGGATGTGAAAAGTCGGCAGTTAAGTTGATGCTGTGATCCGGTTAAGAAGTAGGAACAGGTGGTCGAGTGGTTTTCATTTTTTTTTTACATTTCAAGTCGAGATTAGGCGCCCACCCAACCATAATACCATGTGTTAAGTTTTCTCTTTGAAAATATTTGGGGAAAGAAAAATTATTACTTGGTCAATGGTTATATATATTCTGATATAACTGTTCGAAAGAATATCACTTATTTTCTATTTATTATTATATTATTAAAATTATGTATTTTTTTAATCAACTTAGATCGGACCTTGTCGACTGTGGTTAGTTCGTCTATTGATATTGTCATTTAATTTGAACCACAGTCGTTAAACGGCAATCACAGTCTACTTAAAATTAACCACTAGCTTCCGCCCTGCGGTTTTACCCACGTTCCGGACGTATCTTATGTATTCCTGAAAAAACAAGTATCTTTTACATTTTTTTTTAAAGGGACGTAGGTTAGCTTCTGATGGCTCTTACACCCTTACACGGATGTCTTTAATTCAGAAATTATACGATCCCTATACCTAATTTTGTTAAATTATTTTATACTTTAATTCGTAATTCAGTTACAATTTCATTTATAATTAAGTAGGATAATCTTTAAAGAGCCTAGAATCAAATTTGAATATAATCATGGTCCCTCAAAACAGAACGAATAGAAACAAAAAACAACTACACGTTTAAAATTCCTTCTAGTAATAGCAAAGTCTAAATTACAGCCTATTACACTGAACCGTTACAGACACAAATCAGGTGGTACTGTAGCGTCAGTATTTCGCAACAGTGAATTCGCCAGCCGGATGTAACCGATTTTTTTCGCCTCGAGTCAAAAGTGAAAGTGTTCAAAGTGGCCCACACTCTGAAAGTTGAAAGTGGAGTGAAAGCGAACGTGGGCTGGGTTCGCAAATGTCCATTTGTAGGTATGTGAGACTCGCTTACGCCTCACGGTTTCTCTGCTTCGTAGGGAACTAATGCTTTCTAGAAAAAATGCTAAATTGAACCGTTGGCTTTCGAACAGTGAAAATTGCAATCAAATCTGTTAATTAAATTGTTATTAAACTTAAATTTAACTGATTTATACTGCTATATACTAGTATCAACATTTAATCAGAAACTTGGCCGAATACTATCGTTTATGTTATATTTAATTAACAGCCATTAGTTAAACGACTAATAAAATTTATGGTTACCAGACTAGTAATATGAAAATTTATTACTGATGTGTTTGATCAATTATATATTTATATAATACCTTTCTAAAGGCCATACGATTTTGTGCACAAAACTACTCATATCTTTATAAGGTATTTCTATACTTAAGGTTAAGTTTATTAAAAAAATATGAAGCCCAATGAAGTTTTTTATTCTAAAATCTTCTATACGAGTATAATAAAAGGAGAAGCTGACTGACTGACTAATCAACGCAGGGCCTAAACTATAAGGGTTAGAAATTTGAAATTTTGCATAGGGGTTCCTTTTATAACGGAGGAGAGCACTAAGAAAGGATTTTAGGAAATTCACCCCCTAAGGGGTTAAAACGGGAGTGCAAAGTTTGTATGGAACAACGTGTTTTGTTGGTCTGAACAAACTGAACGCGGGTGAAACCGCAGGGGACAGCTAGTATAAAAAAATAGGACTTTGGATTTTCTCATTTTGAGACGAAAAACATGACAATCGTTTATTTATATAATATTGCTTAGAAAAATTTATAACACAATTTTGCTAAAGTTTAACATAACAATAAAAAATATAATCCGTGCCAAACTTAAAATGGAATTACGCCATTTATTTACATATTTATTGTACGTATATTAGCCATGGTTCCCAAGCTATTCATATCATTTGTTAGCTTAATACATTTTTGACACATTTTTGGACGAATATCTGTGATACCAATATCGAAAACATAAGTATTAGTGGCGTTTCCAACAAAACAAACACAATACGACATGTTTTCAAAAACCGTTATCCAATACCTGACACACACAAACATTGTGTCACAAATTTCAGGCAAGTGTCACACAATGACAAAAACGTAACATTTTCAAACGAAACTTTCATTTTGAATGACATCAGGCAGTGACAGCATCCTTTGTAAAGGTTATATCACAAATCTCCGGAACACGGACCAAGATGGCGGGCGTGAAAGTCGGTCGTTCAACCCGGAGCGGCTTACTTGACTCTCTATGTACATACGTTGCTAGGTGAATTGTGATGTTGACTATTTGTACTGATTCTATATGATAGGATGTCTTTATTATTATTTATTCTACACCAATTTGTTCTATGATAGCTTTAGTAACTTTAACTTTTAGAAGTACCTTCAAAATTATATAAATGGTTTTGAATTTCGAATAGACATTACCAGAAAATTCTTTGATAATATATTTAAAAATATGAGCTGAACCCTAAGTAGTTTTCAACATTTAAATAGATCCTAACTCCGAACTCCATCTTCGGACTCTTCTTCACTTACCATAAGGTGAGATTGAAAAAAATAAAAAAACTCTTCTTCTGAATATTTGTGTGCATGAAAATGTCTGGTTGTTCTGTATCGGATTGTAAATACATATATTTAATTAAAAGTATATTATTATAATATAATATATATTACCTTTGATGAGTTTATGAGTTAAGAATTACCAGGATTTGGATATGGAATTTTATTTGTAATAGGTACATGTATTCATGAATAAAGTCTTATTTGGTTTTACTTATTATTAAAAGTATTTATTTTGTGGTTTGTATAAAAGTTGGAATACAGATAGAATAACTCTGAAATTCTTCTCTTGAAAATCTTGTAATCGCAGGCAAAATTGCGGAGAAATCCTATTAATATTATATATACGTAAGTTTGTGAGGGTGTATTTATTCTCAGTTCTTCTCAGTTGAAGGCTGACTTCCAAACCGGTTGTAGCTTCAGTAACTTTAAATTTGACCTTCATAAATACCCTCCGAGGGCATAAACTGAATAAATGGTTTTGAATTTTGTTTTTTTTTTTAAATCATGTTTGTTACTCTTTCAAGCAAAATCTAGCTAACGGATGTTGATGAAACTTCGAACATCGATAGAAAATGATCTAGAATAATATAGAGGACCTTTTTATCCCGGGAAAATGTAACATTCCTTGGGAATGCTGATGAAACCTCAGGGGACACTTAATCAATAATAACACATAATAATTAAAGCGTCAAACTGGAAGGTATATAGGTACGACAACGCCATTCAAAACACACAACATACTAATAAAACAACAATTACCATTTAACATCAAATATTATATGCTGCGTTATTATTAAAAAAAAAAAAACAAAAGAAAATCACACTTTCACAATACACATGTGTGAGATGCGTGTCTCCAACACACGCAAGACATACGGACGGCCTGATTTTCCACCCTGTTGCGTTATAAATATATGTATTTAGGATGTTAGATGGAATGTCAGACGGAGGCATACTATGTTCATAATATGTCCAAGTTTAAAGATCTAGGTAGAGTGATAGTTATGGCCGGGAAAAAGGTATAGGCTTTGCACTGGCAGTATGTATGACCTTTCGACAAAAAGAGAAAAATAATAAGACACACATTCGTTATTTGGAATGTCAAATAAAACAATCTTGAAAATCTAAAATTTATTTTTTTTGGTTTGGTTTAATTGGTTTGAAAAGTGAGATATTTATCACAGACTCTCTCCTTTAACAAATACAGCAAATGGTCACAAAACCAATTCAGTTGAGATAGAGTCAAGTGATAGGACATCAGGAGAGAGTCATGAAAAGTAATAAAAATCTATTTATGTTTTAATTAGCCTCATATCGCAAGTATAAAAACTCGATCAGAAATGCCTATACAAACTACGGAGAGGAGAACGCATAATTTCAGAAAGTATTTCATACTTTTGTAGTTTAATATGGAAGCTCAAAGTAAACTATAACTTATAATTTTTTGTCTTTTCCTTTCAAATGAAAATTCCATATCAGCTAGGATAATTTTTCAAAATCAAAACGCGTTGAAGTCTTTTATATGAAATCTCATTCGCTACGAAACTCATGGTTAGGCATCCCGATGTATTTTCCACTAAAAATAACACTAACCACTTCTAAACTTTAAAAGTAAATATTATAAAAGCTAAGGTGTTATAATATACTTATACACGCTTCTTACATAACCTACACTTGACACAGGTGGCAACTTTCACGGACTTTCATTTTTGCTTCACCTACTGTAATGGTATTTAGTCTTCTTCAATTTGTACAAGCTAAAATGAAACTTATTGGTGCAGGTTAAAGTTGAATTTGAAATGTCGTCAATATTAATGGCTTGGCCACGAATGATGAATGGCAATATTCTTTCACTTTGTTATATAATGTTGTAAAATCAATACTTTTAATTGTATAGAACTGAAGATTAGATGGAAACATTTTTTTAAGCAGGATTATGGCTAACAACTTTTATCCAAAATGGCCTTGAAATGTTTCTCTAAATATATATATATATATATTTTAACAACTAACAAAGCGTGCATCGAATAAATTGCTTAAATATTATTTAATGACAAAATAAGTTTACACGCTACCTCAATTACAGGCTTCCATAACATGCAATGTAGACAGTTACAGGTTGTGCTGTTGGTTTAAAAATAAAAAAAATAACCGGATTTATTTATTTTTATTAATTTTGAATTGTATATTTATTACAGTTTTTTTATTTTTATTTATTATTGAATAAAGATAAAGACGTGGGGCAAATAAGACATAATATCATTCACAAAAACCCACAGAGTTTTATAAGAGAATGACTTATTAAAAATGTTAAAATAAAAAAAAAATTGTCTCTAATGTCGCTAATACAGGTTTTTTAAAAAACTTAAAAGGGGAGCCCCAACCCATGTAATTACTGTACTTGTAATGTAATAAAGAAATTTTGAATTTGAAAAATGTAGTCCTTAAGTAACTAAATTACTAATTTCTTTGAGGTAGGTACATAAGTAAGACTTGATAGGTTAGTTCTCCTAGACTGTCTGTCACAAGCACTATCACAAAAAAAAATCACATAAAGATATTCATTATAATTTTAATTTTATTATTCTACATAAAATAACCTAACCTTAAACTACAAAGCGAATATGAAGTGGTTTTTTTTCTGACGTATAGAAAAACAAAACAGAATCGCAAACACATCTCAACTTGAACAAAACCTTCTTTTTGCAAAATAGACGAAACGAAAGTCTTACAACGATTTTAACTTTTGTTCTTTTTACTTTAAACATAAACAACTAGCGCCATCTATTGACACATATTTAAGACTTTATACAACGCCATCTATTGACGTAGTTCGTAAACTTGGACATAATACTCGAACCCAAAAAGTAAAAAACATCGAGTAATCGTCATCAACCGCTAGAGAGAGCTGTTTTATTTTTCTCTTTTTGTTTCACGCCTGAGTATTGTTGAAATTATAATAGTTAGTTTTCTTTCACTTTTTACCACTATGTTTGGTGAGAATAATCTTTTTTTGTTATTATTATCTATTTGTATCTTGTAAATTGTTTATGGTATAACTAATGATCTTGATTTTCAGTCAATGATCATGGTTGTCGATATATTTTCATATTCTGTGTCATTTTTATTCATTACTAATATGAGCTATAGAAACAAATATTAATATAATATGCATATTCTAACTATGTATATATTGTATGTAATTATATCATACATGTGAACAGGTGCAGCTTGTGGGGGCTGATCAGCTTTAGTTTGTTTGTTTTTCTTAAATTAGATATTTATATTATTATGGTTTAGTAACTCTTCACTTCCGCGATAACACACAGATTTTGTCAGTGAGACTAAATAAATATTTTGTTATAAATCTAAGATCGTTTTTAAAAAGAGTAATTGCTGAGTTTATTGCCGGCTCTTCTCAGTAAAAAACAACCTTCCGAACCCGTATTAGAGTCAGAGTATTCATAAGTGATTGTAAAGGCCTATTTGAATAAAAATATTTTAATTTCATTCCTTTCATAGATAAATATACACACAAACACAAACAAGTATTATGTTCATGTTCACAATTATTTACACGAGTAGAAATCGAACCCACGACAAGCTTAGCAGTCACAGAATATCTAAGCACCCAATTAAGTATACCTCTCATTTACGCAGTTTTTTTATGCTGAAGAAACATGATTCGATTAACCATTACATCAACAGAAGAAACTTATTTCAAATACATTTAAGTTCATTTTTGTATGACACCAAAAAATAAAAAGTAGCTACTTCTTATGTAGATAAGAGTACTTACCTATAGGTTCGCTCTTCTTCGTGCGTACTACGGGAATGTACGCCGACAAACAAGCGGATGATCCACCTGATGGTAAGTGGTCACCGCCGCCTATGGACATTTGCAACACTAGGGGCATCTCTAATGCGTTGTCGACCCTGAGACGTGAAGTTGTTAAGTCTCATGTTAATTGTTTTTGATTATGACTCCCACCTGATGGTAAGTGGTCACTGTTGCCTACTGATGAACATTAGCTAGCTACCAGAAAGAAGATTCTGTCCGCGTAAGGTAAAGCCGAATATGCGTCAGTTGGCTTGGTGGTTAGCGACCCTGACTCTCAAGTCGAAGGTCGCGGATTCGATTCCCACCCATGACAAACATTTGTGTACATGTCCATGTCTGTTTGTTCAGTTCTGCGTGTATATGTATGTATTTAGAAAAATAAAAAAGTAGTATATCAATTAATCTGGTTTTCATAGTGGCCGTGTGTTAAAGAATGCCCCAGGATATTTATTATTATACTTATTTTTACATATATATATAGGTCTATAAAGATGATCATTTATAAAAACACATTACAATTAATCTTAAAATAATTTATCGTAGAAACTTCAAAGAGTACGGACTAAGAGGCCGTAGAAAATGTAAAAAAATAGGGTATAGTCAATATATCCTGCCAACATATAAAAAGCCTAGAAGTCAACTGATTTTCATCTGGTGATTGTGCTCTTAGCACAGCGGAGGTGTATTTTGAATTAACTAACGTCTCGCAGTTGCAGCCGCGTTCCCGAAAAATATATCCCAGAATAGGGAACTGTCCCGTATTAAAGATAAATGATCAAACACTAACCAGTGTATTGAACATCCAAAAATATCCGGAAAATCCAATTAGGTTCAAAATTAAATCATTTATGTGATTTTTAAGTACCGATCTAATCACAAAGAGTATGCTATTTGATGCTGTACAATTATGACGTCATAACTTGCTATTTCATACAAAACTCCCTACATTTGATCGTTTTGACATTTCATAAAGAATTGCTGATTTGACATGTCAGGACACATTTCTATTCCTCACTCGAGAATACTGTACCTTTCTATCAATGAAATAGTTTTTAACATTGGTGGAGTGGTTCCGGAGATTATCCTCTATATACAGACTGTTACAGAACTACCCGTAAAGTTGAAAGGAAGTTAAATGGGGCCTTATAACGAGTCCATTCACAATATTTAAGAACGTTGTTGTATAACATACCACAAAAAAAAAAAAAACAACCTGATTTTTATGAATGAAAAATAGAAAAACTAGTAAAGTAGACAATTATTAGGTAAAATTGGCACGTAGGCCGTTTTGTTAAATAATCTGGTTCCCTGACATGACAGCTTACTAGGGCTGTTGGCTTTGATAATTAATTACATTTTTATGGGATGTTTTGTTACACGTTGTGTAAACAATATTTTATACATTTACATACGAGTATACACAAACTCAGAAAAATCGGAATTTTACTTTATCATACTAATTAAGATTAAAATTGAAACACAAACATTTAGTTGCAATTGTCCGCAAAATTTACAAAGTCTTAACAAGTAGCAGCGCACGGCAAATGCGTTTGATGTTCGTGATGCGAAAAGATCGAGTTTGATGCTCGTGGCAATAGGGTTATCACATTCATTAGTTAAAAAAGTAAATATTTAAAGAAAAGAAGAGACTTCAGTTTTAAATTTGAATATGATTATCCGCTCTATCGTAAGTAATATTAATAAAATTATTTATTTATTTATTCAAGTTCAAAAAATTCAAAACCATTTATTCAGTTTAGGCCTTCGGAGGGCACTTATGAAGGTCAAATTTAAAGTTACTGAAGCTACAACCGGTTCGGAAGTCAGCCTTCAACTGAGAAGAACCGGCAAGAAACTCAGCAAGGTTACATTCTTTTTTATTTGTTATATAAATTTTTATCTATTCTGACTTTTTGGCTATTTTATAATTTCAATTTTACATAATTTTATATTTAACAAATACAAAATACTTATTATAGGTAACATTAAAAAACAACCATCCACCCATTACCGAAAGTCACAAAATTAAATAACATACAATTTTACAACAATGATTGTCCGCGTAAGGGTGTAAGAGCCACCAGATGCCTTAATTATAACATTAATCCCTCAATAATAACTATTATAATCAGTAACCATATAAAAAAATAACAATAACTTGAATGTAGAAGGTAATCTCCAAAGCTATCCATCCGATTTCCAAAATTATTTCACTGATATAGAACTTCACTATTTCTAAGTGACATAACTAATTTCACAATCCCGAAATACAATTGATCTCTCGGGAATGTGGGTGAAACTGCGAGATGATAGCTAGAATTAAAAAAACATTTAAAAAACAAATGCAATAAATAATCAAGGTATCTTATATCCTATAATCTCCGGCACTGGTACAGTGAGATGCCTTAACAATGACCGAAGAAAGGACAGCACAACCTTTTTCTTATTATTTTCAAGGTGAAGTTAAAGCTAGGCTAAGGCTAGTACTCTAGCCCACCATCAACACAACACAAAGGTACTTGCCTGTTTTTGTAGGACGGTTGAAATATAATAACATAGCGTGATAAATGGACAGACGGTCTACCTGATGGTAAGTGGTCACTGGATTTGCAACACCAGGGGCATTACCAATGCGCGTTCGACCTCGAAACATGATGTATAATTTTTCAACAATACCAAAGTTCATAGTTATAAGTCAAGTTAAGTTATATGGACAATTAAATCTGGGCTAGTCTCAGTTCTTCGAACGTCCGACAGCCCTAAGTTGTGTCTACGTGCACCAAACCGTACCATCTGATCGACGACCAACTATACAAAGATTCTAAATGTAAACTAGACAACTGATATTCTAGGCTGAAATCCTGCTAATATTATTAATTTTTTGCGGCATCTCCATGCCCTGTACGCCAAGCCCGAAAATCGATATAAATACCTGGGTCTCGATTCTGTAAGGAAAATGACACTAACTCGAAGATGTTTCGTCGCGGCCTCCGTGCTCTGTCTCTTTCGCTTACTACGCTAATACTATCTACTAATCACATGAGGGATAAGCTCTCCGAGGCCTCCGTGAAGCGACTAAGCCAACGAAGTTTGGATTAGCTGGATAAGGGGGAGGTATCAATAAAACACATAAAAGTAAAAATTTAATATGTTTTTTTTTTCTGTGACCTATTTATTGTTGAGTATAGCCGACATGGGCGCACAGGGCACGCTTACGCATGTCGAGCATAGCCGACATTGGCGTTCAAAAGCTTAACTAGCTATCCCCCGAGGTTTAAGCCGCGTTCATGAGGGATGTCCGATTTTTTCGGGATAAAAATAACCCTAACGATCCTATCGCCAGCGAAGCGCAAGGGCACATCCTACCTTTTCTCGACGTGCTTCGTTGTTTTTTCGGACCCTCATAACTTAGGTTTGGATTAAACCATATAAACAAAATTATCAGGATATGTTGTCAATATTGGGCTTATTAAACATAAAAAGCCTCAGCCAGGTTTGTATTTAAAAGTACCCCGCAACTCTTTAAAATATAAAATATGCTGCGTTAAACACCCTAGGGTATACAGAAATATAACTCTGTTAATGAGTGCAAAGCTAAGGCCAATGCGGAGCATCAGCGTAGTCAATACAAATTAACCCACCTTCATTAGTCGATGATAAAACCAACTTTTACTTAGTTAAGTGAACAGTTACTAAGGAACTATGTTTAGTGGCGTAGATAGCATATCATTTATGAGGAACTATATTCTTCGTACTATTATTATACAATTTTCTTTGTGTAAAACATATAGTTATTATGTCTTAAATGGAGAGATGCGAAGCCTTATAAAATTCACAAACAACGACTGGGTGAAAACAGCCCAAAATAAGAAACAGTGGAGTGAGATGGAGGAGGTCTATACTCGTCGAGAGGTCCTTAGTTAAAATAATGAAAAAAAAAACCCTGTATAATTATTACTAAGGAATTAAAGAAGGTTAAGAAGAGAATTAAAAGTTTGGGGATCGATTCTGTAAAGAAAATGACACTAACTCGAGGATGTTTTGTCGCGGCCTCTATGCTCTGTCTCTGTCGTTTACTACGCTAATACTACTAATCACGTGAGAGGTAAGAACTCCGAGGCCTCCGTGAAGCGGCTCGCCGACGAAGTTTGTATTAGCAGAATAAGGGGGCTGGCCAGGGTCGCTGGATGCAAGCGGCTCTAAACCGTTCGAGATGGAAATCCGAGGTGGAGGCCTATGTTCAGCAGCATGATGATAGAGGCTTATATAGAAAAAATTTGTTTAAAATAAAAATAAAACTGTAACGGTAAAAAAAGGTTTTCTCTGTTATTAATTAAGTGACTGGCTATTTTTGAAATGACCGAGTAGCAAGGAACAGTGAAGCAGGCTACATTATTGCAAACTGATCGTTATCTAGCGCGAATTTCATTTTGCTATAATTTTAGTTCATTAAGTAGTTTGGATTTAATACTAACAATATTTGTAATAATAAAAATATCATCTTGTTTATTGCATTTAATACATTTATTGACTTCTTTTAAAAAAACAACCATTATACGTTATTTATCCATATCGCTAGGAATATTGTTATACTATTTTACTATAGTGGGTACATAAGCCGAAAAACAAGACATTTATTATTATACATCACATTATTAAAAATTACATTACAAAACATAATATATATTTACGCTCATCATCATTTAAGGGGTAGCCAGAAGTCTCAGTAATGAGACGTACATTCCAACGAAGATTTTTTTAAGTCTAAACATGACATTTGGTGATCAATCTTGCCCTCTTGGATCCTTTCCCAACAACTCGGACTAAAGGTATATTACCTATACCATTATTTTCATTGAAGAAACATTAATATAACCTCGGGTCGGACAACCCGAGTTTCAAACCTAGGACCTCCGGGTCTTTAGATGTGATGTAAACCACTTGACCACTATTAAGTAGGTATCAAGAAGGTTTAGCAACAATCCCCATTATGCTGAAATGGAGCCGTTTTTTGGCAAATATAATTTAATAAAATATTTTTCCATTTCGTTCCTATATGATTTATACATTTTTATTGCTAATTGTTACATCCTTCCTACTTTAGCCTTCAATCTGCCACAAATATTTAGAGTCAAAAAGTCATAATTCGTAACGCCCACCATTGATCAGTATTACTCTTTTTTTATATTTCTTCGAGTATCAAAAGAACAGTCATAATCTGAAATACCATAGAGCAGTATTTCATTTATAAAAGTTCACGCTCCAAGTATACTATGATGTGCAATGTGACAACCAGTCATTAGACACACACGAGTTGTCGCTTTCTTTGCCCAAAACCATGGCACGACAGTTTTTACGTCAAGCCGTTAGTTTAATAAATATGGCGCTGTAATGATATGTAATCATTTGAATTCTATTTGAATTGGACATTGAACCTAATTTCTTTTTTTTTTTTGGTACAGTTTCGTTCATAGAACTTATAACAATACTGATATTATACGCTCTATATGAGTATATTCGCATGAAGTCCCATATTCGACTTTGGTGTATGAGAAATTAAGTTTCTTTTTGAGTGGCTATAAGTCACGTTAACGAATTCTCACAGTGAAATATAGGCTGAAAGCATGTAGCTTTGAGCCTATATTTTAGCTTATGTTTTTGGATATCATAATGATTTAAAAACCGGCCAAGAGCGAGTCGGACTCGCCAATGAAGGGTTCCGTAGCAGCACTAGCAGCAGGTAGGTAACATAGTAATATACAAGTTTTTGTAGTTCGTTGTAAGTTTGATCGACGTGTTGGACCGCGCGGACCGATCAAGCCATGCTCTGAGCGAATTAATAATGTTATTTACTTATCACTGATTTACTATAAGAAAATAATGGTTCACGGTTTATGCATAAGGCCTGTGATAGTAAAATTATTGTTATATATTTGAGTAAAATGAATAAATTAGGTAATTTGATTTATGACGTTTAAAAACAAAAGTAGACGAAACTAGATCTCATTCAAACCAATTTTTGTTAGAAGTTTGCATAGTAATACACATCATATACTTTTTTCAGTTTTATCATTCCCATATTTTAGAAGTTACGGGGGGGAGGGGGGGGACACACATTTTATCACTTTGGACAAGTCTCTCGCGCAAACTATTCAGTTTAGAAAAAAAATATGCCAGAAACTTCAACATCATTTTAAAATACCTATCCATAGATACCCCACACGTATAGGTTTGATGAAAAAAAAATTTTTGAGTTTCAGTTCTATGTATGGGGAACCCCAAAAATTTTGGACTTTTTTCTGATTTTATTTTAAAATCTTAATGCGGTTTACAGAATACATCTACGCACCAAATTTCAATAATGTAGCTCTTATAGTTTCGGAATAAACTGGCTGACATACGGACGGACGGACGGACAGACAGACAGACAGACAGACATGACGAATCTATAAGGGTCCCGTTTTTGCCATTTGGCTACGGAACCCTAAAAATGGTATGCAGTAAAAATAAGGGAAAGAAAATCCATATAGCGTATGTCCACAAAAACCCCGTTTTTACGAACATAATTATTAATTTTCTGACTGATTATTACTGTTATATGATGCGTGCTAGTTTGCATTATACTTTGACTCAATTTTTAAGGGAATGATAGCTAGTTAGTGGCGAAGTTTTTGGGTTTAAATTCTACTGTGAGCTAGAGCTTTTAATTTTTTTGTTCGTACCACATGGTAGCACAACAAGCAGGTTCTGATGGTAAGTGGTCACCGCCATCTATGGATATTTGCGACTCCAGGGGCATCGTCAATGCGTTGTCGTCGCTGAGACGTAAGTAGTTAAGTCTCATGTGCCTGTAATTTCACCGCCCCCATACCTTTCATACCCAAATGATTTTACATTTACCTGACTAGCTACCAAGGGCTACTAAGGTCGCTGTATTCTATAAGATGCACTCGAGTGTCATCTCTTTTGTACTTCATATACCTACCACCTTTATACACTAATCGCGAGGTAAATACGGTGTACCTATTATGTGCACTCACCAGAATAAAATTTTATTTTATTAAATAGTCAAATAAGTAATATTATAAAAAATATATGTAAGGCTTGCTCATTTTCTTACCAGTTCTTGTCGGTTGAAGGTTGGCTTCCAAACTAGTGTTCATTTCAGTAACTGTGATCTTTTATAAATGTCCATCTAGGGGCTAAACTGTATAAATGACTTTGAATTTTTGAATGTAGGAACAAGATGGGTTGCTGCTCTACACTAATAGTATAAAGAACTCCTGCGATTTTACCCGCACTCCCGAGGTATATCACATATATTACACATATGAAGTATGCTCTTGAATAATTCTATCTAATGAAGTAAACCGCATCAAAATTCGTCGGGCAGGTTAAAAGATAGCACAGACGGGAGGAAGCGAATTTGTTTTATACTATGTATTGTAAGGGTAATGTGTTGGGATTAAGGAGGTAATCTTAAAAATTGCGCATGCCAATTAAAAAAAATCTCTCAGTGATAGAAAGCTATATTATTCCCAGGTGATACAGATACAACACCCCGGAACCGCAGAACGGATCGTCTACAAATTGAGCCCGATATCACAGGTGTTAATATTAATTCGAGATAATTGTACCCTTGTGTTAGATTTACAACTGAAATTATTCTGAAATTCATAAAATTTTGAAGCACTAACTGGCTATACAATTATAATTATTCACAAATTCATACACGTACATTCATTTCTTGAACATCTGTAAAAATAAACCAAACATGAAACAATGTGTCTAGTCAAAATTAGACAAAGAAAAACTAACCTTCTTACCAATGTTTAAAGCTTATAATTATTTTGAAAAAAAATTACTACTAAGTTGATGCATACTAATGACCCTATAAAAGTGAGTCGACCAAACACAATTAAAGATGTTGATTGCAACCTGCATCGAACGGAACTGGTATTTTAAAATAGAACGTATATTGTAGCGATGAGAGTCGTTCAAGATTAAAGCGGATAACAATACAGCAGTAAATATAAATTTGTAATCACCAAACTCGGAGATCAGAGCACGCGCTAGCCTGGAGTAATCAACTGACCACAAAACGCGAAATATAAAAAGGGTGACAATGTAACAGCTGAACATAGTTTCATACATTTTTGAACCAAGTAGACGTGTGTTAAAATCAAAATGCATAAAATAATTTTGATTGCATCCCTATCGTGTGCTTTCGCGTTACCAAATCCTGATGCTGAATTTAAAGAATCCAGTCGTGCTTTAAAGAAAGATTGTGCCAATGGAATTTTAAACCCTACGTGCTTAAAATTAGGAGCCATATCCTTTATCGAGAAGTTGAACAATAAGGATGAAGTGACTTTGATTCCTGGAGTGAGTCTTGTCAAGGATGGTGAAACGGGGAAGCATGAAGCAGTGGCAGCTGAATTCGCAAGGTCTTTGTCCTCAGAACCTGATGAACGTTTAGACAAATTCCTTCTGTATCATGTCAGCAACTTCTTGGATACTCATTCAGTAAAACTAAGGCTTCTGGATGATAGTGCTGTTGAAGAAGCAAAGAATATGATGGGTGAAGGAAGAGCAAAGAGTGGATTAGGAATGGGGGGCAAGAAAGGTGGCATGGGAGGATTAATAGCGATGGCTTTGATGATGAAAGGTAAGTCAAAAATCTCGATGTAATTTTTCCCAAATATTATCAATGTAGTTTACCAAAGTTTTGTATAAAACTATAAATATTAAGGTACCGGATAAAATTCTAAAGGTAAGTGATTTTTTATATATATTGTAAATAAATATACTTTTATCTTTTCAAACATGAACGATTAGAATATTAGAAAATATTTCATGTTATAATGTTAGACGAAAGCAAAGAAATTTTAGAAGCTCAATTTTAATATTTGTGTAATCATAATTTACACAGAAAGATCACGAGCGTAACTATCATATCTTAGATTTCACTGATAACAATTTAAATGGAGAAGTAAAGCTACAAACCTTATACAAAAGTAAAAAACTAATTTAATCTGAGATGATAATCTATTATATGAATTAAAGGTAATAAGTAAACCGCTGGAAAACCGTATATTCAATAACTATTATAATAAAATCTAGGTCGTATCGTATTTCAATTCTAGAATCGATCATTGCCTTCAGCTTCACTTTTGCATTAAATGTCGGATACACTATTGACATAAAACAGGCGAACAAAAATTGAAGGCGATTTTATAATGAGTTGATAATTTATAATTACAAACAAACAAATAGAGCTGGGATGAATAAAAATGTAAGTAAATATAAACAGAACAGAAGGCCAGGAAACCAAATCTATCTTAAATACTTTCACAATTTATTATATTTTGTGATAAAGCAATTAGCATATTAAAATCCCATAAAAACTACACTTACAGTCGCCTCTACTCCAATGACTGCATGCGATAATAAACGAAAACCTTACACCGTGTTCAACATCAAACGAAATAGAACCTTAGTTCTTTTATTTAAAACTTCAATTAGCATGGGATCTTAATATCTTTTTGCAACCAGCCTTCTATGAAAAAATAATGGATATAAGAGCACTCTATACTAATCATCCAACTATGTGAGACATATAAAAGGTGAACGAAAGAATCGCGTTATCAAAGTGTTATAGTATTCGAATCGAAACAGACGTGTGTACCATGTATCGGTTATCAGCAATCATGTTGTTAGCAGTTGCAACAGCTCTGCCAAGCCCTGAGACACGTGAAACATCTCAAAATACAGTAGTGCCAACAGTAGAAACATCAGCAAGGTCGATAGGAAAGGATTGTTCCAATGGAATTTTCAGTTCAACTTGCTTGAAAATTGAAGCAATTTCCATGCTAGAAAAACTCAGTGCCAAAGAAGAACTGCGTCTTTTACCTGGTGTCAGTTTAGTTAAAGAACCTAGTAAAGAAAATGAAAGTAAGGCAGAAGAATTCGCAGCTGAACTTGCCAGGTCTTTGCCATCGAAGCCTGATGAAAGATTAGACAAGTACCTCTTGTACAGACTTGGAAATTATTTGGACACGCATACAGTGAAATTAAGGTTGTTGGATGAAGGTGCTTCTGAAGAGGCCAGGGCGTTAGTTGGTGATGCAAGGGGTAAAGGTGGACTAGGGGGGGGTAAAAAAGGAGGATTGGGTGGACTTCTGGCTATGGGGCTTTTGATGAAAGGTACGTGAACATATAATGAAATAGGCAGCTCAAAATAGGAAGTGCTAGGATCTGTTATCTTCTAATGAAAGTGTATTTCCTATTATATTTTTAATAGCGTTCCCAAATTGTGATCGAACGTTTATCAGATAATAAAAAAATGATAAGTCATGTTGCTTTGAAGTGAAGTAGAAAAAAACATCAATTCAGTTCAAGCAACATTTAATTTATGATTATGATGAATGAATCATGAGTCTGCCAAGCCATTGGTTTAATTATATTTTCAAAAAAAGATAGCCAAAAAACAAAATACTTTTTGTAAAAAAAAAAAATAACGGAACTATACTATACATACTCATATACGATTAAAAAAATTATTTGAAAACGTATTTAATTTCAATATTATGTTAAATCTGTCAAAGTATTAACTGACTTTATCGGTTGAAAATGCTAAACAGTAAAATAAAATAAAAAAATCTTACTTTTGATGGGAGATGAGACATTATTTTACTTCCATGACTTACTGTATCATTTACATTAATCGAAACTAATCTCTAAAACAATGGTATAGAGTACAAATTTGACAATAATCCTGGAATAAGCCAACTAAATACTTTAGATAAAGACATTATAAAAACATGAATGTGAACATACATAAATAAATTCTTTATGAAAGTGTGATAGAAACAATTTCATTCTTTAATCAGCAAAACTATACAGTCTCTGTGAATCAGAGCATACAATTATTAGAAAGAATGACACTTTTCTTTTAATAATACTTATTTAAACTGTACAGTAGGTTATCATTATGTGCAGAATGTGAATCAATGTATGCTATCATATTAATAATCTTGCCAATTAAGTTATGCAGAGGAAAATGGCTCAAAAGACCTCTACCATTAGGTTACGTTCTTGTTTTTATCTAACAAACTTGCCAATTATCAATACTATTGCTTCATATTTTTTAAATCTATGCTATAATAAGAAGTATTTGAGAAATTCAAACTATTAAAAATAAACCCCCTTTCACATTAATATTTGTGGGAGTAGTAGAATAGGTATATTATACACTGGGACAATGAAACTAAACACCGACTTGAATTCTTTTTTTTACAGGTCATTCAAGCCTGTGAGGTGAAACTATTTGACAATCAGAATATCAATAGTATTTCTTTGATATTACTCATTATTATAGGTTATTCCCGACATGCGATGCAATGCAATATTTTTTGCGTCAGGAACCTTCTCGGTTGGAGAACAACTCAAAGTTTCATCGCTATCGGATAAATAGTATGAGAGGGGATAGGGGACCAACTTATTAATTTTCAATTTTCATATAAATATTTATATTGAGTAAAAATAATTAAATAGCTTTAAATCGACTGGCTTGTTTTCGGTTTAATAAAATGTAGACTGAACGATTATTAAAATTGTTTATGTTCTTTTTTGAAAAGCTATTATCTACTGAATATCTAGGGGTCTCCCGAACTATTTGTTTTTGTTTATGTTATGGGTGTGCTTGTTATTTATTGTTTTGTCATTTATCATAATGCCATTTTTAAAATCAATCGTGGGGTTAAGCTCAAGAAGGGTAGTTATGGACAAAAAATTACGAGGTTCTCCTCGGAAAGACTAGTTTTTATTAGGACTGTAGCTACAACTATGTCACATATCAAATGGTTTAACTAGAAGAAATACCTAAGCAAACCACAGGATTTTCATGTAATATGCATTGTATTATTAACATATTAACAACTAGCGACCCCGGCTTTGCCTAAGTGGAATTGTGTTAATGAATTAATTACACGTAAACATTCCGAAAGAAATTATACAAGTTATGGTTAAAACCGCAACAAAGTCTATTCCGTAGTACAAAGGATATAGACGGATAAACAGACAGACAGAAATAGTGACATTATTTTTGTCTCTTTGACGTTTTTTTTATATTACATTAATTAATGTAGTATTTAATGTTTAAAAAAGAGATACCAATATAGAGGTAGCGACTTCCATAATATAGTTGGTGAAGTAGTGACTTTTTGAGAATTAAGTAAGTCTTAGCAGACGGCCTAATTAGCTTGACGGCTAGAGAGCCTGACTGCGACGCCACAGGTCGCTGGTTCGATTACCACCCAGCACAAATATGTGTGTAAAATACACAATATTTTGAACATTAGCTTGAACATATCTGTTTGTTCTCTGTGGGTGTAAATATCTAAATAAGTATGTATTTAGAATAAAAAAAATTGTATACGTTAGTATATCAGTTATCCGGTTTCCATATACAAGCTCCTTAATTTTGGATCAGATGGCCGTATGTAAAGAATGTCCCAGGATATTTATATATTCTTTTTTCTAACCGATATCTTTTATTCTTCCACAGGTACCCTCATGTCTGTCGGTCTTGGTGCTCTCGCTTTGCTTGCCGGTAAAGCACTAATGACAGCAATGATGTCGCTGCTTCTCTCTGCCATTATTGGCATCAAATCATTATCTGGAGGACAAAAATCTACCACTTATGAAATCGTCTCAAAGCCTGTATACAGTCACTCACATAGCCATTCCACTGCTCATGAAGATGTAGGTGGAGGTTATGGACATTCTGGATACGGAAGGAATTTGAATGTAAGAAGACGCTGATGAAGAAAATAATTCAGCTTATTTTTATGATAATGATAGTTCAAAATATGATGTTGCAGTGTGACAGGGACAGTCTTACAGTTATCTGTCCCTTTCTAACTGTGTGTAGAACTAACTTATGTCATACAGATTATTTGTAGTTAAATTAAATTATTTATTTCAACTATTTATTTTGATTAGTTAAGTGATTGCTGGTTTTATATTTATGTATGAATTTTCTCTTGTTGTTTTCTTAATTTATTTTCTATTATTATTTGTGTTTTTTTGTTAACTTTACTATATTTATTTCACTTCTTTATTTATTTCTTGTTTTCTGTATTGTCTTTACTTGTTTTTTTTTTTTACTTTCCATTATTTTCCTGAATATTACTCAAATCTATTCATAAAAAAAGGATCAGTCATTATGCTTTTAAAAACAAAATGTTGATAATTTATTGAAGTTATTTATGAATGAAATTAAGGTCAAAGATCTATATATTTGCTCGTTATATATAATGCAATTTATGTATTGAACATTGAGAGTATTATTCTATTATAATTATTTATTATGTTATGTATAATAATTCTTTTGAACCTGTTCACTTTTTATAATAATTATGTATGTATTTTATTACCTTCATTCCATCACCTTTATGTATATTTTGTAGTATTTATTATACATATAATTGTATGTAATGTATGTAACTCTATGTAATTTATTATATATAAGTATGAATAACTTATATTTCATGTATTTATATCTATTTTAATCTTTTTAACTTGTTGTATATATACTTTTATTTGCTAGATAATGAAGCACTAAAAATAAATCTAATATTTTTATAAATGTCTTTGTTTATTGTCTTACCTTTACTTATATCTGAATACCTAACATATATTACAAGTATTATCATGATTAATAAATCTGTTTGGTATTTTTAAATTGGAGATAGATATCACCAATGTTAAAGGTAAATAAGGTATATTACAGAATCCAAACTAGACTGGCCAAGGAGATACTTTTCATTAATAGGTTTAACGTCCCCATTGTAGGGGCACAAAACTCTCCTAACAATAAAGGGGCCTAGATTTGCGGGCATACTTTTGAATTAGACCTTTTTACCTATCTCATAATGGCAGACGATAATTGTGGAATGCTTGAGGTATTGTAAGACGCTAGAGTGACAGGTTTAGTTTTTGTAAATTTATTGATCTCGTTTATTGTTATCCTTTTTACTAGACATGAGTAATTAGGGTTATTGGTGAAAACCGTTCTAATTGTTAAATAAATAAAATTAATAATGTAATCCATGATCCAAATCCGCAAGCTGGCTTAAAACTCAGAGGTACGTAAGAGTGAATCGCATACATTGATCGTAGGTCAAAAAGGTTCACCGCTGACCCATCTCAAATGCTACTTACTTAATATCTTTATCGAATTAGGTATAAGCAGCAATATGTTATAAATACACGTGTTTTTAGAGCACGACACGTTTAAAGTAGAAAACCTTCTACCTATATTTTTCTTTTTTTTTACCACTAAGCCTCTCAGAAATCAGGTACAGGTTGATTCTGAATAATTCAACTATATTCTGAGAGTAGATTCTCAGAGCTCATCTTGACCATATCGGATTTACAGTAGTTCAGTAGTAGGTGATGTCTTACCTAAATGTCTATACCACAATTCTTTCAGAAAATTATAATGTGGTAAAATTGCTGGCGGTTATTAAAACATGTGAGCCATATATGAATACACTCTTTATTTTTTTAATTCTTCTATTTACAATGTAGGTACAATATAAAAAGACAAGCTCCACGTAGTATTAGTAGGTTTGGTAATATTATTTAAACTTTCACGAACTAAATTCATGTTTTTCATTTCCGTTTCATTTAAATCAGGTCTATTGACGCACAAATGATTATCAAAATATTGAATAACATTGTCGTTTCGATGAAATTATATTGACGGTGGTCACGAGTGATCGATCTGGGCTTAAATTCTCTAAGGAAAATGACACTACTTCGAGGATGTTTCGTTAGGGTCTCTATGCTTTCTTTCGCTAACTACGCAACCACATGAGAGGTAAGCTCTCGGAGGGCTCGTTGTGACGAACTTTGTATTAGCTGAAAAATTGGGTTGGAAAAAATGTGTATTTTTAATAACAAAAAATAACACCCGGTGCAAGGTTTACAGACTTGGTATTTTGAACTCAATACTTACTTACCTTAGTTTGGTTGTGGTTCTTGGATATGAATATAAATAATATTTTGCTTGTAGAAAAGATTTCTGTAACTGCTCTACATATCATTAAAAATCGATTAATAATAACAAAGTTATTATTTCCACTTCGACTTTCATCAGACAAAGCGCCCACTGTTTTTTTGTTTCTTTTCAACCATGATGTGATGTGCAAAGAAAGAAAGTAATTTTCTTTGTTTTATTTGTAATATTATAAAGCACTTATTTTATTGTGGATGTACATAATTCTACGCCAATTTCTATATTAGTTATGATGATAGTAATTTCTTTTAGTTTTAAAATGAGTTGGTGAATTGATTTGAAAATAATTTACATATTGTTTTAAAAATTAGTTTTAATGTGACTTTATGGCATTCTGCTACCTCAGTCCGTGCTGTGGTGGGTAACTTATAACCTATCGTCATGAGGATACAGCTTTAAATTGCTGGCCTTTATGTCAGATTCTGAAACAGCCATGCTGTTTTACCCCAAAAAAACAAAAATATCGTGAGATGTAAAAAAAAAAATATTTAAGTGACAAGAACTCTTACTTTGTTAATCATGAAAAAATGTATTACTTCATTGAATGCATGAAAAGTATAAGTAAAAATAATGCATGTATTAAAATTGTGTATAAAAATATAATTCCGATACCGGGAATCGAACCCGAGCCTCCTGGGTGAGAGCCAGGTATCCTAGCCACTAGACCATATCGGATTGGACAGTAAGTGTTAACTTAGCCAATTGTCAAAGCTTTGCCGATTCTTACAACTTCAGCTAATGCGTTTGACTCTTGTATGTTTAAGATAGATTACATAGAGGTACTCAATTCGTTCCGTTAAATTGTTGTGGATCCAATACTATAATAGTCACTAAAGTGGGTAACCTCACTAGTTAGTAATAGCTTTTGTATGTGGCATGTTTTTTTTGTTAAAATAAGTATTAATTTCAGATGAATGCCCTACATTTCTAAAAAATCAAAGTGTTATTAATTAGTTTTATTGCGACAACGAATTACCTCTCATTTAGTACATTTAATTTAAGATAGACAATTATTTTTGGGAAATTCTATTTTTGTTTTTATTTTAATCTATTTTTCGCAAATGATCTTCTTGTTTTTAAAATCGTATTACTGCATTATTAGATAACTGAAAAATTGAGCTGAAAAATTGCAATTACCTACTTTCAACTTTTCCATTAAGTATTGATGTTTTATTGGCAGTTCGAAAGTGCCTTAGTGCAGCGAACAATAACGCTCCAAAAGCAATCGTTTCCATTTTGTTCTTTTTAACAATTCCAACAGGCTTGGTGTACTTTTTGTACTTAACTTGAACAGTATAAAATAAATTGTGAGCGGATTAGATGCATCAGTTCACCGGTATTTGTCCAGCGTGATGTTACAACAATAAATTCTAAAGGAACATTCAGTGCAGTGTGAAAAGTGTAAAAATGTATAAAATAAATGCCATTATAGTCGTTGGCGTAGTGATATTGTGTTATGTGCAACAATCTAATGGAGCTATTGAAGGATCTGAACCTAATGCTATTCCAGAAGAAGTCAAAAATCCTAACCATACGGAAAGGACTGGACGGACTTTGCATAAAGAATGCAATAACTTGTTTAGTTCTAAGTGCCTAAAGATTCATGTTTTATCGTTCATCGAAGATTTGAGCTCACGAGATGAGTTGCCTCTTTTCTCTGGACTAAGCATCGTTAAAGAGAATCAGACTCAAACTCCAAGTGCAGAAGAAATGGCTGCAGAATTGTCAAGACAATTTCCAGGGAAACCTGAAGAGAAGTTAAATAGGTTCCTCTTGTACCGTGTGCAGGATTACTTAGACGGACATTCTCTGAGATACAAGTTGCTAGATCCTCAGACAACGAAGGAAGCTATGGATATGGCAAAAGGAGATAAGGAGAGTGTAGGAAGGAAGTCTGGAGGAGGTGGTGGTGGCCTCGGAGGAGGAAAAGGTGGCGGCGGTGGTGCCCTTTTAGCTGCTGCTTTGATGATGAAGGGTAAGATCATTATGAAATAATAATAGACTTTTAAAAAGCATCATAGGTGAATAACTTCAGCTGATTAATGAGTAATTTCAATAAATAGAGTCATAACTTAAATCCCAAACAAACACTTTATTAAGTTGGATAGAGTTTTGCTACTATACCAGTTTTACTATTTTTGCCATGATTTACTTAATTAAGTTTCAAGTAAAGGATATTTCTTACTACATTATCTACAAACAATACATTTTAATGTTTTAATAATTTTCAATATTATTTATTTTATTATCTTTTACAGGAACACTAGCAGCAGCAGCTTTAGGTGCCCTTGCACTACTTGCAGGAAAGGCTCTAATGACAGCTTTAATGTCTCTTCTCCTATCTGCACTGGTTGGACTCAAAGGACAAGGTGGTCACAAATCGACAACATACGAAATCATCACGAAGCCCGAAGTCTCCAATCATCATTCCCACAGCCACGAAGAGCATCATGAGCATGATCATGGACACCATGGAGGTTATAGAAGAGCCTATGATATGGATCATTATAATAGTTATATGCCTTATGATACGACTTCTAGCTAAAGTGACTTTGTAATTTATTTGTGTATTCAATATTAATTTATTTTGTTTTAGTATTTAAATGATTTTAGTGGTTAGGTAACTTATTTCGTTGTTGGGAGTTTGATTATTAATTGCAGTGAGTGTTAAGGTTTTTATATTGATAATATATTTATGTATCTATTGTTTCTTCCCACCGCATTTATTTATACTGTCTTTGTCTTGTGATTTACACACATTATTTAGTGTACCTCATTCTCATTTTATATTTTATTTTTCTTTTTGTATTTATTTGGTTCCCTTTTTTTGTACATTTATTGATAAGATTATTTTTATTTTATTATTCTCTTTTCAAGCGGTATGTATAGCTGTGATATAATTAATGTATGATATTTCTTTGTTAAACCAAAATGTTTCAATTATAATAACCAAATATTTCTACTGTTGACTTAATATGTTTTAATTATTTGTTATTTTATGTGTTTCATTAACATACTAAATGTTGACTCAATTAAAGGATTATATATCAGTCTTGTTCGATTCCTTAATATTTTTCTGATTTCTAACCGACTTTATAGAAAGTTGGAGCTACCCAATTAGTGGTCTCTATTAAATTTAATTCAATAACTTTCCACGAACATTTATAAAGGCTTGCGAGACGATCTATTGAAAAAAAAAATGTTGACTGGGCTTACGTTTTGGCCGTCGACTGACCCCAGGAGGTATGGCGAGGCCGAAGATGTAACACGCTTACCCAGAAAATTACAATTTGTAATATGAGTCCAATATTAGGCTCAAATAAGACCTACATTTCATAAAATGTTCCTAATATTATTCTGAAACATAAAATACATTAAATTTTCAACTCAAAGTTATTAAACAATAATAGACTGGAATAACTTGCCTGCTGCGGTCTTCCCGAGCAACTATAATTTGGGTGTCTTCAAGGCTAGAGTGAATATGCTCTTAATAAACTAGTGCGCCTCAACATCTAAGATTGCATCACTGCGTACCATCAGGTGGGATCGCAGTCAAACACTAGTTTATATTATTTTAAAAAGAAACATACGATTTAAAAATCGATCCGTACGTAACTGTCACCGGATACAAAACTTTGTTTATTTGCTTAAGGTTCCTAGATCCGTTCCGAGCTAACCGCAGCAGACATTTGCATCTATTATACTAGTTATTTCATAGAGAAAATTATATGTTTTCACCATAACACTGCGGAGCCTGACCTGAAATCCTATAAAGTACGAGAAAATAAATAACCATAACCCAATGCTTGACTTTTCATTTGAATTTTAAAACGACAATGGAGTTGTATAGATTTGTGTTTAACCTTTTGTCTATAGTTTTAGTTGATAGTTTAATAGTCGGTACTAAAATTAGTAATATTAGTGATAGAGTTAAATCTGATACAGATACTCGAAGGAATGATACAAATATAGATAATGTATTCAATGGTGTTTATTCAGAATGTTTTATGCATCTGTCGTACGCTTGTTTACAAAGAAAGACTTTGTTATATTTGAAAGAACTAAATGAACTGAGTGAAGTTTCTGTTATAGGAGATTATGTTAAATTCGGTGAGTATTTCGTAAATAATGTGAACATTAAATTGTACCCTATAGGTATATTATTTATATCATTTGCAAGGTTGGTTCAGTAATTTTCAACTTGACCTTCATAGGTGCCCTCCGCGGGCCTAAATTGAATAAATGGTTTTGAATATTGTTTTTTTAAGGTCACAATTTATGTAAAAATATAAACAAAGATTCAAATAAGGTTTTGGTCTTTTAATTCAATTTTAACGTATGAATAAAACACTAAAAACTAGCGTAAGATGATATGAATTTTCGTAAAATTGTACTTTTGACAATACCCCATAGAAATTCAGTAATCTCTTTTATTTTAGTGAAACGAAATGCAAGTTTGGATGGAGATAAAAACATTGATGATCCTATAAAAGTCAAAACTTCTAAAGAACTTTCGTTCATGATAGACAAGTCGGTTGACAGATTTTTGAACAACCATGTCATTAACTTCAGCATTATGGGAAGAAATGTTTCCGTGCCAAATACAGGTTTGTAACTTCTATTATATTGCTAGGTTGAGTGATACAAAGCTCGGCTAGAGGTCGGTGGTCCTGCACCCTAATTGTGTAACTCTCTTGGCTTCAATATGGAACCCCATTTCATAATAGATTAATGGCTCGGCGCATGATCTGTGTGGCACAACACTCGTTGCGCCGTCAATGTACTACAAAATTGACTGCAATGACGATTCCGAGATCATTACACAATTACCCTGCTGGTTTCGATTCCCAGGTTAAATAAGGTAATATTTGACAGGCCAGTTGGCTTGGTGGTTAGCGACCCTGACTGCCAAGCCGAAATTCGCGGGTTCGATTCCCACCCAGAACAAACATTTGTGTGCATGAACATGTCTGTTTGTTGTCTGTATGTATATTCAAAAATCAAAAGTAGTATATGTAGTATATCAGTTATCTGGTTTCCACAGTACAAGCTCTGCTTAGTTTGGGACCAGATGGCCGTGTGTAAAGAATGTCCCGGGATATTTATTAATATTATTATTAACGTTTCTTTATTTAGAGTGTACTACTACTACCTAGGCCTTAGGGCCTAAAAATCCAAAGTATAAGCCAAAAAATCAAAACTCAAAACCACTTACTCAGTCTAAACTGAATAAGTGGTTTTGAGTTTTGATTTTTTGTTTTATACTGAGATATCTGCCTACCTCTTCGGAAATAATAGGCGTGAACAATTTTATTTCATTTACCAGCAGTCCACCGCTGTTTCATCCGGGTTCCGGTTGTTACTTTTTCTCAGGTTAAAAAGTATACTATGTGTTCATCCAGGTTATAAACTAGCTATGCGCTAAGTTTCATCTAAATTCGATTAATAGTTTTGGCGTGAAAGAGCAACAAATAAAACAGTTTGTGAGGATAGATGTTTAGAGTATATCCATCGTCACAAACATTCACATTTATAATATAACTATCTGTCCCCCGCGGTTTTACCCGCGTTCCCGTGGGATGTCACATGTATTATACAACAAAACCTTCCTCTTCAATGACTCTATCTATTAAAAAAACCGCATCAAAATCCGTTGCGTAGTTTTAAAGATTTAAGCATACATAGGGATATAGGGACAGAGAAAGCGACTTTTTTTTATACTATGTAGTGAAGGATGTATTCATTTTTGAACAAATATTGGCAAATACCATACACCATATAAATTAACCAAATTAAAAAAAGGATGTTCTCAATTTGACTATATTATTATTTCTATTTGTTACCTCAGAACTTTGGACAGGGGGAACCGATTTTGATGATCCTTTTTTTTCAGTAGAAGAGTTCGTTGGTAGAAAGAGACGGAAGGGTGGTAACGGGGGAGGAGGGAGCGGTCATGGAGGCGGTGATGACGGTGGCAAGAAGAAGATGATGATGATGGCCATGATGTGCATGAAGATGAAGCTAATGATGGTATGGCTTAATGATATGTAGGGTGATTAAAACTCTCAGTTGTGAGTTTCGAAATGTCCATGAATTTTAGTTACAATTGCTTATAAAAGGATTTACACATAACAAAAAAGGTGGTTGGTCAAACTGTAAAAGTTTGGAGAATATATTTTAAACATAATCCTTTTTTTTATGACACGTACCGAAACAAGTATTATACATTATCACAACCATAAATATCTAAGGTTATCCAAGTTATACAGACATAAATAGAAACCTTATTTTATAATATTTATTGTATACAATGTGTTACAAAATATCCCGTAAAAATATAATTAATTATCAAAGCCAACAACCCTAGTAAGCTGTCATGTCAGGGAACCACATTATTTAACAGAAAGGCCTACGTACCTTTTTTACCTAATAATTGTCTACTTTAATAGTTTTTCTATTTTTCATTCATAAAAATCAGTTTTATTATTTTGTGGGGTATGTTATACAGCGTTACTACGGTTCTTAAATATTGTGAATGGACTCGTTATAAGGCCCCATTTAACCTAATTTTGGCTTTACGGGTAGTTTTGTAACACCCTGTATCCTACTAGCAATCCATATTGTGGTTTGGTGTACACAGATGGTACCAGCAATGATGGGGATGATGGGAATGATGTCTTTCAAAGGGATGATGTTCAGCATGATGTCATTCATGATAGCCAAAGTAAGTATTAAGTATATTTAAAAAAAAAATAAAAAAAAATTAAATAGCCTTTATACAGATTACCTTATACCTAACTATAAACATATTAAGCTTAAAAAACATAGAAAAATTAGTCTCATAATTAATTCTTCCTTGAGTTTATGTAAATCTGTTTGCCAGTCGGCAAAGGCCTCCTACAACCTTTTCCATTAGTGTCTCTTATAGTCTCTCCACGTATATTCTATCGACTTCATAATTATTAATGGGACAGTAAGTTTGTTTGTTTATTTGTTTGTCACGCTTTTTCGCCTAAACAACCAAACCGAACTTGCTGAAATCTGGTACACACGTAGCCTATAGCACGGAGTAACACATGGAATTTTTATCAAATTTTAGAGAGTCAAATCGCAGGGCGGGTGCTGGTAATATTATGTGCTACGTTTTGACAGCTAAACGACTGAACCAATCTAAAAATTGTCATAGTATGGTCTATGGTACTGAGAGTCAAGGTTTTATCCCGAGAACGCGGGTGAAGCTGTGGGAGACAGCTAGTATAAGTAACTAAGTATAATTTAAAATAAACCTTCAGATGATGCTGCTGATGAAAATTTTGGAGAAGAAAGGGGGAAGTGGCGGCGTCGGAGGAGGGGGCGGTGATGGGGTATGTACCAAAAATGCTGATTTGAAAATAACAAATTGTGCAGACAATTATATGAAATATTTATAAAATGATCAACATAATAACCGCTATTATCTGGTGAAAACAAACTTTAATGGTACCTATGGCTTTATTTTATTACTGTTACAATATTAATACATAAAGATTTTAGATCTTCTTTACATAGTATAAAAAGGTCGCGTCCCGCCGTCTTTAGGTTACGCATAGATATTTTAAACTAGCAACAGATTTTGATTTGGTTTTCATTAATAGACTGAATAATTCAAGAGGGAGGTTGATAAATAAATAAATAAATTATTATTATTATATGTTTAATACATGGATATTGTAGCAGAGAAAAGGCGACAATTTGCAAAAGGCAGTTCGCGCATTAAAAACCTCCGGATAACGGGTAAAACCACAGGGGACAGCTAGGTATATTTAAGAATTGCACAGATAAAGCACATAACAAACCCATCAATGCAAATTAAATTTAAAAAATCTTTAATATTTACAGGGATGGGCAGCTGGAGGAGGTGGCGGAGGAGCATGGATGCCAGCAGGTATAATACCAATATGATATAAATAATTAATCTACAAAAAGAAAATAAAGAATAAAACATATGCTTTAACATTCAGGTGGACAAGACTACGCTGGAGGCGGCGGAGGATACGATGCAAACGCACAATGGCAAAGTAGATCTATATTAGAAAATGGTAAAACCAACATTAATGGTATGAAACCAATGATATCATACATAACGCCTGTTGTAAGATACAATTACATCACCAATGATAAGAAAGCAAAAACTGCAATTGATAAAATTAATACAGACAACCCTAATGTCAATGAAAGTGATAAACCCAAATCGAGAAAGAGACGCAGCATTATAGATATAATACAAAACTCGTATCTCTATTGGGTGAACAAAATTTTAGGAATCAATAACAACAGAAGAACGAACATGAAATATCCAAAATTCAAAATGGTTAATGGCGTCAAATATATCTATCAGCCATACAAAATGTTAATGAAACCTAAACCAATAAAGGAACAAGTGAACTTAATTAAAAATACTGACGAAGGTTTTAAACCTATTATTACAGCAGAGGATTTCAATAAAGGAGAAATTGTTGAAGGGTCCATAGAAAGTAGAATGAATAGAAAGAAGTTTCACAAAATGAAAGATTCAGTTAATGATACTATGGACGACAATCCGTGGGAATGACTATTCTATTTGATGAAACTCTATGTTTTGGAAAATTTGGTTGTGCCGGACTTTAAATCGTTTTTGTTTCTTTAGCGATTGTTTTAGCTTTAAGATATATCATTGTTTTTCTCATTATTTATTGTTACTTAATTAGAATAATCATGTTTACTTATATTTGCAGTCAATAAATAATAATTTGTAGTCATTAAAATGTGTTTTATTAGATATATCATCAATCGTTAATTGCGAGAACGTAGTTTACATGGTGTTCTTAATATAATTTCGAGCTCTTACATTCTACCATGTCCATGGTGTGCAACATTAATCATAGCTATCATTAGCTATTATTATTTAGTTAATTATAAAATGTTAAAATTGGATGAATGGGATATCTATGGTATTTTATTCCTAAATTGTATGTTCTGTTTATTGAAACTGGAACTGGGCTAAGGTTTATATATGACCACAATTTTATAATCTACTAGCTATCCTCGCGGTTTTACCCGCGTGGCGAGGGATATAGGTACGTATAGACCTTCTTCCTGAATCATTCTATCCTTTGATGAAAACCGCGAGTAGTTTCGAGTAGTAGAGCTCTTAGTGCAGAGTTCGTCCGGGGAAGTACTGCCACCTTACCCATTTCTGCCGTGAAGCAGTAGAGCACTTGTGTTACTGTGTGTGTGTTAGAAAGGTAAGGGGGCGGGTGAAATTACAGGCACATGAGACTTAACAACTTCACGTCTCAGGGTCGACAACGCATTGGCGATGCCCCTAGTGTTGCAAATGTCCATAGGTGGCAGTGACCACTTACCATCAGGTGGACCGTCCGCTTGTTTGTCGGCCCACGTGGTATAAAAAAAAAACCGCATCAAAATCCGTTGTGAATTTTAAAAGATTAAAGCGTACAAACGGCGGACACGACTTTGATTTATAAAATTATATACTATGTATGGATTTGATGTTATTACTGATTGTGGTAAGCCGAGAAGAGAGCAGACTCTCAAGTGCAGCTACCGAGAGATTCTTTAACATATTTTTAACATACACTTTTTAATCTAAATAAATAGATATCCATCAGATCCCAAATGAAGCAGAGCTTGTATTGGAAACTAGATAACTGATATACCTACTACATTTATAATTTTGTTTCGTCTAAATACATACTTAGGTATATATTTACACCCAGACACAGTACAAACAAACATGTTCATGCAAATAAATGTTTGTCCTGGGTGGATATCGAATCCGCGACCTTCGGCTTGGCAGTCAGGGTCTAACCACCAAGTCAACTGGCCCGTCAATTTTCAATTGTTTTTTTTTATAATCTGACTTATTTGACTATTCAATATAAGAGGCTTTTATACTTGTGTTAAGTCGTATTGTTGTAAATAATACATTCTAATGCTCATAACCTAACCACCAAGCCAACTGGCCTGTCCAATAACATACAAACGAAAGTCGAGCAAATGGAGTCGTAATTCCTAATAATAACCTAATAGCAATAACTCATAAAAGTAAAAGACAAACGGACAGTGACAGGCACTTATGTTATTTTTTTTTTAAGGGACGAAGGTGTTAGCCTCTGGTGGCTCGAACTTTTTTTTTTTTAAACTTGAGCGCATTTAACTGGATCTCCTGACGGAAAGTGATGATCCAGTCGAGGACCATCCTCGACTTCCTGAGATTAGCGCGTTCAACCAAACAAACAAACTTTTCAGCTTAATATAATAATATAAAGTATGGTATTAACATAGATATAAATATGAACATAGATACCTCACTTGGGAATAGTGCAGCTTTCTACTTGTCTAACTATAAGCTTGTTTAAATTAGGTGCAATGGTTCTTTCAAATTCAAATTCAAAACCATTTATTCAGTTTAGGCCCTCGGAAGGCACTTATGAAGGTCAAATTTAAAGTTCTCACTCAAAAGCTAACAAAATTCACAAACAATTTATAATACGAGATACTATGTTACATGCTGCTAATATTATAAATGTGAATGTATGTTTGTTTGTTACGCTTTCACACGAAAACGACTTAACCGATTATCATGAAACTTTGAACATTTTTTTTTCTGATGGGATTGAGTTGGTCTCAATCTCACCTGAGACGAGTAAGTGAAGATGAGGCCGAAGATGGAGCTCGCTTTCCCGTTAGTAGCCTATTAGTAATTATACTCTTGAAGGTATTAGTAGTAACATAGGATACTTTTTATCCCCGGAAAATGGAACATCCCTCGGTAACGCGGGTGAAACCGCGGGGGACAGCTAGTACCTCATAAAGCAACCCTCGTGAAAACTTAAAAAAACTGCCATCTATAATATTTTTCCCAAACCAACTAACTAACATTGAAGCAACACTTTCAAAAGGTTCATAAAATATTGTTTCGCATGGTGGTTCTTGTAGTTAGTTTTAAAAGTTGTCAATAGATGGCAGGGTAGGTAGGATAAATATTTGAAATGGTTTTAAATAAAACATATTTTCTGCTACATACTTAACATCCGATATGGTCTAGTGGCTAGGATACCTGGCTCTCACCCAGGAGGCTCGGGTTCGATTCCCGGTATCGGAAGTTGTTCTATTTTACAGGTTAGTTTTGTTGTACCTACAAAATGTAGTTTTTTTTATACCACATGGGCCGATAACCAGCGGACGGTCACCGCCGCCTACGGACATTTGCAACACTAGGGGCATCGCCAATGCGTTGTCGACCCTGAGACGTGAAGTTGTTAAGTCTCATGTGCCTTACCTTTCTAACCGAAACACTGTAATACAAGTGCACTACTGCTTCACGGCAGAAATGGGTAAGGTGGTAGTACTTCCCCGGACGTACTCTGCACTAAGAGCTCTACTACTCGAATTTTATATCAAATTTAAAGTTTTGTTAAAGTTTGAGTATTGTTTCGGTGTATTTTTTAACTCGACGTGAATATAATATGTAGATTTGTGTTAACTTTAAATGCAATACAATTTATCAAAGAATCTTTAAGAGAACGGATTAAGACGGAAAGAAAACTGCACTTAAAGGATTTGTCTTGATTTTGTAGTGTCTACACACATTGCAACGATTTGTGAGGTTATTATTGACAGTAATATCATTACTCTCTCATTGACATTGACAGTTGCGATTTGTGCGATGTTGCGGAGAAACTTTATCAGCTAACTTCAGGGTGTCGGTTTTTCGTGACGGTGTGTGTGTGCATCTTAAAAAGTTACTCTCATCATCTTTCCCTGACGCGCCAAAAGAAGTATAACATCAAAAAGTATTTTATGTAGGGTACATCATAAATGAAAATCACTACATGTTATACAACAAATAACCCCCACTGTCTGTCTAAACTAAACTCTGGAAGTACCAGACTGGTTCGAAATAAAATAATCTTTTTGCTTTTGATAGCCCTCATGAGGAAGATTATAAGATACTAGCTATCCCCCGCGGCTTCACCCACGTTCGCGAGGAATGTAACATTTTCCCGGGACAAAAAGTATCCTATAATAACCATCCAACCATTCCCAAGGTATTTTCTATAAAATTATGTGCCAAGTTTCATCCAAATCCGTTTGGTAGCTTTTGCGGGAAAGAGTAACAAACATCCATAGACAGAAACTTTTGCATTAATGATATTTGTAGGATTTAACATCTAGCTACTATTAGGAGTCTAAGTATATAGTCAAAGAAATAGCGCGAGCGAGTGGTTCTACTGCGGGACACAGCTAAAGTAAATATAACATAATAAGTTAACCTACTGTGACGAAATCTCTGTGCACCAAATCTTAAACTCTGCACGAGCAACGGCGCGGGAAAAAGCTAGTATATATTATATAACATACGTTAAAGCGTGGATGGGTAATACATTGGATAAGCATCAGCTGCATTCGATAAAGTAATCGCCAAAGACGAGTTTGTACAACAAAGCCGTAGATAGCAGACTTCCCACTTGATTGCGTAGTGAACGAGGGAGACAGACAGAGGCTGCGCTATAATTTGATATTTACCTTACGGAACACCCTGGTGATATAATATGAATTATCCTGATAGAGGAAGCGATTTAGAGAGTCGTAAATGAAATTAAATGATTGAAAATTCACACACAGTCCCCTTATTCAGCTAATACAAACTTCGTCGGCGAGCCGCTTCACGGAGGCCTAGGCGAGCTTACCTCTCACGTGATTAGTAGTATTAGCGTAGTAAGCGACAGAGACTGCGACGAAACATCCTCGAGTTAGTGTCATTTTCCTTACAGTATCGAGCCCAGCCTTCTTCCAGCTGCCAGCAGTTTTAGTGATTAGTGTCGCTTTTCCAGATGTTTTTAATTAAAAACAGGGCTTTCTTTCAGTTATTGGTTGCACTTACACGATAATACACATCTTCTTTGACAAAGACTGAGTTCTACATTTCTCCGCAAATTGGTCATAATATCATTACTAAAATATTTGTATTATTATGCATGTAAATGTGTGATTGAAAAAGTTAAGAACATATTCTTAGAAGTGTACTTAGTCTGTGTTAAAATTAGCACTAATAGCTCTTCTAATTTCATAAATCACACCTTTGCACAAACTTATAGAGGTTTCCACATTTTAGGAGAAAAATGTTTTGTATTCATTGGGCAATTGAGTCGACCGCGAATGTTTGCGCCCAAGACGGCTGTCGCTTTCGAAAAGAAATGGCTCGGTTGCACAACTGAACATTTTGTTAACCATCGGTTAATATATCTCTTGTTTTTGCATTTTTATTATTTTATTCTAGGTGTAAATATTTAATTCTCTATTATTTAATAATAAATAAATAGACGTAGTATATCAGTTATCTTGTTTCCATAGTACTGTAGTGAACGGGGGCGTAATTACAAAATAAAAATTAATCAAATATTAATTTTTTATTTTAGTATTTTTAGTCCATCAGTTTTTTACATTAATCTTTGTCCATGCCCGCGCACTGTCATTATATATTTCTTTAAAAAAAAAACGAATATTAACTTATTAATTCAAATTATAACAGCAACAGTAATAACGGCCAGTGCGCTAGCATAGACCTTCCTTACTGTTCCTATACTGACGTCCTTAATTAGAGTTTGTACTAAACTCGGCTTAGTTTGGGATCATATAGCCGCGTGTAAAGAAAGTCCCAGGATATTTTTATTATTTATTGATTATTATTATTTATTACTAGTTGTTCCTGGCATGAGTTGCTTTGTAAGTTTTTTTGTGTCAGGAACGGCGTTGGCATTCATAGAAGGCAATATAGATGCATTCATATTTATATTTTTAGAATAATCAAAAAATATCTAATAAATGAATTGCCTACAAATGATTAACTTTTTGGTAGCTATATTATGAAATTAACTTATGTCAGTCTAAAAAAGTAGTATCCTTGCCCACATAATGCCTCAAGTCTTTGGAACATCTACATAAACAATAATTATATTGTACTTAAAAGTCTTTCTTCAGTTACTGAATAATTAAAGTCAATTCTTTAGCTAGTTTTATCTGCAGACTTACGTTACCTAAAAGAATATTAAAATATAATAATATCTGTGCCAGCAAATTAACGCATTTAAATTATTAAATTTTTTTATGTATTTTTGTTATTTTTAAACTCTTTGGAGCCGAAGAAATCATAAATGAAAAATTATTTTGAATTTTAAACTATTAATGCTGAACATGCGGATTGAATGAAAATTTGTATTTCCTTCCAAATAAACATGTCTAGAAACAGTATCTTTTACTTATTAATAACTACATATTACTTCCAGATAACAGCTGTTTTTCTTATATTTAACCAACCGTTAACATTAGGGTCTAATCAGCCATTAACTAGCAGCCACTATATGCGGTCAAAGACCCAGATCTTCACCTTGCTCTTGAACACGGTTTGACAAGCAATAGAGATGGAAATAAGCGTTTATCGACTATCGATAACATGTAACTAAACTTTTTTTCCATTATTGATGCGTTAAGGATTATTTAACCAGTCCTTTTATTTTGATCCGCAATATTATCTTACATTTCCCTTGAAAAGTTTTTATGTATGTTTATTTTGGAAGAAATAGTGGGTATTTATTTAGGCTCTTAGGACCTTAGACAAATTTTCTTCGCTTTAATTTTTTTTTCTACTAAATTATCAGAATCGCCTTAGTAATAGTTAATATCTAAAAACTACCCTAATGTCTAAGGGATGAATGAAAATTTGTCTGTTCTCTTTTCCTAGCTTACAATAATGTTTCTCAGATTATAATTTTACTATACCTTGCTTACTATATCCTAAAATTACAGGCATTACTATTAACAACTTCATATCTTAAGGTTCATAACGCTTTGGCAATGCCCCTGGTATCATAAATATTCATTTGCCGCAGTTACTTAGACTAAATCAAAGACCGTCTACTAAAATACTACTTAACAAGACAGTCTAGCCAATCTTACTCTGCCTCAGTACAACACAGACTTTAAATGGCTAGTTTCATCGATATACTCAGATCCCATCACTATCTGCGAATAGTGCGACAGAGAACTTCGCACCGCTCCTCCCACTGCAGACTTCACGCGGATAAGTTTAGTAAGTTGTCCGGTCGCCCGCGCGCCACATGTGTGTGTCACTGCCCTTATATTTTTGACGTTTGTTGACCCCCTTACGAACGTGTCGTAAACAAAACTTTTTCTCGTGTTCTCCGAATGGTTTTTCTTGTTTCCGGTACGGATTCTTGTTTATGGATTTTGGTAAATATGATTTTATACTTATTATTATTTAAATATTGATGTTAAAATTGTATTTTTCTATTATTTAATTAATTTTGCTACAGATTTAAATAATTATGCTTTGCTGGACCTTCTTATAATAGCTGCAATTTTACTTATATTATAAATGCGAATGTTTGTGAGGACGGATGATGTTTGTTACTATTACACGCAATAACTACAGAACGGATTTGGATGAAACTTAGGACTAGATTAACACATAGCATACTTTTTATCCTGGGAAAATGTAGCATCCCTCGGGAACGTGGGTGAAACAGCGGCTAGTGATTATTTAATTAAAGAAACGTACCTGCACGTCCCTATAATATTTTATTAAGAAGCATTGATGCGAAGAGGAATGTACCAGATTCCTTATAAATCAGAGGTCAACCCCTAACTAGGTATGGGGGCTTTATCACTTTCCCTTTCCCCTTCGATAAGCCTCTTCTTAAGAATCAGTAATGATCATCAAGCAACCTGACAGCGATTGTGTGCCTGGACACCTGATCTTCTCTCATCAGCAGCCAAGCAACCCCTGTAACTTATTCTCAGCCAACCTAAATATCAGGATGAACTACATATATTTGCCTTCACATTATACTGAACGTAAAGGACCCACACCTATATGGGAACCAAGGTCAATAGTTCACACTTGAAGTTGACTATAGTTTCCATACAAATAAGGTTATAAATGATTATCCATACATTTTTTACGTTAGACTTATCACTTGATATTGAAGAGCTTTACATTACTTAGCCAAAGCTGCATCAACATGTGACGTCACCAGTAGTCAGTCCTGCATTAGAAATTAATTTAATTTAGATTATTTCATTGCAGTTCGTTCTTCTATTTACCTACAGTCAACTTAAGGTTCAAATTCGAATCAGCATTGTTAATAAATTTTATTAGCAACATAATCAATGAATTATAAAACTTGCTGAGTTTCCTCTCAGTCCTTCTCTAAACCGGTGGTAACTTAACATACTTACTTAAGTAGCTGTGACCTTGATAAGTGCCTTAGGCCTAAATAACTTTGACTTTGGGTCTAATATAGGGTTGCCATCTCTAAAATCTGTCATCCAGAACAAGATGTGTGAATACCCTGGACTTTGGAGCTTACATTCCGGACAGTTGAACAGGTTTTCTTGTTATTACTTTCGATATAAAAAATTGTACCTCTAATTAGTATTTTATCAAAAATATCCAGATAGAAATCGGAGACCAAATTGCAGTGTCGGTAAACACAAAAATCCGGACTACAATTAGAACCCCGCCCGAACGCCTCCCGGACGTTTAAACTAGAACAAATCCGGGGAAACCCGGACGGGTGGCAACCCTATCTCATAACCCCCTTATATTGTCAAGGCTGTTATGAGTCTATGACTCAAGCTATAGCGCTTTCTCTAATCCTTTACATCCTTCTGAGATCTGCATTTCTAATGATACGAGTATCATAACTCGCATTTTAAATAGATAATCTATCAACAAACGAATATGCGGAGTTTAATAAACTTTGCGAACCAAATAGTATTTACCAAGAAGCTTTATACAGCATCGAGCATTAAACACATTGTCGCCCTATAAAATAGGCCATGTTAAACCAAAAATCACAGTGGAGTATACGAATTATATAGTCTACCTACGGATTTAGTAAGAGTTCGTAAATCTTACTTTCCCTCCAAACACCAGATAATTTTTATGTACACCAAAAATCAGGTTAAAATATTCACTTTGAATACGCAGGGAGTATAAAATGTCACCCTATAAATTAGGCCATGTAGGACCAAAAATCACAGTGGAGTAAAGGAATTACAGATAAATAGGTTACCTTACGGGTTTCGTAAGAGTTCGTACAGCAAATTTAGGTAGTTCGGAACCTAAATTCAAACTTTAAGGTAAGACCCAAAATTCCTATTATAAAGTGGTGCCCACTAGATCACACCTCCACTTTATTCTTCCGCTGTTAATAATTAGTAAGAGTGTAATATACAACTACTCATCCGTAAACTGATCACACGTAACGTTGCTTAACCTTGCGTAGCGCCCCTCTGACAGTACGCAGATAATTATCAACTTTCTTACGTTTTGAATTTTAACGACATTAGTCTTTATAATGATAACATCAAAGCCTAAATTCATTAAAAATATAGAGATGGCTATAATTTTTTTAACCTAACTGGCCAACTACTTTTCGATCATGTTTAAAGGACTTACACCTATATTCTAAGACGTTTCCTCGAAAGTTCCTCGACTCCACTCAACCTCACTCCAAGATATAGTATTCATAGTTGCAAAAATCTCCTCCATTCGATTAAACATCTCTCACTCGAGGTGAGGAAACGACTGTCAACTTCAAGGTACGTCGGGACCAACGCTAAGGAAGTTAATTGCTTGTAAACAGTTACTGAAGCTCACTATATTATTTCATTAATATTTTATCTATAATATAATGACGTAATTATGACATTTCATTTCACACTTCCCTTCGACTCAACCTCAGTCGGGCTTACTCGAGTTTTATAAGTTATAACATAGAATATCAATTTTGAGGATTACTCGAGAAAGTGCTTAAGGTACCCTCAGTCGAGTTGGAGTCGAGTGACGCATGAGGAAACGTCTTTGAATATGGGTGTTAGTCTAGTTCTAAGTGGAATGCATACGAAAGTTAAGATTCTGCCCAAAGCTTGATATTCTGGGCAAAAGCACTCAATCCACTGCTATTAAGAGACCGAGATATTTAGTCTGAATCTTTTGTAAGTCAACTACTTTCTATTGAACAGTCAATTACTTGCATCAATCAGTGTCTGGCATTTCTGTGCGTTATAAATGTTACACGTCTACTTAGGTTTGAGATTTCGTAATTAGCAATACATTCATCATGTTTGTACTCCATTTGACGTTTACCATAGATTCCTATAATTAAGGACATATAGCGATGTCATTTCTTATTGTAGTTGTGTCCCCATGAAAGGGCCTAAGCTTTTAATAAGTGTGACGTTCTCTCAGTCTTTAAAGTTAATCGATATGTCAATTGAAGTTAAGGCGGTATAAATTCCTTTTAAGTTGTCTCATTTTGAATTTTTTAAACCGGTTTCAAAAATAGTTCTCACTTTATGTTTAATACATTCCACTTTATGCTTTTCTTATTATCTTTAGTTTCATCATATTATTTGCTCATGAATTTTGGATTTAGTTTGAAGGATCTCTGTACTTATAAAACTGCAACTACCAAACAACAGGTATCTCTGGTTGCTGTTCTTAAAATATTTTGTGAAATAATTATAAAAATACATTTTTTTAAATGAGTTTTATTGGTTGAGATAATAAAGTGGACTCATCCTTCTCATAAATTCTAGGAACACAGTTATTAATTTTATGCCCAGAATATCTCCAGCTAAGGGCCACTTACATACTTTCACCACCAAAACAGCTTCTGGGCAACATCGTTGGTATAAAACAGGAAAGCGATATCATGAGTAGCTTAAAAACTCAACAAGGTCGCCAGCAAAACTTTCGGTTTTGTTGAAACTGGGTTTTATGGAAATGTTTGACTTGATCTTGACATTGTATGATTGTTTAATAGGCATGTCGTTTATTTATGTGCCACGAAATGGAACGAGACAGTGTCATATGAAATAGAGTTCTTTTTCTTTTAATCTACATATAATAAATACACAAATACATTAGACCCCTTGTTAAAAAAATGCACAAACGGATAAACGTGAAATTTGACACAGTTAAAGTTTATATGAAGAAGAAGTGCATAAAGAAATAATCATAGAGGTTATATACTCTGACAAATACGTCAATAAAGTTCAAAATTAAAATATAAGAATTACGGTTGAATTTCGATTACTAGGCGACCACTAGTATAGATAATTATTTAATTTAAATGTCTACGCAAGAATGTGAGCGTACCTAGCTTTGATAGAACCGAAACCTAATACTTTAACAACTGGGGCTCGATTCTGTAACGAAAATGGTACTAGCTCGAGGATGTTTCGTCGCGGCCTCCGTGTCTATCTCTTTCGCTAACTACGCTAATACTACTAATCACGTGAAAGACAAGCTCTCCAAGGCCTCCGTGAAGCGGCTCGCCGACGAAGTTTGTATTAGCTGAATAAGGGGGCATAACTTTATTATAAAACTATAGATTTGGAACTTTATGAACAACGCATAAATCTTGCTTTCCCTCCACACCAGATAATATTTCATACACCAAAAATGAGGTTAAAATTTTCACTTTTTACCCGCAGTATAAAAATGTCACCCTGTAAAACGAATATCAATAAATTGAGTTGGAATTGAACCAGCACGTGATACAAACCAGTATAGCTCACCAGATGCGCATGCGTCCATAACAATGCCACACACATTAACACACTTTATGTTACACCATTGAGAAAGGAATTTTATGTTGTTCATAGTAAATCTTAAAGTTAATTGTCTGTTCTTCTTTTCTTTAAAGTAGGCCTCAAATATGATGGCATGCGAATGAAGCATTGTTTCAAGTAGCCACCTAGTAATAACTAGTTATTCATCGGATAATACTAGCTGTCCCCAGCATTCCCGAGGGATTGCACATTTTCCCGGGATAAAAAGTATCCTATATGTTAATCTAGGTTATAAACTATCTATTTGGCAAGTTTCATCCAAATCCGTTTTGAAGTTTTAGAGTAACAAGTATCCATCAGAAACTTTCGCATTTATAATATTTGTAGGATTAATATATTTGGAAATAATGTTAAAAATAACAAAAATCAACGCTATAGTGAAGGTATATTATATATTCCTTTGTCTATGTTTACATCTATATATCGATACAATTTGATATGCAACAATAAAAGCAACAGCCTGTTTAATTTAAATTTCCATGTTATCGTTACATGCAGTGTACAGGTGTTTTGTAATTTGAATCCGTGCTCTGTCTCTTTCGCTAACTACGCTAATACTACTAATCACGTGAGAGATTAGCTCTCCGAGGCCTCCGTGAAGCGGCTCGCCGACAAAGTTTGTAGTAGCTGAATAAGGGGGCTGTTTGTTTAATGTTTCTATGTCATATTATATTGTTATCGTCGGATCTACTATGGCATTCTGCAATCAAACACGACCATGAGTTCAAGCAGCCACTATACCCTGTCTCTCTCCTGATCCCGCAATTAGGCGAGAGGGCCGCTATCTACGTTCTCCTAAGTGATCACTCGGCAAGTTTTGGTTTGTGAATAGCACGGTTGATTTACTGACTTACGTTGCTTACCGTACGCCCAATGATGACAATCCCTTTTGCGAGACTAAACGATGAGAATTTGTGATAGTTTAATTAGCAGTAATTTATTCATAAAAAAATTTAAAGCGTCTTTTGTAAAAAATGGCAGTTATATTTCCTTGAAACGTCAAATCTACAGAAATTTTGTCTCTGGTATCTAGAATCTTTACAATTGAATAATCTCTTCTAAAGAGGTTCAAGTACCTACTTATTTGGTATCTGTGAGTGTTTATTTCGAAGGCATGCCTGTTCAGCTTAACAGAGGCACTTTGTGTCAAAGTTGTTTTGACGTACTATTAAAGTGACATTAGTTATTTATGGTGACATAATGATTGGCCATATCTATGCTCATCTACACACAATAAAAAAGTTTGCGTTTACATAGAAAACTTAAGATATTTAATGGTTATAATAGAATAGATAGAAAAAACTATTGCAATGCAATATCTTCTTAAACAAGGTATACGTACCACTTTAGCTACAAAATAAAATATATTATTTTGTATTTTTAAACATAGAACGCCAAAAAAGAAAACAAAACAGTTATTCATGTGATCGCAAACTTTTTGTTCTGTAATCTCTGAATCTTCTCTACCGAATACCAATTTTTTTAGAGGATTAGAAATCAACACTATTCCTGAGAGACGGTAACCTATTATTACTTATTCTGTAGTAATTTATCAATTAATGGAAATGCTAAGTCTCGGGATTCAAAAGATCGGTCGAGATTCCGCGTGACACCGCGGGACACTAGCCAGTTATGAATATTTTTAAAATAATCGTAACATAGGCGATATAATATATTTTAAGTCCATTTAGACTTGAATTTATGACGTAACATACTTGCTGTAATTTTAATGAAAATAAAAAGTTTATTTTCCAAAAAAAAACGATATGTACCTCTTTAAATCTAACATAGTCTATAACTCTTTACATTAAGAGCTATTTTTAAATGTCGATGGGAGAGCTAGTTTCAGTGAAAAGGTGATAAATTGTACAAAATAATGGCCATTCTCTTATGTATGGTCAACGATTTATTTCTTAAAGGCACTGAATAGCTGTACAACGCTCGTTCTTTTGAGAAAGTTAAAAAGATTTGTTTGGTATTTTTTATGGTTTGGTTCGGCATTTCTGTCTTTTAACTCCGCCGTTGGTTGTTGATATACCTATATATCCTTATATACCTTCGAATCGCGAGGATTTTAATCTAATCGTGATTTAATTTTAACAACTAGCGGTACCCTGGGTATACTCGCGTTCTGGATCTAAAGAACAGCGACATCTACCGGATCGCACTATAGCTAACAAAAAAATGTCAAAATCTGTCAAGCTATTTAAAACTTAAGGTTAAACAGGGCTTTACTTTAAAAAGTCTGGCTTACTCCTAAGTAAGTAAAGCCTTTTATTATATTCTGGATAAAAGGCGAATTCTAAAGTTGTTCAAAATTAAAAATATTACACTTAATTATAAGCAAAATATGACATTTTCACAGACTGTAAACCTCTTGTATAAAATTTTTTTTGGTCGTAGTTACAAATCTTCGTTAGTTACATTCAAGATGCGTCATTAAACTAATCATAAGGTATTTAATATTCAAAGAATCTCGTATTGGTATGATCTGTGAATAAAAAACAACGGGTTACACTCCGGGAGTCCTAGCAGAAGTGAAAACTGGAACATTAACGTTGTTCATTTTAACCGTCTTACAAATTTTCGATCACGTCACGTGTCCTGACGTGAGTTTAACATTTTATACCTCAAGAAAAGTGCTCAACCCCTAAAGAAGTTTTCACTTCAAAAATAATTAGTTTAGAGGAAATCTTTTGAAACTGCTGGATCTCGACACATTTTGACTAAAAACATTTTAGGAGCGTTGAACGATTTTTAACAGAAAATTGTTATAGGTCCGCGTTACCGACACGTTAATGTTAACTGTATATTTGTAACTATGATAGTGACGTGTTGCTATGAACTGATTTTAAAAAAATTGAGACTTTTAACCGATTTTTTTAAGGTTTATTTTATGAGTATGGATATAGTCTTTAACATTCGTGTTCACAGTATATTTGTAGGAATTAGTATGGCGTGTCTTTAAGTGTCCTTGCACTGCTATACACGTACTGGAGTTCTCTTGACTATTTTATATTAATAAATAAGTTAGTAACCCCCTTATTAAGAACAACGATCATACAGTGGGAATGCCGAAGAAAGAACCGTTTTTCCAAAAGACGACTATTAACATTAGCCTTTAAGCTCCTCACGTACCGGGAGCAGATCTGCAATCTAGACCCAGGTGTTATTCTATCACATTTTCAACTCTATATTAAAAATGAGTTCCATGATTTTGTTCATTGGGCAAATATTACTATACTACCGATAAATGGCAGTTTAATATATGTACTGGGTATGGTAATTGTATATGGGGGGAGATTAATAATTATCACTTTAGGTTGAAGGTTACATCTCTTTAGCTTTTAGACATTTCCTTAAAGATTAATGCTAATTACTTTCACCTCATTGTATTCTAATAGAAAGAGAAATAAATGCATATTCAAACGTATTTCTATTGTATGCTTAACTTAGGTAATTTTACGTTATAGTAAAATTTTGAAAGTGACTTAAAGCCAGTCAAAGGCTAATTGAGCTCATATGAATATAACGGGTTGACAGGTAGGGTTAAGCGAAGCGGTCTTGGCAGTTGTCCTCCATCGTCAGCGTGTTGTACCAGGAACGTTGAAATAATACCACGTATGCAATTAATAGCAATGTCTTATTTTATTCCAACACACAAAATATAACGTAAAACACAGGATGCAAATGGATTATGAGCCAATAGGTTAGCACGCGTCCACCTCTTGCGCTGTCCGTCTAATCATCGACCGACGTCACCACGTAGGCGCAGACTTGCTACTCTATTCGGGGCTACCCGCTCATATTTTAATATTTGATGGCTCCAAACATTAAACCGATGACTATTTTTCTAATATTAAATCCAACTACAACAAATCTACGGAATTACTATCAGCATTACTTTAGTTATTAACGAAACTCAAAGATTAGATTCTCTTTCTTAGACATTTCACGTTGTATCTCAAAATAAATTATAAGATGATTATTATTAGTGGCTAGGGGGAGTTTTCTTTTGTGCTAAATCGATTTTTTTTTCAGGAGGAACACTTAAAATATTGATAAACTTTAAAAGCAAAACCTTATCCTACAAATTGACATCGAAATCGTTAGATCCGTTTTCGAGATACCAATTTTTTTTATTATTTTTTTATTAATGATACTTGGTGTCCCCTACTGTTTTCCACGCATTCTCGATAGTAATTCTGTTAACATTATAATGTGCCAAGTTTCATCCAAATCTAAGTTATTTTGCGTGAAAGAGTAACAAATATCCATCCTGATAAAGTTTCGCATTTAAAATATTAGCTGAATTAACAAGAATAGATCTTTTAATAGAGGTAGGTTTGGCGCCGCTGCAATCCGCTGCATATATTTAAAAAAAATGTATTTTTTTTTATGCCACTTGGGCCGACAAACAAGCAGACGGTCCACCTGATGGTAAGTGGTCACCGCCGCCTATGGACATTTGCAACACTAGGAGCATCGCCAATGCGTTGTCGACCCTGAGACGTGAAGTTGTTAAATCTCATGTGCCTGTAATTTCACCGGCCCCCTTACCTTTCTAACCGAAACACAGTAATACAATTGCACTACTGCTTGACGGCGGAAATGGGTAAGGTGGTAGTACTTCCCCGGACGAACTCTGCACTAAGAGCTCTACTACTCTAAAAATTTTATATACTAACGGATAAATATGTAAATAGATATTTCTTTATTATTCATTTTATTTTTATTTATTTTAGGTTAGAATTCATAATAACACCTAAAACCTATAACACATACGAGTATACAAACTCAAGCGTGAGAATCCAATCGTCACGTACATATGCTCACAGATTCCTATAACCAATCTCATTAAGCAGATGTGGTTGATACAGGTTGATAATACAACCATAACCTTATACCTGTCAACCTGTTGTAACCACAATGAACATTGTAATTGATCACAGGTTCCCAACATCTATAAAATGTGGTAGACAGTTTACATTACCTCGTATTATAAGTAATGGTACCCTGAGAGTTATTAATAGTGAAGATATTCTTTAGTATGATAATAATGAAAATGTTGATGTTTAAACTAGTAGAACTCTAAGTGCTGAGTTCGCCCGGGAAGTACCTTACCCATTTTCGCCGTGAAGCAGTACTGCACTTGTATTAAAGAAAGTTAAGGGGGCCAGTGAAATTACAGGCACATGGGACTTAATAACTTCACGTCTCGGGGTTGACAACGCATTGGCGATGCCCTGGTGTTGCAAATAGAAAAAAAAGAAAAGTTGTCCATAGGCGGCGGTGACCATTTACCATCAGGTGGACCATGTGCGTGTAATACGGTTATGTGATATAACGAATAGCTCGCACTATCATCGGAAGTTGTCAAAAGAGATCTAGCTCAGCCGTACTGCAAATATGAACAGCACTAGTTTCTAAGATAGCACCTTTACTGATCGTGTAAGGTGCTAGTTTTAATATTGTACACTGGGACATTCTTTACACACGGTTATTATAGTATATCGGTTGCTATAGTACAAGTAGTAAAAGTTCTGCTTATTTTGGGATCAGACACACCAACATGTTAATATTTCTATACCACGTCGGCCGACATATAAGCAGATGGCCCACCTTATGCTAATTGGTCACTTCCACCTATTGGACATTTGCAACACTAGGGGCATCGCCAATGCGTTGTCGACCCTAAGACGTGAAGATGTGGCGATTACCATATCGCCCTCCTTAGTGTTCAATGTGTAATATTACTACAGAGGTGACATATCCATAGAGTCGTTGACAGATTTAAGGTTTTGACTTCTTTTATGGGATTCAATATTGCCGACTATTTTACGGATCGCATGAGTTTTATTTCGCATGTTCGGGAGCTGCTATCTCCCGCAAAGATGCTAAGTCTCATGTGCCTATAATTTCATACACATAAATGTTTATCCAACCAACGACCAGCAAAGTTATAATCCGGATATTCCAACCACGTTAACTCGACCGCCAATTACGAAAAACAATTAAAAACAATGATACTCCACAATTTTGAAGATCCCCTCTTTAATCCTTGACCTTCTTCAAGTATTTAATGTCATCGTAACAATTCGACAGTTTCTATATCTTTAGTATTCGTCAGGTTTTTGTGCGTGATGTAGTTCCCAACTGGTTATCGTAAGACATAAAAGAAAGTAAGAAGATTCCACCTCTACGGAATGCAAGCAAATTGTTTTAAAATAATAAAATTGGTTCACGGTTTGTTTGGTATTCAAACATTTACACACGTCGTGAATTTTGTGTGCTAACGAACTTTAGTGAATCGTAGACGCGTATGTGTACTACTACCACCTACTTCCCGTATTTTTGAAGTTATACTTCTTTAGGCGCGTTACGAAAAAAATATGAGAGTGAATTTTAAAGATGCGCGCGCCTCAGTGTAATACAAAATTCTCACGGATGAAGTAAGCTGATAACGGTCTCTCCGGAACATCGTACAAATCGCAACTGCCAATGTCAATGTGAGTAATGATGTTATTGTCAATAATAACCTAACATCTTCAAAAATTGTTATTCGTTGCTACAGACAGGTGCAAAGAGTTTGGACACTACACTTTCAAGACTGCTATGCCGACAAACTGCTATGCAGTTTGGCAGATTTCATGTATAATTTTAGTGTTTAACAAATTTTGGACAAATAAAAAAAAAAAAAAAAAAAAAAAAAAAGACTGAATAGTAAAAAATGCTTTTAGTGCAGTTTTTCTCACCTATAATTTCGGGTACAACTTTTTACGTGCGAACATAAGTACACACATACGTTTTTATGAGTTATTATTAAAAATCTTTATTGCTTCTTTAATATCAAATCCCAGTTATCTTTTCGTCCAGAGTTACAAATGTGAAACTTTCAAAAACAGTAGCAAAAGTTATCAAAACCTTTTTACTGTACTGGTTAGTTATATTACCAGCGTCATTTAATCATTAACACATGATCATCATTATAACATTATACCTCGTTTTCTAATAACGGTTATAACTCAAGGTACGGGTCGTCGTGTCAAGAACAATTTTCCTTCTGATTTACTCTTATTTTCGTTCAGTTGGTAATGCGTTTTGGTATACTTTCACCACTCTTGTAGTGATGTTATAATCCGGTGTTGCGATCGATTCAATTTAAATTGTATTGGAATGGCTTTAGTTATTTTAATGTTGATTATTTTTATGGGTAGATCAGGTAGTTCTGGTATTTTAGTTTTATGTTAGAAATTTGACAGGCCAGTTGGCTTGGTGGTTAACGCTCTGACTGCCAAACCGAAGGTCGCGGGTTCGATTCCCACCCAGGACAAACATTTGTGTGCATGAACATGTCTGTTTGTTCTGTGTCTGGGTGTAAATATCTATATGAGTATGTATTTAGAAAAAAAAAATTTTGTATATGTAGTATATCAGTGTTCTGGTTTCCATAGTACAAGCTCTGCTTAGTTTGGGACCTGATGGCCGTGTGTAAAGTCCCAGGATATTTATTTATTTATTTATTTATAGCGGGTATATGTTATAGTTTTGTTTTCTATTTTTATTGGCAATCTTTCTAATCGTTTTATTGATATAAATGTAATTTAAGTTTGGTCAAATGTGAATTTACTTATATTTTAAAGTCTATAACGAAGGGTATGTTGATCGAGAATTTAAATGAAGAAGCCAATGATTAACTTTTTGTATTTACAATACTTTTGCGAAACTTTCTTTCTACTTTCACTGATTTCACAAGAAGCTAATAGTTGCAAATAAACTTTACATAATATATTTTACGATTGTCAATTTATGTAATTTACATAATAATGAACAGGGGTTTATTTTTTATTAATTACGAGCGATGATTCGTTTCAAACAAGTTTCTAAGTCTTCCACCGATATCTAAAAAAAAATTACTCCAATATGTCTAAGAAAGTTTTTGTATTAGATTTCTCAGGACCATATTTTCGTTATTCTCATAAATAAATAATTTTATTACAATTCAGAACAGATTAAAATACCATATGTATCGTGTAATATTTAAAGTATGAAATTTCCTTCCCAGTATTAACAACCCAGTCAAAAATACTCCACAAACTTAACAAACTCAGTATTCGCTAATTTGAATCCTCAAGGTCGAGCTGCTAATGGCAAGGTACATAAAGAAAGAATGCCGCCACAACCGGACATACAGTGAAAGTTTGTTAGAGCATTTTCGTTAACCATTCCCTTACATGTAATGAGTGCTACTGCTAAGAAATTATGTAGAATTGTTTTTTAAAAATTATGAAGGTTTGTTGGTAATGAAAGTCTTCACTTGGATGTTATTTCCCTCCCACTGTACTTATTACGAGCCAACTGGGCTTCGATTCTGCAAGGAAAAATACACTAGCTTGAGGCCTCTATGGTCTATCTTTTTCGCTAACCAAGCAATCACGATAGAGGTAAGCTCTACAAGGTTTCATTGCACAGGTTCGCTGACGAAGTTTGCTTGTTTTAGCAGAACAAGGGCTAGGGTTTTCTTTTATGTCAAAAGGCATAAGAATTACAAATACAAATAGTTTATTACCAGAAGGCAACTTTAATCATTGACTACCTTAATTAAGTGGTATATTGAAAAGAATAAATATAAAACCATCGACAATTTGGAACTAATATCTGATTATTGTAGTAGTTGAGCCTAAAAAAGAATGAATTAATTATGAAATCAGATTTTATTGCAGAACTCTCCGTGTTTATATATTTATGGTTATTACTATACTTAATAACAAACATTATAATTTATTGAATACTGCATCCTAAAAATGGGCAGAACAAAATTGGTAGAAAACAGTGACGATTGACAGAAAAACAACTCAGTCCAAAAAACGAGCTAAAAAGAGATGTATCTTGAGTTTTTAAAGGATAGACTCTTGAAAGACTTCGACCGATGCATTAGCTCTTTTTTTAATTTAATGCAGCTTGTAACTGGCATATTCAGTACGTTAACCTACAAATTTCAATTTTAAAAAACAATTTTGGATTTTGAGTCCGTAGGTACTTACTCATTTTTTGAGTGACAGGTGAATGGTCGAGGTCATCTCTGTCAAAATATCTTCTGTCTGGAAATATAATGTTGTATTAATAAGCTTTCAATAAAAACCCTAGATGCGACTTGGCTACATTTCATTGGCGATAATTACCAGAGCCATGAAAGGTTCAATGCTAGAGTTGTTGATTTCGTACTGAATCAATCCGAGCCTAAATACCGTCCTCGCCGGCGTGGACGTAAGTCACGCTCCCTCTAATAATTCATTGTTGTTGTTTTTTGTTTTGAAATAAAGAACCACTAATAAGTAAATCAGATAATGTAAAGTCTTTTGACCCCCCCACGCAACGCCCTGAGCCCGAGGTCCGAGCCCCACAGGTGGCACCCTCAGTGTGCTTGTTGCTTAAAATCTAAATGTACTTTCGGCTGAGAGCCCCTAGCGCTTGCCGGAATTGTCCGCGTAAGGGTGTAAGAGCCATCTGAGGCTAACACCTTCGTTCCTTAAAAAAAAAATGAAATTACAATAGATGCTAAGGGCACAGTCTAAGTATGTTCTAGTTCCTACCTCACAAATTTACTAACGAGAATTTAGTCTATGCTCAATGTTTCATTCAAATTAATTCACCGATTACTGGTTGAATAACAAAAATATTCTCTAGTTATTTATATTATTCTCAAAATTGTCCTTTATTTATTATCAAACTTAAATTGCAATTAAAATTTATTTTTGACTAATTTTAAACAAGACCTACATTTTGAGTCTGCAACTGTTTTTATAGTCAACATTAATAACAAGATTTAGTTATGTTAATTTTTTTTTTTAAATCATAATCGCTTTTGATTGGTGTGTTTTTGGTGCATGCAAAATAAATCAATTCTCAATCCCGTTAAATCGTTCCTATTCACTCTACATAAAGAAGTTAAATATGCACTTTTTTTACTTACTTTTTGCTGTTTATTCTTACTCATTTCTGAAGTGACAGCTGGTCAAAAAATCTACTTTTTTTAACTTTCTAGTCGAGGTCATCGCAGTCAAAATCCATTGTGTCTGGAAACATAATATCGACCAATTCTTTAAGAAAAACCAACAGCAGATGAGACTTAGCGACTAATACCCAAATTCATGGAAGATTATCAATAAAATTAACGTCATATAGATACTGCATCAATCCTAAATATATTTTAACTAATTGAAGTCTTTCCTTTATCACTTTGGCCGATAAACAAGCAGATGGTCCATCAGACAGTAAATGGTCACCGCCGGTTATGGACCTTTGCAGCCCCAGAGTGAAGTTATTAAGTCTCATGTGCTTGTTATTTCACCGGCCCTTACCATTCTAACTGAAACACAGTAATACAGTTAATACTGCTACACTAACAGCTCAAGTACTCCAGTATCATTTAAGTTTTTTTTTTCTGCCTCGTGAATTTACTTACATTCTTACTTGGGATCTAATGTCTATCCGGAATCTAATCAATGTGAAATGTTTCATTCAAATTAATTCAGCAATTACGGAGTGATTGAATAACAATTTTTTTCACATAAACATTCAGATTACAGATTATAATGGGTTTGAGTTAAAGCGGTGGCACCTTAGTAGTAATCGTAATGAATTTCGATAAAATTCCATCATGATTATAGTAAGATACTTTTAGGAACCTTGAGTTGAAAATCTCTCGGCAAACACCTAGAATATAAAAGCAGGGCCTTAGGCTTCGTATAGGATAGCAACACAGGCAATTCCCCTGGTGTTGCTACCGACTGTGATCACTTACCATGTGCCCCTATAATACAAAACTCGTAGGCGAACCGGTACCACAATCCCTGGGGAACCCACCTGATTGTGTATTTAGCGAGAGTTACAAATTGGTTGTGCTGATTACCTTACGAAATCACCTCCCAGGAGATCCGTCTGTCTGTTCTGTATCGTGGGCTTTAACAGCTAAGAATGCTTTAACCATTAGATCAAATACATGAACCGTATTTCAAAAGCAATTAAGTCATTTTTTCTGTGACATTCTTAGCTGTCAAATGGTGTCTGTCAAATGGGGTCTGTCTAATAGTGTCTGTCAAATGACCTAAAAGATTATGAATACATTTTCTTAGTAGGTAATTTAGTTAGTGTTATCTCTCTTTGACCAATTAATGTAGAGTTTTAGTCATTTAATAATCGGAGAAAAGGCGAACTATAGATAATTCTTTCCGCACAAGCATAATGATCTTTACAATGCAATGATCTGGTACAGCACGCGTTGAAAGCGTAACGGATGCTGGCAAGTGACGGACACAAATTCAACTAGATGTTGTTTCCATTGCAAATCATTGATGTATATACTCGCTTTTCATAGAAGCAACTAGACGATACCAGAGACAGTAAAATACGAATGTAGTTCAATACTATAAATATGAATAAAACACGTTTGACTGACAGATAGGCCTTACTAATAGTGTGACTCTAATACCGGTTTGGAAGGTTACTTTAACTTAGGAGAGCTGGCAGTTGTTTTAGCAATAACCCTTTTAACACAAAAATGTATTGATAAAAAAATTATTGTAGTCACCTAGACTATATTAGCGTGTTATAGTGGCAAAAAACAGAAACAATTAATTAATATGCGTGAGTAAGTAAGTATACTAAAACACATTATACTCATTAAGGTGATTTATTTTCTTTTCTTTCAGTATTGATTTGTATCTGATTGAGTATTTGTCCGGACAATCAAAATATTTAAAAATTTTATTGAAATATCCTGGGACGTTCTTTGCACACGGCCATCTGATCCCAAACTGAGCAGAGCATTTACTATGGAAACCAGATAACTTATAAAGATATTTACACCCAGACACAGAACAAATAGACATGTTGCACACAAATATTTGTCCTGGGTGGGAATCGAACCCGCGACCTTCGGCATAGCAGTGAGAGTCGCTAACCACCAAGCCAACTTGCCTGTATAAAACAGTTTGTTAAATTACTTGATACCGGACCTACATTTTGAGTTTGACTATTTTAATATTTAAATTAATAGCTTTTTTGAAAGAAATAATAATCGCTTTGGATGGGTATAGGTACCTATATTTTTTTGTCCATAGATAAAAATCAATAATCAATTCCGTTAATTCACTCTACATCAGAATCTATATACCGTTAAATATGCATTGGCTGTTATAAGTAATTAATGTACATAAACTTGATACTAACGTTTAGTTACAGTATTTTTCAACCGTTATTTTTGATGTTCGTTTAACTAAGCAGTTTTTTGTATTTTCATTTCAATCAATTTATTTTCTTAACCTAGTTTAAATGATCTATGGTCAGGCGAGTGGGAACTTAATAATAATAAATCTATTGCAGTTCTTTCATAAGACTATTAATGGTTATTCTATCTAAGCGTTCTGTTAATGAATGTACACGGAACATCTTCAGACTTTCAAGTAATATTTTTTCGAAATGGCTATGATTAACTTTTTTTCTGATATAAAAAATGCGTCGTTATTAAATAAATTTGATACAAGTACATACTTTCTTCATAATTACGATTGAATATTATTTTTGAATCAGATAAAAAATTAAGTACAGGATAGGAGATTATAAGTAATGCTTATTCACTGTCAAAAATTTCTGTTCATGAGATTAATGTTTTTATAAAAGTTTTTGGTTCTTTTTTTGCCATTTCTTTCAACGGTTCTTTGCTAGACTCTCAATTAGAGTTCGTTAGCAATATTTCACTTCTATTCATGATTTTGATATTATTGCACTGTCACTATTTTTTATTAAATTAACCATTCAAGTTCAAAATAAAAACTTTCGTCTTCAAATTCAAGAAGTTTAGAAAGTAAAAAAAAAAACTTCATTAAATCTATGTAAATTTTTAACAATTGTTAGAATTTTTTCTTGTGGTGTTAGAGAGAACTTTCTTTAAAATATATTCCCTGGCGTTTATTTTATTTTTAATTAGATACTTTTGATTTTGGGTTACCAATAGACACTGTCAAAAACATTTATATTTTGAAGCCCATAATTTTTTTTTTCTGACGGGATTGCGATTGGCCTCAATCTCACCTGATGGTAAGTGAAGATGAGGCCGAAGATGGTGCTCGCTTTCCTGTTAAAAGTCTATTCACAATTTTCTTAACGAGCCCCAAGTTGTAAGTATCTGGGAACACAGACGAGGGGAGAGAATTCCAATCATTAGCTGTCAAAGAAAACATAACCTTATTACACAATATGAGAAGGTTTATTTTAATGACCTCATAGCTCTAGATGATGTACAACATCACAAAAATATTTTAAACGTCAAACAATTGAACTGAAGTTTTTACTACAAAACTTATACGAGTTCTCAGACCTTTACCAACTTAGTTATACTTACCTATAAAACAAACTGGTTATAAACCCAGCAAGCTCGTTCAGTATTGAACCTGATCTAGGTTGAAACCAGTATATGACTTATTAAAAGGGAATTAAGGCACCGTTCCGGATACTAGGTTTAGTTGTTTACAAAACTTGAAAAAATATACGATAACCTTGATTTTACAACAGAAGTTATATAAATAAACATATTTGTGTTATTTCACACGGTATTTGGAGTTTTTGACTACTATTTCACTACGCTAGGTGTTGATGAACCTAAAGTGGGATGGAGCTAAGGCCTGATTTTGTATAGCAAAGCCTGAAAAGCCTTTTAAATGCAGTTGGTTGATAGTATATATTCCACAAGATGGTGACATTATCATCAGTTTGAGCTGTGTATGATCTTACCTGATCTACCTTCCATTTGCTGATATTTGGTGATTCTGATATTTAAATGTATCCTTTAATCAACTATCTTATAGGTATATCTTATACCTTCGTTAAGACTTCTACTATCAAAACCTTATAATCAATTTGAGCTGTGTTTGATCTACCTTCCGTTTGCTGATATTTGGTGATTCTGATATTTAAATGTATCCTTTAATCAACTAGGCTCTGAATAAACTAGTGCGCCTCAACATCAAAGATTGCATCACTGCTTACCATCAGGTGGGATCGCAGTCAATCACTGGTTTATATTATTTAAAAAAAATTAAAAAACAAACTATCTTATAGGTATATCTTATACCTTTGTTAAGACTTCTACTATCAAAACCTTAATTTAATTTTCTTACTAATATTGTAAATTAGAAACTTTGTGTGTGTGATTTTTACCACTTTGCACAAGTGACAAATTGGCACGCAGGTCAAATATATCCCGCGAAATCATGAAGTCTTGGGAACACGAGTGAAGCTGTAGAACAGAATATAGTATTTTTTATCACTAAGTGATAATGAGGTCAATAAATCAATGAGAATGTTTAATGCTCAAATAAACCTCATAGTCACTAATTCGATAAACAAACCATAACCACTTAACTATTTTCATGTTCTTACACTTTATTTATTGACTCACTTTCACTCACTTATTTCAACACTTTCAAGTGATACGAGTCTTGAATCAATAATGCCACAACTATATGCCACACGTAGTTCTTTTAAATTACCCGGACTCTAATATTTACTGATTTAATCTGCATATTACAGAAGTATATACTGAATACTAAATTAAGAAAAAGCTACTTTCCATTCATGGCAAGTCATCATGTCAGAAGATGAGATATTACACATATAAAACCTTTTTTCAAAATTACAGTACGTAACGGATTTCGAAAATCAAATGCATATACTTATCTTAAAGTAGATTAGAACGGTTTTTTTTTAATGTCTAAAAACTTTCTTTTCTCTGTTCCAGGTGAGGTATCTTGACAGATTTGGACCATCAAATTGAATGCAATTTGCCACCAGAAAACTGACAAGGAGGAACTAAGTAATAAGAAACAATACGACTAATGATAGACAAATCAAATTGGTAATAACAAAAAACAATCACAATGAGCAACAACTTCAGTGGGCTCAGTAAATACTGGCACAGGCTTTGTTTATTCTGAAGAAAGAATTATTTTAAGGAAACAAAAAGGCGCACTTGGTCAGTGATGTTTTGACGATGGCAGGAACATATTGTTACTTTTGCCGCAACGCAAACAGAAGCCAAAACAGAAGTAGAAACAAAAGAACAAGGATCGAATATGTAGCTAAAATAGTAGTGATTTCAATATTATTTTTAAAAATAGCATCAATTGAATGTAGTGAAAATAATACAGTGGGAGGAAGTGATGATACCTATTCTAAAGGAATGAAAATAATAGAAAGCTTTTCGGGCAAATACTTTCATGATGTATACCAAAACGGCTCTTTTAGAACTGGTAACGTGTTGTGGGACAATATTTTGAATGAGTGTACAGTGTCGCCGTCTGTGAGTTGTTTACAGAAAAATATGTATACGTACATCGATAAAAAGTTAGAATTTAAAGGTGATCTAAAATTAACTGATAGTGTGTGCTTCAAAAAGAATAATGTGGACCTTAGTAAATACAGTAAGGAAGCTAATGCAATCTACCTCAATGGAAGAACAGATAGTGCTACGGAGACTGATCGAAGATCTTTCGCCGAAGAGAATGAAATTGATGATGATGTACCAGGTAAATAAAGTTTATTTTATAGTAGTAAATATGAACTGTGATATTTTAAATAGCTGCTCATAAGAAACCAGGTATTTCCAGCAATCTGAAACAAACAATGCCCCGGTGAGAATATTGTCTAGTAAGACCGACTTTAGCCAATAAACCTTAAATCTTTAAAGCGGAAATACAATCCAGTTTTCTATCCATAACTTAGCACATATTTAGACGTTCTACAATATCGTGCGTTTTCTAAATTAACTTCGTCTACCACGACATCTGAAAGACACCTATTGACTCCGTGTAAATGCATTTGCATAGTCAAACAATGCGCAATTCCTTAACATGCATGTCACATTTGTGCTATTGGTGGCATGGAAATCTTCCAACGTGTCCATTGAAACTAGACCTCTATTTTAAAGGAAGCATACCGCTTTGATAAACTGGTCACCTATGCGTTCTAGACTGCTTGTCCTATTAGAAATGGTAAGAGGCTAAAGTACTTATGAAGGCTACTCATTAAACTATTTGCATTGACTCAAATATGGCGCTAAGATCAAAATAAAAGTTTTAAATTAATGGTTTTACATAATTTTATCATAACTTAGCCCAACTTCCATACTTATATACATATGTACAATATTTTGTATGTCATACTGAATAAAACAAATCGAGTACCGAATATAAAATTATCATCAAAGTATGAGCACATGCAAATCACGTCTAGTAATGACTTTATCATTAGTTTTATTCCAAAGTATTTCAATGAATTTTATCATACAACGCAATAATCCGAAAATAATGAGAAACCAGTTTTCAAAACCCAGATAAATAAATTTTGGAAAGTTAAAACGAGGTGAGTAGGTAAATCAAATGCAAAAATAAACAATTTAACATTTTGAATCATTCTGCTTCCACTTGAACCTATCAAAAAGGTGAGATGCAAAGATTGTGTGTCTCTTCTGATAGCCATACGGCACAAGTTACTTAAAACAGGTATAGTCAAACGTATTTAGTTATTTAACTGGTTTGGAGGTTTTATAGAACACATCAATAAATTTAATATTAGTATTAATTATTAGTAATATAGTATGTATTTTTTTTATTTTTAAACTTAGCTTTGTTGAAAAGTCTATGAATAACTAGAAATGATAATGGCCATCCCTGTTTTATCGCAAACTGCAAAGTATTTCTCGAAACAGTAATCTTGGATTCCAAAAACGATTTAACATATTTTGATTGCTTATATCAAAACAGGTAGTAATATTTCAGTGTTTTCATTATTTATTGCCTGCCAAGCTTTATAATAAATTTGTTTTTTTTTTTGTAATCAGATTTATTTTTCTGAGTAGTAGAGTTTAGTCCAGAGTTCGTCCGGGGAAGTACTACCACCTTACCCATTTCCGCCGTGAAGCAGTAGTGTACTTGTATTACTGTGTTTCAGAAAAGTAAGGTGGTGGTGATTACAGGCACATGAGGCTGAACTTCGCGTCTCATGGTCGACAAGGCATTGGCAATGCCCCTAGTGTTGCAAATGTCCATAGGCGACGGTGACCACTTACCATCAGATGGACAGATGGAAAAAATTGCTGATGCTAAACAAACCTGATAGATTTCTTTTTAATTATGAAAGAATTGGCTTTTCAAGTTATAACTAACTATTATGAAAGAAAGATGTTTGTATAACTTGGCACACCGATAGAATTTGTTCTGGTACTAATATACTACTTATTTATCCCGGGAAAACTTAAAATGCTTTGGAGACACGCGAATATATTTGAGCGGATGCTAGTATCTTCTTCTTTTCTTTTATCTTCTATATCTATCTAATACCTTTAAACGAGCAATTATATTATTAATAATTATATAATTAGAACCTCTGAAACGGCTCCAACGATTTTCTTGAAATTTTGTATGCAGGAGGTTTCGGGGGGGTTAAATCGATCTAGCTAGGATTAATTTTCAGAAAATGTCGTTTTATCCGTGTTTTAAGGCAATCAAAACTGCTACAATGTCATTAGAAGGTAATGTTTTCAAGTTACATCTTTTGTGAGAAATACTGTTAGGAGCCCCTTATTATCGCATCTAATTCGTATCTATTTATTTATTTATTGGATATGACACATCAACAGTATACATATTAAGCATTTGCATTTTATAATAAGGTAATGTTACAGTATTCTGATATATACACCAATTATAGATGTGTACAGCATTTACCACATTTGGAACGAATATAAAAGTATCTAGGTATATATGACATCACTTTAAATAAGAAAACGGTATTAGTTACATTAGCAAAGAAACCCCGAGCATATAAGCAAAATGAGGTTCCTTTGACGCACCATCACACAAAACTACTGAACATATTGGGATAGGACTACCATTCGACGCGGAATTTATTGTAGATCGATATAGGCTATATTTGGTATCGATAAACGCGTGTGAAACCGCGGCGGACAGCTAGTATATATACTTGATAATGATAATCTAACACCGTTTGACAGATCACGATGGTTATTGGCACGTCTAAATGATTTTTCATGGAGAAGGTTTATTCATTAATTTTACTTCAACTCGCTTCTAGATGGCGCTGCAGTGTAACTGCTATACGGTTTAACCGATTGCCATAAAAGTGGTGTAGGATAGATATCTGAGCAACGTTTTACTCAATGATATATAAACTGTAGATGCATTTATCATAGCTTAGAAATGGCAACATTAAATTATGGTAATAGACTTAATTGCATTTAGTCGCGCTCCAGCTACTTGCGACGGCACGCGCGGAGTATGCAGCACTCGATACTAACGTAGCTAACAATGTATATTCATCTCTCTCTAGCAACAGATACACCGTAAGGCGGCATTTGTTTTCTTTTCCTCTCATCACGCGAACCAGTGGCTATCAAGTATTTACGCTGTTTTTGAAAGGCGTGATATTGGTGAATGACGTGTCTATATTGTATTACGTCATAGGTTTTACTAGTCAAGTGTAAATCAGGGGCTCGATTCTGTAAGGAAAATGACACTAACTCGAGGATGTTTCGTCGCGGCCTCTATTGTCTGTCTCTGTCGCTTACTACGCTAATACTATTAATCACGTGAGAGGTAAGCTCTCCGAGGCCTCCGTGAAGCGGCTCGCTGACGAAGTGTGTATTAGCTGTATAAGGGGGCTGAATGTGTGTTGTAATTCTCACAGGCACAGCTACTCCGCTATTTCCATCACTATACTAATTCAATTACTGTCTACCTCAACTACTTTCAACTTTCCTTTTTGAGAAACAGTAGGTAAAGCAAGAATTTTGTAGATACGACTATACAGATTTTAGTTTTTTTGTAATTTTAACGCCTGGCAATGAAGGCACACGATGCTCCGCGAAGTGTTCACTGTCACTTACATAGGGAATTACTGGCCAGTGTTGCTAATCTATAAAAAGCTTAATAGGCAAAGTGAGAAGTATGGCGGGAACTACAAAGTGACCATTCACCGTGCTATCTTCTTTTCCTTCACAGAACACTCAAGTTTATCTTCGTAAATCGTATTACAAGGTCACAGAGATCATAATCAGATGAACACGAGTCGCAAAAAATGTACTTCAATTATAAATGCGAAAGTTTTGATGGATGCTTGTTGCTCGATCACGCTAAAATGGCCGAACGGATCTTGATGAATTTTGGCACAGAGATAGCTTATAGTCTGGAATAAAACATAGGATTTTATCCTAGGAATATGTAACATTCCCTGGGAACAAGGGTGAGACCGCAGGGTTTAATAAATAAATAAATCCTTAATTACTTTCTGCATTTGACGTCATTAAAACTGAGCTAACATAGCTTGACAATGTCAGAATTGATCTCTTATGATTCAAATTCAATCAATGATGTTTTAACACTTGTGTGTTTCCTGCACCCGCGTGTTTCGTAAACATCTGTGAATTAATTCATCGCGAACGTGAATTCGAAAGCATTTCGCATTCCTTGGTGAAAGCAAAAGAGACCATGACAACATTTCGTCTTTATTACAATGCCGATAAGACAGGTAATTGTCTGTTACATCTTACGAGCCAACTCCCAATAGACTTCACTTAAATATGCCCATTGGCTATTTTTACATAAGATTCTTATCACCGGTACATAAGGATTATATTCGATTGCGTAATTGCATGGTATTTTTTATTTTATTTTGTGCCGTGATTATCTTAGCAAAAAGTGTCGTTAGAAACAGTTTCTATTGATTTATTTTATACATCACGTCGGTTATATTGACAGTTTCTTTTTAGAGATCCTTACTAGAATAGTAAAGATACCCTCATACAGAGTGACTCTTAGAATCTTAGAGTTTTTAGTTTATCTATCCATCTGCGACTTTTTTCTTACCAATATAAAAGAATGATTAAAATCGTATTTTATTTAGACTCTAGAAGTGAGACGACTAGAATAATTCACACAAATAGACGATTATTTATTTAACAGAAAGCATTAATTACGTATTAAAAAAATATGAAAATATCTTCGGCTTCGAAAGGTCAAGAAAATAACTTTTCAATAAGCGATTCGGTTGATTTTCCTATGACATTCTTGATCATCTTCATTCTTCATCTTTTTTGATTACATTTTACATTCAATCAAATATTGACAATATAGAAATGAGTTCTTTATGATTTGAAATGTCAACTCAAAAAAACACACGCAAATCAACTTCAATTCACAACACGGTTCACCTGTATCATCATATAAAAAGAAGTATAACTCCAAAAATGTGCGTATAAAACTTGGTTGATTTATCTTTATTGCAGAACCCACTGTGTCCAGCCCTCACTGCACTTACTAGGTATTATTCCAAAAGAATTTTTGAAGACTTTTTTTTTATATAGAAACAAGTATGTACATAATCCATTGTAGATAATTGAGATAACCGAATCTCTCAACGCTATACAGCACAAGTATCACGATTAATGCATTTTTTGTTGAATAATAAATAAAAATTAAGCACTATACATTATGTCTACTAACACTGTGTAAAGCATAAAAAATGATAAAGCAATATAAATACTTCTTTATTGCAAACTTATTTTAGAGCCAATTTATTTTGATGAAAATTAATTATGTTTTTATTTATTTATACTAGTTTATTTAGTTCTCATAATAAATAAATAATTATCTACCGTATAATTATGTTACATTAAGTTCTTAATCCTAATAAATGTGCAAAGTTTACACAACAAATATTGAGGTCGCAAAAGTAGGTTTAAAACAAAAGACCATTCCATGACTAGGTCAAAAGCCTATGGTTTGTTGTTTCTTACAAACTGGTTGTAAACCTCGCTCTGACAGACCGCAAAAGGACTTTGAGGCAAACATTTAGTAACCACAACTCTATAGGTATTAGTTGAATTGCGCATGTGAAAATTTATTGAATAGTTCTATTTGCAATATTTATAATAACATAAGATTTTGAAAATAACATTACAATTATAGCAGTACAACACAAAAGTACGAAGGTTTCTATTAACTTTATTCATACTAATATAATCAATGCGACATCGCTCTGTCTGTTATTTTTTCATCGCTATACGGCTCATTGGATCGTAATAAAATTTGGCAAAGAGATAGACCATATCCTAGGGAAGGACACAGGCTACATTTTCTCTCATATAATATTCTTTAAGGGGTAAAATAGGGGTTGAACATTTGTACGCCATTCCACAATTCCTCAAGTTAGGTATCAAAAAAAATTACTTAGGCTTTTGGTAAGTAATAAATAAGTGTTTCAACTCGGAAACGCGGATAGAACCGCAGGGGACGGCTAGTATGTGACAGTTTGTTAAGAATATGGATGTGGAATTTAACTATTATATAGAACCTTTTTGGGTTATCGGAATTATAATGAATTAATACATATAATAATATATTTAAATTTGATTAAAGAGCTGAGAACTTCTGGATGAAAGTAGTAAGTACCAAATGATAATGGTAATGAAATTGTATCTTCATAAAAAAACAACTCATGGTTGCAAAACAATGCAAGGTCTGAGGACACTTACATTAATTCCTACTAATATGTATTATAAATGCGAAAGTTTGAATGTATTGATGTTTGTTACTCTTTCACGCAAAAACTACCAAACGGATTTGGATGAAACTTGGCACATATATAAAAAAATGCCCAGGAATAACACATACAATACTTTATGTGCTGGGAAAATGTTACATACCTCGGGAACGTGGGTGAAGCCACGGGGGACAGCTAGTAGGATACAATGAATACATTTTTAATTGAAGAACTGAGTATTTCTGCATAAAAGTAGTAAGTAATAATGATAATGAAATGATGTTTTTCATAATAAATCATAATGAAACAACTCATGTTAAAACTGTGGAACACTCATAAGAATATAATAGTAAAATAAAAGTAAATGAACTCAATGGTGTCTGTCCATAACAAATAACGCAATGAAAACGAAGAAATTTACCGGAAATACAGAACAATACCAATGGTTACATCGAACCTTCCAAGCCGTACGTAATATTAATAACAGTGTGAAAGGTCGTCAGAAATTCACACTATCTTATAATAGAAAACTTACGTGATTTTCTACCATAAAGAAACTTTGAGGTGAAGAGAAATATGCTATGAATCATGAATCTGGAACGTGAGGAGTTTGTGAAGAAAGTATTGAACTTAAGCTAGACAATACTGGAGAAAATGTAGAGTATAGGAACGAAATCAAAAAGAAAAGTAAAATTATTGTTACAGTTGTAGATAGAGAAAGTTGTCAGGAATTGGCTATGATGATCCTTAGTTCGGTAATGTCGGAATAGTGTGGTTTTGCGTATTTAAACAGGTTTTGGAGCCAACTAACTTTTTATTCTATTTTATAATGACCAAAAAACAACCAAAATAAATATATAAAACTTCCAGAGAAATTACAAGTACATGAGACTTAACTACTTCATGTGCCCTGGTGTTGCAAATGTCTATAGGCGACAGTGACCACTTCTCATCAGGTGAACCATCTACCTGTTTGTCAGCTACTTGGCATAAAAAAGTGATGCCCATTAAAACAGATTACACTTGTTATAGAATAATGAACCCTATGTCGTGAAGATAGAGTTCATCACACAATTGATCATTTGATAAATAGATGAAGTATATCTTAAAAGCGCTAAAGAAGATTTTTCTTGAGAAGAAGAAGAAAAGGGGCCTTTTAGATCTCTAAAACTTTATCTGCATCCTTCGTATTGGCTGATGTCAAATATGATCTAGAGTAACTATTGATTATGGAGTATCTTAGATATTGCCAAGTGGACATTAGTTATTGTTTGTACAGTTTACATAATTTGGCTGAATATGATTTTAGAATCAGTGTCGGTTAACCATTAAACCTTAAGAGGAAAACGAAAGGAACATTTGCACATTCAGACTGTTCTTGTATTATGCGTGTGAAATTCTCGCAATGTGTATGCGTGCGGGGTGAGACATAAAAATGGCATCGATAGAGAGAAATTTAACGTCTACACTCTCTTCAAATACCTCGCGTTAGCATGCGATGCATGTCCAGTCCACTCATGACCGCAGCAGTTACTTTGTAGAGTTTAATCAGACGGAAGCAATTTCTAGTAACGCATGTTTATGGGTTGCCAGGTTTCGTCCATTATTTCTGTAGGTATTAAATTCTGTAGCAGGTTTTTTTCCACTGGATAAAGTCAATCTTTTGGGATGAACTTAGCTTCAACTTACAAGTTAGGGATAAAAGTAAGTAGTCTTCGACCCATAAAATATGTCTATGCACAAGTCGCGTCCGCCCGCGCATCGTTTTCGCTTAGCGTTCTTTCTGACTTCCCTTCTTTATTGCTAGGCTCCTAAGGGACGTAGCGTGATGTTAAATATGTAATATAATATATATAATATTCTATTGTTCATCAGGACATCGCCAATATGTTGTTCGACCCAGAGACATGAAGTTGTCTGGTGTGATGAAACACAGTAGTACAGTGTAGCTTCAGTAACTTTAAATTTGACCTTCATAAGTGCCTTCCGAGGGCCTAAACTGAATAAATGGCTTTGAATTTTGAACAGTATAATACAAGTACACAACTGCTTTACGGCAGATATTGAACGAACTCCGCAGACGTAGAGTTTTTTTTCTTTTAAAGTAAACTTTTTAACAAAACTATTTTACTTTCGGACATGTCCTAATGTTTTCTATCATCGAAATTATAAAACAAATTATATTTTACAGAATCCCCGCTTGAAGAAGTAACTGATGCGCTGTACAGCAAAGGAGTTAAGTTTCTCGCAACACACGATATGTCACTGACACTTCCCGAGTTTTTCTTCAACGGTGCAACTTTGAAGGTGTCTCCAAGGGCATTGACAAAGACAGGAGCTCTGGTTCACATTGATTTAGAGCCAAAAGAAAATGATGTTGGCAATGGGAGGTTATTTTTCCAGAAGATAAGTAAGTAGAGTTAAAATATATTTTATATAATAATGACCTAATGTAATTCAAACATTTCTAGTAGATTTATATAACCCGCATAATGTCAAATACGTGTTACCAACGAGTACTTTTATGGAATAATAACTGTTTATCTTCTTGTAAAGACAATTGTTTGTATGTTTGTTCGTCTACTTTGCCTTTCTATATGTTTCATCTGATTGTGATTTAAAAAAAAACACCTTTAGTAGCAAATGTTATGCCTTTGATTGTATCATTAATCTTGTTATTCCATGAAAAAAGTTACTAATCAGATGGACGTTGCATCTGGCGCTAAAAGGTATGTACCTAAAGATAAGCAAGTTAGTGTAATCAAATAAACACTTATTTTCAGAAAAGTATCTTAAGAAGAAGTTAGTTACTGCAGCGATTGCGATCATATTAGTAGTGAAGCTGATAGCATTAAAGCTGATATTCGTGCTGCCTTTGATCCTTGGAGTGACGACAGCGAAGAAGATATTCCTGAAACTGCTGCTGTTCTTATTCCCAGCTCTAAGTCACATATTCAAACTTTGTTCTTGGTACCACCAGAACTATCACACGACGAAGTATCATCATCATCATCATTTGATTACGCATCATCACAAGGTAGATTTATTGATGTTATTATTTTATTGTTTTTAATCATATCGTGTTGGAACGTTGCGAATTGATAAATTGCTCATCGATTGTCACGATACATTACGTGACCGTATTTTTTTAAATCATTATATTTTTTACATCGTCTTCCTTAATGTTTAAAATAACTTTGATATGTGGCATCTGAACATGCAATGTTAAAAAACTTTTGAAATAATATATTGTTTTTTTTTAATAAGCAAATCTCTTGCGTTGCGATTAGTAGCTATTTTTCTACAGCTAGGTTAAGAAAATTTTCATTAGTTCAGCATTTGATCTAAGTATTACATTTAATCATTTTCAGGGACCACATGGACATCACCCACCTGCGTACGGCCATTCTTCTCACGGTTCGTCTCCAGTATTGGTAAAACCTCACTCTTCAGGCCCACCACAATCATTTGAACACTACCCACAGGATTGGGAACTCTCTGGCCCAGGACTGGGCAGTGAGTAAGTATAAACTTTAAATCCAAATTGGTATTATTCATAAATTTATTTAATAATACTTAAACACAGTGTAATTGTAGAACAAGTCAATTATATCTAAATATATAAAAATGTTATGTTGGTTTGTGTACGCTTCAAAAACTCAAAAAATTCTGCACCGATCGAGCTGAAATTTTAGCATGATATACAATCCGCATCAAGGATTCTTTTTATCTATTCTTTGCATCAGTCACATATCCGCGATCGTCTTTGTTTTGTTTCTCATTTCTCAACCATTCAATCACAATGTGCCACAGCGAAGCGTGGCACGGTACAGCGAGTAGTTCATAAACTAAAAAGGTGAAATCTTTTCATTTCAGAAAAGCAATTTCTACCTCTATAACGAATTTTATTCTGATGATTGAAGTTCTGTTTTCAAACATTAAAAACCTCATATTAATGAAATAAATGTCTTTCCCCAGATACTTAGCATCGGACATCCATCGCAACGCGATTGCAAACTTCAAACCGAACGTTAATGATATGAACGACATCAACGCATGGGGTCTCGGTATGCCACCAGGTAATGATGTCACAGTTATATCATCTGATAAAGACGGAGGTGTAATAGTAGCTTTAATAACTGCCGTTGCTTTAATTACAACTTGTATACACGTAGCTGCTATGAAATTAATGTCATGTACATTTCATGTCGTTACTTTGTTAGAGTGCGCGTCTTTTCAACCAACTTAAAAAAGGACTAGGACTTCAATTTGACTTTTTATCCTTATCTCCGTCAAATATAAAATGATTTGGATATTTTTCTAATGAATATGCCATCAAGATAGGTTTATACTTTTTTATGGTGCAATCGTGGAATTTGATCGAAACCGGTGGAATTTCTCAACGGTAAACAACATGAATATTCCGATTGACATATTTCGTTGATTATTGAGACTTTAGCCACGAGCTATTAGTGTGGTATTCTTTATTAGAATATAATATGTTTTTTTTAATTCAATCATCCCGTCAACAAACACTTGGGTATAAATTGTCTAACTTCTTAAAGATTCGAGGTTTTTATAACTTTTGTTGTGATTGGTTTTAGCAAACAAATTTTCGTCTGATATAATGTGATAATATACTATTGATTTTGAGTTGAGATTGTAGAATAAATATAGGTATTCTTTCTTAATTACAGGGCCATCAATGAATATTGGTGAATATGCTAGTAGCAATAACATTGTTCCTAATGTAGTTCCATCTCCAAACACTGGTCAGAGAGTTCCACTTGGAAATTCAGGAAGGTTAGTAAAACTTTCAACAATTTGCTCAGAATTATTATACTATTTTGCTGAGAAAATACCTATTCTCACATGCTTATGTTATGATAAAAAAATTGGTTTATACGTAACTAGCTGACCCGACAGACGTTGTCCTGTCTTAACTATGAATATTGAATTCGAATCTTCCGATTTAATCGTCAGTGAAATGTGCACTTAATTATATAGATATTGCCTCTGTTTTAAACAATATTGTCAAACGACTGCCATTTATGTCAAACACAATAAGGTTATATTATAAGAGTTTAAATTGCCCAAAGCGGTAAGGTTACATTAGAAAAGTAAATATAGTCGTTATGTTTTCTAAAATTTTCTAATTTTACGCGCAACTTTGCTAATTTTTTCGTTCATAATCTCCTGACAATAACAAACACAACAAAAAAAGAATTAGCGAAATCAGTCCAGCCTTCTATGCGTGATGCCGTGATATATATAGATAGATAGATATAGATAGATGTAGGCCGAGTTTTTGTTTTGTCCTCCATTTATGACATTCAACTACATCATCATTATATCAGCCCAGGGATGTCCACTGCTGAAGATAGACCTCCCCCTTGGATCTCCACCTCGAACAGCCCTGAGCTGGCTGCATTGTGACATTGTCGCAAAAAATACGTTAAATGTGACATGTTCAACTTCTCAAAGCTCATTAAACCATAAAACAATCATAAAATAATATTCTTTACTTTCAGACCCGTTGGACCACCGAACCCATATCATCGACACAAGGTGATACCGTCAAAAGATCCATTACAAGCCGAAAAGGAGGCACTTGTAAGTTATATTATGAGGAAATTGACTAATATTATTAAGGGGTACTTAATCATTATCAAGGTACCCTATGTGCATAATCATATCTATGGTATTTATCGGCTTACCAGAGATTCGATCCGTTACGACAACATAGACATTTCATAAGACCCTATAATAAGAACCCGTTTCTTCTTTACTCTTCTGGAGTGTGATGCACATTTTAAGACCGCTGAAAAGTGAAAATGACGTCAACAAATCGAATAAAACAAGCTTTTGCCCCTCTTTCATCTAAAACGAACCGACGCAACGAGGGCTCCTAAAGCTGACTTCTAATGTGTTTGCGTAGTTAGCAAAAGAGACAGAGCACGGCGGCCGCGACGAAACATACTCGAGCTAGCGTAATTTTACCTTACAGAATGATAAACATGATCTTTGCCTATGATTACGGTTGTACACCGTAATATTTTTAAATACTCTGACCTTGTTCAAACAAACAATGGCATCTCTATCCAACTGTAAAATACCGCTTAAGTACGTTTATTGCATTTGAATTGAATGGAAAGAATTGAAACACTCCATTTCTTTATGAGTATATAAAAAAATACGGCCTATTTTTATCAAAGTTGTAATTAATGTTCGAAAAAAAAATATTTTATCAATTATCAATAAAAAAAATTATGATATAGTAGTATAGTCTGTACAATTTAAATATTCTTGGATAATCATCAAACAAGACTATCGATTTCTAAACCAGATGTCTGGGATTTTATTTATTTACTACTTTTCATATAGAGTACATTAACTTCTATCTGAAAGCCATGTTCCCTGGAGAATTAATGTTTTCCCAGATTAAATTTAACCTTCTATCATTTAGGCATAATGTAGAATTCTATCTGTGATAAACTTTTCGAAATCGGATGAGCAGTTCTGAAGATTACCTCCTACATCCAAACCTAAAAATTTTACCCCTTAATAATATTGAAGTAGCTAATGGTAATGTTATCTCCCAGATACGTGCAGCATCATTAGCGGCGCGCGCACCTCCATCTCCAGTAAGAGATGAGATACTACGAGTCTCTGCTGTGAAATTAAAAGAATCGAACCGAGTAAAAGCCGAAACTGAACTGGTTAAGCAGCAACAGCAGATATTGGCTGCACTAGACCCGGTAAGTACAAATACTGCAAAAAGGTATCGCATGATACTGGCCAATAATAACTAAATTTTAATGAATGACTTTGGGTTAAAGACTCCTCGAAAAGCATAGCTCCTAAGCAGTTTACAATATGATGGTGATTAATGAGAGGGTGAAAATAATTATTTTGTATTCGATCGAAACTTCTGACTCCAATTGGCTACTGCAAATGTTCAATGATAGCTATTCTTCACGTCGGTTGATGACGTCATGTCATCAATATGAAAAAGTGCAGTGTTAGAACCCACCTGTTGAAATGGAAGATCCAAAACTCACTCCGCCTAAAATAAAGCCCACATAAATCATACAATCAAAGAATGAGAGAGAATAGAAAGAAAGAAAGAAAATACGTTTATTCGTGGCAGCACACAACATTTCATTACATTAAAAAACAAAATAATATGAGAAAAACAAACAATAAACCAAACGTTTTAAAAATGTAGCAATGCTGAGTGATGATTGAATAGGACACCAATACACACACAACATTGTTGCAAATGTTTTGACAAACGTTCCATTTTAATTCTAGGAGACGATAGCGTCCGAAAAATTCTACGGTTCGCTTTTGGATAGAGTTAATGCAATATTAACACCAATAGGAGCGAACGATGAAGGCTGCCGAGAGAGGGCGATTTGTTTTCTTTATGGTGATCCATTCAAACATGCGCCCTATAGCAATCTTGTTTCGAACGAGCTCAGCAAGTAAGTTAATAATAATAAATATCCTGGGACATTATTTTACACACGGCCATCTCCCATATCCCAAACTAAGCAGAGCTTATGTAATCAGTGCTATGGAAACCAGATAACTGATATACTATATATTCTACTTTTTTATTTTTCTTAATATATATAATACTAGCTGTCACATGTATTATACACCCTTCCTCTTCAATCACTCAATCTATTAAAAAAAACGCATCAAAATCCGTTGCGTAGTTTTAAAGATTTAAGCATACATAGGGATACAGGGACATAGGGACAGAGAAAGCGACTTTGTTTTACCTGATACCGATGGTCCGAACAATTAGGAAGAGAGTGGGCAAATAATGATGATAGAGCTCATGAACTTGAAAAGATTTAAGTTTATTCCACTGTTTGGTACCAAACTAAGGTGGACGACTGTGTTTAATAATATATTTTAGTACATAAACTGGGTTTAGCATGTTAGAACATAGTTAACGTTCCATTGATTAATGAGTTGTCAGTGAAATTCACTGCATGGAAGCAGACTTCTAATACTTATATTTCTGTTTACAGAGACTCAAGCGAGCTACTACCAGCAGCGGATAGCAAAATGGCGTTCCTATACTACAGATACGTCCAAGCAGCAAGAGATGGTCAAGAACAGAAAGACTGCATCTCTGTTTACCCTAGCTGTAATATCGACTTTAATCAAGTACCGCTCTGATTAATTTTGAACGTACGATGAAGAATTTGTTTCAAATGGATTATGGAATTTCGAGAATAATATTATTATTTCACGTTTGTGTGTCTATTTTCCAATCAGACTTGTAGCAAATATTTCTTAGAGCTCAATAAAAAGTGGACCATTATTAGTACCAACAGCAACATTATTTAATATTTAGCCCTAATCGTTATTCTGCATCGCAAAAGAGAAGTTATTTGATTCTACTAACAGTTTAGTTGTCAATCAGTTAATTTCGTCAACGGTCTAACGACAATCTTTAGGAAAATTGTTTTAAACCTTTTGAATTTTACCACCTATGTTCATGCGCTTGGAAAATAAATTTCTTGGTCCTCATCATTAATCTTAAAGAACTGAAGACTGGTTGCAATGAGCTGAATGAAATAAAAAAAAACTTTTTTTTTTATCATTGTCATTATTTTATTATTAAAAACAAGCTGTATCATGAATGTACGTACGTAATCGTTCAGAATTCCTCTATTATTTCGCATTTATTATAATTTAAGTGAAAAAATTGTACGTTAATACAGCTACGTCCAAAATCTAGAGATATTAGCTAAATATCATGCATCACTATTTTTAATATTTATTGTATTTAAGCTACAATTACTTAAGCATAAATATTAGACTGACTTTGATTGATTACATGTTAATCAAAATACTTAATAATTTGTTATTGAAACCGTTTATTTCCTAATCATAATTAAATGTTTATTGTGGCACTATTAAATAGGCGCATAAAACATATAGAAAATAATTATTTTCAATAACTATATTAAAAACACGGCCCTTTAACATTTATTTGTAGATGACTAAAAGACCGATACTGATTTATGCAATTTTGATCCTTTAGTTGTAAGGGGAAGGTTCTTATTGCAATTTGTATTTTTAATGCATGTTTTTTCTATTGGAAAATAACCTTATTTGTTTGGGACTCTTTGAAAAAGGGATATTATTAAGCATTATATAGCTATGCAGTCATAAATTTATACATATCTTAACAGATGCATAGCTCTTTTTTTATTATATGAATCACTTGAAGTAAGTCAAATAAATTATTGTATTATTAATAATTCCATAATAATATAGTATAGCTGTAGAGCCATCCAGTCATTAGGACTATATTAATTTATTTCTACTTTATAATTAAATATGCAATTTCCACATTTTCTTTTTAATCTAATTTATTTTTTGTATATGTATTATAATTTTTGCTCAAGCATTTTTGTTATTGTTATTAACAACTGTAGATAGTTTTGTCTATATTTTCCTAAATAAATGATTATTATTTAATTGCTTACGTTATTTGTGTACCATTTTAATACAAAAGAAAGCATGATCCTTAGCTGATAGAATTCATTATCCATTGAAAGTTGGCTGGTAGAATAGTACATTAAAATTGGTGCCCCAAACACAGCAAAGTCAAACCCCTAAAGAATAATGATTGATGAAGAAAATCGTAGTATCGAATCATGCAATTAACTCGAAATTTTGTGTGGCACTTCCTGGCAGGGCCACTATCAGTGCAGCCATGAGCATTAAAAGGTTGGGGAAAAAGTCCTTTCGCATTATAGTATGTATAAACTTGTAATAAACCTCTTTGGCTATACTATTTGTATCTGGTTGGTTTTGGTATCATTGAAAGTTTAAATTTTAAAGAACATTATTCAAATTAGGAAAATGTGTGATTTGAATTTGTTTTTCGTACCGCCAAGATGAGTGAATTTAATGAAGAAATTCGATTCATTTTATAATTTTACTACAAAAAAGGTAAAAATGCAACGCAAGCCGCGAAAAAGCCGCGTTTTCAATCCGGGAATTTTGATGTCAAAGATGCACGTCGCTCTGGTCGCCCCATTACGGATAAAATGGATGCCATTTTTGAAAAAGTGGAGCAAGATCGGCATATCAAGAGGTATTATTGCATCCGCCGTATAGTCCTGACCTTGCACCTTCAGATTTCCACCTGTTTCGGTCTCTTCAGAATTCTTTAGGCAGTGTCAGGTTAACATCACGAGAGGACTGTCAAAACGACTTGTCGCAGTATTTTGATCAGAAGTCCCAAAATGTCTATAGCAATGGGATCATGTCCCTACCTACAAGATGGCAAAAAGTCATCTAACAAAATGGTACCTACATACTTTAGTTAAATGTAAATAAACTATATTAAAAATGTTTTGAATTTTCTTAAAAAATGCGAAGGAACTTTTTCCACAACCTATTATATTGCAGAGTTCAGAAAAAATATCTGACATCTTTCAAATAATTCAACAGCACTGCTACTACTTAGAGCGAATAGGGTGGTTGTAATAGTTCAATTGATGAATCATAAAATCTTATATATTGCAGAAATATTTAATTAAATATTTATGCTCATTTGCGAAATTTTACAAAACGCAGAAATTAACACGACTCTTTTATGGGGACGTTAATTATGAAGTGATTTTTTTATGGGAGGGCTATGAAATGATCCGCAACCTATTTATGTTATGAAAAATAAATGAATGATAAACAAAATCTATTGCTAAATAATTAAAATGTTTCCCTGTAATACAAAAATTTCACTTCTCTCTCTTTTTTCTCTGGTCGTATCCCCCACTGCTGACCTCGTGGCTTCTTCTGACTCTTCTCCATCGGTTTAGATCCGTTGCTTGGTGCATTGCAACACTAACCGGCATATCCAGCTCCTGGGCTTTCTGGTCTGCCCACCGCCTTGGGCCCCGGCCTCTCGGTCTCATTCCTTCTATCGTGTCTTTATTTATTTTACTTTTATTATTTGTTGTTATAGCGGCCGCAGGTACCTATGTAAAAATTGCAAAGTTATTTCGGTTCAAAAGATACAGCTCTATGATTGACAGACGGAGCCTTGGTAAGTCCCGATGACTCTTTGTGCTAATCTCGACCCACTAAACTATAGGCAAGTGCACTATCGGGTCACTATCACCGGTGCCGAAGTGCAGAGCAAAAGAAGCGGTTGATCTTGGCGCCAGGCGGCTTGGGCATCGAACAAATTAGCAAATTACATAGCGGTAGGAACTGTGCTTATGTTAAAGAAGACAACTAAAGGGCGTTGAAAGACAATCTCGCTCCACCGGCATGGGCTATAGGACCGGCGTTGACAATCACTACTCTACGAACATTCTTGTGTTTTTTTATAGCACATGGGCCGACAAACAAGCAGACGGTCCCCACCTGATGGTAAGTGGTCACCGCCGACTATGGACATTTGCAACACTAAGGACATCGCCAATGCGTTGTCGACCCTGAGACGTTAACTTCTTAAGTCTCATGTGCCTCTAATTTCTAATTATTACAACTACTAAATATAATAATTGGTCCATCCTATGAAATTGAACGTGCATTGAATTATATTGACTTCCATTTACTGCCGGAAGCGAGTAGTAAGGATAAGTAAGCCTGATTGGAATCCTATCCTTGTGGCATAGTGGCCTGGCTTACTTAGGGATCACTTTCATTTAACCAACAATGCGACCTTGCTTAAATTAAATCGTTTGTTCACGTCTGTACCGACATATGTGTCTATACAAGTATGTATCTATAAAAACGGTATATTATAATAGTTATCTGGTTGCCATAGTACAAGCTCTGCTTAATTTGGGATCAGATGGCCGTGTGTAAAGAATATCAGTTACCAATCTGGTTTCCATAATACAAGCTCTGCTTAGTTTGAGACCAGATGGCCGTGTGTAAAGAATGTCACAGGATAACATTTTACGGTGTATGCCTTTGGACCTTAATGCTGTATTTCTTTAAGACGATAGATAGACGAAGATATTAAAAAACGGATATTTGTTTCAAACTAAATGAATCCTAACTCAATCGACGGGCCAGTTGGCTTGGTGTTTCGACGGTGGTTAAGTCGTGGGTAAAATCTGCCCAGAACAGGCATTTGTCATGAACATGTCTGTTTGTACTGTATCAGAGTGTTAATATCTATAAATTTATTTATTTAAAAATATAGTATTTCGGTTATCTTTCAAAATTCAAAATTCAAAACCATTTATTTAGTTTAGGCCTTCGGAGGGCCCTTATGAAGCTCAAATTTAAAGTTACTGAAGCTACAACCGGTTCGGAAGTCAGCCTTCAACTGAGAAGAACCGGCAAGAAACTCAGCAAGGTTACATTCTTTTTTATTTGTTATATACATTTTTATCTATTCTGACTTTTTGGCTATTTTATAATTTCAATTTTACATAATTTTATATTTATCAATTACAAAATACTTATTATAGGTAACATTAAAAAACAAAACATAAAAAAATATGACAAGACTACAAAATAGAAAATAACAATAATTAGATACTTACAACTTAAAAAAGAGATTTAGAGGTGCACTGTGCAGAGAGCAGCTATTTCCATACATTTTTATCTTCAATATAATGAACTACCTTGTAATACGCTTTCTCTTTCAAAACTTTCCTAATATAATTTTTTAATTTATGATCAGACATTTTGGTTACTGACAGCGGTATCTTATTATAAAATCTAACACAATTACCAAGAAATGACTTGTTTACTTTAGTTAATCTAAAGTATGGAACAACTAACTTCTCCCTTTGTCTTGTATTTATACTATGAGTACCTATCTAATTTTGACTCAAACATTCCTATGTTTCTACGTATAAACATTATATTTTCATAAATATATAGTGAAGGTAGTGTCATTATATTTATTTCCCTAAATAAATCTCTTAATGATTCACGGGGACCCATACTGTAAATTGCACGAATTGCTCTTTTTGGTATAATAAATATTGGTTCTATATCCGCTGCTGCTCCCCAAAACAAAATGACATAGGACAAGAGGCTATGAAAATATGCAAAATAAACTAATTTGGCCGTCTCAACATTCGTCAATTGTTTCATTTTCCTAACAGCAAATGCAGCCGAACTTAATTTAGCAGCTAGAGTATTTGTATGTATCTGTTTGCCATAGTACCAGTACATACTCAGCTCAATTTCGAATCGTGTGTGAAGAATGTTCCAAGATATTTATCTGACCTATAAATGAATATAAATAGCACAATAAATTAGACTACCAGTTTTCCAACCCCATTTCCTTATTAAATCAATCAATAACAATGACAATAGACATTATGTGGCACAAACATTTTTTTTGTACTTTTATTTATATCAAGAAGGCAGATAGATAATCAGGCAGACTTGCCATCTGATGGAAGGGGCCGCCGCCTATGGACATTTGCATACTAAAGACGTTGTCGACCCTCAAGCTTGAAGTTGCCCTTATTTGAAGTGCACTGCTGCTTCAGGGTGGATGGACTCTGGACTAAAAGCTCTACTTAAGTATTTGTATTGTAGTAAAGTATTATTAAGTAACCTATTCTGAAACTTACTGCAATAACCTACTTACTGCAGTTATGAAGCATATCCTCTGAAAGAGTAATAGCGTTCTTGAACGAATGCCAGCAAAATAAGAAGGTATATCCTATTACTTGATATCCATATGAAAGTTTAGATGTTTGAGTCATGTTCTGGATCAACTGATAGAAGACTTTTATTCCGGGAAAACCTTCAATTCCTTGGCGGGTACTACAATATTTCAATCAATCGTTTCCTGTGTCATGGTGAAAGCTACTTTGATCATGCCATATATAGTGGTAATCATTTCGCGAAAGTATACTTTTTCTACTACTTTATAAGGAGGTTTTCATTTCATTACGATTTCATCAGTTTGAAGCAATTTAGTACTGACACAGCCCGCTTTAACCCACGGACAGGATTGCCCCATATTACCATGTTGTAGGCAACTATATAGACTCGTAACTTTCTTTGGTATGGAACTGGCGTCCCGGTTTCGCTTGAGTGAAATAACATATGCACTATTGAAAATATCTCCCGAAAGGTTTCTTGGTTAAGAAATTTTCTAAACGATAGTAAAAACCGCATTAAAATCCTTTCATACTGTAAAATATTTTGTGTACAAATGTACACAGACAAAAACAGTAACTTTGTTAAATACTATTTGTTGATCCGAATTTAATTTAGCGTCACACCCATCTGACATTAAAATTGTACCCACGAGCCAATTTCTCATATGGCCCACTAACACTCATGGCACTATATGTTATCAATCGTAAACATGATTGAGTTTAAAAACGAATTTCTATTATTTTGTAAATTACCTTTGTACCCAATCTGTGTGTTACTGTTAGAAAATTTAAACAAACAAAACGAATAATCGTTTGAGGAAATGCAGTTCTGTTTGATTTTCTCTACGTTAACTGCTACCCTTGTAAGTACTTTTGGTGATGCAAATTCAAATTCAAATATTTTTATTCAAATAGGCCTTTACAAGCACTTATGAATAGTCAAACTCTAATACCATCTATTAAACCTTCTTATTTATGTATCTTGTGACTTACTATATTTCCATACAGAGGGTGAAAGTTGGAAAACCTACCGTGTAAGCATAAAATTTCTGAACCAGGACGGTTTAATTTTGTCATTTCTTATTTAGTCTCATTTTGAATTATTTATCCCTAGATTTGTATCTGTTTGGTTTAGAAATAGTGGCTTATGGTTTACAAGAATAACGTACTATGTCAAATTAAAATATTTTTTTTGGGGATTTACTTTTATTTTTTCATGTAGCTCCGCCTATACGTGTAATATAATTATTTTACTGATTACAGGTTCCAACATTAACTGAAACGTTGGAAGCAAATTATGTAAGACCAAAAAGAACAAATGTGGACAATTTCAACGTTCTATTGAAACTTTATAAAATGAATCCACTGAAACAATCGAAAACATTTAAAAAATTCACTGACAGTGTCCTCTTACCAACCAGAGTGGACGAACCGAGCATGGTGTTGAATTTTGATTCAAATGAAAGTACTAAAGTCAGACAAGCTAGAACCAACGAAATATTAAAAGGAATCGAGAAAAAAATCCATGAAACTAATCCTTCGCAAAGTAACTATCAGAAGCCAGACTATAATATTGATGAAGTAGATACTGAAAAATTTAGAGTCAATATTCTGCTCAATGATTCATTAATAGAAGAACAAGCGAAACTTGAAAGAACAGAAGATGATAATAGTTTTAAATTTCTCTTTGGACATCTAGAAAGTAGTGAGGTTGATAAGTTACCCGTTACAAAAATGCTACCGATAAGTAATAATTCAAAAGTGAAAATTGTATCGGAACTGTATAAAGTACCTCAAGAATCAATGACAGATAATGACATAAATTATTATAAGGAGGATTTACAAAATGATCCAAATAAAAATATGAATACAATCAATGATGACTTGGTCGACCCTGAGGTGATAATTTTATGACGAAAAGGAAAAATAATGAACAACACCATATTAAATTTGAATCTTATTTCATACAGGTTTTATTTACAAGGTGTAATAAATAAATAAATAACATTAAATTAGTCAGAGGTCCGTCGTTATAAAGCTATTTGTTTAATTTTATATTTGTCCAGAATACGCGATTTCGTGGGCGTCTTCGTAAGATCTGGCCTGGTAAGGGCCATGGGCATCCCAGGCTGGTGCATGGTGGTCGACATGGTGCTCAACATGATGCTGAGGGTAGTGGATAACTTCGTAGTTCACGACTTTCGGTTTCGTGAATTTGAAGATGACCATAGCACCTGTAAACAATAATTTAGTTATTAGAGCAAGTATTTTGCTATTCCAATGTTTCATAAAAATTGTTCAATTAATATTACTGACACTCAAGATTTTTAAGTAACTTTATTGTAATTTAAGTAAATTCTCCAAATTAACAATAATTTCAAAATTACCACAGCTATTCTTTAATTTTATATCTTACCAGATAGGACGAGTGAGATAAGTCCAAGGGTCAGAGCCTTCCAGGTCTTGAGAGCGATGAGAGCGAGTGCCAGCGGAACCAAAACGGAGGCTTTGAACTTCAAACCGAGGAGGAAGGGTAGCAAAATTTTCTTGATGAAGCCATGTTCTGAAAAATAGCAATTCAATTAATATCACTGTCTAAAATAATAAAATTATTCCATGTTCCAGGAACCAGCTTACTGCTCTTAATCCTCAAGGGTTTGGGGAGCTTGATCTTCTTCTTCCTGCCTTCGAATTCTTCAATCTCTTCTTCACCATCCAAAGGCATGTTTAACTCAGAAGGAAGGTCTGTAAGTAAGGACCTGGGCACGTATTCAGACGCAGCGCTTTTTGTGATCTCTTCAGGAACTTTCACTCTCAATGTGTGCGTTTGGAGGAATCGGTCCACTTTATCGAATATCGCGTAAGTTGGCTCCTTTGCCATCCTAGGGTCAGACGCTTCCTCATCCTCCAGAGTGCCAGTTTTCACAATCGTGAGGTCGTCCGTGATCTTGATCTCGTCATCGTTGGCCACTTGCGATATCCACTGCAGGGTCCTCGGTTTCACACATTCCACTGAATATTGGCTCAAACATTCATTATAAATGTTCTTAACTAATCTAGAAGCCGGATAGGTTTGCGAACTGGCAAAAGCCGCGAGGGATAGGAGCACTATTAATTTAGCCATTTTGCACTTTTCAATTTTCACCACTTGATTGATTTTAAATTATTTTTTGACGGCAGAGGCGACTTACTGCCGTCAGACAAACGGTCACAATGTATGCCAGGGAAGTTCAGGGCTTGGTTTATATACGAGCATTAATACGTGACGTGGTATCAGAATGCGCAATGGTACTATCTTCGGCGATACATGTGCGTTTGTTAGCCTGTGGTACATTTTAATTGTGTTTGTGAGAGGTGACATTGTATTGGAAAACTATCGCTTTGTTGCATTTGTAGAGACGTGAATATCCCTTTAATTAGAAGGAATATGCAGAAATAGCTGCTGCTAAGGTTTGAGTACATTCGAACGATGTAAAAGCGGTAATGGCTTCAACTAAGGAAATTTCACCGAGCCGCGTTGAGGATCGTGGCGGGGGATAGCTTTTTACGTTTAACGAAGTTATACAATAAATATAGAATTCTTAATCTAGATTCTAATCCGTGGCACCCCAAATTCTTTTCAGTGTGTAAATTTAAAGAAAAATTATCAACGATATCAGCTTCAGAGAAAACTAAGTGTAACTAGAGGATCATTCATAATAATAACGAATCATGTTTATGTCGGCGTAGAAAAAGGAGTTTATACGTATCAGTAAATCCGATTATAAATCAATATAATTATGAACCAGCTCAGTACTAGATTTTAATGTATCTTCTTCAGGCGCCTCTGTGGCTAGTAAGCAAAGAAGCTACACCTGAGAACATTTTGAAAGAAAGTTGTAAGTTAAATGCATCGGCGTCAACCATGTCAAACAAATCACGACACAGATTTTGTTAGAATACATTAGAATTATTTATTATTTGCCAATTTACATAGCTTCTGTCTGTCTAGTGTGATTTAAGTTCCCTGCTGAGAACTATGCGCATTTTGTGAAAACATCTCCCCAATGGGTTTCGTTTTTTTGCATACCAATTTTTTTTTTCTTACGTCTTTCAATTATGACTGACCTACTGTTACATTAGAGGAGTATCAACAAAATAGCTCACCATTTTTTAAGCTATGTGTGTTATAGGCCACAATCTTCTTTTCCTTTACTTGAGAATGCTCAAGTCAAGCTGCTGGAACACACCGTTTAGATACTTGGCCTTGAATTTCAACTTGAGGGATATAGCTCGCCAGACTACTACCGAGTACCAATATCCTAAAGCCAAAAGGATAGAAGTCAATAGAAGTTCATATATTGATTCACTGATTTATTTTATGATGATGATGCTGACGCACATAATCATAACGCCATGGGATTTATTTTTCTATAATTCCCTTAGCTGTCAAAACGGACCTATTAGACCTTGTCCACTTTACCACTGTGCATTGTTTCCCTTTACCAAAAATTTGACAAAAACAATTGCCGTATTGGCTTCAAAGAGGTACATGCATAGTATTTAATTGTATGTATATACTACGATTATTTACAACAACAGACAGTACAAGTCTTTGACATAAACTCAGGTAATCAAAAGATTCACAAGACTTTCTCTGAATATTAAAATTCAAAATACAAAATAATCTATCAAATGGAACTCTTATTTGCAAGTTTTTATGTATACCTAACTAATTTCTTATGATTTATAAAAAACTCTAATATACTTTAATTTAGTTGCTGGTGGGGTCAATAAATCATATACGTTCCTGGCTTCTTTAAGATCAAACATATTAGGTACTAACTCTTTTTAATCTATACACAGTTACTGAAATTTCTTTAGGGTACTTTTATTCAAATCGTGAACTATACAGAGCCGAGTAGGTGGGTATGCACTATAGCACGTTTGCCCCTATTTCTAGTATTCTAACTATGAATGCCAATTTACTTCAGAACGCATGATTGCCAATGTAAATTGATGAAAGATTTTAGACAGGCTAATTGTATTAATACTTAATATGAATTTCATCATATCATCAGTTTCATTAACAGTTGCAACATCTATATTAGGTTCAGTGTCATCAGCAAACTAAACCGAATCTATTAACCATATTGTAACAAATACCCATTATATAAAAGAAAGTGACACCAAGAGGGAATAAGCTCAGTTCAGCATTGCGTTCGCATTCCTTACGTAATAAAGGACACATTTCATATATTTTTCATTCAAGTCATAGCGCTAAGTGAAAGATGTCGGTGCAAAACGGATGCGTGGCTGCGTGATGTGGGTCCTAATGTAGAAGGATGGGTGCTGCCGGTCCGGAATGATAATTTGGGCATGTTCATTTGTAGTAAAATTAACAGCTGATTTGGCCAAGGTCCTATTTACTTTCTATCATATAGTAGAGTAGCTATTTGCAAGTGGGCCACAGCTATAGGAATGGTCGATTTTTAATCGGTGCACGACACGATACTAAAAGTAAGATTATCGTGAATGAGAATTCAAAATTTTATGGGAAGAATTAAGGTATAAGCCTCCAGAATTTAACTAAAATTAAAAAAGCGGCAAAACAGCTAAGAACCAATTTGAGACAAATGAAATTGTCGTAGCTCTAGGTTTTCTTGCTAACCTAGTGCTAGGTTTATTTAATAATTCTCCACGACACTCTTAGGGTCTCTTAGTTCTATTAATCATTAAGTTTTAAGCCCTAGCAGGGGCAAAAAGGTCAAAGTTACTAACATTACCACTAGCTTAGAAGCCTCTTTAGCCACTACTGCTTTCCTATAACTACCACTCCACTCCCTACCATCTCCACGTCGTTCGGTAATTTGCCCTAGCAATACCTGAAGTGACATTCATTTTACTTTGGTAGGCTTAACCACAATTTCACCATCGTAAGTGATAATGTAGCCTAGAAGGGCCTGGCTCTCAAACACAACGGCTGGATGTTTAGTCTGAGAGGATGTCCACTGCTGAAAATATTCCTACACCATCAATTGTTTTCAGTCTTATGCCTACTCAGCGATTCCTAGTGAATCCGATAAAGTCATCGGTCTACTCGACAGAGCTAATATAATAATGTTAATTGATTGATTGAACGTCAAACTATATCGCTCTTTTAGTATTCAGCGAGCGATTGAAGCGAAATCGGCCTGAATAGTTGACGGCGCATATCGTTGCCGGCTAGCCATTAATCAATTCAAGATTTAAAGGTACGAGGAAGTTTACGAGTGAACATTGGACCTACCAAGATACCAATCATTTCCTTGAACTACGGGAATGGAAAAGCAAGGAAATGTTCAGTATCTTGGGTACAGTTAGTACGAATCAGTCGCAATTTCTCTCTGTCTGTATAACAGACCGGTTTTGTAGCGGTTTTCAACATCATTTAGATAATTTCTTCTTTAAAATTTATATTAACCCACTCAGGCGAAACAGGAGTGGGTCACTTGTAATACATGGATCAGTTTCAACATCGATATGTGACTTTTTTGTTCTTCTACCGGTGATGTACCATTACCTAGCTAGCTTACCTGCTAGCTACCAAAAAAAATTGTACGTCTTAAAAGTATTGCAGGGTATATTCTACTTCTAAGTTTTAAAATATATTTTTCAAGAATTTATTTGTGCCCATAATAATAATATCATACAGAGTTATGTTACCACCCACACAAAAGTCAGGTTTATTCACTTATTTATTTGAGGTTCGAGTGAAATGGTGGCCATTTTACCAAATCCTTGCAAAGGCTTTTGAGACGGCTTGTGAAGTCACGCATGATCTATTTACACCTACGCGGTAGGAATAATTATTAATCGACTTTATAAAATATATACTGATCTATGGTTATAGCAATATTTTTTAACAGCGATATTTACTAAATAGAATGAAGCCAATCGGCCTCCTAATTGTGTAACTCTTTAGGATTCAATGTGGAACCGTATTTCATATAGACTGATGGTTCAGCGCGCTAGCAGGATGCGACAACACTCGTAGCACCGTCAATGTACTGCAAAATTGACTCCAATGTCGATTCCGAGAGAATTACACAATACCCTGCGGTTCTCTAGATGAGATGCCGATCGGTTTAACACCTGAGTTGAGTGGGCACTCGAGTACCTTTGAATAACATTGATTTTCAAAAATTGTTGAGGTAATTAGATTAGCCCTATTTACATATACATATTTACATACACTTTGATCTAATTTAATCACCACGGCCACTAAAATTTCAATACGTATTTATTTTAAGCTAACGACTTAATAACATAACGAGGTGACGTTTATTTTTAAGTAATAAAATTTTATTACATTCGCAGTAATTGCAGCCTACCGTAATTTCTTACAGATAATACTATATTTATAAAAAAAATACCTAACGATCTTTGCATAACATTTTAACGAACAAAAAGATCCTCTGACGCAACCCAGCTTTGAACGGCAGCGTTACATTAAATACTATTGACTAAATGTTTGATACAGAACTAATTTACCGTATTGTTCCGTATTTAATATACTTACGAGGAATTCAACAACTGTTTTATAATATTTGAACTTAAACTCGACATTGGCTAGAAATAACTCAATGGATTTTTTATTGCCATACTTAAAAAAGATACATAAAGTAGCGCTTTAGGTACTATGTAGCTGTCAACTGTCACTGTCACTTGACTCACGGATCGCTGATGCACGTCACGGGAAGTTTTTATCGAAAATATCGCGTGAAAATAGTTGAAATAACTTGTATCCACACGTTTTACATCGTAATCGACGATAATAATTAAATACTCATAACGTTTCACGTTAAAATATATATCGGTTGATCTAATCTTAGCTGTGGACTTTGAATTTTGTTGATCGACAATGGCAAACAATCGGATACCTTCGGGACCGAACACTCCTGGTAGTCAGCAGACGCCTACCCAGCATGGTCTTAAGATATTCATACAAAGGGACTACTCCGAAGGGACAGCTGTTAAGTTCCAAACTAGATTTCCTTCTGAACTTGAAGATAGGGTAAGTGAAAGTGCTTATATGTCACATACTATATAATCCTGCAGTAGATAACGATAGTAATATCTTGATAATGTCACGCTTGGTTTTTATCAAACGTATTTCTATTATTTTATTGAAAATGTCTTTGAATGTCACACTTCATTACACTGATTTGGTCATTTAACTTACTAACAATATCAATAAACATGGCAGTGTATGACTGTATTTTGCTTCTTATTGGACTATTCCACTTTGCAGTCTGTGGCAAAGCTAGCTGTTACCCATATCCCGTAAGGTTATTACTTTGAGTGGACTCAAAATGATAAATTTAACTTTGCTGTATTAGGTACAATATTGAAATAGAGAATGATCTCTGAAATGGGATTTCAACATATGCTAGGAAAGTTTGACCTAGAAATTCAAACATAAATGCATTGTAGACCATGTAGAGATTTAAGAGAAGTGCATTAATATATATAATATATTTTTGTAATATTAGTTAAATTCTTACACTTCCATTAAAATTGATGCTAAACCTATGACATTTTGCACCATATTATCTGGAAATGTGGGTTAAAAGCAAGATATGTTCACTCCCAACAAAACTCACACATTTATAATTTTGGTTAGAATGGTGCTCTCAATATTGGGTTATAACAACTTGATCATTGCTGGTTCCCACAGTGCCATTCCAAGATGATAACACCAGATTCTGGTCATACATGGATCCACCATCATAGTAGACTTGAGATATCATACTGTCACTATCAAGTTCAATAGGCTGATAATATTATATCTAATACCTTTATAAAAATAAAAATATCTTCTTTGTAGGATCATCAATCATGCGAGTTTATACTCCGAATCACACTTGGCCGATTTTCAGTTAGATGTGATTACAACATCTTTTATGGACTGAATCCGCACCGGATTCTGGTTGATTTGCTTTGTTATTTCATGTAGAAGTCATTGCAAAATGATTTTTTTCTCATACACATTTTAACAGTGATGACATAGTTGCTAGGTCATTAAAATAAGGTCAATGCAGTGAATCATTTGTCTGACATCATAATAATCTTCAGTCTGCCCATATCTTCATATTAAATGTCTAGATATATTATTACATTTATAACTGTCCCCTGCGGTTTTACCTGCGTTCCTGAGGGATATCACATTTTCCCGCGAAAAAAATTGCCTATATATTTTTCCAGGATATGCTCTATCTATGTGCCAAGTTTCATCCATATCCGTTTAGTAGTTATTGCGTGAAAGAGTAACAAACAAACTTACACACAAATCTTTCCTCTTTATAATATTAGTATAGATTATTTTGAAAGAGAATTATTGATATTTTATTTTAATTTTCCTTAAATTACTGGTAAATAGAACCTACAACTAGAGAATTTAGTCAAAACTAATATTAAACATGACATATTAAAGATCATGTTATTGTATTCTACAGTAAAATTAAAATTATCCATTAAATAAAAACAAAATGTAAGTTATAAGTACTATTAGTAATATAAATCTATTATGAGTTCCGTCCAACTGAGTTCCACCCCATTTGCAATATTTTTTAATGTATTGTTACATAAATTTGGATATGGAAATCATCAAACTGTCATCCTTATCAAGTTATACTCAAATGTAATTTCATCCTGTACATTTCTTATGTTTTCATAGCTTTCTTTCTCTATATCCCTAGTACTAAATGAGGTATGGGATTTGTTTTGGTCTAAAAGGTTGCTGAAATAAGCTCTCTCCATTTGAGGATTTGGCCACCTGAATAGGTTGAGTTAGAGGGAAACTAGATGTGAACATTCTTCAGTTTCATTATCTATATTGTGAACTAAATATTATCCTATCATCATCATCATCATCAGCCTATCTCCGTCCACTGCTGGACATAGGCCTCACCTATGGCACGCCACTGAGCTCGATCTTCAGCTCTTTGTTTCCAACCGCTGCCAGCCAGCTTGCTTGGGGGGAATATTGTCCTATAATGTTCATATTTTTTGATCAACTCGATTCAACTTAGGTTATGTTAAAATTACTTATCAAGTAGGGCTGATCTTATTTAATTATATTGTCAATACAATGGGCAATTTTCCTAATTTTTTTTCACTAAAACTTTCACACTGAAGAAAATTCATGCAAAATTGTTAGTTAAATATAAAATCCGGGCACTCGATCGGCGCGCCACCTACCGGGTCTAATCGTGGAACCTAACCAGAGACCCACCCATACACATACAAAATTTAATAAAAATCAATCCAGCTGTTCAGGAACAGTCACATACACATGGGCAAAAGAATCAATATAAAGATATCTGTGAGGTTACAACAATGTGGTCGCTTAAGAAAGGACATAATAAACAATATTCTCAAAGATATGTATAAGCAACACCTAATGGAATATACTTTGTTTATTTACAGATAGACAGACAAACTTTCGAGTACACAATCGAGAGGTTAAACGAACACTTTGAGATGGCAGAAACAGCTGACTGCAGCACATATTGTGAAGGATGTCTTGCATGTCTGACCGCATACTTTATTTATATTTGCACAGAGACGCATTACGAAAAGGTACTTATGTTTGATTCTTTCCACACTCTTCTCTTGAGCTGTTATGCTTTCTCACAATAAAAGCCTATACTATAGTCTGATATAAAAGAATTTTCAAAATTGAATGGTCTCTTTATTATAGTTCAGATTAAATTTTATATATGTTGACCAAACTGTGCTCAATGTGATGTTTATCAAAATGACCACTTGGCAGTGGTCAAATGGTCAAATACATCGTTTTGAAAATAATGGAATAAAATCTATTATTTCACAGAAAAGTGTGAAAATCGGTCATTAATAACTATTTAAGACCGGTGATATTTTATACACTACATAAAAAAAATATATTCCCAATTTCAATCAAATTAACAATTCATGCTAACAAATGTTTGTCCTGGGTGGGCAAGAATCCACAACCTGTAAAGTGACAGGCACGGCATCAAACCACAAAGCAATCCAATTTTATTACTCAGGTACTAAAAAAGATACTAAAGTAGTAGAGCTCTTAGTGGAGATTTCGTCCAGGAAAAGTACACCTTACCTATTTCCGCCTTAAAGCAGTAGTGCACTTGTAATAGTGTGTTTCGGTTAGAGAGGTCATGGAGCCGGTGAAATTACAGGCACATGAGACTTAACAATTTCACGTCTCACAGACGACAACGCATTGCGATGCCACTGGTGTTGCAAACGTCAATAGGCGACAGCAACCACCAAGCTATCGTAAATTTATGACTCTTAAACTTTCAAGCATAGTTTATAATTTTGTAGTGCCTTGTATCTAAACACTATACAATTTGATACTTAATTTTATGTTTTCCTCACTTTCAGCACTTAAGAAAAGTATCAAAATTTATAGCAACACAGAACGAAAGGGTGTACAATCCACGAGGTATACACATAACTGATCCAATATTGAGAGGTCTCCGGGTGATAGAGATCACAGTCATCGACGTTCCCAACTGCCAGAGTCCCACGGGTAACTCAACGACAACGCAGATGAGACATACTTGACCACCGCAGGAAAACAGGGAGTTTTTTATGTAACAATTGTACTTTAGGTTTTGAAATTTATTTGGGGATTTGGTGCTTGAAACTGTAACAGTCTGATGACTCATTACGAGTTCACCACGCTCGCCATCTTGTGATCAAAACCAACTATATTATTAACTTTGGCTCCCGGTTGGGGCTATTTACATTAATATTATTTATTACAATGTGGAATTGCGAATGTAATCTGGCAATCGTCAATTGTAAATGTCACATGTTGTAGTTCAATACTTTTTTAAAGCCCGTTTTTATAGGCCATAAATTTCCGTGTACTAAATTCAATCCTTGATAGTCATATGTTAAGGAATATAGGCAAAATTTTGATAACAGAGAGAAAGAGGAAAAAATAGGCGACCATATTAAACCAAGCTTTAGACGCAACTGAAAAATATTTATTTATAAATCAATATAAAATTGTTTGTAACACGACGGTAATGTAATTATGATGTTTCTGGTACATACATATTTGCGACTGTGCTATGTCCTATTTTATAGTGGGTTGAAGTTTGGTTTATTATTTATGATTTGCCATCATTAAAAACAAATCGAATTGATATTTTTAAAGTACCAAATCTCATAAATATAATGTAAAAACCTTTTCTTAAACCTTTTTTTATAAATAACATAGATTAGTATAACATTTTCTCTAGTAAATGTACATTTCTACAGAATCACCATTACATTATACTTACTTGTAGCATAAAGTAAACAACCTGTAGATCGCCACTGTGTGGTTTTTATAATTGATTATTTATTTACTGAGTGGATATTTGCTAAAATCTTGCATTAATTGAACTTGCCAAAAAGTTGGTTTTATCATGCCACTGTAGAGTTAACCAAAAATAGCCGAGAACCCTACCTTATATATATATATATATATATATATATATACCATATTACTGGGATAATTATCCTCGGAGAGGTAGAAAGGGGTCTCGATACTAAGACAGACATTTCACTGAAGATAAATTATGTCCCAAACTGATTTGGGCATTGCCACAGTCTCTGGGGCAGTTACCAATCCGAGGCTACCGGTGATTACTTCTGACAAAAGAACACCAACTGTTCCCTGCCCGTACTGGTAAAGAATCCTAGACCTTCGGTTTCTAAGCTGAGATTTACACCGCTCACATATAAAAATTTTATCGCGACATCAGAATTGGTTCCACAGTTAAATTGATTTGTATGACAAAACCAACTTAGGTATTGAAAAAATAATGACATCATTAAATATACTTCCTATACAGTCTCGACTGAACTCTGGAAGCAAGGGTTTTATGACAATACCACCTCAATAAGAGTTGCTAACTAAGCCACAAATTAATGTTTCAAAATACACATTTCCATTATAATTTATTAATACTTTGATATCATGAAACTCCTATTGCCAAAATGTTCTTCCAATGCTTGTGGTGGGATTATCATTGTTGTATATATATATAGATTTATAATTATTATTGTGTGTGTAAAGGAATACGGGCACACCATTAAACTATTGTGGTTATTCTGATGGTGCTGTATGTAAACATGCTTAATTTTAGTTCATGTGTTCAAGTCTTCAAGAAGCCTTTTAGCAAACTGTAAATAGTACATAACGTGGAAATTAAAATGATTATTTGTCGTTATATTTCTCTTCTGTTACTAAAACATCATATCGGTACTGAAGAATAATTCTCAAATATTTAGGTTTTTTTTATTCTTTATTTAGTTTCTTATAAATCACCTTAACGTGTTTTTTGTTCAAGACAGTTTCAAGACATGAAAAGTTTCTAGGCAATAATAATTAAATGTAATTGAACCTCGAAACACATGAACTAAATACATGAGCCTGGTCATAGCAAACGCTTTGTTAGAGTCATATGCGCACGCGCATACAATCAGCTGTAAATCAGCCATAAAAATTTGTAAGTGATAACATGGCTTTTAAAGTTGCATATCTTCGATTTGACGTATACTACGACAAGTTTGAAAACTACACCAAGAGTCGATTCATCAAAAAAATAAATATAATATAGCTCAGCTACGGGCCCTAAGTGCGAGCGAGAGGTCCGTTAAAAATTGCGTTATGACCCTAACTTAGCTTTTGAAGAAATATAATGAGACTACATTGAATAAAAAGGTTACCTGACTGTATATTTGATATAAACAAAAAGCTTTTGATTTTGATGTGGTTTTCAGCATAATTTTGAGATTTTCTTCTGTAAAGTTTATATTATATTAGATTTATATAGAATCTGACACAGGTGAAGCCGGGGCGGTTCACATGTAGGTGATATCTAAATATACTGTGAAACTCAGGTGGCCCCTGCTGTGTACTGTTGCATCGCGAAGTAACGCCCAAGCGAATTATAAAAAGTGCTTTTGTGTAGTCAGCAGTAACTTTCAATGGGATTTTTTACACTTGGTGAAATAATTAATTATCAATGTGGTCTCATTTAATTATTCCATAACATTATTTTAATTATATTACTACGCTATCACTTATTAGTTTACGCTTTTTAGTAATATTTAGTTTTATATGTAAATTCCCATTACAATCTAAATTATTTTAATCGTTTAAGATTTTTCTTCGGGTAAGATAGATAGAAATTTTGAAAAAATAAGTCAAAATCATTCAAACATTCTTGTTTAGGTTTAAGATGTATTTAGTATCTATAAATTAAAAATATTGGAATTGTTGTATGATAATTTATCGGATAAATTCAGGTAATTTTTTAACCCTTTTTTTTAATGAAATATTTTGTATGGGATGTATGAACAAATTGGAATGATTGCATTATTGTTAGTATTGACTCAAAAGTCAGCATTTATTTGTATGTTTTAATGATAAATAGATTTTATTTCATCGTCCATTAAATGCTTACTTGAAGGTTAACTTAGCCGGTCACTTGAAGCCATCAATGGGCGGGGCTTAAAAGCGTGCTTTTTCATCTGGTACTCGAGCATCGCAGATGGGTTTAATGAGACGCACAATTTAACTTGCATGCAAAAATGTATGAGTCGTGTGGACTCAGTGTGTTGAATGGATTTTAATGCGATAATTGCTCACGACGAATGCCGTGACGAGCATCGTGGGTTGGTATCTTATAGTGAGCTAGAGCCACCACCATAGCACGGTGGAAGGGTACTAAGGGGCCTCCCTGGCTAGCTACCACCCTCAAGTCTGTACAAACATCAAGCTATGTGTTCTGACAGCTGCACTTGATTGTCAGTCTTTTAGGCTTTGTGAGCTTACCTACGTCCACATCACTTACCATGTTACAATTGTGGTCAAACACAAGAATTTGACAACAATTCTAGTTACAATGGTAACGTCATTTTATGTAGTTATCATTCGTGCTGACACGAGATGTTTCAACGCTCATAACTCAGGTCGATAATTAGTCTTATTAAATACAATCCTAGATTTGTGTCATTAATAGTGAGACAAAGTGATATTCTTAATTCTAGACCTCCAATATCAAATTGGCAGTCACCCTGTGACGTGTGTATAGAAAAGTTACCGGCTAGTTGACTTTTAACAATATCACTAGAACCAAAAAATTAAGACGAATCGAATAATAAATAGAATAGGGTAGTTTTAATTCGTGTCAAATCAGCAATTCTTTAACAAAACGTCAAAAGTTAGGTTTCTATGGAGACGGCATAATAATGAAGTCAACTAAACTACTCTTTGTTTCGATTGATATCGAAAAAGGAAAAATATAAGGTAAAAATAATACTTGCAACTTATTCACAGAGTGATTTTGTAAACTAGACGTTATTTCTACACAGAATAGAGGCTGCATAATTATAGTTTCTATATAAGCATCTATCGCTCACATTGTTAATGTAAATTGTCGTATGAATATTGTAGCATTTGTATTTTTTTATAAATCTTTAGTTAATTAGATAGGAGATTGTTTGTGCGAATCACTCTTTCTGTAGAGACAAGTTTTGGCATTGGCTGTGTTGTATTTGTCTTAATTTGAATATACCATTAATCTTCTAAGGTATCAATTTGGATACATATTACTGAGACATCACATTTATTTGAATATATTTTTGTATGAAACAGTAGGTACTTTTATTTGTTTAGTAACGAAGTAATTTGTCGTGAATCATCAAAAGCTTTATCACTAGCTTTTATTGCGGTAATTATTTAGCTCAGATGGGAATTGTTTACGGAAATACAGAGTAATTACTGTCGTAAAACTACATTTGATGAGTTTTGTTTGAATTGTTGAATTTAGTTTTTGCTAACATGGATTTTTGTTTTAGATAGTCAGAATTCAGATCAGATAAACATATGACTAAAAAAATCGAATTAATTTCAGAGATGCGTATATGACGAAAGCAAGTTTGTTAATTTCGCGCTTGGCAACATTATATAAAGGTTTTGTATGACAAAAATGTGGTGGCCAAATAACAGTAATGAGGCTCTTTTTCTTGGAATCTGTTTACATACTTTTTACCGCTTGTAACCCAGACTAGTGTTGTCGGCCGTTACCAATTTTGAGTAGAACATAAAGTTGATAGAGTTACGCCGTCATCGCTACTCTGAGATTAGGTTCAATTTATTGGTGGAATAATGACGAAATAGGATGGACTCTTACAGTATAATCTGGCAACACTTCTCCGGCTGACAGTTATTTTGATTTAGATATTTATTACTATTATTATAAAATGGCTTCCAATTAAAAAAATACAAAAGGCTCATTGAAGTAATGAGGTACAGCTAACACAGTGTAAGTTTTACTTTCCAATCATAAATGATGTGATTTTATTATAATACCTAATCCAACCTTTTCTATTTAATTTAATTCACTATTGTTTTTAAAAGATAATGTGGAGTGAAGAATTTTAATACAAAAGTGTACAGAATATAAAATATCATTGTTATTGTAATTTTGCGTGTAAGTAACTTACATAATTGTATGTATAAAATGCACAGATACATTTGAAAATTGATATTAGTTTGTAATTTAAACAAATACCTAAATTTTAAAATCCTTATGTGTGTACTAATGCTTAGTATTTAAGGTATAGAATAATTGTAAAATTTATTATGACTCGTATTAAATATTTAGGAATACTAGCTCGTTTTTTAATTTGGTATCATTTCTAATAAATAAGTCCGATAAAATATACTTCAACTTTTTTGAATAGTAGAGCTCTTAGTGCAGAGTTCGTCCGACAAAAGTACTACCACCTTACCCATTTCCCCCGTGAAGCGTGAAATGCACTACGCACTTGTATTACTGAAATGACAGGCACATGAGACTTAACAACTTCAAGTCTCAGTGTCGACAACGCATTGGCGATGCCCTGGTGTTGCAAATGTCTATTGGCAACGATGACCACTTACCATCAGGTGGACCGTGTGTATAAATGGTATAAAAAACAATTGAAATAGAGCGCCATTTTTTTCCCAAACATACTACCTACTAATAATATTTAGTTTCTAATTGAAAAGAGCCAAAATAGCCATAAGGATATATTATGACATTACTTCATCATCTAGGTAAATGGAGGGGAAGGCTTCCTGTTCCCAATATTGTGAAGTCAGCGCAAAAAGCAGTACCCACAACACTCATATTGGTACAACACAAATGCTCTCACACCTCCCACAAAATACAATATTACACACACGCACTTCAATACCCACGATACCAAGCTCTTTATATTATTGGAGATTTTTCTTTAGTCGCCTCTGACGACACTAGAGATGAGTTTGGGAGGTAGTAGAGGTTTTACCGTCTGACTATTCATAAGTGCTTGTAAAGGCCTATTCAAATAAATATTTTCATTCATTCATTCAGTAGAAATAGAATATGAATTACTGGCTGTTCGGCGCATTTCGAGAAAAACATTTTTTCATTCAAATGTCCTAAGTTAATCTTGGTTATAAATTATCTACGTGCAAATCTGTTCCATAGTTAATGTTTTTTTCTCTCATGAAACTCGTGAAAGTGTAACAGACAGATAAACTTTCATATTTATAATATTAGTAGGATTATGGTTAAGCCAGTTTCGCAATTTTAAGAGTAAGTACATAGTGTCCGTATCATTCGGTCACGAGTGATCTGTTATAAAAAAAAAAATTCTAAGACTTGGCTTAGGTTAAGCTTAGTAGTTAATAGTTAAGTTACAGGTACAATAAATATTTGGTTAATATAATCTTAAAATTTTAACTTAAACGTAAACGCGCTTGTTATATCTGTAAATATCTGTTGTGAGGGGGATTCAAATCTTAGTTCACTACACAGGCACATTGTAAAAGCTGGATACCTTATGGTATTTCTGCAAAACTGGTTAAAAATACGTCAGAAATATTGTATTGGTCACTGATATTATGCCCATGATTTAAGTAGGTACTACTCTCATTAAAGTTAATTGTCCTAGGTGCTACCTATTCCTGCACCTAATATCAGAAAAAGTGACGAATTTCATCCCATCGAAGTATAATTACTAAACATAGCAATAGCTTGCCCTTTACGACAAGGATCTACGCGTAATTCTTGGAGAGCCGTCGTAACTCGTAAACATGGCGGTTTATGGTTTCTAATTACACAAGGTTATTGCTTGGTAGGCTTGGTCGATGGTGTGTTAAGTTTACTATTAGATGTCGAGTGACGTATTCTTTTCAATCCTTATTTTTTCGCTTCTATCTCCTTTCTCGCTATATAGTAGGTAGGCTTGTTTAATAAAGTGTCTGGGTTCATTAAATGAATTTTGAAAAAAAAATTGTAGTAGATAGGTCGCTCAGCGAGCTATGGAGAGAGCTGAAGGATCGAATTTGAATCATGTCATCCGTCAGAGAACCATAGTTATCGATATTGCTCAAAGGTTTAGCAAGCTGAAGTGGCCTGGTCACATCTGCCGTAGAACCGATAACCGTTGGGGTAGGCGTGTTCTAGAGTGGAGACCACGGCTCGGTAAACGTAGTGTAGGGCACGTTCCAGCTAGATGGAGCGATAATATACGCAGGCTGGCTGGCAGCGGTTGGAAACAAAGACCTGAAGATCGAGCTCAGTGGCGTGTCATAGGTGAGGGCTATGTCCAGCAGTGGACGGAGATAGGCTGATGATGAGGCTATATCAGTTATCTGGTGGTTATAGTACTCTGCTTAGTTTGAGTTCAGATTGCAGTATATATAAATATTGGTAGGTAAGTAAGTAGGCACTTACTTAATGACCTTCAATCTTTCTTCTTTAAATTTGAGTTTACACGACCCCACAATTAGTTGTTTTTCGAAGTAACCTCAAGTAAGTTACTTAGATGAAGGCAATTTCACAAATTAGAATGGTAGATAAGATATTGATGACCGCCACCTAAATATTTATCATCAGAGGTAAAGGGGAGATACGGTATTTACCTAAATATCATATGAATATGTGACGTCATATTAGTTAGGGTAAAAGCTCGTTGCTTCGAAGAAAGAGGCTCGACACTAAATTACTGCATATTTTCACATTTGTAATAATACTAGCTGTCCCTCGCTGTTTTACTCGCGTTCCCGTGGCATGTCACATCTATTATAGGTACATAAAAACGTTCCTCTCCAATCACTCTATTAAAAAAAACTGCATCAAAATCCGTTGCATAGTTCTAAATAGTAGACTAATACTATAGAGTAATACTATATAGTAATAGACAGAGAAACTTTGTTTTATACTATGTAGTGATTTTACCTGCGGTTTGAAAAAGCTGTGTGTGAAGAAAACTTGTATTGTATGTGAATATGGTTAGATAGATGAAATATAGTATTTTTATTATTATGATTTTTAAATACAAGACGTAATAAAGAGAAAATCTAGTGATGCGAATATCAGTCAGAATTTTGTATTTCTTGTATGAATAAGGAATGATTTGACATATTATAAAAAGTAGCTGAATTGGCACATCAATATTAAATTAAGAGTAATTATAAATCTCTTTGATATACACTGCTCTGTTAGCTAACAAGGTGCAAAATGAAGATTTTATTTTTTATTCTTCAGAGACTACTTCGAAGAACTTAAATTTAATACTAAAAGAAAATAGCAATTGTAAAGTTCATTAATAATTATAAAAGAAAACATTTAAATATCAAAGAACACGAGAATGGAAAGAGACATTTGATTATAAAAAGTTATTACTGTTAAGAAAATGGAATGGCGTCCTTTTAATATTTAGACGGAAAGGTTTTCTTGGAATATTAAAATTAGCGACAGACAGGGCAGCATGTTTGAGTACCTAGGGCTGTACCTTTCGAGATCCTCCTTATCCCTTATTATACCTATCTGCGACATAATTTTGCTTTTATTTACATTTTCATGTTTTTCTTTTTATTGTCCTTCTTTCGTAATGTGTACTTAGATACCAACGGACATAAATTTAGTAAATTTATTTCACACAATTCAAGATTAGAAACACTTCAGAAAAGGTTAAAAATTTATAAGAATGTAGATAATCTAATTATTTAACTAGATTTATGTAGGTTCCGTTATTTTCTGTTTTAATTGAAGTCATATGGTAGATATAAATATGTGTTTCGCCCTCGTTCCCTGCACGTCATATTGTCCCGGGGTAAATGTGTGCCCTATGTATTTATCTAGGAAATCCATTTACTATCTATGTGCCATGTTTAATACAAATTCAAATGAATTGTGTGTATTAATTTGAGAAACATGTCAATATATATTGTTGGTGTGTCTTATTTAGTACGTCTGTCCATGTGTCCCATGGCATTAGAATTTCACTGAGCGCGAATATAACACCTACTGAATAGAGTTCGCCGGAGGTGCAATTTCCGCATTTTTTTTAAATTTTATTCTTCAAGTGTAGGTATTTCTCCTGTGTAAGTCCATTTCCGATTAATAATGTTGCATTAAATTTCAAATATAAATTATCCGGTTCAACCCTACGTGCACTTTTCTTTAGATTAAAGTTATAAAATCGTCCTGTCTTAAAACTGTATTACCCGATAGGAATGAGTTTGGATGGTCGTTTTATTGCACTGGCGTGGACCGAATACTACTGTGCAGTAGTTTCCAATTGAGTTGAGAGTTTTATCTTGCTTTTATATCGAAAAACAAAAAAATTATAGTGCTTGAAAAATAAATCTTGCACGAGGGGAAATTTTTTTATCAAGAGAAAATCGTTAATCTAATAACTACGTCACACCCCCCTAATCAGCTAATATAAACATCCTCGGCGAGGCGGCACAACGAGTCCCCTGAGAGCGGACCTCTCATATATTGTGTAGTTAGGAAAAGAGAGAGCATGGAAGCCGCGTTGAAACATCATCGTTACAGAAGGACATCCCAGAGTGTCAAGCCAATGGCTCTGGCTGGCGAGAAACATTATGTTTTATAGCGGTCACTCTTACCTCCATCTATTGTCTATAGGCAATTAGCAATGCTAAGAGGATAGAATTTTTTTTCGAAATGTAGATCTCTTATTGTATCGTACTGTACCGTGAGGCAGTGCACGTGTTTTACTATGTTTCGGTTAGAAAAATAAAGGCGCCGGTGAAATTACAGACGTCAACTTACATTTTAAAACTATGACAACGGCGGAGTCATCTGTGACACGATAGAACCATAAATGCCATGGGTGTAAATAGCTATCTATATTATTGATAGCTAAATATATTTTTGGTAGATATGGATTAAACAAAAAGCGTGTAATATATCACTTATTTAGTTTCTAAAGTAGTACACTCTGCTTAATTTAGGATGGGGTAGCCATGTGTGACGAATGTCGAATATTTATTTATAAATAACAAATTGGATACAGAAAGCCTCTCCAACTGTTTGGGACTGCCAAATAACGAGAAATGGCCTCACGACAAAGCGTTAGGTCACTGAACTTTCAGACTGATATTTAGATAATATATAAAATTCTCGTGTCACAATGTTAGTTACCATACTCCTCCGAAACGGCTTGACCGATTTTTATGAAATTTTTTATGTATATTTAGTAGATCTTAAAATCAATTACTATCTATTTTTTATTCCCCTAAGTGATAAGGGTTGTCCACCCCTAAAAAAATATTTTTCATTTGGACAAAAATATTTTTTTTTCATAATGTGCCATTAAAAAAATACATACAACCCTAAATTTTCACCCTTCTATCACCAACTCCTATTTTATGATCGTGATTTTTATATTATTCTGTTCCATCCACAGATCCGCAATAGGGTTGCAAGATGGCAATCGAATAAAATAATTGTAGTACCTACGATACATTTTCATATATAGTTTATAATAAAGTAAATATGGCAAAACAACCTTTGCCGGGTCAGCTAGTAGATAATAAAATATACACTACGAAGTAAGACAATTCGAGAAGCTAGATATCTAGGTACCTTCAACCTTTATGAGGACAAAGGCTTATTCGTAGACATTAAAACAATCAAGTTCGTTGCACCAAGTGTGCGTGTGTTACAATGCTAAATATTAATCTAATATGCAAAACAAGGGACTGGTAGATAGAACCGTCATTAATTCGTCTGTAACATTTGTTTAGACCCTTTGTCCTTGATTAATTCAGTTTTGTCTGGTTTATTCAGTGTTCGCTTGATGAGATAAGTCACTTATTTTAGGAGTTACTTTTGCCCCGCGTGGACCATGAATGTTACAGATAGGCCGTTGTATGTTAACTATTTCCAACAAATTCCATTCACAGATTTGAATCATAAATAGGGGTTAAAAGATGTAAATACGAAATCGATATTTAAATCATTATATATAATACCTATACATGGTTTACTTATGTGTCAAAGGTATATAATCTTTTTTGTATGAATTACAAGCTGTTCCCGGCTGCAGGCGGTTTCTCAAGGGAACTTTCAATTTCCTGCGATAGATGATTCTGTGTTAATCCAAATTATTGTCGTCTACTTATCGAGTAGTAGAGCTCTGAGTGCAGAGTTCGTCCGGGGAAGTACTACCACCTTACCCATTTCTGCCGTGAAGCAGTAGTGCACTTGTATTACTGTGTTTCGGTTAGATAGGTAAGGGGGCCGGTGAAATTATAGGGACATGAGACTTAACACTTCACGTCTCTGGGTCGACAACCTGGCGATGCCCCTAGTGTTGCAAATGTCCATAGGCGACCGTGACCACTTACCATCAGGTGGGCCGTCCGCTTGTTTGTCGGCCTATGTGGTATAAAAAAAAATTGTATATGTGAAGTTTCATCCAAAATTGCTTTTACGTGAAAGAGAAACACAAAGCCATCCAACCTCACAAACTTTCCCAATTAAAATTTTAGTACAGAAACATCTTCGAACTTCACTACCTTGGTTTAGTTAGTAACATTATAGTTAAAATTATCATAAAATAAACATACCTTCCACCTTCTACTAAATTTCCGGCTGAAATACTTATTCAAAAGCATTTCGCAACCAATGCCAAATGGCAGCGTACTTATTTAGACGTATATATGATATTCACATTGAACTGGTGTCCGCTGTATTGTGACCGGATCAGATCGCCTAATGAGTGCGGAAGCCTCTCGAATCCGGTCCGTGGTCAGGAAATGAAGCCTGAACCGTCTGAACCTTTCCCAAAGTAATGTTAGCCATTTTTCCTTGGACCTAGAGTCCAAGATAAATTAACAACCTTATATCAAGCTTTGTGATAAAGTACGGTTCTACTTAGAGCTTTTTTTTAAAGGGTTAATGTTGGTGAATATTTCACGAAAAGAAACGTGAATTTAATAAATGTCAAACGTTTGTCGACTTTATAATAGACTAGCTGTCATCACGGTTTCACCTGCATTCCCGAGGGATGTTATATTGCCCCGGCATAAAAAGTATCTTATTTGTAATTCTAGGTTACAACGTATATATGTGCCAAGTTTCACCCTAATCCGTCTTTGTAGATTAGTAAATCTCTTAGTGCAGAGTTCGGCCGTGGAAATTCTACTACCATATCCATTTCTGCAGTGAAGCAGTAGTGCACTTTTATCACTTTTCGGTCAAGAAAAGTCAAGTGGGTGGTGAATTTACAGGCCCATGAGATTTAAAAACTTCACGTCTCAGAGTCAACAACGTGATGCCCCTGGCGGTGCAAAAGTCCATAGGCGGCGGTGACCACTTATCATCAGGGGACCATCTGCCTGTTTGTCGGCCCAGGAGGTAGTTTTTTTCGTCTAAGTGTAACAAACATACATAAACTACTAACCGAAATAGTCAATACAGGAATATGGTATATAAGAATAATTTATTTTTCTTTTTGAATACCCAGTTTGAAAGCTGTATGTAATGTTAAAACTTGGATACGACTTGGTACGTTGCCATCGACTAGGAATTCAAACCTTATACAGCTGCTACTGAGTCACCTGATATTATTTATGAGATACCCACTACCTCCCGTGATTTAACCTTCATTCCTGGGGGATCATATGTTTTACCGCAATTTTTTTTAATCATAAATGTTAATCTAGTGCACATTTGTGCTAACTTTCTCATTAACAAGGGGGATATTACATTTTCCTGTTATTAAAAGTAGCCTAAATGGTATTTCAATATGTTCTTACTACGTATGTGCCAAGTTTCATATAAATCAGTTTGGTAGTTTTCATGCATCCTTTTTCATCCACATATCCTTTCGCATTCATAATTTTCATCATCATCATCAGCCTATCTCCGTCCACTACTGGACATAGGCCTCACCTATGGCACGCCACTGAGCTCGATCTTCAGCTCTTTGTTTCCAACCGCTGCCAGCCAGCTTGCGTACATCATCGCTCCATCTAGCTGGAACGTACCCTACACTACGTTTACCAAGCCGTGGTCTCCACTCTAGAACACGTCTACCCCAACGGTTATCGGTTCTACTGCAAATGTGACCAGCCCACTGCTACTTCAGCTTGCTAATCCTTTGAGCTATGTCGATAACGTTGGTTCTCTGACGGATGACTTCATTTCGAATTCGATCCTTCAGAGAGACTCCGAGCATTCATAATTTTAGAAGGATTAATACTGGGACATTCTTTACATACCGCCATCAGATCTAAACTGAACAGAGCTGGTAGGTACCATGGAAACCAGATACCTGTCTGAATTAATATTTTTTTCCTAAATACATACTTACTCGTGCACAGATATATATAGTTACACCTAGGCACAGAAAAAAACATGTTCATACACACAAAATGTTTAACCTGGGAATCGACGATGACGATCTCTCGTATCGGAGGCCAAGACACACTTCGGGTCACTGTGCCAGCGGAGTAAGTATGTAAGTAAGGGAATCGAACCCTCTACCCGTAGCGTGGCAGCCACGATCTCTAACTACCAAGCCAACTGGCCCAATTAGTAAAATTAATCCACTTCGTGAATAAAATGAATTTATATTTATATTTTCATTCAGAATCTCTACAGCTGCTTATGTTGGTTCCACACGCAGTTAATCGGTACATCTGATGCGTGTATAAACGCACTAGAAACGGCATGATCAAAGGACTATATTTTATTTATACCACCCCTGCAAAGGGGTTGTGTTAATTAATTCTGTTTGCTTTCACAGTATGGGCAGCCTTGTATGTGTAGTTATACTGGTTTCTCGCTCGGTTATAATTTAATTCTTGCTTCACGGCTCTCGTTTTAGATAATGGTGTGATCGACGAATTGGGCTTCAATCTGTAAAGCAAATTACACCAGCTCAACGATGTTCTATCGCAGCCGCTATGCTCTATCTCTTTCACTAACTAAGCAAACACGTGAGAGGCAAGCTCTCCAAGGCCTCGTTGCGTCAGCTCACCGACGAAGTTTGTATTAGTTGATTAGGAGGGCTGGACTAGAGTAATAGTGGTTGAATTTTGAGTTTCTATTTAAATATCTACTGGTGAAATCTCTTTTTTTATTTTAATAATACTAGCTTATGGTTTTGCGGTTTCACCCGCTTTTGCGATGGATCTAGGATATCGCGGGATATTACCGAGCCAGGTATTACTCGGGACTCTAGCGTTCTATCTGAGAAAGACATTTTGATACAGGATGAATAGTTTCGGAGATATCCTTCCACATCCAAACTTACAAATACTCGTAATAATATTAGTACTATACTGAAAATATCTTTGAAAGGGTGCAAAATAATAATTGCCGTTAGCTATACCCAATCACTTAGAGTCGGTGCAATATGTTTTGTCCGACCGCAACTCCTTCCAAGCTTGTTTGTACTTATTTTGCTGTATGTAGGCAATACGTTAGAACCTGGCTCATTGTGGTATTTCTTCCGCAACCACACATCACAAGTCGGAAACGAGTAACGAGACAGTTAGAAATAGTTGTAAAAGGTATATTTTAAATGTAGATATTTTAACTTACATAAACTAGAACTCTATCCTTCTCAACTTGTTCTTTCATCCATGACTTCACAATCCCTTTATTTTTTGCAATTTCAGAAGGCCAACAAATCGCACCTTTAGAATTGAAGTGGCTTAACTCAAAATTTTAAGAAAATGAGTTTTATACATCGAATTACTTATAAACATGTATTCTATCAGTTTATTATAAATAAACAGATTATTTTAGTCCAGAAAAGGACAAACGTAATATTTCTGTCATTTTTAAATCACGCGATTACCGCGCATTCCTCTGTATTTAAGGGCCCCATTCAGTGTTGCGTGGACAGTGCTAAACGTTGGATGCCGTGCGGTTGCTCCGTAAACGGCGTAAACTGTAATCTGCCGTTTTAATACTAAACGCAAGGTAAGTAATTTGTCCTATACTTATTTTTGTAATGACTCTTTTTGGTTTTGGTCGTGTCAATACAAAATGATTATAATATTGTGGTGTCGTATTTGTACTGCCGTCATTTTATTACTAAATATTGCTTAAATGATCGAGCCTTATTTTATATTATTGCTTTACTTTACTACCAATTTTGTGACTACGGAGACGTATAAGTAAATATGTTTATTCTTTATTGAATGCTATGTGACTTAGTGAGCTTTATTTTGAGTTGAGTCTTTTTATTTTTATTTCAGTTAAAGTTTGAGATTAATAATGAAAAGAAGAGCAGATTTTACTTTGCAACTATTAAACCGGAATGAAAATATAATGCATGAACAGGGTGAAGAGATTAAAACAGCAAGTGCAAAAGGTTATACTAGTGCTCAAAATGAATCCAAGGAGTGTGATAAGGAAAACTATTTGAAAATACCCTTGGATCAGGCGACAAATGGAAGTCCTAGTTTGAATCTTGAAATTTTACCGCAAGTGGAAACTGAACAACGGACTCTAAAGGAGATTGACAATACGTCGAAAATCAGTGGTGAGAATAACGATTATCCAATTATCAAAGAACAAACATCACAAAACATGAGAGATCGGTCCAGTAGTACATCATCATCCAGTTCTTCTACGTCATCATCTTCAAGTTCCAGCTCATCGTCGTCGTCATCAAAGTCTTCTACATTGGCAAAGCAAAGCGGGATGAAAATTAATTGCTCACCTTCAATCATATCAGGTACTCAAATAGATTGCACGAATATAATTTGTGCCGAGCCCTCAAATAGCAAAAGACGGTCAAATAAAGACATAAACTACCGGCAATCACCTGTGCATTCTGAGGAATCAGATGTCGATCTGAGTGACGCTGATCCGACTTACAACGATTCATCGCTACGACGCTCTTTGAGTTCATCAACCAACACGACTGACAGGGAACATGACCTTAACGATGCAATTGTTTCCTCTGAATTATTTCCTCAGAATAAAAAATCTAGAAAGCGCCTGCGCAATCCGTCTCAATGGAAACAAAATATTGTGAAATCTCTTCGAAATACCGGAAAAGCCTACCAATCACTTTCAAAATCTAATAAAGAGGTACCTGCAAAAAAAGTAAGAGATAGTTGTGTTTGTAGACTTCGTTGTGTTCGGATAACATAACCCCTGAGAAGAGATGCGAAATATTCGAGTATTATTGGCAGCTAAGTAATTTGGACTTGAAGAGATCTTTCATCAAGGCATGCATGATGGAGGTAAAACCCAAATATCAGTACACAAATGCTGCCCATCCTCGTAAACCAAACACAGCCTTTTATTTTACAGTTGATTGCCAAAGAATTCGCGTTTGTAAAACTTTTTTTATCAATACACTAGATATTACAGAGAGACAGATAAGAACTGTGAAACTGAAAACTAATTCCAATGGCTTTGTTGAAGAAGATCTTAGAGGACGTTCTAGAAGCCGAGCCCCGATTGACCCAAGTCTTGTACAAGATATTAAAGATCATATTAATAGTATACCGCGCATAGAATCCCATTACCTAAGATCTTCTACTTCAAGAGAGTATATTGATGGCAGCAAGAGTATAAAAGAACTATGTAGGGACTTTAATATTAATCAAACCAAACAAAACAAACCTCACGCCCCATACTGGGTCTTTTACTTAATATTTACAACTGAATTTAATATAACCTTTTTTAAGCCCAAAAAAGATTTATGCGACCTATGTACAAGATATGAATTAGCATCAGCAGAAGAAAAGCTAGATATTCAAGAAAAGTATGAGAAGCATATTAAAGAAAAAAATCTATGTAGAGAGGAAAAAAGAATTGATCGCTGTAATGTTAACGAAACTAATATTTGTGCTGTTTATGATCTCGAAGCTGCAATGACCTGTCCTAAAGGAGATGTTTCATCTTTTTATTACAGATCAAGACTTAATTGTTACAATTTTACCATAGTTGAACTAGGTTCTAAATCAAAACATACTAATAAAAAGAAAAATGATAGTGAACTAGGTGCATATAAAGAAGTATATTGCTACTTTTGGAACGAAACACAGGGTAATAAAGGGGCTATTGAAATAGGTTCCTGCGTTTTTGATTACTTAAAGTCCATCAGTGAAAATAATGCGGACAAAACTTTAAATGTAATATTTTATTCAGACAATTGTAATGGTCAAAACAAAAATAAATATATTGCCAGTTTATACTCTTATGCAGTGGCCCATTTTGACAACATTCAATCAATAACGCATAAATATTTAATTAAGGGACATACACAGAATGAGGGGGACAATGCACATAGTTTAATTGAAAAAGAAATAAAGAGAAACCTGAGATCTGGTCCTATTTACATACCTCAACAATATTTGCCTTTACTAAGAGGTGCTAGAAAAACTGGCACCCCATTTAGAGTTAAAGAGTTAGATTACAATTTTTTTATAGACCTAAAAGTGTTACAGAACGAATGGGGGTATAACTTTAATCAGGATGTTGATAAAAATGCAGTGGGTTGGAGGGACTCAGATAGCGAGATAAAAGTGTTGAAATTTGTAAAGGACGAGTTATTTTTATTTTACTATAAAAATACATATGCCGAAAAAGACTTTAAGATAGTAAATATGCGCAATAAAAGAAATAAAATGAAAGGAGCCTCTGAAATCGCAATAACGAATGCTTATTGCCACAAAATGGCGCTTGCAGAAAATAAAAAAAAAGATCTGAATTATCTTATAAGAACTAAAGCAATCCCTAGTAATTACGCCTGGTATTATGACTCGCTTTTATAATTATTTTTAATAAATTAACTTAATCATCTATTTTGATCTCATTTTAGTAAACAAGGTACGTTATTTTTGCTGTTTTGATTTTATAAAAGTGTTTTTATTTTGTTAACTCTTTCTTAGATATTTTTATAAACATTTTTTGGCCAGTTATTCAAATATACTGACTGATCTCAGTACTAGATATTGTTAGCATCTTTTAAGGCATTTTTTCAAATCTGATTGTTTATTTTCGAATAAGTATTAGTAAGACCAATTATTTTTATGTGTGATGGTAATGTGATGTTGGTAGCAGAACCCAAGCATTGATTGTGATTAGTGTTTAATGATGATTAGTGACAGAAAATTTCAAAATACACGATTATGAAACCAAAGTCTGTTTTTCACTTTCCTTTAATTTAACTAGTCTACAATAATTAAACTAGCATATTCTAAAATCTGTCACCAAGTTCAAATATAACATTAGAAATTAATCGTCTCTTTTTTAAATAGTCACATTTTGTTTTTGTATAGTTAAGTAAAAAATTGACTCAAAGTCAAATAAGCCAATAATATTAAATCGATTTTGGTAAATAAGTGTCACTTTTTTTTTATTGTTAATTAACAAAGGTTCTAATTAGTTATACTTAAAGGTTTAGTATCCAATCATTAAAACGATTCGTACCCTACAGTTAATAACAAAAAATGTAAAAGTAAACGCCTAATTTAAACCAATAAAATTTAAAAACTAAAAAACGGCTAATTCTGAAATTACATTTTTGGTGTTTACCAAAAAACAAGAATTTTGGATTAAGCCACTTCAATTCTAAAGGTGCGAAATGCTCCCGCTGCCTATGCACATTTGCTATACCAGGGGCATCGCTAATACGTCAACCCTGAGACAATAAGTTATTTTATCATGTGCCTGTAAATAGTAAAGCTCTTACTGAAGAGTTCGTCCGGAGAAGTACGACCATCCATTTCAACTGTGAAGCAGTAGTGCACTTATATTACTGTGTTTGGGTTAGAAAGATAGGGGAACCGTTGAATTACAGGCAAATGAGGCTTATCAACAATATGTCTACTATATGACCCTGGAGTTGCAAATATCAGAAAGAAAATATCAGTTCCCATTATTTTCAAAATAAAATTATTATAGGTGCACTACTGAAAAAAACATCTGCTCGCATTCTTATGCAAATGCAATATAGGTGCACTATTGTTTCACGGCGTAAATAATGAATCCAAAAATCCTATGGGCTATACTAGGCTTCTATGGTAATTTTTCTCTAGCAAACTTATTGGAAACTCAGTGCGAATTTGAACACACGACACGTCACTACCAAGCCAAAACTTCAATTAGCGAAGCTCTAAAGCACCTACTGCTTCAGCATGTTTCAAAATTCAATTAACAAAGCACCTCGTTGTTAGTTTGACATAATGAAGTTTAGAATGCAAATGATCCTCATATCAAGGCGTAACATTCAACTTTGCTCAGCAAACGGGTGCCAACAGTAAGTACGTTAAACTCTTGCATTCAAAATGTATTTTCTAACGCTACTGTGAATTGTTTAACCTAGTTAAGACATTGTTTATTGGTATACTCTTCAGTGCTACCATTTGATTGGATAGGTTTGATGTGCGAAATTGGTAGGGGTTCACTCGTGTCCCCGAGGTCAAAAATTGATGTGCTAATTCAGCTTCAGGACAAGTTTTATCCAAATTATAATAGTAAAGCTCTTAGTGCAGATTTCGTCCGGGGCAGTACTGTTACAATACCTTGCTAGAGTACTTGAGAGAGTAGAGAAACACAGTAATACAAGTGGTATTACTGTGTTTCGGTTAGATAGGTAAGGGGGCCGGTGATATTACAGGCATATAAGACTTAACAACTTTACTCCTCAAAGATGATAACGTATTTGCGATACCCTTGGTGTTGCAAATGTCCCTAGGCGCCGGTGACCACATACAATCAGGTGGGCCATCTGCCTACTTATCGACCGTTCTGGAAAATCTGTTAAGTAGTTTTTGTATCGAGGAGTTACTAGAGTCCGTGCATCCATCCTCAAAAGCTTTTGCATTTATATTTAATATTTGTAGGATATCATTTACTCGTAGATCTTGAAATGGAATCCACGAATGTAAAGCAGCTGCTTACATCTAAAATCCATTCCAATATGATTCCCAGCGCATAAACTTGATGCCATAAAGGCATGTTAGATACTTTCGAGATGATCTTAATCTTAAAACGACTGGAAATAAAACTAGCAAATACAATATTGAGAATTTGAATTCAGTCAATTCAACCATCTCTAAACCAGAACAAACTAAGTACAATAGTAAGTCCGGTGAATAAATAAATGGGCAGATAAGAAACTTTTTCGGAAACCCTTTTCAAAAGATATCTTGTGACATTGCTACTTTTAAGGGATGAAAAACTTAAGCCTAGATTGTTTGTAACAAATGTTGGATTTACAAAAGATTGTGTTTAAGGAATTTATTTAATCGTATTGAGTTTAAGGATATAAAATGTAACAGAAGATGAAACAGCAGAGATCAGGGTGTTATTATTGATACTGTGAGAAATAGATCTTAACTCTCAGAATCCTAAACGAATACCTATAGGAGAATGAAGTTGGGTGCATCAATAATTATTGATGGTCTACGAAATATCTGACATACTACCTATCCTATATCCTAGCCTATAATATCCTTGTAATATTATAAATGCAAAATATTTATATGTTTATGAGGATATTATGTTTGTTACTCTTTCACGCAATAATTTTAAAACGGATTATAATTAAACTTAGTAGATAGTTAATGACACATAGGATATTCTCTATTCTGGGAAAAAGCAACAACCCTCAGGAATTCGGATGAAAGCAGGTACATTAAGTAATTATAATATTTTTTTATTCTTCGATATCTACGACGCTTTAAACTGATATCTACAAACCAACTCCCAGTCGTCGATCGTAGATCTACCCCATTTCCTTATAGTTATTTCTAGATTTTGCTGCCTTCATCGAATAATTTCCTGTTTTCGCCTCCAAGATTCAGTTATCTTTTAAATCCATCCTTGCTTCATCATGCCGATTAATATCCTGAATTTTCCACTTTAATATTTCCATCCAATTAGATTATATAATTCACTCCCGAATCACTTAGTTGCAAATTTTAACCAATAACCTTTTTATTTTTAACTAGCAATCCCCCGCGGTACCAGCATTCCCGAGGGATGTTACATTTTCCCAAGATAAGTGTGCATATATGCTATTCCGGACTATAGTCTATCTCTGTGCCAATTCATCCAAATCCAATCTGCCATTCTAGCGTGAGCCAGTAACAAATATTCAACTATCAGAACTTTCATATTTATAAAAGTAATAAGACTGACAAAAAAAGGACTAGAGATCTCTTTTCTAGATCTAAAATTTACATTTTATCACAAATATATCTAAAAGTAGATAATTTATACGCAGCTAATAATAATAATGTATGTTAAAGATCCATATAAAAACTTTTCAACATCCACACATTGAAAAACTTCGGTTGTGAGCAATGGCTGCTCAAACAAATAGCAAGTGATAATCGATCGTGATGAAGAAGTTTTCAAGTTGAACATGTTGTAATGGGATCGTTAAGTTGAAGACGTTACGCCATGTGCGATGTTGAGGGTACTTGTGAAGTTAATGCACAGTTGAAGAATCAAGAATAATCGCGGCTGAACCAGAACGGAATAAGTAGAGCATGTTTAATTTCTCGGCAAGTTGTTATGCCAGCGAAATCTACTACCCCAATTCAAGTAGTATATGTAGTATATCAGCTATCTGGTTTCCATAGTACAAGCCCTGCTTAGTTTGGGATCAGATGGCCGTCTGTGAAAGAATGTCCCGGAATAAAAAAAAACTCGTGAGTCGTATGAGGGGACTGAAGAGTATAGCAATGACCACGTTCACACAACATTGAAAGTATTCCCAAGGAGAGTTGGCGTCAGGCGGAATGGCGGTTGAATATTGTCAAATCTTAAGAGCAAATAAAATTGGGTGTAAATATCTATATAAGTACGTATTTAGAAAAAAAACGTAGAATATTAGTTATCTGGTTTCCATAGTACAAGCTCTGCTTAGTTTGGGACCTGTTGGCCGTATGCAAAGTATGTGGTATGGAAGGGCCAAATGACGTGATGGTTTGCTGATCTGACTTTCAGGAAGGTTGTATGTGCGATTTCTACCCAGGTCTCACATTATGCATGAACCATTTCTGTTTTTCTATGTAGGTGCCTATGGGTGTGTCTCTGTATAAGAACCAATGTATTTATAAAGTTGTCAAACAGTAAATAGTAAGGCTAAAAATGGTAAGCCCACATAGACTAGAAGGGAACTGGCCCCCAAGGGTAGTTATTGGAACACATCGGTAGGAGTTTGACGCCTTGGTGGTGGTACCCATCAAGTACCCTGCCACAATACTATTGTCTCCTCAGGACGTTATCCTTTTTAAAACTCATACTCATTGTAGCGCCCACGAGTCACGTCACAGTATTCGACGCCACTACCATCTATTATCGCCTTAAAAATTGATAACTATAGAACAAACTCTGCTGGGATCAGATGACCATGAGTGAATAGTGTCTAGTCTATTTGAATAGAATATAATAGAAATTTTGTTTATTCATGAAGGCCTTCACAGGCTCTTATAAATCGTCTTTACATGGTTTCTTAAAAATATTACAAATATTTTAAAAACTAGTGACCCGCCCCGGCTTAGCTCAGGTGCAATGTAGTACTAGTACATATAAACCTTCCTCTTCAATTACTCTATCTATTAAAAAAACCGCATCAAAATCTGTTGCGTGGTTTTAAAGATTTAAGCATACATAGGGATATAGGGACAGAGAAAGAAAGAAAGTTTTATACTATGTAGTGATTTAATAAGTTCACAATAAAAATACTTAAATGGGTAGCTTGTCAGGCGAGCGATTCATTGCCAAAGATTATTATCTTCAAAATAATCAGATATACTATAAAATCCCTTTTGATATATATGGGTAAAGTGTATATATAGTGGTAAAGAATACTTTTCTTTACCACCTTTTCAAATTTATGCACTATGGGTAATTCTTGTATGTTTTTAGGTAGTTTATTAAAGAAACGTATACATTGCCCTTTAATAGATTTTTTTACTTCACTAAGACGAGTTACAGGTACTGCGATTGATATACATCTCAAAATATGAACATCCAGAAACTGCCATTGATTGATAATGTGCAGTTAAGTTTATCTTGAAAGCACCATGTTATTGAAAATGGTTTTAGTAACAAGTTAAAAATAGTACAATACGCCCATACTTATATCATATTTTTACTTATATATCGTTTATCCAGCGTATCATTATTTTCTTGAGAACTCATGTAATTTCAGTCTAGCAATTTTCTACACTTCAGTTCCATTCGTTTCATATTTGCTAAGTATAATGTCTACACCCACACTCCGCTCTTGGTATTTGAGTAAATTACATTAGAAACACAACTGTTTGTGGATAATTGATGTGTGCTCAGTTCATTAGAAATATCATGGAATACTAGTGCTGGTCTGTGAATTTTTCTATCATCCTTAATAATAAATAAAGGTGTGAGTTAGACTGTCAGTTTAGGTTTGCGCGGTTGATCTCCTTTGATAAATACATTTTATGCTGGGATCTTGGATTTAACCATGGGGGACAGTCCATTAGTATCTATCGACATGGTACAGGGATGTCGTTCTGTAAAGTAAAGTTACACTAGCTCGACGATTTTTCGACACGGCCTCTATGCTTTGTCTCTTTCGATAACTACGCAATCATGTGAGAGATCTGCTATCGAAGGTCTCGTTGCGCTGCTCGCCGACGGTTAGCATTAGCCGAATAAAGGGCGGCTACGCTACCACTTAGCTATTCACTGCAAAATAAACCAAACGATACAACGATACAAACAGTACTTTTACACTTACTGGGCATTTTTGGAGATTTGTGATTGATGTCTTTATTCTAACCTGAAAATCTTTGTTTTACTACAATATGGGTATTATAGTCCCATCTTAATCTTACTATAAAATGCCAGTAACATAGTACGGGCTCTCGTGCTTCAAGGGGGAAATAGTTACAGTAGTTTGTAGTTGTTCTTTCCCAGACGAACTCTCCACTCAGAACCTAGTACAGCTCTACTACTTCTAAAAGTTGTACAATTTCAAAATATATTATATTGAATCTACAACAATAAATAAAACGAAAATGTCTGTCTGTAATATCAAAATAAATGCCAAAAATTTTAGCTTTAACTTTGCTTTACTGAAAGCTAGTTTTCGGATGCATGTCAAATTCAAAGTTACCTCGAATATGGTCCGAAATGGCTGAGCGGATTTAAGTGTTTGGCACAAAGATAAAAAATAACCTGGATTAACACATCGATCAAATATATACGTACACGTCCTTTCAAAACGCGGGTAAAACCGCGGGACAGAAACTAATTATTATTAGTATTCGACTTAATAAGAATTAGTGAGCTTACCGCAGCATTAATATGAATTTCAGACGAGTTATTATGTTATTATGTAAAACGTTGCTAGTTCATAGTTAGTGTGGAAACTTCCCGCTGAAGACTGATTTATTAATTTACAAAGCGCTGGCGAACTTCCCGTTGCTTACAGTTTGATATCAAAGTTAACTAGAGAATCCGAATATGAACAGCTTCTATATACCTTCCTAGTTATAACTACTACAAGGAGTTAATGTTGCAAAACTGAAATAAGCGTAAGTTTTCAAAGTTTCTCTCCGCGGCTTAAATTGTTTTTAAAACATAACTGGTTAATCTGGAAGCGCTTGGCCAAAAGTATACAAAATACTTTATTTGTACAACATATAACAGGAGAAGAGGAAACATAAACAAGTGGATTACAGAATAAGTGTTTACAAAATAGGCGGTCTTATCGCTCAAGCACAAGCTATCACAAAATATTATAATTATCATTTTCCGCTTTTTCCTTTTTTTCTTCTAGTTTCAAAATATGACCGATCTATACTGTGCGATTCCAAAGGAGCTTTCTGCCGCGCACGCTTAAGCTGTGGAATGAGCTCCCTGCCGAGGTTTTCCTAAGGGAGTACAGCATGGGGTTCTTCAAGAAGGGTGTGAAGAGATTTCTGCAGGGTCGGCAACGCGCGAGTGATACCCACGGTGTTGCAAGCGTCCATAGGCTGCGGTGACCGTTTACCATCAGACGGGCCATCAGCTTGTTTGCTACCTTAGTAGTATAAAAAAAAAACTTAATCATACTAATGTTATGAAGAGGGAGTGCGAATTCCAGGGTTTTTATGTACCCACTATGTACTTGCCGTTACCAAGGAGGCACTTATTTGTAAATTTTATGCACCATTTCAAAGGTAAATTACCGGATACCAAATGAATAATGAGATGAATAATAAAAAATAAATTAAGGAGGAATACGAGAAAGTTAAGGCCAAATTAATTCAATAGGTATTAATGTTTGGTCGCAATCATTTCCTCTTTAAAGAACAAAGCATTATTCCTAAGACAAATTATAGCTGATTTAAACAAATGTAGCGGAATTATTTATTTCATGTGAAATAAAACGCTAGGGTTGGCTTCTTGCCAAAAAAGTTTGCATCGCGACAAAAGTGCGAGCCCTATTTAAATGATTAATTGACCTGCACCCGAATCTTTTAACTCTCTCGAGTCGAAAGAATGGCGATTGAAGGCGATTTCATGATAGATTGATTATTTGGTCACCGTTGGAAGAGAGGCAGCAGTTAGAGCGCCGTCAATGTACTAAATAAGAGGTTTCATTATCGATTCCGCGAGCATTACAGGCTTGCAAGGGTGGAACCAAACGTCGATCAGCCAGCCCCCTTATTCAGCGAATATAAACCTCGTCGCCAAACCAGCGCAACGAGGCTTTGGAAAGTGGACCTCTCACATGATTGCGTTGTTAGTAAAAGAGACAGAGCATAGAAGGCCAAACGCAAGCCCATTCCTAATAATAAAAAAAAACCAACGAAACATCATCAAGTTAGTGTCTTATACCTTACAGAATCAAAACCCAGGACGGAAACTGTAACTCCCTCGGATTCAAAGTTTTCAGATCAAAAGCTGAGCAGGGTTCCTTAGCTTTGTCTCTTTTGCTAGCTATGTAATCACATGAGAGGTGCGCTCTTCAAGGCCTCGCTGCGCCCCGGGAAGCCGAAGTTTGTGTTAGTTGTATAAGTGGGCTGGCCGCCACAATGGTTGCATTATAAGGGTATATAAGACCCAACACACAGTCAAGTTACAGTCAAGAATTATTTTCAATAGCGACTATGAATATAGATGTCCGTAAACATAAAATTCTGACGTAAACCGGCTCCCGATATAAAACTGACATAAAACTTTAGAAGTTTCGTGGGCGATTTAATATAATATGGATGAGAGGTATCCACTGGTTCCATGATAAGATATGCAGAGGTCTGTACAATTTAATTACTGTGTATTGATATGGAATCGTAAATCTTGGTAGATATACGTAGGTCGGTATGTACTTATTCATCTTAAACTAAGGAAGCGCATTTTTTATGATCTTGATCGTGTTTGAATCTAAGTGAGGAATCTGAAGAAATTTTTATAAACTATACAGATGCTTAACTTGGCTGGCAGCGGTTGGAAACAAAGAGCTGAAGATCGAGCTCAGTGGCGTGCCATAGGTGAGGCCATTGTCCGGCAGTGGACGGAGATAGGCTGATGATGATGATACAGATGCTACGAAGCTATTGGGTGGTAGAGGTACTAATAAACTTAAGCATTTGTCATTAGTCACTTAACTTAATATTTACCTTTTGGTTACAAGTTTTATCATAAAAAATTGAAAGAGCGATTAGGAGAGCCTAATGCAGATTTTTTAAAAACTTAATAGAGAAGGACCGACCTATGTAATTACTGAACTTGTAATGTAATAAATAACATTTTGATATTTTTTTTTGTCACAACTGAAAAACACTTGCTGTTCAAAACTAAAGCTCTACTAAAATGTACGTATTTCGTAACTGCAAAGTTGGTCACACAAAACTCAAAACCTTTATTCAGGTTAGATTAAAATGATTGTTACTAATTAGTACTAGTAAGCACTTTTAATATTTTCTATACTACTAAGGTAGCAAGCTAGCTGACCGCCCGATGGTAAACGGTAACCGCAGCCTATGGACGCTTGCAACACCGTGGGTATCACTCGCGCGTTGCCGACCTTGCAAAAATCTCTTCACATCACACCCTTCTTGAAGAACTCCATGCTTAGTACAGCTAGCAACATAAGCACTACAACTATCCATAAAATGTTAAAGAGTTTTCTAAATGTGGCATTTACATTTATTATGGATATAGTTCAGAGAATGAGTTTTTTTGTAAAATTTCAGGTTAAGTTTCTTATGTTGTTGGCCTTACCAAATCATTTGGTTGATGAATATCTAGCCCCTCATTGCACAGGGTGTCCCTAGTTTGAGGGCTTAGGACTCATTTCTAATACTTATATTAAGATGTTTAGTCTTAAAATGGAACCTATGTATCTGCGTTTATCTTAATGTAAAAAGTTCTATTTTTATTTTGCAAATAAACAAATTGTTTATTATTTATTATATTATTATTTAGGGATTCATATCGAAGCCTACTTTTTAAAATGTAAATAAAGTAGTCCTTTTTGTCGCTAATTGATCACTTATCGATAGTAAGTTGAATTGAATACAATTCAATACCACTAGTCAATGTAATGAATGCCTTTTCTTGAAAATAAATAAATAAATCTAATTGTTTCATGAATGAAACATTCTTTCAGGTCTGATCAAAAACAGTGGGTGTTTGCTAAATATCAAAGATTATACTGTTTTGTAGATATGACACTGTTGTATAACAGTGAAAGTCATAGTAGACTCTACCCCCAGCGAAATAGAGTTTGTAAGTCGATAACGAATTAACTGTGAAATAATTCTCTACATTTAAGCTCGATTCAAATATTATTAAAAATTTATCACTACATAGTACAAACAAAGTCGCTTTCTCTGTCCCTATATATATATGTATGCTTAAATCTTTAAAACTACGCAATGGATTTTGATGCGGTTTTTTTAATAGATAGAGTGATTGAAGAGGAAGGTTTTTATGTATAATACATGTGTCATCTCACGGGAACGCGGGTAAAACCGCGGGGCAGCTAGACAGCTAGTAAATAATATATTTTAAATTGCTTTCTTAGCCCGTAAATGTAGTTTATTGTAACGTGACAAAACTCTTTGAAATATATGTGATGGTTATTTCATTAGATATCATTATGATCAAGAAATAATGAAAATACTTACAGACGGCTGAATAATCATTTTCTCTATTATCACTTCTCATTCATAAAATCGCAATTAATATCTTTTATAATTTACATAAAAGATATTTATCATATTTATTTATTATATATTTACTTCAACCAACAAGTATTTATTCAATTATTCATATAACTTCAGTAAAACTGTTAAAATTATTCTTATCCTGTAACTATATGTGTAAATAATGTTTATCCTGGTCTCTTAATGAAAAGGTTAATCGACATAATCAATATAGGTATTTCCATAAGGCAGATATATTTACATAGGTATTTCTCGTCTGTAGAATTACTAGGAAACTACGTTTTCTAAAAGCAAACCTACAACTGGTCTATCTCTGCTCAAACAGGAAATATCAATGAAGATTGGCTATAGTAAAACATGTGTACTTTAATTTTCCTGTTCTTATCTGTCGCAGTATAATCTATGATGGACTCTCGCAGGCAGACGCGTGCCTGGGCGGGCGGGGGGTGCGGAGAGGAGGGGGGCTCGCAATTGGCCCGGCTCACCTCAAGCAAGCCTTCAGTCTGCCACCGACCGTTGCGGTCAGCGCACGTCGCTCGCCACAAACCTCGTCCATACCAGCCGCGTGTTGCTAAAATACCGATTGCTAAATTAAATCGCGAGTGGAAACCCATTTTGCGGCAGTGTTTTGTTTGTCCACCTCCACCTGTGACGTCAACACACCTGACTGTTGTTTTCACGTCGCGGGCGCGTCAATACCGCCCTGAGAAACGCGATCTGTTTGAGGGTTAAACAGTTTTCAGTATAAGTAAGTTGGTTTTATACATATCTTGTACATGATTGGCTGTGTGTATCGCTTACTTTGATTGCTATGACTGTAGTTAGATGGCTTCAAAATTTTGTGTTGGAATTTTTTTACTGTGACAAATATATTTTCAGAAATCCATTGTTTGTATTACGTAAAGACAATAAAGTTGTATCGGCGTTATGATTATTGATTTAGCTTCTGTGGTTATTTGCGTTAGAATAAAACACGATTACAAACTTGTACGCCGCTTATGGCACAAAATGTCGCGTAGTAGGTACCTAATAGGTAAATTATATTGGATACAGATACAGCGTCAAGACAATCATGCTTTGGACTTCCCTAAACAAACCTCGAGTCTGGAATCACTTATTTATTACGTCTAAAATGATGATTATGGTGACAATGAAGCTACATGGCCATAAATTGACTAACAAAAGCAGTGCTCTGAATTCGATCCCAACACATTTCATCGGATATTTACATACCTAACATTATTTCTTGGCAAATGTGTTAAAAAGTATGTAGTCATTATACGGTAACATGATAGTAATACTGCAATGTTGTCTTTCTATTTGAGGTCATAATATTTGGATGGCGCAGGTTTAAATTGGGGATGTATCGAACTAATTCCGAAGGTCGAAGGGATATATTGCAAAGCTTCCAATTTAATTTGATCTCGCTATAACCGTCAGACCTCATTATATCGCGTAGTTTACAGCAGCACCAGCTATTGCTAATATTAAACCAACATAAAGAGAAGACTAAAAGTAATTGATGTTTGGTGTTCAGTAGATTTACCAGAGACTGCAAAATCTGAAACGTTTGATGCTGTTTTCGATTTGTTTTTAAACACTGCTTCCTTTACCTTCGAACACCCGAGCATATAGCTTTTGTTGTAGTGTACCTATATGTATATGAGACTGGGTTCAGGAAAAAAAACAGTTTAAAAGTATTTTTTTTAATTGAGTTCCCACGCCACGAGGAAAATGTTTGGAATTTCTGAACAGGGTCGGATGTATGATAACAAAGATTGCGTTGAAGATATTTAATTATTAATCATACCCTTTGTTGTGATTATTCAATATAAATATCAGAGAATTTATGAAATTTATTAAGTTTACAAACTCAGCAAATGCTTCTACTATAAATGAGTTTTAAAGGAGACTAAGTAGTGAGTCTTTTTATTCAAATACCGCTCAAATAATGTAGTTATGGCAAGGAACCCCGTAATGGAACAATAAAAGAAGCATCAAAGTTAAAGAATACGACTATTTCACAGCAAATAAAAGATCAGTAAAACCCTCGGTCCAATAATAAAGCGAGACGTCTGAGGTCAAATACCTAGTAGCTAGGTGACTGACATGGAATGCAACGTTGCTTAGACTGTCTTATTTTCAGCTTCACTGAATCTTACTGAATAATTTAAATTTAATACTAATTTAGAGGTTGCTGAACTTAATAAATATGTGCAAGATGCACATAAAATTGAAACATATGTATAAATGTGTCTCAATTTACTCTACAAATCTTTAGCGACTCCTATAGCATAGTAGTAGAACTCTTAGTGCAGAGTTCGTCCGGGGAAGTACTACCACCTTACCCATTTCCGCCGTGAAGCAGTAATGCAATTGTATTACTGTGTTTCGGTTAGAAAGGTAAGGGGGCCGGTGAAATTACAGGCACATGAGACTTAACAACTTCACGTCTCAGGGTCGACAACGCATTGGCCATGCTCCTAGTGTTGCAAATGTTCATAGGCGGCGGTGACCACTTACCATCAGGTGGACCGTCTGCTTGTTTGTCGGCCCAAGTGGCATAAAAAAAAAAAAAAAACAAAAAAAATCTTCGCTAAAAAGCATAATACTAACATGTTCGTGGAAACTAAACTGCAATTCATGATTATCATCTGCCATTTACATTCCTTATCCACGAAATCTTTGCGGATTCATCTTTGATTTTTGGTAATTTATGAAGACAAAATACGATATCCCTAGGGTGCCCCTGAAGATACTGCAACAACAATATAAACTAAGGAAATATTCACTGGATGGCAACCGATCATGTTTACTTACCAACTTTTGGACATTTATGTAAAATCTTTATTTCTTCTTCATTTGAATTGCGAATTGTGAGTACAGATCAATGTTGAAAATATGCAAAATACTAACATTTTTAATTTAATGGGTTTTATAATTTTCAACCGGGATTAAAGCCGACCTCACTACATAGTATAAAACAAAGTCGCTTTCTCTGTCCCTATATCCCTACTATGTATGCTTAAATCTTTAAAACTACGCAACGGATTTTGTTGCGGTTTTTTTAATAGATAGAGTGATTGAAGAGGAAGGTTTTTATGTCTTATAATACATGTGATATCCCACGGGATCGCGAATAAAACCGCGGGGGACAGCTAGTATCATTATAGTTTAAAATTTTCAATCGGCTTTTCTTTTTTGTCAACATTTTGACAACCATACGTATCAGTGATCGTTTGATCTCAACAACTAAAGACATATACTGATAAAAGTAACTGATTATTTACGGTATAAACATGTCTGAAACGATATTTTTATGCCTCATTGGTATTGTTAGATCATTTATTCGTATTTGTTTCATACAATGACACACACACACTCCCCCACACAAACCCACACGCACACACCTCAACTTATATTATAGTAACAATTTGCTTATGTTTAACGGTTAGAATAACTAATAAAATGTTTGTCACATAAAACAGTATTCTTCCCAGGGGAGAGCCTGGTAATCTGTAATACAGGCAAGTTCCTAGTACAGACACCAGTCTCTCACAAAGGATATTATATTTGGAAACTGTATTATTATTTCTGTTCCATCTAGTTATTAAGCAACCTTTGTGAAAGAAATAAATAAATATATTATTATTATTATTTGTTGCTTTGAGTTTGTTTAATACAGATACAAATATAGGATTTAACGCAGGATGTCCAGTCCTAGTAGTTTTTATTAATTGTTGCAAATATTCAGCTAAAAATCCTTTAACGTTAAACATAGACTTGCAGTTGTTCACAATGAACAGTCGCAAACGGTATCTAATGCTTGAGGTATAAGGATGACTTTGGTAATAAGCATATTAATTACAGGTCGGAAAGTGTTTTCAGTCAAAAAACGACTCAGGTTGAAGTTAAAAAATAATTCGGGTCTAGCTCCCATTAGTTAAAATAAATAAATAAAAAATAAAAAAATACATTATTTCACACCTAATAATTAACTGTTACCATTTTATTTTACATACATTTTTTTAAAGTTATAGTATACAAATAATTATAATTAATCAATATATTTACTTAGATGAGGAAATGAAAAAAATCTTATTTTTTAAATTTTCACATTAGTTAAGGGTGACATAATACTTTATAACTAGTATTGAACTTAATTGTTCCAATAGTAGTCGTCTCGCACACAAAAAACGCCAGCTACAATATAAAACACGGTATTCCTAAGAAACGTTAGTTCTGTTCTATTTCTAGAGACCATTTTGACTTTTTACAGACATCATTCCGTGAAAATTCTTAACATCCCTCTGGAAGTTGTCGCCGCTATTGTTCTTGTGAAGAAAAGTAAATGAAAAAGCTCCAGGGAAACTTTGCGTTGGATAAACTGAGATTGTATGTTTTTGAGCCAAGTTCAGCTTATCTTTTGAACAGCAGATCTTCTACTTCCTTCAGGAGTTTGTATAAAATTATACTATACAGTTTTATGTTGACGTATATTGTATTTTTCATATGATTACCATTTTCCATGAACTTTTTATGATTACATTGATGTTTTTTAGAATTAATCTTTTCGATTGCTTGGAGATTTGTTATGACAAGGTATTGGTGTATTTAAAGTTCATTTTCCGTCGTTTTTTATACGTACTCCTTTTTAAAAGGCCGGCAACGCACTTCCTCTGGTGTTGAGTGTGCCCATGGGCGGCGGTAATGTCTTACCATCAGGCAATACGTCTGCTCGTTTGCCTGCCAATTATATATAAAAAAAAATATATCGGATTAATAGTACCCGATAGGTATTTTCAATATTCTGTTAATTTTTATCACAATTTTTTTTTATCCATTACAAATATTTTAAATAAATATGCGAATTCCTGAAATGGGTTTATTGTGGATCAATCGTCAGTATTCCTTTATTAATAAAATCAAAATTTTAAATCAGAAATACCTCGAGTTGGACCTAGAATGAAAATCACTAAGAATAATTCGTCTTGGATGATCTGACAATTGTTTTCTATTATGACACGGCTTATCTCTTCCATACAATATATCATCAACTTAAAGAGATCTATTGTGAAAGAGCCGGAGGAAAATGCTATAAGTCAGAGTAACTTTTGTAGGATGCTTGTATTGTCTCTGAAGTGGGTGATTGCTTGAAAGGAACTGGGCTGTAAGAAAGTCTAATTGTATTTTATTTTACCAACCAAAACATATTTTATAGCAATTCTATATCGAGTCGAATCTAATTAACGAGCTGAGGAATACCCTAAGGACCTGAGGTTTTTCAGCGCAGTTAAAAACAATAAAAACCTAGCTGATTACTATTCACGAGAATCTTACATCCATCATTTTCATTTTTATACTATACAGTAAATGTTCTAAAGTAAAATCTAGTTTATTATCAGGAGAGAAATTTCATGAAAGATATCAAATAACAATTCAAAATTTTATGTGAACGAATGACAGAAGGAAGGAAATAAATTCTGACACTTACCCTCACAAATCATCTTGCTTAAGCTAACATTGTTAGTGCAATTTTGCTCAGATATTTATTGGTATTAGATATTACTAGTATTATCAAGGTTTTCCTTTGAAGCATGAGAACTGGAAATTGGCAAATATTAGCACAAGTTATGTAAAATTAAAATTAAACGGTTTTGTAATTATGGTATTTTGAAGCAGTCTAGCTATTACCCTCAAGGTAAGTCTGTAGCTGATGTTCTCTTTTTAGGCTTTATATGCTCACCGCCTTCAGCCAGTGCCGGATTAACCACGTAGAAAGAGTAGCAATTGCTACGGGCCCCACTCAAAAGGGGGCCCCGCGTGTCTATCCTACCTACGATTGGTTTTTTTTACCACTTTATACTTAAGATCCCATAGGAGACCAAAGACCCCTCGACAGAATTTGCTATATGCCCCACGCTTGCTTAATCCGGCACTGCCTTCAGCCTAATCATCACTTACCATTGTGAGTTTGTACCCCAGCTCTATGTGGAATTCGGGTACATCATCACTAATTACAAGATTGTGATTATAACGTAAGATAAATTGTACAGAAATAATAAAGGAGGATAATATTATATGACACCATTAATTAAGAGGAAACCTTGATCCAAGCAAAACTAATAAACTCCCTATTTACGTAATAATAATATTATCAGCCATGTATTAGGATACTAACCGTTCAATCACCCATAAAAGTGATATTAAACTCCGTAACTCAATATCCTGGCTATTTTTAGCTAAATAAAATCTAAGTGACATATTAAACGAATCTAATAAGAAAGGAGAGTCGTAAACAAGGGTTACTTGTGATATATTAAAGGAGCCAGATTTACAGGTAAGGATTAGTTTCGTGATAAGGATTTTGATAATGACGCTATAACGTTCAAGGTTGAGACACATTTTGTAGATTGAATTAGAACGTTGAATTTATGGAACATTTGCTTTATAGAGATAACGAATAAATTACTCGACGGATTTTGCTTTAATTTGGCAGACAGATTGAATATGTTCTGGAATAACAGATGGAATACTTTTTATCCCAGAAAAGTATAATATCAATTGGAAACGAGGGTAAAAACGCGACGAAAGCTAGTAATGTACCTCGCTTCTGCATCGGCATTATTATTTATGCATTTGACTTGCACTCTATACTTAGTTCCAGTAATATATCCTAATAGATTGCTTTTTTCATTAAAGATAAGCTTGTGAACATGATCTTGCCGTTGCAGGTGTTGGCAGGCACACACGGTTTTCTACCTTACTGGTTCTCAACTTGATCATACTAGTACGTGCTTAATAGAAAGGGTCAGTCCTTAAATTCCAAATTTAAAGCTAACTATTCAGTTTTGACCCTGGAATACTGAATTTACCATCAGTTCTGAAGTCAGCCTTCAATGGAGAAGATTTTTTTTGTAGTCTGGCGACTATAACGTTTACTAATATCAAGCACTTAAAGCAAAGAATAGTAAGTCCCTACCAGTTTATTTAAGGTTGGTGCAATATGTAGGTATACTTTCATTCCATTCCCTGCATTACATATTACAAGAGATTAAGAAGATTTTTTACGTCCGGCCGCCTGCCTGACGCCAGCCCTTTATGACAATGGTTTTGTTGCTCGATGCTAGTTGAAAAGTGCACATTGTCATCGGTGTACTCATCATCATATCAGCCCAAGGATATCTACTGTTGAACATAGGCGTCCCCCATATATTTCCACAGCGAACGGACCTAGGCCGCCTACATCAAGCGGCTCCCAGCGACCAGGTTGTCGGACCACCTGCTGAGAGGTCATCCCGTTCGGCGATTTTCGAGACGTGGTCACCAATCGAGAACCCTTCTTCCCCATCGGTTATTAATTCTTCAAGTGCAGAGTCCTGCGCATTGCTAATTGAGCTTCCTGACTCTATAAGCTATGTCTGTAGCTTTAGTTCTTATACGAATGTCCTCGATTTGGACCCTTTCACGTTCCGAGCATAGCCCACTCCATAGCTCGCTGACGATGGATTTATACATATGTATACTATTTATTTCTTCTAGCTCCTTCAAACAGTAAAGATCAGCTGGCAGATACCATGTAAAATACACTATTAGGTACATCAGATAATAGTATAGTTCCATATCATATCAAGTATTATTTGGCCTTGCTTAGGAATCTTCCATAATTCTGTTTGGTCATTCTCAAGATGCAATGATGACAATCGTGTTGGTATAATCTATATTATATAGAGATAAACTCATCGGAGCTTCAGATATACTGGTTATAGTTAATTTAATAGTCTCAGACAAAAGGTACTTACCACTGTAACAATAACTCCTGCTGTTATATTGAATGATTATCTTGAATTATATTGGTTAAGGACACGGTGACAACAAAATATAATTTATGACGAAATAGTAAATAAAAATTATTATTTCATGGAATTTTTCTACTATAGAGACAATGGTTAATCTACAAGTGTTTGCGATAAAGCCAGTTTTGTGAAATATAACGATTTGAGAGGCAGATTAGATTAGATAAAAGATTTTTTTTCATTATACACTTGATTGACATGGTTCTTGATTATTGACAGCTCGTTTCCGTGTTTGTTGATAATATTATCATCAATCTTTAATTATTGTTCTCTGGCTTTTTATTTTTATCGCTGTCTATGCTTTACTATATTTTAACCCGCGGCTGATTGATGATGAACACATGAACTTGCACTTGCCATTCACTTTTACCCAAAGTGATAAAAGAGTTATGTAAAATATTAAACAAGTTCTTACATTGATATTGTTTAATGCGAAAACTACCAATATAATCACTTACTGAATCTATTTCAACAAATTTTATTGTAAAACATTTGGCATGGTATGAAATTTAAACACCAAACATGTATAATTGAAAATAGACCTTATGCTGTACAGAATAACGCAATGATTGATAAATAAGATAATTGTCCTAAGTTATAAGGGCAAATTTCGCCGAATGTGTCAAAACTTTACATTAAATGCGTTGATAATAGTTTGGTACAGAAAGTCAGCTTAGCACTAAATTTGTTTCAACTTTTTAAACGGCAATGTAGGCTACACTCGACATGCGCAAGCGTGCCCTGTGCGCCATTGTCGTCTATACTAGACTAATAACAGGTCACGGAAAAATACAAAGAAACAAATGAACTCATTACTTTTATGTGTTTTATTAATATTTATATCGATTTTCGGGCTTGGCGTACAGGACATGGAGATGTCGTTAGGGCATGTTGTTCAAAAGGTTAATATTGACGATTATTACAAGAAAGCAGCTCAAGTTCATTTGATCGTCATTTATTTGGTCAATGGAATTAAAAGTGTTTATAAAAAAAATATGCAGGTAATTAATATTTTACATAATATAAGATTAAAAATAATGTTTACTTACCAACGTTCCTATTCTTAGAATTATAAATTTACCAAAATATAATAAATGTGTGTGTTATTTTAATTAACAACCTTCATGGTGCTAAGAATCTTTTCACGGAAAGATTGGGTTTGAATAAAGTGAAAATATTCACCATTTGCCTAATATTTTCTGTTTTTTTTAGTGAAATAATAAAAGATATATTAATATATTGGCATAATTCTAACGGTCGATAGCACCGACCCTATTTAGGAGTACTTTTGATGAACACTTGGTAGACCACTCTAGAGTAGTAGAGCTCTTAGTGCAGAGTTCGTCCGGGGAAGTACTTCCACCCTACCCATTTCCGCCGTGAATCAGTAGTGCAATTGTATTACTGTGTTTCGGTTAGAAAGGTAAGGGGGTGAAATTACAGGCACATGAGACTTAACAACTTCACGTCTCAGGGTCGACAACGCATTGGCGATGCTCCTAGTGTTGCAAATGTCCATAGGCGGCGGTGACCACTTACCATCAGGTGGACCGCCTGCTTGTTTGTCGGCCCAAGTGGCATAAAAAAAAAATATTGGTGCAAGATGTCAAGTGAAAAATGCATAATTGTTTTTCAGAGATCATTGTTAACTTATCTATCTATTATTACTTTACTATTACTATTCCTTATAATATAAAGAAAATAGGGTTTCTTTGACGCACCGTCACCTCAAAACTACTGAACATTTCTCACTGAAAACTGAATTTTTTCAAAATTCAAAACCATTTATTCAGTTAAGGCCCTCGGAGGGCACTTATGAAGGTCAAATTTAAAGTTACTGAAGCTACAACCGGGATGGGACTGCTACCATTCGACGCGGAATATTTTGTAAATGGTTATAGGCTTTGTATTATTACGATATCGACAAACGCGGGTGAAACTGCGGGGGATAGGTAGTTTTAAATAAGAGTAGATAAATATGTATCTGTTACAAAAAGTAAATAACAAATATTTTTCCTAAAATAATATATTAAACAGCTTGCCAACAATCTCCTTAATTAATAATTATAGTCTTGTTTGACCTTACTTCTAATTTAATTACATACATTTCCTAGTTTTATTGTAAAGTCTGTCTAATTGCATTGTTAGACTATTTATATAAGTTACAGAACTAAACAGTTGTACAAAAAATGCAATTAAATAAAAAGTGCTTGACTTCCTTTATTAATATAGTTAGACTAGGCAGCAACTAGGCAGCAGAGCGGTAATAAAATAAGTTAGAACTTTGTATTTAATAGTTGCTCTAACCGTTTTAATTAGCCCCGGTTTTACCCGCATTATAGAGGGAAATTTAATTCAAATCCATGTTATTATTAAAGCGTGATTGAGTAAGTAACATTTACACGATGATTTGATAAAAGTAAAAAATATTATTAATTAAATGATCACTGAAAATAATATCAGAAAAAAGTAGGCAGTGCTGAGCTTTTTCAGATTTTTTTTTAGCTCAAATTAGCAAAGAGCAGAGACTAGATATAAACCATAGAGATTATTCTCGTGGTCCCAGATTTTTATTTTTTTAAAACACTGCTTAAGCTTGATACTTCATGGATTTGGAAAATAAAATTGCTCAAATAAAGCAACCAATTCTATACAGTAAACTTCTGATCTTATTTATTAATCTCTAACTAATCTAAATCACCACTCCCCCTCGTGTCCACTCATTTTTCAATTCTATTACCTACAATTTCTATATTTTTTTAAACTTTTTATTTTAATGTAAAGTTTAATGTGATTTGATTTATACCTATGTCATTTTCATTGCATGTTTTATGTCTTGAATTTTACTGCAAATCTTTAATGTCCGAACATTTTACGTCTTTACTGAAGCGACCTTTTTTTATTTTTTGTTTGTTTCGCCAACAAAATATACACGCTAACAGTACAATATTATAACACACAGAATGTGGCGTGTTCCTTGAATTAGAGGATACCACAGCATGCATAGATAGAAATAGAGTATAAGTTTCAAAAATGAAATCAAATATACAAAAATATACTGCAGAACATGAAAAATAGTCCAAACTATGAACTCGAAAAGTCCAAGAGACTTAACTGCAAATAGGTACACTATTACTCTTAATACACCATAAATAGCTTGATGAATTCGGAAAGTCCAAAAGGCTTAAAATTTACTGCACTATATCTCTTAATACACCATATTTTTGTAACAATACCAACCTCATGACATTGAGTACGATTTGTACATCTTGTATGCTATGAGCATCGACCCTACAGTCCTTTCCGTCAATTATACTCGGTACACCGCTGGCCAGTTGAGCAATGTATCTGTAATTGGAGCCCGTCAGCGAAGACAATAGGAAACTGCGTATGATACTCAATTGTCATTTCCTTGATTTATAACATCAGGTCCAGATAAAAACAACAATACTAAAAAAAGCTATATTACTTTTAGCATTTAGCCAAAAAAGACACCGCTCAAAGGAGGTAAAAAAATTGATTAGGTACCTTAAATTGATAAATTTTCGAGGATAATTACAATAGGTACAATTTAGAAGTAGTAGAACCCTTAGTGGAGAAGTTGGAGAAGTACTACCACCATACCCAGTTCCACTGTGAAGCATTTAGTGCATTTGTATTTCTGTGTTTCGGTCAGAAAAGTAGGTGGCCGGTGAGTTTTCCGGGCACACGATATTTAACAACTTCACGCCTCAGGGTCGACAACGCATTGGCGATGGTATTGAAAAAAGAAACCAATCAAATATATTAACTTAACAGCCTAATAACAAGTTTAAATTATAATACGTAACATTTAGCTCGAAGTTCCTCCAATAACACCATGAAGACGTAAGATAACCATGTTTTTCTACGTCTGTTCCAAATGTAAGGTAACTTTTTGGAAAATACAATTGTCCCTAAGTAATGAGGAAAGGTAAGACAAGACTTACTTCTCAGGGAGAACGTGTGTTGCGGAAACCAAAATAACATTCCATTGAAAGCTTTATTGGTATTTTTGATGTATACTTAATCAGTATTTTACTGGCTTTCGTTTGGGGAGTAGGGGGGCAATTTTAATGGAATGGTTCTTCCAGAAAATCGTTTTAAACAAAAAATTTTATCTGAATTCAAGTCGAAATGATCAACAAGGGCCATTGTATTAGCAATTTGTCACTATAAACGAATTAAAAGATCAAAAATAAGATAAAAGAGAAACAAAACAAATCCAAAACGATCTTCAGATTGCTATTTTAGAATTTCTGCTAAACGTAGGTGTTGTTTATAGCTTCTAATCTTTAACTTGACTTTTATTGTGTCCGCTCGCATGTTTGTGCCCGTTTTCAAAGGTTGTTTACTTATCATTAGCCCCAAATTACAAACAGCAATTGTAAACATTTCCTTCAGTTCAGTAATTTTATTTACGTTCTGGGAGTTTGTGATCCTTTGGGAAATGTACATCTTGTTCTGGGGTAGTCGTTTCTTTTGTATTTTATTACGTAGTAGCAAAGATTGTTTCGGAAAATATATTTTGAAAAATACTTTTTTTTTGATAAAAGTAATGAGGCTTGTGTCTTACATTGATGAAAGTATTTAATTTAATGTATATTTACAATGGTGCTCTTTTTTTTTCATTCACACGTAACATCTTCCATGTGGGCGTGCATTCATCGCCAATCATTGCATAAATAAGTATTGCATAAAGTGTAAATATAAAAATACTTTGGGACTTTCTTCACACATGGTTATTGGATCCCAAATTTACTTTTAAATTTACTACTTTTAAACAGATACTAATAAGACGGATAAAAAACATAAATGTCCATAATAAGCACGTTCGTTAACCTGGACGGGAATCAAACCCGCTACTTGCTACATGTTGATCAAGATATCTTACCACCGGGCCAGCTTAAAAACTTCAAACTGACAACCCTAAGAGTAATGTATTTTACATTACTGTAGATATTATGAAGGTAAATCATCATCATCATCATCATCAGCCTATCTCCGTCCACTGCTGGACATAGGCCTCACCTATGGCACGCCACTGAGCTCGATCTTCAGCTCTTTGTTTCCAACCGAAGGTAAATGCATCTGTAAAAAGATGGCTTGGATATAAAAGAAGATTGCAATCTGCATCGCTCCGTAACTCATGCATAGAAAGCTTCAAAGCATCCTTTATAGTTTCATCCAAGAATATGGTTCATTTTGATGTCAAAGAGATATACCGTATACTTTACCTAGGTATCCACTTATTTTTGAACGAGTACTGCTTAAGTATAGTAGCATAAATACTGTAGTGAATGCATGAGGAAACTTTTATTATCATGGCGGTAATTTGCCAACAAAACTAAACAAAAGTATAATTGTGTCTTCAGCATCGCATCTATGGATATTATGAAGCCTCTAGAAGAGGACAACTAAATGAGGCCTCCATAAAGATAAAATAAATAAATAAATAAATATCCTGGGACATTCTTTACACACGGCCATCTAGACCCAAACTAAGCAGAGCTTGTACTATGGAAACCAGATAACTGATATACTACATATACTACTTTTTTTTTTCTTAATACATACTTATATAGATATTTACACCCAGACACAGAACAAAACAAAAAAGTGTGTTAGTATTCAATATATTGTTAAGAATAGTGTCTTCATCTCAGACATCACCATCATCAGATATTATGAGGCCTCTAGATGAGGACAGCAAATCCTTGACCTCTGAAATAATTAAAAGTGTGTGAGTTAGTATTCAATATATTCTTAACAATAGTGTCTTCATCTCAGTCATCATCATCATCATTGGATATTTTGAGGCCTCTACACGTGTACAGCTAAATATAGGCCCCAAAGATAAAAGTGGGTTAGTAATAAACATATTACATCTTTTTCCCAATTCGTTATTCCATTTTACTCGCATATATATGAGATGCCTTATTAAATAAGAATCACGTATCGAGTTTCCCAAATAAATGGAACAATTATTTTTCGAACCTTCAGAACGATTTATAATTACATCGCAAAGCCATGAACTTTAATATCAACGTAATCGTTGCCTTTGAATAGGTATTATTTCAATTATTTCTTTGCAGTCTATTATAAAATGTTCGTAGCCTAATACTTTTTAATTCTTTTTATGTGACTCATATACCTACCACACAAGGAGGTAGCCCCTTAAAAAGATTGGAGGAATAACTTATAAAATTCACGACCACCGACTGGATGAGAACAGCCCAAGATAGGAAAAAGTGGAGTGAGATGCAGGAAGCCTGTACTCGTCACGAGGTCCTTAGTTAAAATTATAAAACAAACCTCTATTATTAACTAAGGAAATAAAGAAGCTTAAATAAATAAAATAAAAATACCTTCCATATCTCCACGTAAGATGCTCTTTAAGTCCTCATGCCAAGATGTACCCTAATCAAATCCACCATTTCATGTCAAAGGTTCTCTCAATCCGCTTACTCGACAACCGTCCTGAACAATATTCCAACAGCAGCCACGAGACAGAAATAATCCTGGCTTAGGACATGTACTTGTGGGATATGAGATTTCCGAAGATGTATTAGGATTGGTGAAGTAATAAATATTGTACTATTTCATCTAAATGTAGGGGTTCCTACACATTACTAACCCTTACAAAATTCATGCATACTTTGTATTTGATAATAATAAATCGTCAAAAACCCTTACACACTCGTTGTGTCTGAATTATAATCTCCAAATAGTATAAAACAAAGTGCTATAATTCTTCTTAACGACGCCATAGATTTAAATGCAGATTTAACCCTTACTTGGGAGAATTTCTTCCGAAACTTTTATCTGCATAATTGAAACATTTATTTAAATATGCTGGGACATTCTTCACACGGTTATCTGATCCCAAATTAAGCAGATCTATGGCAACTAGATAACTGATATTAACCTTATACATATTTCTTTTAAACATAGAGACATGTTTATGCACACAAATGTTTAGCCTGAGTTGGAATCAAACCTACCACCTCAGGCGTAGCAGTCCGAATCTCTAATCACCAAGCCAACTGGCTCGTAAAAACATAAAATTCTAGAGTATAACCCCACCCAAGCGATGCCGGGTCGGGTGGGTTGCAAGTACCTGTTATATAAAAACTAATTACAATTTCAATCTAGTCAAGATATCATCAACGGCTGCCTCTTAAAATTTTGTTGAATCTCGTAAACTAAGTTGGTATGTTTGTCCTTTAATGAGCGCTGGTTTTAAGGGACCAAACCGAGACTATACTGTTAATAATTTAACAGACAGAATGGACCCTCGGATCCCACTTGAAGTAGAACTAGTATTATGGACACCAGGCAACTAATATATTACACATTACCTTCTTTACATATTTACATTCAGAAACAGAACAGTACATGCAGACGTTTGTCGTAGGCGGTAATCCAACTCACGGCTCATATTTAGTAGACAAAGTGGTAATCGAAATATTAATTTACCTTTCCTTAAACTTTCAATCAATTTGCATTACCCGAGTGGACAGTATTGGAGTAGGGAGTCTTGTAGAATGTTTTATAACTATTTCTTTACCAAGATATAGTTCTTTACCAAACAATCGAATCAATTTATATTCCAAAATTTCAAAGCTCAATGATTTTTTTCTGACCCTTTATAATACTATTTCATATCGATTTAGCATCAACTACTTATGAATATACACACATATCATCAAGTGCGTGAGAACCTTTTAAAATGGTCAAGTTGGTCCACAAACAGGGCATAGTCCGTAGATGATAAGTGGTCACTGTGGAGACATCGCCAATGCGTTATTCTCATACGTGAAATTGTTAAGTCGCGTGTAATTTCATTACTAAGATCCTATTGAATATAAGATATATTCATATCCTCAGCCAGTGTTAAGAGCTATACGCAAGCTCATTCAATATGTCAAAAATATCTAAATCTACTCTGTATCCAATTTAGAATAGACTCTACTGAGTAATATTCCTTGTCAAATTACAATCACCCAAATATTTATACAAGAATACTGTAAAAAAATTGCGAGGTATTTTTAAAATAACAATAGACTGGAATATTGGATTTACCTGGAACGATTTACACAATGATTCGAGAGGAATCCTTTCAGATGCCGACAAAGCCATTCGGTGTCCCAAGGACTCCCTATTGGAAGCACCGACTGAAAATCAGTTGACTATTGTGATTCTTGTGAATGCGAAATCCTTGTGATAAATTTTACATCAATGGTTGGTTTTTACTAGTTCAGAGAACAAAGTATACTTACATAACCTCACACATCTTACAGATAAAGCCACTGATTTATGAATATGCAATAGGTATTTTTACATTAGATACGCGTATGTTGTTCAATATTATTTTGTTATGATTGGCAGAACGAATTTGGCATGCCACTGGATTTCAATTTTATTGCTTATAATTTTGATAAATTATTTATCAAAGACTATTCCATAAGCGTTTGGTTAGTGGAAATAATTTTAAGATGAAGTTATGGCCAATAGTGTTCATTCCAATGACACAAAGGTGCAGCTAAAAGATTACTAATAAAACTTACACTCAAATACAAAATAAAAATGTTACTACCTACCTAAAAGGAAAGCTAAGTAATAAATAGTGAGCTGAAATCTATGTGCTTGTCCTGCCTTTGGTCAGAAGACGTAATAACGTTATTGATCTTCCAACAAAGAAGCTTCACAAAGAAAACTATTATCCATGCTCAACGCGCGCCAGTTGTAAAATTCTATCGTTTATTGAGGGATGGAGGGACAATAAATAAAGCTACGACAGCTCGAAAGGGAAGATATAAAGACGCAATGAAAAGTAATCAGAGTTACAGTAAAGAGTATATTGATGTAAATGAGATGATTATGTGACTAAATAAGACAAAGCAGGTCAAATGAAGCGAGATGTGAAACACATAAATCTGCTGTTATGTGTACAGGCTGATAATGAATTTTGTGAATGTAAATGTTTTCTTTTTCATTAGGCAGTAAATTTTATAGTAGTCAGTAGGTACCTTTAAAGACAATTTAGATGTTTCCTACAATATTCCCTGTAGTGATAATTTATTATATAGAATAATGGTTTTCTGGTTATCACAAAAGTTATAGGAATTGCACTCGGTTTTGTCAAGCTCATGCTCTGAGTAAGGCAACTCATGAATTATGTTGTCTTCCTCTTTCCTATTTATAGACTGATATGAATTTGTAATAGTTTCTCGAAATGAAGTCTAGATTTTCCGTTAGAAGGGTAGAATGAAAATTTTTGGCTGCTTGCCTCGACCTCATTTCCGTTTGAGGATTAGCCGCCGTTGTTTGACAACCACCACTACTTTGTGGTCAATCATTTTCATTTGTTTTTCTATTGAATTCTTTATTTAAACTATTTATCTTGAGTAAACACACGTTTTATTAAAACAAAATATAGAGACCTTTTTATCGTTTGTTTCAAGTGCATTTTTAATCGTAATTTTATATTTTTTTTTGATTCCTTTGCATAAATGATTTTTTCACAAACGCCAAAAATGCAAGTTAATTTGTTAACATGGAGTTTAATATTAGTGTTACGCTGGTAAATACGAGTTGAATCAACAATTGATTTAAATTTAAAACCAAAACAAAATAATTACTCAACACTCTGTTGTTTTCGTCACAAGACCTTATTAAATATGTCTTCGTATCGTCAATAATCACAAATGTGACGAAAACAGCCTTATTTTCGTTGCAAATAAAACAAACACCATTTATAATTAATCTACAGAGTGCATTGAAATAATAGCAAGTGCAATAAAATGTACATCAAAGGGACACATTTACGTCATATGAACTGTTTTGGTCTCGCATATGACCGCTTTTTGGGTCAAGACTGACGACTCACGCGTCAGGGTTGGAATATCTCGGAGAAATATATTCTTGCTAGTTTGAATAAGTTTTAATAAAATACTTCTTAATTCTGCCAGTATCTCAATTGATCAAACTGTAATACAAAGTATTCATCAGAGTTCCAGAATATTTTATTCCCTTTTCAAAATCACTAGCTTTTTATTTCTTTAAAACTCAATATTGTAAACGATTATTATAGACCATTATGGCATAAAATAAACTATTAAAGAAATTTTTCGACACTAACAAAAGTTTCTTTTAATATTTCTTTTTTTTTAAAGCGACAGCCCTAATGAAGATGCAGGCGGACTGTCAACAAGAATAATGTGGCAGTAAAATGTGAGTCCACACCGCTACTGTTATGAAAGTACGAACAAATGTAATGTTAATGAAGGCTTCGTGGGTCTTAACATTTGTACTTAAGGAGATGATAAGCCTTTTCGCACTTTGAAACCCTTTTCTTAAATAATGCAAGAGGTTTTCTAAGTATTTTTTGTGTTGCCAGTTTTTTAAGAAATCGTCAGTGATTCAGACCTTTTCGGTAAAATGAGTTTGTAAACAAGAAACCCTAACTCTTGTATTTATTTTTATTGTATTTTATTGATAATATTACCTTAAGATAAATTAAATTAAAGTGATCATTACTTGCTGTGTTGTAGGTCGCGGTTTTAATTTCTGAAAGATGTTTATGCTTTCGATGAATGAGCGTTTGAGGAAACCATAGTATGGAGCGAGGAATAAGACTCCTCCATTAAAATGGGAAGATCGCCCGCCAGGCTAGGTGATCATGCCTGGGGACCGCGGTCCAGCTGTTTAACTATGTTCATAGATGTTGCCACAGTACCACGAAGGTAGGATACATTGTAATACCCAGCTACCTGGCTACCACCCTCAAGTTGAGGATCTTCCCCTAAGTAGAGACTTACTGGTATGCTTCATCAATCTCATAAATAAATGTTAATACTACTAATATTATAAATGTGAAAGATTTTGAGGAAGGATGTATGGATGCATGGAAGTTTGTTACTCTCACCCAAGAACTGCTGATCAGATTTAAATGAAACTTGGCATATAAATAGTTTATAACCTGGGTTTTCTGATTAGTAGAGGTCTTAGTGCAGAGATCGTCCGGGGAAGTACTACCACCTTACCCATTTCCGCCGTGAAGCAGTAGTGCACTTGTATTACTGTGTTTCGGTTAGAAAGGTAAGTGGGCCAGTGAAATTACAGGCACATGAGACTTACCAACTTCACGTCTCAGGGTCGACAGCGCATTGGCAATGCCCTTGGAGTTGCAAATGTCTATAGGTTTCGGTGACCACTTCCTATCCGGTGGAGCGTCTGCTTCTTTGTGGGCCCATGTGGTCTAAAAAAAAATAATTATCACATAGGATTATTTTTATCCCAGGAAATTAACTACAGGAAGCCGCCAATATAGAGTCTAGCGGCGCCTAAACTAAAATAGGTCTATCTACATAATATGGAGAGGCAGTTGAAGTTAATTTTCCCAAATAAGCCCGAGTGGAGACCGCACGTCGCCTCTCTCGATATAATGAAATCGATAAGCCCCAGATGGCTAGCCTGGGTACGAACTTCCCAGATATAAGTTGAAACGTGACCTAATTTTGGGAACTTACCTTCAGTTTGCGATATATTTAGTTATCGAAATTATGCGTTCAGTTGCACAGTTTATGCTGTCATTCATGTAATATACAACGTGTTACAAAATACCCCGTAAAAATATAATAAATTATCAAAGCCAACGTCCCTAGTAAGCTGTCATGTCAGGGAACCAGATTATTTATCAGAATGGCCTAATTATTTTACCTAATAATTGTCTACTTTTTAATAGTTATTCTATTTTTCATTCATAGACATCAGTATTTTAAATTTTTGGGGTATTGTTATATAACGTTACTATGGTTCTGAAATATTGTGAACGGACTCGTTATAAGGCCCCATTTTACCTCCTTTCGACTTTACGGGTAGTTTTGTAACATCCTGTATATACTTGTAGGATATAACTTAATTAGACAATATATCCATATAATATGCGGTCATACAATAACTATAAGAACACTGTCGTTTTTGTTTGTCAATACTCGAAAAAAGTTTGATCGAGCTGTTATGTATATTTGGAGAAACATACTGATTTAATAATACATACAGTTAGGTAAATTTTGTTTAAATCACAAGCCACTAATCAGCATTAATAAATAATAATAAATAGCCTGGGACATTCTTTACACACGGTCATCTGATTCCTAAACTAAGCAGAGGTTGTATGTACTATGGAAACCAGATAACTGATATACCATATTCACAACTTTTTATTTTTCTAAATACATTATATTCATATTCACTGATTTACCAAATAATTAGACTAATGAAAATGTTAAAACAAATATTTGCATAATAAAAATGCATTATACGAGTAAAATAAACTAATATTAATAACGGTTATATTCTGTGAAGAAGTTTGAATATACCTAAAGGCCACATTGTTTTTGTTACCTGTTTTAATCAAAGCCTTTGAAGTGTAAATGCGAGTAAATTGAAAACATAAAAGTGATGGAACACCGACGTGGGATTAACTTGGCATGATGAGAGTTGATAGTGATGTACCGAGTCGATACTCGAGACAGTTATGAAATAATTATAGGAAATGAAATAATGAATTAAATTAAATAATTAAATGAAATAATTAAATGAAATAATTAAATGAAATAATTAAATGAAATAATTAAATTAAATAATTAAATGAAATAATTAAATGAAATAATTAAATGAAACAATTAAATGAATAATACAATTAAAAAATTTAATACATTTATTCAAATAAGCCTTCATAAGCACTTATGAATGGTCAGACTCTAACTCCGCTTTCGATGGTTGCTTTTACTGAGAAGAGCAAGCAATAAAATCAGCAATAAATCTTTTCAAAATAAGATTTTGTACATAAATGTGTCCTGTTATATTTAAGTAAGACTACACAAAATTTATTATCGATTAAAAAATGATTAAGCTCTACCACGCTTTGAAGTAACCTGCTAGTTTCCGAGACGAACATTTTGCAAAGCGCCTCTGGAGTCGGTGAGTTTCGGAAACTGCAAGCTAGATTTCTAGAGCTAGTTTTCTATTAGAGATTACCTCATTTTATTAATATTTTTTCGTCCACGTTAACGATAATGATTTATATCATGTTTTTGAACACAAAATGAAATAAAAAATTTTAAGAGTTTTGAGACTGTTGATAATAATTCCAAAGAAGCGGACAAGCAAGTTGAACAGTAATTATTAAGTAATCTGTGGATGAACTCGCGTGGCGAGGATTATTTTTAGGATCATTTTACCATGTTATTTAAAGACCGTAGACTTCTTAAGTTTCCGTGTAATCTATGTAAGTAAAATGCATTTTTCGTTATATATTTTCAAAGTAATAAACTTACAACAAGCCTTTTTCATTTGATAAACGATTTAGATGGATAGACAGACACACCTGTGATACTATAAATATTCTGTATTTTCTTTAGGACTTTGGGAACCCTAAAAATTCTGCGAAGCAGTAGTAATTATTAATTATTATTTTTTATATTATTCATACAATCTCGGAGTTTTTAAAGCAAGAGTGAATAGGAATTACTTGAGGCCACGTGTACCATCCTCGACTGCATCGTCACTTTCCATCAGATGAGATCCAGTCAAATGCGCTATTCATAAAAAAAAGAAATAAACTCCAGTACTTTACTTACATCTATAGGTCATTGATTTTTTAAGGATTCCGTATCTTCTTTCGGACTTACGGAACCGCAGAAATAGAAGAAATAGTAATGAATAAAATTGATTTTATTTTTAATATTGGGTGACATTTGGTTAAATAAACTCGAGTGACATACAATATATCTATAGGTATAGATCTCGCATCACTACCTACTTGTAAGAGTAAGGAGAGATACGCACGATATTACCTTATCTAGTAAAGGTATCTAGATAATTTTATACGTGTTTGTATCAAGGGCATTTTCTTATGCATTTACTTACCTATCTACTTCATTTCTTGTTTCTAACCTATTTAACAAATATCTTTATTTACTAATTTTAATTTTTAGTATCGTCGATTTAATGTTCTTTCAAGTTCTTATTGTTATTTCATTTTATTTATTCAATAATTTATTGAGTTTAGGCCGGTGGAGAGGGCATATTAAGGTCAATGATACTGAAGTTTTTTTTTTAAATAATATAAACTAGTGCTTGACTGCGATCCCACCTGATGGTGAGCAGTGATGCAATCATTGATGTTGAGGTGCACTAGTTGATTAAGAGCTATTAGTTATTACTCGTTTGGAATTTCAACCATTAACTAAGTACTGGGGCTCGATTCTGTAACGTAAAATGACACTAACTCGAGGATATTTCGTCGCGGCCTCCGTGCTCAGTCTTTTTTCGCTAACTACGCTAATACCTACTAAACGCTTAATCATTTCAAAATAATGCCGAATCAGTCCAGCGATTCTCCAGTTTATTTTTATTTTTTTTTTTTTTTTATGCCACTTGGGCCGACAAACAAGCAGACGGTCCACCTGATGGTAAGTGGTCACCGCCGCCTATGGACATTTGCAACACTATGTTGTAAACTTAAATGGGTAAGGTGGTAGTACTTCCCCGGACGAACTCTGCACTAAGAGCTCTACTACTCTAAAATATCCAGTGATATGCTTTCAACGAAAAGTACATAACAATTATGTAATTTACACAATAAATTGTTATAATAATATCATTTAAAAAATATATAAATCAAGGCATTTTGGGTTTTAATACGTAGGCCATTGTGTATAATATTGTATTTCAGAGTTCGTTCCATTAATATTGGTGTATTGAAGTAATCCATATGTAGATAAACAAATTGATTTACATTTAGACTAGGTTGATATTTATCTTAGCGACAAAACACCTTATGGGTTTGTCCACCCGGCAATGCATTGTAACCTATGTCACTTGATTGACGTAACCAATAATAGTGCTAACATATAATATATCCATATGGGTACATAATGTATTAGCAATACATGGCTATTCAGCTGTTCCCGTTCATTTGAGATAAGCGCTGTATGTTCAATCAGTTCATTACATATTACAAGAGACTAACCAAATCTATACCAATTAGAACTAGTAGAGCTCTTAGTACAGCATTCATCTGGGGAAGTAATACTACCACACCATACTGACACTTGTATTACTGTTTCAGCTAGAAACCTTTCTAACGGTTTCTAGGGCTGGTGAAATTACGGGCACATGAGACTTAACAAAAACAGCGCTTTATTTCGGTTGTTGGTTGCACTAACACGATAATACACATCTTCTTTGACACAGGCTGAGTACTACATTTCTGTGCACATCGGTCATAAAGTCATTACTAAAATATTACGGTTTAAGACATTTATTTCTCAAAAAGAATACAATTCACTTAATATGAGAAATACAAGGTTATTTTAAAACTAAATATAAGAATTACTTATAAAGACGGTACTTGTAAATAAGTAACAGTAGTAGACACTGGACATATTTTTTTTACATTGTTGTGGGTACATGGAAAAAGTGAGTGTACATATCGATTCTTGAAAGCAAGTCAATTGCAATTACATATTGAACAATTTATGTGCTGTAATGTTTCGGAAATACAGAGTAGGTATCCTAGTATATGTATGTGTAGATAAAATGAAATTTGGTATTGGTATTATTATGTATGTAAACGTGTGACTGGAAGAGTAAAGGCATACAAAGTGCATGGGCTTCATAAAAAAATGCAATAGTAACAGGGTTACCATGACTACGGATCGAAAACATACCCTTCGTACGAGGAAAGGCACTGGTCTTACGCAAGGGTTTCCCCACCATGTATTCCTTTATCAAAAACAAGAAGTGAATCCCTACTATAAAAATTATACATCATCATAGCATTGTTCTTTGTTTTAGTTCTAATAGTTGACAAAAATGTCGAACATTAAGCCAACGTCGGTATAAAATGATTCATTAAAACGTAGTTCCCGTTACAAACTATAATCATCAGTTTATGACGCATTGTACAACCACAGTGTAGAATAAGGAAAGATGGAAACAGTGACAGCGGGGAACTGGTGATTAATTTTATTATTAAGGACTACAATAACAAATATATTAATATAAATACATAAAATTGACTTTAAAAACGTTGATACACTCAAAATTATATGACATGAATGAACTGCAATAGCTGTCCCCTGCGCTTTCACCCGCGTTCTCGAGGGATATAAGCTATAAGATATAATCTGAATAAAAATATATTATATTATGTGTTGAATATTAAAAAAACGATGAAATACTTGTTTTCTTTTTCAGACCAAGAAAGCACTTTGTTCCATACAAACACCCCCTTTTTACCCCCTTAGGGGTAAATGGGGGTACATTTTCAAAAATCCTTTCTTAGTACTCTCCATGAGGAGGAATGAATGCCTTGTGACTAAAAGAGTAGAGAAAGAAGAGAGGCATTTATATAGAGGAAGACAATGATATGAATAGGAAGTGAGTGAATACTGAGATTAAAAACCAAAATTGTTTGTTTATTGTATGTTAATCTACCCAGATCAGGATCAAAATGCAATAAAACAAAATAATATTCAAGTAAAATATTAACCGCTGTAAGTTAGACCATAACCTACTGTAGGTACTTGACATTAAAGGCATATCATATTTACATTATTTAATGTTTATACAAAACTAATCGTACGTAAGTGTCATTAGCCTTTGTTTTGTTGTACATGAGAATTACCAACATTCTGTAGTAAACGACTATCATTCTGTGCATTCCAATCTTTGTATGTAGGTCACTTTAGGGATTGTCCTGACTAATATACAATTCCCCCTTCATTGTCAGATTAGACGTACTAAATTATGCTAAGTATCTCCCCGCGACCCGAGTCAGGGGAGGGATTTAGGATTATATTTCACCTAGTCACAGTCATAAGCTGAGTTTCACAGAGCCCGACTCTGTGAAACTCAAAATTGTTGAACACTCAGTCTGACAGTAGGTGTCGACAATATCCTACAGCTGGTACTAATACTAGGTCAAAGTGATGTCGGTTACTTTGAACTGGTATTAGTAACTGGCTCCTGACTAAGGATTAATACCTAACAACCTGATTTTACGGTACAAACTCTTCTTAATTTGGGATTAGATGGTCATATAAAAAGCAGGCTATGTTCGAGTCAGCCCTAGCGTGCAGAGGGTTGAAAGCGTTGAAAACAACACGTTTTTGTATTGGGACGCAATTTTTTTTTTATTTCGAATTTTGAATTCAAGTCTCTACCTTTTGCGACTTTTAAATAACAGCCCTGTGACAGATAGATGGATGGACGGACGGACTGTGGAACCTTACTTTGGGTATGGTACCCCAAACATGAGACACATATGAAATAGATTTTTTTATCTTAATTTTTCTGTTAATGATACTTTGCTATTGTCCATGATACTGAGGTCTTTATCTACTAGTACCCAATAAAATATAAATGTACACCGTATTATCATAGATATTATCAGATAAGATATTATTTTTTTGTTACACGAGCATTTTCAGTAGGACCTACATACTCTTAATTTTGGGGTACTGATATTGTTTTATCATATTTTTCATAGATTGATTTTATTCCTGCGAAGGATACTTATGAAAGTTCCAACATCACATTAATCCACAGTAAAAACACAGCTTAAAAGCTCAACTAATATTCATGTTAAAGAGCTCATCGGATTTAAATTACCCCTAGCCCTAACGCCATTTGCGTTTGACCCAGTAATAACCTAGAGACGGTTCTAATTAAATTCTATGAAATTATACCCTTCCCAGATAGCAAGCTCGTAGGAGGGCTAAATTTGCTTGCAGTAACTGCATTTCTCGTAAACAACCACTTAGCATGCATAGGAGTTCTAATTGAAGTTGTTTATGTTGTTAGAAGATTGGATTGAATGTTTACTTTGAGTCATTTACACGAAATAGTCTACCTTCAAGGGATTAGAACGAACTAATACTGTTTAATAATATTGTTTAAGTAGCAGACAAACAAGCAGACGGTCCATCTGGTAAGTGTTCACCGCCGCCTATGGACATTTGCAACGCTAGAGCAACCCATGCGTTGTCGACCCAAAGACGTGAAGTTGTAAGTCTCATGTGCTTGTAATTTCAAGTATTTTACCATTCTAACCGAAACACAGTAATACAAGTGCACTACTGCTTCACTGAGTGGAAATGGGTGTGGTAGTACTTCCCCGGACGATTTTTACACTAAGAGCTTACTACTCAAAAAAATCCTTAATGAAATAGCTGATAACTCTTCATGTATTCTAAGTTTTAAGGTTGCTTCGTGTTTTTATGGTTTATAATGAATATTTTATGCATCCTTAAAAAGTAGAGACTTTAACGTCGCTCTTCATCATACTTTTGAATTTTGTCGGCTTTTGCTCCGCTTTTTGGTTCTCAGTTCAAATAGAAATCTCCGACGGCTCCTTGAAATTGCTAACGCCAAAGCAATTTAGTTTCAGATTAGAAAATCTTTTGCTGTCTATAAAACTTCAGATTTTTAACCAAAAACTCTGGATTAATGTAGATTTTTTACATTATTTGCATAGATATGTTATACGTTTTTTGTTTATGAGATGATACTTAAATAAATTTAAATACAAAAACATTGACTAAATATTAATTTTCATTCAAATTGTTAGAGCCATTTACGGGATACCTGTGTATTAATTTATTTTCATTTTACTTTTCATATCTAGTATTAGTGGGGCTATGTCTAAAAGTACATCATTCCAAAGAATTTGAGTCGGGATCGAATTTTAATATTGGCCGTTAGCCAGACACCAAAGAGTATAGATCGTTAATGTAAAAGGTGATAAAAAAAGAAGAGTTGCTCAAATGAACACTGACAGAGAGAAAAAGAAGGCGATATTAGATTTTTTTTCATACGTTTTTTTACGAAAATGCAGACGGCCCGCCAATGCATTGTCGACCCTGAGATGTGAATTTGCTAGTCTAATGTGCCTGTAATTTCCACGCCCCCTAATCCTTATCGAAACACAGTAATACAAGTGCACTACTGCTTCACGGCGGCAAATGGGTAAGGTGGTAGTACTTCCCCGGACAAAAATATAGTTAGGTACCTAGGTACTGTGAGGAGCAATAAGCTCTGTTCATAAGTTAAACTTTAGAGCTTCCAGTCTTAAATTAAAAACAGCAGCAACTATAAAATGGATATCCACAATTCCTCACGTCTCTGTGAGTCCGTTCACGTTTTGAATATAACATTATATGTATTACACGACCGGGTTTTATTACAAGAACGCTTATTAAACTTGGTACGTCTGCACAAATGTTATGAAATTCTTTCGAAAACTGTGTATGGAATATATATTTTGTGATGTTATTTAAGACACAATATCAAAACCAACATTTTTGAATACCAAAATCATATGCATCCTATTTGACTAAAATATGTTAAAAAGACTGTTAAGTTTTAATATCATCAACTCAAGAGTATTTTCTTTCACATTTTTTTTTATATACATACTACTTAGGTAGTAAAAAAGCGTACGACCCGTCTGATGGCAAACTGGTACCGCAGCCAATTGACGTCTGCAACACCATGGGTATCATTCGTTCGTTGCCGACCCTCCAAAAACCTCTTCACACCCTTCTTGAAGAACCCCATGCTGTACTCACTTGGGAAAACCACGGCGGGGAGCTCATTCCACAACCTGAGCCTTCGCGGTAGTAAGCTCCTCTAAAATCGCATTTATTATTTATACTGAAGTTGTAGTTTAGGTTGACAAATTGATAATTTTTATATTAATTACTAGCTGTCCCCCGCGGTTGCACTGGCGTTTTTGTTAAGGGTAAAAACCAGTCTATGTACAATTATTTATTTGGACATGATTAAAATAATTTGATAATCAACACAGAAACAGAAATTGAGTGTTATCTTAATTACAAGATGCTTCTTGCATAAGCATGCTTAAAATGACATATTTTGAGTTAATTGGTGCATATTAACGCTTCTAAAGTTGAATACTATTCCAAACTAACGTACATTACAATAGCATACTTCCGAAACAGAGTTTAAAATTCAAAACAAACTTAGCAACACCCCTTAACTATCACAATAGTAACTCCTAAGAGGACAGTTTCAGTCTTAGGAACACTGAATCAGCTGAGTTGAGATAACTTTTAATTAACAGCTTCACAAACGTGGTGACCACAAAGCCCTTTAGGATTCTATAAACCTATTTGTAATTGGTTACAGAAATCTAAACCTAAATATGTGAGGAGATAATAGAAGTGGGGTAGAAACTCTTGCTAATTGTTTCTCATGTCATGTCATCATATGGTCTGATAAAACGTTATTTTTTATAATATTAAAAGGTCAGGTAGGGTTTAAAAATAGATATGTTCGTTGCGTGTCTTGTCACAATTTCTTGTAAATTAATACATATCCTGTGAAGGTCCTCACACGGAGTTATCTGATCTAAAACGCAGCAGAACTTGTACTATACAAAGTCAGATGAAATAGATGAGAGAATAGATACAAGTGAACGTTTACTCACTCATGGGCTAAATACGAAATCTCGAAAAATACTTGATATATGTAGCTGAAATTGACAGGCCAGCAGTACACGTCAGCTAAAAAAGAACCCCTAATGGGAATGCAGATAAAACTGTCAGATCCAGCTAGTACTACATTCACATTATTTAAGCTACTAGCTACCCGTGTTTCCGAAATAAAAACCTATACTCCTATCCATGAAGCAGTAGTGCACTTGTATTTCTGTGTCTTGGTTAGAAAGGTAAAAGGGCCGGTGAAATTATAGGCACATAAGACTTAACAACTTCACGTCTCAGGATCGACAAATGTTGTTGCAAATGTCCATGGGCGGCGGTGACCATTTACCTTCAGGTGGACCGTGTGCTGGTTTTATGGCTCATCTATATCTACCATATACTAATATTATAAAGAGGAAAGATTTGTATGTAACCATGTTTGTTATTCTTTCACGCAAAAACTACTAAACGGATATGGATGAAACTTGGCACATAGTAAGGTCATATCCTGGAATAACATATAGGCTCCTTTTATTCCGGGAAAATGTGATATCCCTTGGGAACGCGGGTAAAACCGCGGGGGACAGCTAGTAAAAAAAACAAATATACAAGGCATACTGTCATGTCAAAGTAGGTAGTTCTATATTAATTTAAATTTCTATGAGCTATCCAGTCCCTACGTAACACAATTAGCCAGTCAGTTACGACGAGACAATGTGGCAGATCACGCGATCCCGCAAGTTGCCGGGTTTTGTCATTATTGCTACTGTTGCTATGATTCATGGGAACTTGTAACGGAATGTAGAAAAATGTATTAGCTTAATTAACTTTGCACATAGGCATTCTATTTTAGTCTTTGATGGGCTAGTATGTATGGAAGTTAAATATCTTGCTACGTCACAAGCCATGGGTTAGACTGTGGCCCAAAAAATATGGTCAATACATCAATATGTATGTTTGTTCTGTGTCTGATTTGAAATGAAATGAAATATTTATTTAAATAGGCTTTCACAGGCACTTATGAATGGTCAGACTCTAACAGCGGTTCGGAAGGTCCGTTATTTTTATTTTATTTTTTTTATAATAAATACGCATGTATAGGTATCAGTTAACTGCTCAATATAATAATATAATATACTAGCTTCCTAAAGACTTAAAAATCCTGGAATATTCGTCACATACCGTTATTTAAGCGAAACTTGTACTATGGAAGCTAGGTAACTAAAATACATTTTTTTTATAACAAACATGACGTATGTAAAAAGTAAATATATTTTGCAGGCAAACTCAAATAATTATAATATTAATAAAATTAAAAAATACACCCAGACATGGAAAAAGCAGACATGTTCACGCATACAAATGTTTGTCCTGGATGCGAATGAAACCCATAACCTGCTACATGATTGTCATGGTGTCTAACCCAATGCCAACCGGCCCGTAAACACTAATTAGTGTTTGGTGATGGGCATAACAATATTTTTCTCACTCCATCATGGTTTCTAAGAGTAAGATAAAAATATTTTTGCATTCATTGGTCAGTTTTGGCAATAGATGTACTTATGTAGAGCTTCAGAAGTTACTACCGGTTCGTAAGGCAGCCTTCAATTTGTGTTATCAGCCGTAATGTTATGATCAATATACACACCACAAAAAAAGTTTGCGTTCACGTGAAAAAATGTAATTTTTTTTTACGCAATAAATCTTTGTTTAAAAATATTATTTTTTTAAAAAGATTTATTTATATATTTCATCATAAAAAAATTGAGGAGCTAGTCGCAACTAGTCGTGGTTCGATTCCCATCCAGGACAAACATTGAGCTTGAACATGTCAGTTGGTTCTGTGTTAATACCTATTTAGGAATGCATTTATAAAAAAAAGTAGAATATCAGCTATCTGGTTTTAGTACAAGCTCTGCTTAGTTTGTGATCAGAGCCGTAAAAGGAATGTCCCAGGATATATTTTTTCATTTTAAAATGAAATACCTTAAATTTCCAAATGAACTTAAACATTTCGGTGTAGCGCTCGCTCCAGCAGGACACATCTTTATGTACAAAATCTTATTTTGAAGAGAGTAATTGCTGAGTTTATTGCCTCTTCTCAGTAAAAGCAACCTTCCGAACAGCTGTTAGAGTCTGACCATTCATAAGTGCCTGTGAAGGCCTATTTGAATAAATATTTCATTTCATTTTTTGTTGTGTGTTAACGTAGGTATAAACTAAACAGCCCTTGTAAATACTTGGCCAAAAATATCACAATGTCCAAATAACAAGTTCAGTATTACGTCACATGCTAACATGAACACGGACACCGTCGAGTAATTGCACGGAAAATTGAGTTTAGGAACGTAACGTCTGTCGTTTCGCTACATTTTGACGCCGTTTCATCCCTCGACCTAAAGCCTGTTGAAACAATCAAGGGAGCGAGATAAAGAAATGGTCCTGGCGTTGCAAATTCTTTATATTAATTTACTGTTTGACTTCGTTTTTATCTAGTCTAAGAAGACTTTGACCCGTATTTTGACCCGTATTGACAATTAAAAATGCCACAGAGATATAAGTTTAATTCATTGATCCAATGGTCAATTGTATGATGATGCTAATATCCTGGGACATTCTTTACACACGGCCATCTAGTCCCAAACTAAGCAGAGCTTGTACTATGGACACCAGATATCTGATATACTACTTTATTTTTCGAAATACATATTTATATAGATATTTACACCCAGACACAGAACAAACAGACATGTTCATGCACACAAAACTTTGTCCTGGGTGGGAATCGAACCCGCGACCTTCGGCTTGGCAGTCAGAGTCGCTAACCACCAAGCCAATTGGTCTGTGTTCTTAGTTAGTTAGTTAGTTATACAGGGCTTCCTCCTCACTTAGCCTCTTAAATAGGCCATTGTGCGTCAGCCTCTTATTCCAGCCATTCCAGGTTGTCCCAGAAAGCTAGAAACCTTTTCAGGTTGCTGCAGGCTCCCGAGAGCGATGCTGGGGATTGGAGTATCTGTGCCCGTTGATCTGCCACGCTGGAGCACTCTATAAGCACAGTCTAAGAGGACTTATGAGGTTTCTGGGAACTTTACTTCTTCATCATTTGGTTGCCCTATTTTCGGTTTCTTCTTGTAGGCGTCTTTCATATCTTTCTGTTATAAGTTCGAATAGTAGAGCTATTAGTGCAGAGTTCATCCGGGGAAGTACTACAACCTTACCCATTTCCGCCGTGAAGCAGTAGTGTACTTTTACTGTTTCGATTAGAAAGGTAAGGGGGCCGGTGAAATTACAGGCACATGATACTTAACAACTTCACGTCTCAGGGACGACAACGCATTGGCGATGATCTAGTGTTGCAAGTTAGTTTGTTTATTAGGTTATTCGAACAGTAAACTATACACTGTGTCTTCTATTTCGTTTTTTTTTTTTCATAATTAAATGAAGTAACTTAATAATTTTTATAACGTTCCTAAATATTTATACGAACGGTGAACTCTGTACTAAGAGGTTTACTATTAAATGTTTTTTTTTATATAATTTATTAAAGCAACATAAAGAGTTAGGCTTAAGTTTAAATTTCCTTGGCCTAAGCTATACAGTCACTTGTTTCCTTCCTCCATATATTAGGTAAATTATTTAAAAAATATTATGACACAATATCGAATGACTCGATAAATAATTTAGTATGATTCATTCAATTTAATAATATTTATTTTAAAGAAACGAACTCTGCTGGGCAGCATTCGGTAAAAAACATATTATCATCTTTGTGAATAATATAATATATTATTATAACATATCATCCCATAAAAAGAATAATATTAAGTTTTAATTGCACAAAACCATTTTCGTTTGGTCTATGAACAATTTGCAATAATGTTTTTTATATGTATAATCACATAGTTCATTAAAAAATCGTGAATTATTTTCAGGTTAAACCTCTATGTTTTTAATAATTTTACAAAATATTATGAATATTATATACTTGAAACTCAATTTTTACAAATTGCCGTATTAACGCAACCCTACTTTAGATAAATAATTAATTTTCATATTAAAATATGAACGTTGCTGCGGATTGATGTAAAGTGATATAGATGTATTTAAAATAGAGGGAGATAGCTTGCAATAGAATAATATAAAAAACTACTTTTTATACGGGGAAAATCTAACATCCCTTGGTACCGCGCGTGAAACTGAAACTTACAAATAAAATAGTTCATCTTTTACTGTTGGCTGTGAAAAGAAAAGAACAGCCAATAGGGAAAGTACCACAATTATCGAGTAGTTTACAGGCACAATCAATATTCGGAACATATAACTCAGAGCTATTTTAACATAAAACCGTTTAGCACTCACCTCAAACCGAGTTGTTTTTCCCTACATATATTATGACCAAAAATGCTTTCAACACTATTTCGGAAGCGTCGGTAATGTTTGGAAAACCTATAAATCTACGTTTACTCGAAACTAATGTAGTCCTTACCTGGTCGTAAATAACAGGTACTTGGAATTTCCGCAATTTGCCCTGTTTTTGTAAACGGTTTACTGAGCATTGGAGATCAATAATGCGTGGGCTATTTCCTGTGCTGTATTAGCTAATTTATTAGTTCTGGTTCGCGTACAATGAATTCTTTACTTCCATTATTCTGAACAGTTCCATATAAGTAGGGTAGGATTCTTAAGGCACTTGCTGAGGTTTGTTTTGTTTTTGTAAAGATTGAGAAGTCCCATGTTTTAGGACCATAATAGTACAATTCCAGGAATCCGCAGAATAGTCTTTAATTACGTAAGCTATTAGAAGTTTTTTTCTCTACCAATAAAAACCAATAAAAACCATATTTTCAGAACACAAATGTTTTATTTTTAATATTTAAATTTGCAGGAAAAAAAATATGTTATACCTATATACTAAGTTGTACCTGAGGCACCAAGGACCAAAGATAACACCATTCTTATAAAAATATATTTTTTGTTCAGTCTGACTTAACACATTTTATGCTAAATTTATAAAAAATATGTTACACCAGCTTAATAAAGTAAAAAGTCCTGAAAATGTACTGTAAATGCACTGGCAAAGAAACTACAATATTATGACTAACTAAACAATTAGTACCCTAACAATTTATGTGGTTGGACCAGTCAGCATAGCGATCTCAGTAGTCAGAATGTGTATGTGAATGGATTAAATGAATTCATTCCCCAGACGTTGTAACAATCAACTGAGGAAATGTTCCCTCAAACATTCTCGAAACTAGTTGTTTATCAGTTTTAATGCGACCCTTTGTAATAATTTAATTTGTCTAGTTATAATTAAGTACTTATTGGAAAACTATGGTGTCAAATCTGAAATATTATTAAATAACAGTGTAGTTTCTTACTCGATTGTCCCATAGGATTGACATTTCTTTTTCGCGCGTTACCGGAATCGTGATATTAAAATATAAATTAAGTTCGAAAGTGGTTTTATCTATGTACATGTCACACAGTTCAGCACTATATTAGGTGACTTAAAATTACGGAATATTTGGAAGTGTGAAGAACGATTAGAAAGACGTAAAACAAAATCTACCTTAATATCTATCAGTTTAGTCATCTTTTTGTAGAATTACATTCTACGACCCACACATTTAAAGGCATTTTTTTCTAAAATATGAAACTTAGGTAATATGTCGATCGAAATAAAATATTCTTAATTATATCGCTGATCAACCATGCTCTGTACTAATGACTAGTTCTTACATAACTGACATAACATATTTTTCATGACCGGTAGCTTCACTGATATAAAACTGAATAGAGTTCCTAAAGTGACGATCGCTCAGTCGAATGCATTGACCATGGCTGGACGTAAAGTTCATAAAGTGAACATTGCTCAGTCAAATGCCTTGCCCATGGTAGTTCGAACTTTAACATTTTAAGTAAGGAGTTTCTAGTGTTCTTCCTCACGTCCTCCACAAAGAGCAATGTCACTCATTCGGTCAGTGTATCTTACAGAGTATAAAATAAGCCTGTATATATACTTTCCTCCAACCGATTCTGGATTGCGTAACGATCAGCCACAATTGCTTTATTGCCTAGTTGTTCACGCACGTGACATACGGACGGTTATTGCTGCGAGCGTAACGACGCACTTTTATCTCTTTCGGTAAAGTTTTGCAACAGTTGGATGTTACTAGTTTAGTTAGGAAACGATATGTCATTAGGGGGTATTGGTGTTATTGATTGGGTAAAGTTAAGGTTACTGAGTGTTTTTGCAGCTTTCAATTTATTAATAATTGTTTTTTCTTAGTTTTTACATCGGTTGAGATGTAATTGTCTGTAATCTTCTACAGTTTAATCGATTTCAATAAAATATAACCAATCCCTTAACGATTATTTTAATAGACAAATTTGGAGGTAAAATAGGACATGTCGTAAAGTGTACGATAGAAGTGAAACTTTTGTATTACAGGGAAACATTTTAATTACTCCGCAATCATTTTTGAATAGCATTTATTGTGTTTATCATTCATTTATTTTTCGTCACACAAAAAGGTTGTGGAACAGTATTTAAAAGCCTCCCATAAGAAAATTCACTTTACAAACTGTGTTTTTTTTAATTTCATTGTTTGGCTCGCTTATCAACGAGACTGTGTTTCACTTCAATGGACAATGCACGATCGATGACAGACGTGAATATTTTAACGACAATCTGTTTGGTAGAGAGACACGCTTCTTCAAGGATACGCCGCTCTTTGAATGTTTAGTACTGTTATTTTGCTTGTTACCATAAAACAACAACACTACCACATTGCGTGAAGAAATGATTATCACTTAAATAAATAAATATCAAACGACATTATTTATATATGGCCATCTGATTCCAAACTAAGCAGAGCTTGTGCTATGGGGACCAAATAAATGATATATAACTTTTCGTTTTTCTAAATTTGATATTTAGACAGACACATAATACACAGACATGTTCTTGCACACAAATGTTTATCCCGGGTGAGAATCGTACCCATGATCTGTGGGGTAGAAGTCAGGGTATCTGCCCACCAACCCAACCCTTTAAACAGACTTGAACTAGCCTGAAGTATGCTAAAGAAAAATATCAGTTTATTGGAACCTGATGTTATTAAGAAGTAGTAGAGCTCATTGTGCAGAGTTCGTCTGGGGTACCACGATCAGTAGTGCACTTGTATTACTGTGTTTTCGTTAGAATGGTAAGGGGACCGTTGATGTTACAGGACCATGGGACTTAACTTCACATTTCAGGGTCGACAACGCATTGGCGATTCCCCTGGTATTGCAAATGTCCATAGGCGACAGTGACCATCTACCATCAGGTGAACCTACACTATACCATTCTAAACTATTATTAAAATAATATCAAATAGAGGTGAGTTTCTGTGTATGTGAAAGGTATTCTCCGTAACACATTCACTGATAAAAAGCTAGACCATTCCCGGGTGGCATAGCCTATGTTATAATAAAAAAGAAATCCTAGATAATTCCTTTACACAAAGCCTTCTGATCCATACCTATTATTCATCTATTAATAGAATATTAACGATACTTGTATACTTACTATGTATAAGCCTGTATCGGTACAATTACTTAGACCTTTCCAATAGCAACAAACCACAACATGGTTTTGCGACCTGCGTAATCCATTTAATTATTTTTGTTTATCATGAAATGAAATAAGGAAGAGCAACCTTTTTAGATGTCCCACGAGAGCTCATCGTGCTTGCCTTATCAACTGAATTTAAAACTGAATAGGGAATTAAATAGGTTTTTTTATGATCCTGGAAAGAAATTGATATTTATTGTTGCTAGCCGCGGGAGTTATGCAAGTATCCACCTTATTATTATTTTATTTAAGTCTTAATATGTTTGAACCAGATCTAGAGACGCAAAAACTACCAAACGGATTTGGATGAAACTTGGCACATATAAAAAATGGCCTGGAATATAGTACATAGGATACTTTTTGTGCCGGGAAAATGTTACATCCCTCGGGAACGTGGGTGAACTAATAAAATATTTTTGTTTTAATCTTAACCCTTTCACTTCCTATTTAAAACGAACCTTTATTTTACGTATAATATTAGAGAACATTTTTCTTAAATAACAGAAAATTACTGTTGCATAACTACAGCATGATTATTTTGTAGTGATAAAAGCTTGCTCGTTTAATATACATTAGGGGTATAATTTGAGGGTTTCTCAACCATTAACAGTTGAGCTTAGCTGATGACATTTTAATAGTAGCAAATTTTACGGATCAACCTTTATCAAAGGCATTAGATACAGAATAATGGATGATCTATGCAAATCGTAAAGGAAATTATTTAAGTCCCCGCGGTTTTGCCCGTTTACCCGAGGGATGTCACATTTTCCCGTTATTTCAGGATATGCTCTATATGCGCCAAGTTTTATCCAGTCTGATAGATTTTGTGTGAAAGAGTATGAAACATCCATACATAGAAACATCGTATTAACAATATTTTTAAGAACTTTAATCATGTGGTACATCATTTTTATGCATCATCAATAGTTTTCTCAGCGCACGCAATTTTATAGGCATTTTTTTCTGTTTTGTTACATTATTGCAATTTTGAAAATCTCCATTTTTTTAATAAATTGTTATAGCCTATTTTACTTAATGATAATTTAACTTTCTATTGGTAAAGGAATATTCAAAAACGGTTCAGTAGATCCAGAGACTAAAACCTCACAAACGAAATCTATTTAAAAAAGTTTTTTTTTTTTATACTATTAAGGTAGCAAACAAGCTGACGGCCCGTCTGATGGTAAACGGTCGCCGCAGCCAATGGACGCTTGTAACATCGTGGGTATCACTCGCGCGTTGCCGACCCTGCAAAAATCTCTTCACACCCTACTTGAAGAACCCTATGCTGTACTCACAAAGCTGTATTTACAAAAACGAAAAAAAAAGGCGCATATAAGCAACTAGCTGTCTCCGCGTTCACGAGGAATATAATCTGATTCAAAATATTTTACAGTCCCCTTTTATCATTATGGGTTGAATATTAAACAACAATGAAACACGTATTTAATTAAATCTTTTAAATAATATAAATGCCAAGTTTGAAGTTGTACAGACCAACAAAACACGTTGTTCCATACTAACTTGGTACCCTTGTTTTAACCCCTAAGGCAGTGAATTATCAAAAATCCTTTCCTAGTACTCCCCTACGTTATAAAAGAAACTTCTGTGCAACATTTTAAGTTTCTAACCCTTATTGTTTATGCCATGCGTTAATATATCAGTCAGTCAGTCAGCTTCTCCTCTTATATACATATATAGATAGGGTTAATAGCTTCCATCCAAGGGTTTCATTCTCATGATTCCTAAATAACATTTTTTGTCTTGTCAGCAGAGACATCTAACCCGTTACAAAAAACGCGATCTTTTACTCCGTTGGGACGTGAAAGAAGGACAATTCGCATAAAATATTACAAGGATAACTGGGTATCTAAAGCTGTATCCATTTTTACGGTTATTGAATTGACAAAATATACTTGAAATAACTCATCTCCTAACTATATGTGGACTTTAAACAAAATAAAGTAAGCGACATGGAAGTGGCAAAGTTCTTCAAGAACTTACTTTATTTTAATGATGTCATAATAGTTATTTGTTATATAAGAGTGCAAAGTTGCTTTTTAACCGCGTGTTAAATTTTGATGACCGAACAAGCGAAGGATTCTAAAATTGAAGATGAAAAATCTTTGCACTCGAGTGCAACACGTAACTTTTCATCCCACCTCAGCGAGGAAATGACTAAATACAAAAAAAATAAAATGGCGCGCGCAAAGCAAATAAAAAACAAGTACACGTAGAAGGTACCGACTCTGAGTTTTTAAAAAATTAAATAGGTTGTATGATAAATTCGGCACCGTGGCAAGTAAATATGTATGTTTAATGATGTTTTAAATTCACAAATACATGTGACACGATTTTCTAAATTCAATTTAGGTACTTTATCTCTCTAGAGTATAAAAACGGCTTTTGCACTCAGTTATCGAAAAGCAAAAATACTCTTTCCGAGATGGGGGGATGAAAAACCTATTATACTATAATCAATTTCACATGGTGTTTTTTTATCTTCTGAAATGGCACTTGATTACTTTGAGATTCTACACTAAATGCTTCATGAGACCTTGCTCTGTTATGGTATCCCCTTATTATGTCCAAATACACATTTGAAAATACTTTAGCTGTCTATTAAACTTAGCTACTAATATTATAAATGCGAAAGTTTGTGAGTATGGATGTTTGTTACTCTTTCCTGCAAAAAACTATTAAACACATTTATATGAAACTTGGCACGTAGGTAGAACATATCCTGGAATAACATATGAATACTTTTTATTCCGGGAAAAAGTAACATCCCTCCGGAACGCGGTTAAAACCGCCGAGGGAACAGCTAGTATATATAACAATGAATATTTGTAAGTTTTTACAAAGCTTTTTGTTCTATGCTTTCTTGTGCTATTTATCCGATAGCGATGAAACTTTTGTGAATTGTTCTACACATAACTGTGAATTTTCATGACACGAAAGAAAATTTGCATAGCAACGCATGTTAGAAATAGTTAATAAGAATAAAATTAATAAATATCCTGGGACATTTTTTACACACGGTTATTTGATACAAAACTAAGCAGAGCTTGTACAGTGGCAACTAACTGATGTACTACATAGATTATTCTAAATACATACTAAGATAGATTTTAAATCCAGACACAGACCAAACAGTCATGTTCATGCACACAAATGTTTGTCCTGGGTGGAAATTGAACCCAAGACCGATCAAACCACGGCACACCACCAAATCAATTAGCCCGTCAGTATACTCGTATGTAAATGCTACATAATATGAAACAGTGAAATAAATTAGCTTTATATGAATTGCAATAAATATTACTCATTTTCCTTAAACATTTTTAATCTAATTAATTGGAAAAAATCAACGTAAGCATAAAAGGGTAACCTACTTTAGCATTAAAACTCACGTACTATTATTCACATAACCTCTAAAAGTAATTATCATTAAGTGACACACAATGCCCTTAATGGATGCCCAAACATTGATGCCAACAAAAATAATTCCCAGAAGATATCCCCGAACACACAAAAGCTGAATGTACGACGACCATGTCACATAAAACTGAAAGTAATAACCCCCTATCCAAATAATGTCTTTCGTGGAAATATGTCCAATACTCGACGGAATAGCTACGTGTTATATTCAACAAATGCGGTGTAAATGATGCCTATAAACACGACTTTGTTGTTTGGTCCTTGATAAAATGGAATTGTATTCGCATATTTGAAAGGGCTAAAGTGATCACTGAATTGTGTGTTCATTGTAAAGAGGTTTTTTATAAAACATGTTCCAATTTCGTTGTTTTTGAAGAGTATTTATATTAACTAATGATTGAACTATTTGTCTATAATTTTTATTAATATATCTTTGTTTTTCTACAGGTAAAAGGGCGGTTTAAGAAATGTGGAATGTAACCAAATTTGAGACTCCCTACAACCCCACCGAGACCAAGAACTAAGTCTGCCATGACATCCGAAGAACCTATCGATGTGGTCACCAAAAAAGCAGATGCGAAAAAAGCAGATGACAGCACAAACCTCGTTGAAGAAATACCAGAAACCAAAAAAGCGGACAAACCAAAAGACGAGCAGAAATTAAAACGATCACACGAACTAATGAGGCTAGTTTACGAGCTACCCGACGATATAAAGAACCCTGAAATTATAGAAAACAACAACATGTTGAAAGATAATCCACCAATTACGATCGTTGAGATCACAGAACAGAATGGTTGTGAAACAGAATTAGGTAATACCGGACAATGTGATAGCGATATTTATTTTAAAATTATTGATGACGGAAGCCCTGAAGATTTAGGCAATAAGGTCGTATACGACGTTTTAGCTACGAATGAACTTATAATGCACTGTACAGAAGAATTCAAGGAAGTAATAGATAGGCCTCCATCTTCACCTGACGATTGCACGGATGAAGATTTGTCAGAGTTGAAAAAGTTATTGGAAAGTAAACCTAAGGTTTTAGAAAGGTATATAAGGGAATGTGCGTCGTCCGATGAAGTGAATAGATTGCATAATCTAACGTCAGGTGGTCCTTTATCGCCGAGGCCTCATCACGAAGCGAGGAGCACGTCCGTGACGTCAGATTTGTTCCAATTATGGCTGTCGTCGTCTCCTGTTAAGGTAAGTGATAATTGGTTAGTGATGTCATTGTTCCTGGTTATAATGAATTGAATTGTTGTTGGGAAAATATCGATTAATTATTTTAAACAGGCCGTCACCGACGAAAGTTTATTTTATGGTTCTATAATGATTTGACATAGACTCATATAAATTAGGCCGGATTTATCTATGCTGGTTTTTTTTTATTATTTCTTAGCGGTTCTAAAGGTGACGAAATTGATGTGCCTTTAAGATGAAACAATCACTTATGATAAAAGGCCCTATATAGGGAGCTTAGTAGCTTTGCGTAGCCTGAGCGATGCTCACAACATATCACGTAGGGTCTTAAACTGTCATCGGTAGACACATTCTGCTTCAGACTCTCTTCTATGGGGATAATGGGTTTAAGATATTACTATATTGATATTTTTCTTTGAATTATAAGGCAGGTGATTCAACCCATTTACCCTTAATTAAGAGGGTAAAATATAGGTTCTTTTGACGTACTATCACCTCAAAACTGCTAAACATATCGGGATGAGACTGCTACCATTTGACGCGGAATTTTTGATGATGGTTATAGGCTATATATGTATGATATCGATAAACGCGGATGAAACCGCGGGGACAGCTAGGTATATATAAGGAAAATAAGGTTCCTTTTACGCACCATCACCTCGAAACTACCGAACATATTGCGATGGGCCTGCTACCATTCGGCGCGGAATTTTTCGTAGATAGTTATAGGCTATATATGATATGGAAAACGTGGGTGAACCGCGGGTGACAGCTAGTTATATATAAAAATAGAAAATAGCTGAAGATTGTGACAACAAATAAGGCTAATGGAGATTACACCTCACCTCTGTAACAGATATGTCGTGTTGTAGTCGTCACATTAGTAACACAATACCTTTTCAAAGGGCACATATAGATTGACGTTATAACAATGAGATGTATATAGCTTATTTAAAGAACAGTAAATTATTTTTGTTGTATCTAATATTACTGTTCGCCAACGTTACGTGGTAGGTAATATTTGGCTTGCGTGAAATTTATACGCTGCTTCTAATCATACCTTTTATTCGTCATCTTGGCATTTCTCAAATTTACTTTTCACGATCCATCCACTTATTCTCAGTCTTCCACTTCTCGCATCCACCCTTTTATTTTAAATTGTTTCTTAGTAATTTATAAAAAAAATATGTAAAAGCGAATTCTGATAAAAACGACTACAGTAACATTTTTACTAATAGAATTTTTTTTTCAACTGTCAAATGAATTCATTTTCCGATTTTTCTTCTTTATAAACATCAAATGCAAAACTGTCTGTTTTCATGTCTGTTTGCTCATTCTGATAGTATTATAACGGATGATTATCTAGGATTATGGAGTGTTGAAGTAAAGGAGGACCATCTTGTATGGGGGATTAGTCGAAAAAGTGTCCACTTGTAAATAGCAAATTAGTTTTCGAATTCTCACCGAAATAGCGCTAGTGTAGCAAGTGGAAATGATATGAACTTAGCAGCATATGCAGTTATAAACATGACATGTGCTGGGTTGGTTTCCGGTAATTCTTAAATACTATTTACAATTAATTGGGGTACTTAAAAACACTGTATAATTTTATTCCATACTCGTGTTTGTCTATACATAATTATAATAATTTAAAAAAATGCGCTGTAACAAAACGGAAATGTTTCTTTCCTTTTTTATTAATTTTGTATCCTACTCTAATAATTCGTGACACTCTATTTAAAATTCTTCCACTTGCTACAGTAGCGCCACCTTAATTTGCTCCCTTTCAACGGACACTTTTTAGTATACTGAGATGATCGTCCTTTACTTCTACACTCCATATCTAGGATAGAAGGTTATAGACATGAATGATACCACAAACGGAAAGTCTGTAAAGGATTTTATGAACTGTCAAAGAATGATAGTCATTCCGTTCTATCGATGAGCTAAGACCTTTTCCAACCAAAGTCTATAGTCTCTGATAACAGATGCTCTTTATCAATAGGGCCGTTGCGACATTTGATACGATATCAATCCTGTTTTTATGTACTTCAATATTAAGATAGTAAGCTGAAAGCCTTTCAAGTGTTCCGCGTATGTTGGACACTGGAAATAAATGGATGTGGTGTTTTCGATGTACTTCAGTAATTCAGGTTATCGATAAAACTTTCAAGTGGTAACTTCTAATTGAGTTACCAGCAGGTATTGAAGAAAATCTGACATCGAAACAATCCATTTCTTATATATGGCGAGACTAACATCCGCCATTTTGATTTTATTCGTATAAAATGTGCTTATATCGCACGGACCATAATAACGAATCAGCCCTCTTATTCAGCTCATACAAACTTCGGCGAGACGCTTCCCGAGGCCTCGGAGAGCTTATCTCTCACGTGGTTAGTAGTATTAGCGTAGTTAGCAAAAGAGACAGAGCACGGAGGCCACGACGAAACATCCTCGAGTTAGTGTCATTTTCCTTACAGAATTGATCCCCAGTTTACACCTCATTTATCAAAATCAGCTCAGCAGTTCAATCGCTGCGGTGGAACATACATACACGCATAGTACTAAATTCATAACTCTTCCTTTTAGTTCTGCGTCCGTCGAGTAAAAATATTTTAGCATTACCAAACGTTGGGTAAAAATATTCATATCTCCATGTTATTTTACCAATGTAAATGTAACACGAAAGTACCGGTAAAACCATGTCATTTACAACGGCCCGTATCTGATTAGATAGTTCTGCTAAATTGAATTGAATCCTACTGTTTATGGTCGGTATATTGATATTGTGACGTTTTCATTTAACGGTTTATGCCGTTGGAAACAATGAGTTAGTTATAAACTTTTTAAATATTTTATACTATCAGTGCCCCGTGGATTTACCCGCGTAGTTTCTGTTCCCGTAAGAATACTGGGATAAAATATGCTTACCTTACTTGGTAAAGATGTAAATTTATAATGGTGAATTTTCTTTAAGTCGGTTTAATAGTTTTGAGTTAAATCGTAACAAATAAACAAAAATCAAATCTTTCCTCTTTATAATATTAGTTTAGATAAATTGAACTTTACAATTTTAATTTAAACTCCTTTCTTAGTTTGGAGCATTTTTAAACTACAACCTTTTTTTTTAATTAAAACTTATAGATTTTTTTCTCACTGCCAATTACAAATGGGTTATTATGATGGATATTAAAACTAAATTAATGAATTTTACCCACGCTTTAACATAAATATGTACACCATTTGATGAACCCGAGATATTGTTACTTATACCTGCACCGATTCCTGCTTGAACATGGTAATCCATTATAATATTAGGAATTATTATCAATTTCATAACCCCAAAATACCCGTGACAATAGTTGAAAAAAAGGAAGTCGTTTAATAAAAATATACACGAAAACCAAAGACACTCGCTGATATGTTCTAAAAGAAAACAGTAAAATAACAGAGAATAATGTTGTTACAAACTATGTTGAGTTTGCCCACCCGTTGTTTTTAGCAACGGAAATTGCTTTGTTTCTATAATAGCGACATAAGTCAGATAGAAGTAATGGCCAACTATGTATTGTTTTATTAAGGTTAAACAGTTAGGTCGGGAAACATAATTTACACCGCATGATGTTAATTATTTTCTGCTCCAGTTTTATTATGACATAGTTATGAAGAAAATCTTTAAAATTGTTGTGTTTAAATGTAAGGGAGTGTTTTGTGTGGAAATGTAGTGTTTGAATTTAGAATTTACATTCAGTTGTTGTCACGCGGTCGTTCAATAATGACGTCAATAATGAAATGAGTTAAAACAGAATTTTAAATTAACGTATTTTTTAAATTTACCTTCACAACAAAAAACACATTAAAGTTGAGATAATAAATTAGCCAAAAAGTCAGAATAGATAAAATGTATATAAAAAAATTAAAAAGAAAAAATGTAACCTTGCTGAGTTTCTTGCCGGTTCTTCTATGTTGAAGACTGACTTTCGAATTGGTAGTAGCTACACTTTAAATTTGACCTTCATAAGAACCCTCCGGGGGCCTAAAATGAATAAATGGTTTTTACTTCTTTTTATTTTTATGATAAAATACAGTTGACAGAAAGATTGGAAAAATTGCAATTTGTGGAATGACGAGTTCAAACTAAACCTAGGCCTGTAACACCAAAGAAAGCGCATTTCTCATAATCAGTTTTCTCAAGAGAACACCGGGCGCCAGCTAATAGTTGATAATAAAGATCAGAAGGCTGACTTCGAACCAGTGGTAACCGGTTGCTTTGACCTTCATAAGTGCCCTTCTAGAGCCTAAACTGAATAAATTGCTGTAAGGACATTACAGATTGCTTATATTACCTCAATATTCTTCATAATATAATAATACTAAACGAGGATAAAGTAGGTAGATTACTTTTCAAAGGACTGCTCTATAAATATCTAATCAGGCTCAATTTTCCTTTTTCATTCTATATTTACAAATAATAATAAGTTATCTTAAGCTTTTTTTATTAATATTTTTTTTATAGAACACGGTTTCACTCGTGTTTATCGATATCACATATAACCTTTCGCTTTCACCATCTTTGAGAAATTCCATGTCGAATAGTACCAGTCCTATCCCGATATGTCCAGTAGTTTTGAGGTGATGGTGCATCAAAGGAATCCTATTTTCCTTATATATATATATATTTAAAGAGCTTTATTATTGTTGAAATATTCAAAAGTTACTTCGCTATTCAATTTTACGCACATGAAGAAACAAGTGGTTTTCTGGTAAAAAAAATCCTGGTGGTGATACGTTTCTGCTAAATTGACTTACAAACATCTAAACGACCAAAGTATATAATTTATAATATAGTATATTATATATACAACGTGTTTCAAAATACCCCGTAAAAATATAATTAGTTATCAAAGCCAACAACCCTACTAAGCTGTCATGTCAGGGAACCAGATTATTTAACAGAAAGGCCTACGTACCTATTTTACCTAATAATTGTCTACTTTAATAGTTTTTCTATTTTTCATTCATAAAAATCAGTGTTTTTGTTTTTTGGGGTATGTTATACGTTACTACAGTTCTTAAATATTGTGAATGGACTCGTTATAAGGCCCCATTTAACCTCCTTTCGGCTTTACGGGTAGTTTTGTAACACCCTGTATATGGTACCGTCCCTCGTTCACACCAGCATTCCGGAGGGATTTGATATAACCCAAGCTTATAACAAAGCCTATGTCACTCGAGAATAGAGTAACTTTCTATCAGTGAAAAAATAATTGCGATGGGACGAGTAGTTTCGAAGAATTCCTCTTAGATCCAAACTAAAAATACAAAATTTACCCCTAAAATATTAGTATTGAAGTACGATACTGTGAAAACCATCTTTACGTCACCAGGAAAAGTAATTCAGATCCGGCGCCCGTATTTCTTTTAATATTTAGCAATGATGATAAATTCAAGGAAATAAATATTCTGTTTCCTTTTAATTTGAATTATGCAGAAATATGCAAGAGAAATCATGCCTTATTAACTTGCGGTTAAGCGCTGTATCAGGTAAACGTACTAGGTACACAGGACAGACGACCTAAAAACCCTGTTTACATTCCGAAGGTCATCATGAATACATTAAGGGTATGAAGTCACGTTTAAAACCTATAAACTCAGTGTATAGATTGGTAGCCTTTAGTTATAACTATGTTGGTAACATTTTGTATATTTTGATTTAATTTGGTAGAACATTTATTTAAAAACAAGAACTTATGCTCTCCGTGATAATAAAATTGTTTTTTTATGCCTCATGGGCCGACAAATAAGCACACGTCTCACGTGAAGTTGTTAAGTCTCATGTGCCTGTAATTTCACCGGTCCTCTTACCTTTCTAACCGAAACACAGTAACACAAATTCACTACTGCTTCACGGCGGAAATGGGTAAGGTAGTACTTCCCCGGATGAAATCTGCACTAAGAGCTCTACTACTCAGTAAGTTTCGTAAGACACTCTTTTTATCTGTTCTACATAATATAATAACGTAACTAAAGACATATTAATACAAACAATTTTATTCCGAAATAAATAAAAAAATAACTATTTATTGCCGAGAAAATAATATGATATTTCAAAAACACTCTAAGCACGTACAAATATTTACGAGTGCACGTAAATCTTTATCCATTACCTGTCGTCACTAAAATTGCCACTGGATTTCATAAAAGCCTACCTTTTTAGCTCGGCCCGTTTCAATTTGGACCACTTTCAGGCCAGAAAAAGCCTTATTGCTCCGTCACTCGGGTACCGTCCCTCGTAAAGGTGTTTAAGTGATATCTTAAATTGAAAATATTTTCTTGGCTTTTATTGAAAATATGATAAGATTAAGCTAGCAAAAATATTGTTTCAATTTAGATATCTAGGTATTAAGTACTAACTAATATAGAAATACAGTAGAATCATTGTTGATAAGATTCGCATCCCACTTATAATAAAAATGTAGACGTTAGAATTTTTGAGTCCAACACACTTAAACAGCTGATCTGTCGTCCAATTCACAAACCAAAACTGAAACAGATGAACTCGCGGAAAGTGGACCTCTCATCTAATTACGGAGTCGCGAAAGAGACAGAGAATATTCACTGCGTGAATTTATCGTCTACATGAGGCGACAAACAAGCAGATGGTCCACCTGATGGTAATTGGTCACCGCCGCCAATAGACATTTGCAACACTATAACTTAGCCAATGCGTTGTCACCCTGAGACGTGAAGCTGTTAAGTCTCATGTGCCTGTAATATCACCGAACTTGATTGCAGAATATCATTACTGATTTAAAAGACATTTGGCAAAATCTGCAAAAATATTAAAGGGTAATAAAAAAGAAATAAGTAAAGGTTATAAAATTATACACATTATATCAGAAATCTTTTAAGTATTTTCTTAAATTTCTATCTCTTTGAAAAGTTAAACAATGTTACGTTAGCTATTATAAAATATTTTAGAAAACATAATCATTTACTTGTTAAATCAAATTACTTTGTACCTTTGAGAAAATAATGCTTAATTTATTTTAGAACATTTTACTAGTTATCAGAGTATTAAAGTTAGTGATGTAACTCACATTCCATTTTACTCGATATCTATATCCAAATACTCGAGTATCGAGTTATGTCTCTTTAAACTATATCTATGGTACTATTATAAACCGTTTTGGATAATGTTTCAACTATTTACAAGCCTAGTTCAATATGACAATATACTCAAAATAGCTTAGGTCAAAACAATTTTTAAATCATATTTTAAAAGCCAGAAAAAAGACAAGGAATTTCGTAGAAAAACAAAGGCTTTAGACATAGCTCGTAGAGTCAGCCAGCTGAAGTGGCAATGGGCAGGTCACATTGCTCGAAGAACTGATAACCGATGGGGAAGAAAGGTTCTCGAATGGCAACCACTTACAGGAAAACGCCGAGTGGGACGACCTCCCACCAGATGGACCGATGACCTGGTCAGAGTCGCTGTAAGCTGCTGGATGCAGGCGGCTCAAGACCGAGGTGGAAATCCAAGGGTGGACATCTCTGGACTGATATGATAATGATGATGATTTTAAAAGCCATTTTGATTTTTCTCAATATATCCTGGGACTTTCTCTACACACGGCTTGTTGATCCCAAACTAAGCAGAAGTTGTACTATGGTAGCCACATAAATGAAACATATCCATACTAATATTATGAACGTGAATGTAAGTTTGTTTGTTACGCTTTCACGCGAAAACTGCTAAACCGATCATCATGAAACTTTGTTCATATTCTTGGATGTATTAGAAGTAACATAGGATACTTTTTGTGTCGACAAAATGTTACATCCCTTGGGATCGCGGGTGAAACCGCGGGGGACAGCTAGTACACCATTATTTTCTTCGAAGTACATAAGTACTAATATTTTTCTAGGCCTGTAACGTTCATTGACTTATTTAATTTGAGGTTTCCGAGACTGTTCATGATTTTCTCTGAAATTGTGTAACTCAAGTACTAGGCTACGTGAGTGGCATCACTATTTCAATTTATCAAATCCTATAGGCCGGAAGTCCATTTACTAAATCCTACGCTTTTTCGACTGAAATTAATCAGAGTTATGGCTTAAAAGCTTTTGCTTATTTAAGCCGTTGTAGTAATATTTTATACGTCACTAGCTAGCTCTTTGTGTATTAAAATAGTTCTCATAATTTATGAATAATTACTTCTTTGTTCTACTTTCTAGAGGTGTTAAATTTGTGTTAATAAAAGTCATTAAGAAAATGAAAAGGTACCAAAACAAATTCGGTATCGATTTTTATTATTATAACTTGAATTTAGAATCGAAATAGCAATTCCCAGAACTACTTATATGAAATTATCTTTAGTTTTGTATTTGTTGTTCCTACACCGAACAGTATCTACAATTGAATCTATGCTTTATTGCTGTGTAACATGGATGCAATTACTATAGCCATCCATCTGTAGAGGCAAATTTAATTAACTAAAATGTTATAACGCGTCATACATTTCTATTACACATTGGGTTCTGTACCCAAAGTGTGTCAAGACCCTTATGCTAAGGCTCCGTTGTCCGTCCATCTATCTGTCTGTCACAGACACTTATAATAACAAAAAGTATCCTACTAATATAATAAATACGAAAGTTTCTAAGGATGTGTTTGTTACACTCACACGCAAAAAATACTCAACGGATTTTGATGAAACTTAGTTCGCAGATAGTTTCCAATCTGAATTAACATATAGGATACTTTTTATCTCGAGAAAATATATCATTCGGAATGCGGGTGAAACCGCAGGGGACAACTAGTATCCGGCGTTATGTTAAATAGTATACGATGGTGCCTTCGTACGCGAGCCGCTCTTGGTATTTTTTTTATTTGTCACTAGCTGTTCCCGACATGCGTTGGTGCGACATTTTTTTTTGTCCGGAACCTTTGCAGGCGTACCTACGTATAACTATAGTTACTGTGAAATATACACAATAGTTTCATCGAAATCGGATAAATAGCAGCAGGCATAGAGTACAAACATATTACATATATATATAAGGAAAATGACCCACCATCACCTTAAAACTACTGAAGAAATCGAGATGGGACTGCTACCATTTGACGTGGATTTTTTCCTAGATAATTATAGGCTATATATGACATCGATAAACGCGGGTGAAACCACAGGGAACAGCTGGTATACATATAAATAAGTATTTTATGGTTAAGTGGGGCCTACACTTAGTCATTCTAATTTTGGTTTATTTTAAACCATTTTCTAAATTGGATTAAATTTATACCATGTATATTATTATATTAATCGGGTTTAAAATGGGAAAGGGTTAAGCTATTTAAAGGATAGATTAAAATTAAGTACCACAAATTAAGGTACACTCAGCAACATGAATAGCCTCACATATCCATTTTTACAAAACACTTGCTAACTACAAACTGTCCGTAATGTTGAATGAAAGTAAACTGTTTTTCAAATATGTGTCTAAAAATGTACACTGTTAGGTTAATTTCAATATTATGGTTTAGTTTTAGTGTATAATTAACAAGCTCCTGCCCTGTTTCATCTGCAATAAAGCATTTGGCTCTATTTACGTACCAAATTGTAACCAAATACGTAATTTTTTTACATAATACTAGCTGGCCCCGTTGTGTCACCCATGTACCCGAAGGTTTCTTGAGATAAAAAGTATACTATATTTTAATCCAGATTATAAACTATGTATGTGCCATGATTCATTCAAATCCGTTCAGTAGCCCTTGCGTGAAAGAGTAACAAAAATCCATTACATCCATCCAACAAACGTGGCGCTAAAATATAAGTAGGATTTGGTTCTGTTAAACTTATGTTGCTGACTGTACTAACCCTTAGGTAAATAGAAGCCTTTGAAAAACAAAATGCCCGCAGAAATTAAAAGGTCTACGAAGCAAACAAAACCGTGAACGAAATTGATTAAATCTGACACTTTAATAGAACTGATATATCTGTGAATTTTGTTCAGATTAAATTTCAACTTAATCTATGTTGGATTTCCCTTGAGTTAAAGCTTGAGCAATTGTTCGCATGTGTAGCTAGAAATGTTTTATATGTCAGGGGCTCCTTTGAGGATGGAGAAATTGATTGAAGAAGAATTTGTTTCATTCTTCCTTGCCTTTTCTCAGTTCGCTATTTCCTAAAAATGATTTATTTCTACAGTTCTCAGAATCTAGTTGTTATTCTAGGTTAATACCTAGATGTCCTTTTTTTAGTCTGAAAATCTTAAGCCTCAAGAATGGGGGTAAAAGGGTAAAAATGGTTGCTGCTGCCACTAAAAAAACTATTTGAGTTCAAAATGGTTTATTTAAAGTATCTTGAAGACTGACTGGTTGACAGTAAAAACACATTTCAAATTTTAATAAATGTAGGTATATTCTACTAATCTCTACAATATTAATATTATAAATATGAATGTAAGTTTGTTTGTTACGCTTTCACGTGAAAACTACTTAACCGATCATCATGAAACTTTGTACACATATTATTGGCGGTATTAGAAGTAACATATGATACTTTTTGTGCCGGGAAAATGTTAAATTCCTCGGGAACGCGGGTGAAACCGCGGGGGTCAGCTACTATTGTTGTAAATGTGATAGCTTGTATGTATGAATGTTTGTTACTATTTCACGCAAAAACAACCAAACGGATTTAGATGCAACTTGGCACATCCTGAAATAATATATAGGCTACTTTTTATCCCGGGAAAATGTGACATCCCTCGGGAATAGGGGTAAAATCGCAGGGAACGTACGTAAGTCATACATTTAAATTTGTAAGTATGATGATATAGTCACCTAGGATAAAAAAATTACTTAAGGATTTTTCTTTCCATCGTTGACTTTTTGATGAGTTGTTAGTACTTTATAATTTATACTAAGACAGGTAACAGTACATAGATTCATCTTTTTCAATAAATTCTAATTTATTGTGTAAACGATAAGCCAACAGCTATTATCACTGACCAGATACTGTACCGCGGTTTCACTCACGTTCCCCAGAGAACTAATGCTTTTTTTAATAATATATTAATAATATATAGTCTATGAGACACGGGACTAGAGTAGCTTTCTATTATTTATTCTTTATATTTTGACAGCGCGGGTTCGATTCCCACTCAGGACAAACATTGGTGTGCATGAACATGTCTGTTTGTTCTGTATCTGGTGTGAATATCTATATAAGTATATTAGTTATCCCCTGATTCAGCCAATACAAACTTCGTCGGCGAGCCGCTTCACGGAGCTTATCTCTCACGTGATTAGTAGTATTAGCGTAGTTAGCGAAAGAGACAGAGCACGGAGGCCGCGATGAAACATCCGCGAGTTAGTGTCATTTTCCTTACAGAATCGAGGCCCTGGTTTCCATAGTACAAGCTCTGCTTAATTTGGGACCAGATGGCCGTATGTATAGAATGTCGCAGGATTTGTATTATTATTTATTATACGTCAAATATTTTTAACTCATACGAGTAGTTTCAAAGATTACCTCACACATACTCCTTACAAACTTTACCTCTTTATAATATCATTATAGATAGAAATATATCACTTATAGTTTCCTCGTAAAGTAGTCACAGGAAGACGAACATGACAAATATAAGGGACCAAGTTTTCCCACGAAACGCTAAGCAACCTTCATAAATTATACAAAGAGCAATCAAGCCCACCAAACTGCAAAACTTCAACCCATTTCAACTCGTTATCGCATGCAACACAACACTTAGCAAACAATGAAAGCCCCGCTTCCTTATTCTGGCCACAACTGTAGTGTGCTCAGGAAATTCACCCTCAAAATTAAGTTACAAGTTTTATTCTACGAGACCGCAATTCTACCGAACAGGGGCTCGATTCTGTAAGGAAAATGACACGAGGATGTTTCGTCGCGGCCTCTATGCTCTGTCTCTCTTGTTTACTACGCTGATACTACTAATCACGTAAGAGATATGCTTTCCGAGACCTCCGTGAAGCGGCACGCCGGCGAAGTTTGTATTAGCTGAATAAGGGGGTAGAATTTAAGAGCGCCCACTCGTGCAGTGCGTAAATGTCGAAACATTCCGTATTTGGTAACTCGAATATACATAAAGGTTGAATACTATAGCGCGTGTTTGAAATTGCGGGAACGGAATAATAGGTGCAACATAAGTTTATAGAGTAGTAGAGCTCTTAGTGCAGAGTTCGTCCAGGGATGTACCTATTTCAACAGTGAAGCAGTAGTGCACTTGTATTAATGTGTTTCGGTTGATGATCGGGGCGAAATTACAGGCACAGAGATTGAGCAAATTCAAGTCCCAGGGTAGACAACGTTTTGGCGATGCATGTGGTGTTGCAAATGTCTAAAGGCGGCTGTGACCAATTTACATTAGGTGGACCTATAGTTTATCGATCTATGTGATATTAAAAAAAAAGATACAGTTATTAGGCAAAGAAGAGGAGGTTTTCCCTTCAATCATAATATTTTAAGGTAACAAAACTATTTATCAATATAAATATGTTTTGAACTTTAAAATAATAGTGCTGAATTGAGGAAAATAAAAGTTTCCCTCGATTATTTTGCTAACACCAAACGAATAAAAAAAATAATTCTGCTAGTACACTCCAATATCCATTCCACCTACAAGTATTTCAAGTACAACTAGATCGTGTTGGTTTTTATTTGAAAATCTAAAAATAGAACGCGGCAGTTCCATCATAACATGCCACAGAGTGTGCAAACACCATTGTGACGTAATTCAATTGTTGCAAAGTAATTGGTGCACTGACATTGGATGCACACAGTATATATAAGATAATGCAATCTGTGTGCAGTCGCAGACATGCACTTAGTACACAACCGCTAAGTTTATAACAACCTCACCTTAAAGTCCTGGTTAGGACATGTGACGTAATAACATTTTAACGAACTGTAACTCGGTTGGCTGGAAATTGTTTGCTGCAGAGTTATTCGAGACTTTATAACTGGGTTCAAGGAAAGTTTTATACGGTCGGAGCATGATAGGTTGAAATATTTTTTTTAGCTTATATCGTACTAGCTGTCCCCGGAGGTTACACCCGCGTTCTCAAGCAATATTCATTTTCCAAGGATAAGAAGTATCCGATGTGTTAATCCAGATTATAAAAATGTGAAAGACTAACAAACATCCAAGATAGGATTCATAGAAAACTTAAGACATAGAGGAAGGTTGTTCAAGGGAAGTGTCGCGAACTACGTCGCGAAATGTACCATAAATTGTAAATAACTAAAACATCAAACCTTGTTAATATTAAAGACTGGCAACCCAAAAGGTCCTGTCACCGGCATTGACACATTTTCTCGCGACTGCTACCCACATAAATAAAAAATCAATTATAAAGTGTGAACAAAGCAAATAACTAACTATCCAGACAGAGATTGAGAGATGTGAGTGTGGCAACCTGGGTGCGCGTGTTGCGGGAGGCCTAGGTGAGCGCTTTAGATTTAGTTGATTGTAATACCAAGTACCTAGTTGACATTCGAGCGTGCGGTTCAGAAACTTTGTACTTACGGTTGTTATTACTTGCTATAGTAGGATGTGCCTGCTTGCCTCGGATGGATATTAGTAGGGACGTGATCGTTGGATGATGCTCAGAGACTCAGCTATTCATATTACACAGACAGACATATCATTTGGGTGGACTCAGACATACGTTGGTATGGAGAAGGAGATGATCGTTGGATTATGCTCCGATGCTTAGACATACATTGGTATGGAGAAGGAGGTGATCGTTGGATCACGCTCGATGCTCAGACATACGTTGGTATGGAGAAGGAGATGATCGTTGGATTATGCTCCGATGCTTAGACATACATTGGTATGGAGAAGGAGGTGATCGTTGGATCACGCTCGATGCTCAGACATACGTTGGTATGGAGAAGGAGATGATCGTTGGATTATGCTCCGATGCTTAGACATACATTGGTATGGAGAAGGAGGTGATCTTTGGATCATGCTCGATACTTAGCCAGTCATATTACTCAGGTAAACTGAGATGGACATGAGAGGAAAGGGGTCGCTATAAGGGGTGGCGGAGGCGACTTAAAAATAGTCCATAAACTATTGACTCAGGCTATTACTCAGAAGTGTATAGAAAAATGAAGAGTATAAACCCTCAACACAGTTTGCTCTCAGACCATCACCACTCAGATCAGCTACATGCATATTATTTATCAGTTGAGATATGATGCATCAATTCCTGTTTAAAATAAGGAATTGATGTCTACTGCATCTGCGTTGTTAGATATATAGATTCTTTGTAAACCAGGCTGGAATTATTTACTATCTATAGGTACATTTACTTACCTTCAAACATCATTAATAATTCCTATATTTATCAGGTATTCGCTAGACCTATTTTACTTATTAGTACAAGTTTGGCGACAGGAAGATTAAATTCAAGATGGCGAATTTGCATCTCGCGTGATTGCCTATACTCTATCATTAGGAGAGGTTCATGCATCAGTAGAAAGGCTATGTTTGAAATATACTATATTAACTAGTAAGATGATCTATCTTTTATATATATACTAGCTGTCCCCCGCGGTTTTACCCGCGTTCCCGTGGAGTGTCACATGTATTATACATAAAAACCTTCCTCTTCAATTACTATATCTATTGAAAAAAAACCGCATTAAAATCCGTTTCGTAGTTTTAAAGATTTAAGCATACATAGGGACATAGATATAGGGACAGAGAAAGCGACTTTGTATTATACTATGTAGTGAAGCAAAATGGGGTTCCTTTGACGCACCATCACTTCAAAACTACTGAACATATCGGGATGGGATTGTTACCTTTTGACGTGGAATTTTTAGTAGATGGTAGGCTATATATGATATCGATAAACGCGGGTGAAACCGTGGGGGAGATCTAGAGCTCTTATAACAAAGACCCTTAAAGTATTACTTCCAGTTTTACAAATTCCTTAATTCTCAAATACTAGTAAAACCATTCAAACAATTAAATATCGCAATCAAACGTTCTACTTAAATATTGGTAAATGCGAAACCGTCAACATATAGGGGATGTAGTGGTTACACGCGTGCTCGAAACACGGTTCGTATTTGTGAAACAATCGATCTCACTTCATCCCTCACTCGTCGAATGCGATTTGCGACTTTGCCACGGGATTTTGCATTTTATTGGAAGGTTTTTCTGTTGAATGTTGAGTAGCTGCTATAAATTTGAATATTCGGTATAAGCTACTGCAGAGATATAAGTAAAACGAAGGCGTTAACGGTTACCTGTCTGTATTTCTTTAGGTTCTTTTTTTAATTTATTGTATATTTTTAGTCTTTTTAATTTGCTCTATAAGGTATTATTGTTAATTATTAATAACGCTGGAAACTCTTTTGGGGAAAACATATTTCCAGGAATAAATAGCAAGAGCGTAAATTAATTAATATTGGTTCACTGTAATTTATACTACGTACTACGTAAATGTAGGATCAATTTTTTCATAATGTTTTACTGTAAAATTTAAATATATCCCGGGACATTCTTGACACACGGCCATCTGGTCCCAAACTAAGCAGAGCTTGTACTACGGGAACCAGATAACTGATATACTACATATACTACGTTTTTTTTTCTAAATACATACTTATATATATATTTACACCCAGACACAGAACAAACAGACATGTTCATGCACACAAATGTTTGTCCTGGGTGGGAATCGAACCCGCGACCTTCGGTTTGGCAGTCAGAGCGTTAACCACCAAGCCAATTGGCCAACCTAATTTTGTGGTAAATATTCCTTTTATGACTCACTGATGCCAACATTACTAATTTGGAAACTTTGTCTGTCTCTATGTCCATTTTTAAATAAAGAACGATTTGACCGATCTTTATGAAAATTGGTATATAGTCAGAACATGTGATTGCGCGAATGGTATACTATATATGATGTCGACAAATGCGGATGAAACCGCGGGCGTCTGCTAGTATCCCATATAATTAAACAAGCTGATAACTAACCGCAAATATCCATTTACAACAACACACGTATAGACTGAAACACGATTTGTGTAAAAAGCCAATATCACCATATAAAATAAGCAATGTGTAAACAATTTGTGAAGATATTGAAGCCATTATGACGCGAGTTGCGAGGGGAAGGGATGCGGTGAGGGTAGCTCGATATAAATTTTACGGCTTCCGTACTGTTCCTCTGGATACAAAGATTGTGTTATGTGTCGATAAATGTTCACAGTTCTGATGCTGAGTGGATGTGAGATGGTTATAACTCATGTTATGATGGAGATGATGGGTTTCCGAAACCTTAAGTGGTATTGGCTTCCGTGATTCATCTACAAGCTGTCGCTCACGGCACTCGCGTGTTGATAGAATTTTAGAATTTTAAATATATGTTTGGATATCACTATGTTGAGGAATTAGGGTGCTTAGGTCGAATGGCCCGTTTTTGCGGGCCCGTGGACCCACAGCTAAATAAAATTTAAAATATTGATTTGAAGGTGCTATGATCCGCTGTCAAATCGAACTAAAAACGATAGTGATGGGTTGCATAACAAATTTAACCTCCTTTTAAAATAATTATGTAGGGGGTGGCCCCTTTTTTTAGACAAAAGGTAGCCTACCTCTAAAAAATATCCTTATCACCTGATCCTCTATATCCTTCCCGAATATACTCTGTCTCCTCAGCGAATTTCATCAAGATCCCTTCAGCCTTCAAAAATTTGTAAGCATATTTCTAATTTGAGGCGTAATGGGTTGCCCATATCAATTTCAACCCCCTTTTAAAATAAATTATAAGGTTACCCCTTTTTTTTACATTAAAGATAGCTTATGTCCTTCTCCAAGATACAATCTGCCTCCTCAGCGAATTTCAGCAAGATCCGTTCAGCCTTTAACAGTAACTTGATAGGCTCTTTCGAATTTCTAATATTAGTATGGATTGATAGACTGATATATTATATTTATAGGCGATGATCATTTACTTGTCAGTTTCTCAAGCTCCAACGTGAATAGAAATTGTCATTTATATCGCTTATTAATATTTATTGATTAAACCATAAATTTTAAGGTGATATTCGAGACTGTTATTCAGGATATGTAATCGAAGTGAAAAATTGCGCCTTGGGTTTTAAGAACTGGATACCTATTCTAAAATCAAGATTAAAAAGTGCATCCTACATTGAAACTACAAAACTGACTACATATCGTAATTAAATTCCCACCCAGCACAAACGTTTTTGTAAATGGATAAACTCTGTTAGTTGAATTACCATAGGTATAGTGACCACAGATGGATGGCAGGCGGCCGGCCGTAAAAAATCTCCTAAATCTATCGTATACATACTATAGTATACATAACTAGCTGTCCCTGTGTACATGGGCGTAACCAGCATTTTTAGGGATGAAGTAGAAATCTGGTTCCTAGTAGAAATTTAATAATGCTTTTTATGTCCCGACCTTATTTCAATAATAATGTTTTAAAACCAATTGCAGGATTCGGGTCTCAAACTCAGAAAAACTGCACGATTTTGGAAATAATCATGGATGTATTACTAATTTACACAATTTCGTACAAATCTTATCATTACTCAACGAGTGTTAACAAAAACAGTGCTCCCGCCAAAAACAGTAAATGTAGTGTTGCCATTATACAAAATTAAACGTCTTGATTATTTAATATTGATTACGATTATTGTAGTCGATATTAAATGTCTATACAATCTAATAAACTAAAATAGATCTACTTATAATAAATAGCAGTGCTAAATCAATTTAATCACTGCACAAACTAAACAATGCTTACACAATGAATTATGAATATTTAATTTGGTATGTAATAAACCGACATTTTTAGGGTTAGTCGGGAATCAGGTTAGGGCTACCCCATCTTGATTGTTTATTTGCATAGTTACGAAATCTTTGATAAGGAATTGCTTCATAGCAAAACTAATTATGATGAGTATGTAGGTTCGTGAATATTTTGAAGAGGAAAGTTCTATCAAACTTGTTTGAACCGAAATAAGTTACTAAGATGTAATGATAATTTGAATCGAAATTTATTCTTCAAAAAGAATTCCAAGTTTTATTCAAATGATATTTTTTTAGAAATATAATTTCTCGTTTAAAGTTTTAATATTAAGAAAACGTTTAATAAACGAGCGGCGATATTGGAAAACTAAGTTGAATTTTCGAATTCAAAAAAATTCAAATTCAAAATTCAAAACCATTTATTCAGTTTAGGCCTTCGGAGGGCACTTATGAAGGTCAAATTTAAAGTTACTGAAGCTACAACCGGTTCGGAAGTCAGCCTTCAACTGAGAAGAACCGGCAAGAAACTCAGCAAGGTTACATTTTTTTTTTTATTTGTTATATAAATTTTTATCTATTCTGACTTTTTGGCTATTTTATAATTTAAATTTTACATAATTTTATATTTAACAATTACAAGATACTTATTATAGGTAACATTAATAAAAACAAAACAAAAAAAATATGACAAGACTACAAAATAGAAAATAACAATAATTAGGTACTTACAACTTAAACAAGAGATTTAGAGGTGCACTGTGCAGAGAGCAGCTATTTCCATACATTTTTATCTTCAATATAATGAACTACCTTGTAATACGCTTTTTCTTTCAAAACTTTCCTAATATAATTTTTAAATTTATGATCAGACATTTTGGTTATTGAAAGCGGTATCTTATTATAAAATCGAACACAATTACCAAGAAATGACTTGTTAACTTTAGTTAGTCTAAAGTATGGAACAACTAACTTCTCCCTTTGTCTTGTATTTATACTATGAATATCTAATTTTGCCTCAAACATTCCTATGTTTCTACGTATAAACATTATATTTTCATAAATATATAGTGAAGGTAATGTCATTATATTTATTTCCCTAAATAAATCTCTTAATGATTCACGGGGACCCATACTGTAAATTGCACGAATTGCTCTTTTTTGTATAATAAATATTGATTCTATATCCGCTGCTGCTCCCCAAAACAAAATACCATAGGACAAGAGGCTATAAAAATATGCAAAATAAACTAATTTGGCCGTCTCAACATTCGTCAATTGTTTAATTTTCCTAACAGCAAAAGCAGCCGAACTTAATTTAGCAGCTAGAGTATCAACCTGAGGTCCCCATTGCAATTTATTGTCTAATGTAAGACCCAAAAATACCGTTTTATTTACAAGATCAATATGGCTCCCATCTATTATTATTTGGCTATCTACTTGTGCTACATTTGGTAAAGAAAACCTTAAGCATTTAGTTTTCTTTGAATTTAGTAATAGATTATTTGTAGCAAACCACCCACAGACAATTGACATAGTATGATTAACTTTAGTTAGATCTTTGTCTTTTCTATTAACTTTAAAAATTAATGATGTATCATCAGCAAACAAGACAATATCTGTGAGGTCATTTACAACATATGGCAAATCATTTATATATACTAAAAACAAAAATGGACCTAAAATTGAACCCTGGGGTACCCCCATTTCGACTAAAGAGCCCTTGGATGTTGTGCCGGTAATCCCTACCTTTTGCTGGCGATTTGATAAATAAGATAAAACAAGATCATGAGCAGTTCCACGAATTCCGTAGAAGTCAAGTTTTAGTAGTAGCGTACGGTGGTCAACGCAATCGAATGCCTTGGACAGATCACAAAAAATGCCAATCGCATCCTGTGAATCCTCCCATGCGCCATAAATGTGCCTCAGCAATGTTGCTGCCGCATCGGATGTAGATCTTCCCTTCGTGAAACCGAACTAATGACCATGCAATACCTTATGCTTAGTAAAGTGACTTGACATTTGATTAAGCAGCAATTTTTCAAAGATTTTACTAAGTGCTGGCAGAACGGAAACTGGTCTGTAATCAGATGGATTCTCCCTACAACCGGACTTGAAAATAGGTACTATTTTACTATATTTCATTAAATCAGGAAAACAACCCTGATCAATGCATTCATTAAAAATATTTGACAAAACAGGTGCAATCACTGTTATTATTGATTTTACGATTGTTACTGATAAGCCCCATAAATCTTCAGTACTTTTCATATTGAGAGAATTAAAAGTTATTATGATATCGCTAGCATTAATATGGTCAAATTTAAAACTTGGAAATGTATTATGAATATGCTGCTTGAGTAAAGATTCCGCTGCTATAGGACATGATTTAAGGCTTTTAGTAGTTTTACCAGGTATACTCGTGAATAAGTTTTCAAAAGCACAGGCTACATCTAAATTATTTGTTAGAATTTTTTCATTAATTTTAAGAGTTACCTGTTCATTATTATTTCTAATTTTACCAGTTTCCGTATTAATAACATTCCAGACTGTCTTTATTTTGTTATTAGCATTACCTATTTTATTACATATAAAGTAAGATTTAGCTTGATTACACACTAACTTGAAAGTCTTTGAAAATTTTCTAACATATTTATGAAATTCTTCGTTCTGAGTTAGAGATTTTAAATGATAAAGTTCATACAACCTATCCCTGCTCTTACGAATACCTTTTGTAGCCCAGTCACTAAATCCCATTTTACTATTTACCTTCACTATTTTAGTAGGACAGGCTCTATTAAAATTATCGCAAATCCCAGACAATAAACCTTTATACAAGACATTGGGCTCATCACTATGATATATTGTATTACAGAGTTTCAGCTCTAAATTATTCTTAAAGGTGTCTAATCTTGCCTTAGTAGTAGGTCTAATTACTTTCGTTACTTTAAATACTTGTCTTTTAAATGGCAATTCTATTAATTGAGCCTTATGATCCGAGCGAACACCACTAATAATCGATTTCCCTAGTATACTACTATTAGTTAATATATTATCAATACAAGTAGCCGAAGTGGCTGTAGATCTTGTTGACTCACTAAACAATAAATCTAAGTTGAACGATTTGAATAAGGCAACAAAATTCCGACTTTCAGATGAATTACTAAGAGTATCTACATTAAAGTCGCCACATACAACTATTGACTTGTTAGAATTATTAAATAACTTACGAAGAATCTCTTCCATTATAGACGTAAACAATAAAAAATTTGATGCCGGTGGCCTATAAACACAAACAATAATATAGTTCTGCAACTCTGCACAAGACACCTCACAAACACGCTCAACAGAGAGGCTACAAATATCTTTACGATCCTTGAATTTAATATTATTATTTATAAGAATTATTGTGCCGCCACCTTCTGCAGATAATCTATTGAATATACTGGCAACTGTAAAGTTTTTAATATTAAAAAGCATAGTAATCAAGTATGCTAATATTATGAAAATATCCTTGAGCTTTATCGTAAAGCTAAGTGTAGACGTGTTTATTTGAAATGACTAGTTAATGGGTATTTACATACGCATTCTAGGGGTAATTATAGTGTTCGGAAAAATATTTCGAGTAATACTAAGTGTTTTTGAAATCAAGTACCTAATATTAAAAATTTGCTCTGCGAAATTGCTTTTTTTTTACGATGACAGTACATTATTTATAAAATTTAAATACACTATACTAGTATTTTTAATACTCAAATAGTCTAAATACAAAGCTGTCACAACTTACCTCGGTACCTGTCACAATTTACCTCAGTGATAGGAGAGTTGTGACACAGGGAGTAGTCTACCTTTTTGGTGATTTTATCGGAAACAATAATATTTTAATTAATTTTGATTATTGTTTTCGAAAGGAAAGGAATGGTGCTACATTAATTCATAAGTCATAACTGTGGAACATTTCTTAAGCGAGATATGTCCCTTAAATTTGTCACAACTCTCCTAGGTCTCCCCTACCTATTATACCTATCATATATTAGAGTGCTTTATAGTTAGGTTCAAAATGAATTTTCGTTCCTGGGCATCGTTGTAAGGGATATGACACTAGCTCGCGTGTACTTGAAGACTTGAATGCTCGAAGGCAGCCTCCTTCGATCGAAATTCATTGAACTTATTGACTTTTTGGTGGAAAATTCAATGCAGTAAAATCTACATAAATCTAGTTTAGATCAAAATGGAATAGTCTTTACGTAAAAACTTATTCTTTTGTATAATCTTGAATATTGGCCTTTTGTTTTTCCACTAGATACCATTAAAAATATAAAAAAAATCAAATAAATACAGTCTCCGTTCGACATTTGAATTTAACTGCCAACGTGGCTACGTAATTGCTTTTTCTGTGAAAGCTGAACAATGTGGGACCGGGACATTGGCCCAAGTATTAAAATATTTGCACAAACATTTGCATATGTTGAGAAAGTGGGGCTTTGCATTGAAAATTTTTCTAATCTGTATATTTTTAGACTATGGTAATGTTGAGTTTTAGTCCGCGGCAGTGAGCACTTAAGAGAATTTGATATTAAAATCTATATAATATGCTAATCTGTCTGCGTTAGTGGCAGAAATGTTCTGTGAAAAATAAATTTGTATTTCATGGCAACACTTCGTTTACCTGACGGAACTGACAGTTAGCTGACGTCATCGCTCTAGCTGATGGAAGTTTGGTGCGTGTATGATGTTGCCACTTCTATACCTTTTACCTGATCTTAAGATTCGGCATTATACATTTACAGTAAACGATAATTAAACATTAACAGTAATAAACAGTCTACGACATCGCAACATCCCACGACAACATGTATTTTTGAACAAAAACTGCATTAAATTGGTTTTAGTTTGAATATGAAACTGACGTAAATTAAAGAAATAAAATTAAAATTTAGACTAACAATTATTCCATGATAGACACTAGCTTTATAGGTAAATAGCTGTTCCCCGCGGTATCACCCACGATCCTGGGTAGTTAGATTTTTCCGGGATAAAAAGTAGCCTAAGTAACACTTATAACATCAGGTATCGCGTTATAAATCGCGTTGACAATATTTGTAAACGTGCCGAACTATGCATCACACGAGGCGGTACACATTTTAAACAACTTGAAGGTAGGTAGGTAGTTTAATTAAATTCAATCGTTGTACAAAGGTATGATTCCATTTTTTAAATACGCCGAAAATACCAAGGTTCTTGAATTTTTCTGTGGCTCTGTAGATTTAACCTTGTCTCAAATTCTATTGTCTACATTCTAACCTTTATTTAGTTAACAAATTAGTGATTTAAAACGGATCATGCTCATGGGGATCACGCTTCCAAACATCACAACTTCCCGCTGGTCTAATCTGAAAGTTGCCTGAAAATCGTTCCAGCCGTTTTCAAGTCAATAGCGAACATACACACATACATACATAGGTAAAGATAAAGTTTTTCGTAAATAACTACCTATCTATAACAGAGGCCTCCACCTACCCACTTAGCATAGATATGAGTGGGGAAATATTCATATCGCACTCCCGTCGAGTCCATAATGGCTAAATTAGTCCCCGAGTGGCTCAGATTGAATTCCTTTTTCCAGGAATTTCGGAGGCACTACGTGCTCACAATAATTGATCAGAATTCTAAGTTTAGCTGAATATTGGCTGGGGAATTGTTGAGGGAGAAATACAGGATTTTGAACATTGCAGGGTCCGACAATGGTGATTGAAATTGTTGAGAATCAAGGGGAAAGTCTTAATTTACTAATGGGCATACAGTAGCTTGGGATCAACTCATTAATTTCTAATTTTAAAATTATAAAATATTACCTGTCCCCCGCGGTTTCACCCCCGTTTCCGGGATGTTTCATTTTCTCGGGATAAAAGTATCCTATGTTACTTCTAATACCTCCAAAAATATGCGTACAAAGTTTCATGATGATCAAACAAACTTACATTAACATTTATAATATTACTAGCTGTCCCCCGCGGCTTTACCCGCGTTCCCGTGGGATGTTACATGTATTATACATAAAAATCTTCCTCCTTAATCACTCTATCTATTAAAAAAACCGCATCAAAATCCGTTGCGTAGTTTTAAAGATTTAAGCATACATAGGGATATAGGGACAGAGAAAGCTACTTTGTTTTATACTATGTAGTGATAGGGATGTAAGAAAAAATATATTTAAACTAGCTCTCCTGGCTATTTCAGCCACTTCCCTGGAATAAAAAGTTAGATACTCGTATGTTCCTCTGCATACCATAGGCTATGTGTGGGCAACATTTTTTCATTTAGTCGTGAAAGGGTAATAAATAAACTGACTTTCGCTTATACCATATTAATTAGGATTAGATTATCTCTCTTTGCTTATTGTACACGTGTAAAAAAATAATAGATCAAAGAATAAATTTCCGCGATTGCAAGCGGCAGTTACCTATTCATGAAAACTGGTCATGTATTTACCGACCACCTTATTCTCATTGTTTTATCATATATGTAATTACTTGACCATTAATAAGTATTTTTTCGACTAATGAAATGGAATTAATGTTTTTCAGGAATAATAAATATTTGTATTGGTACGGCCTTTTGAACTGGGAACAGGTATTACAGTATGTTGTACTTTTCACATTATGCTCGAATAAACAAATAATCCGATAAAAAAAACATTATTATTATTGTGAAATTATTTTTGTAAATAAGTACCTACGTACCATATTTAGAAAAAAGTAGTATATCAGTAATCTGGTTTCCATACTTACAATCTCTGCTTAGTTTGGGACCAGATGGCCGTGTGTAAAGATTGTCCCAGGATATTTATTTATTATTTATTTCTAAACATAATAATCTGTGTTTATTTCAGACTGTCGCCAAACTGAATGAGATCTTTATAAAATATTTTAACAACCGTCGAACTAAAAAAGATTAAAGAATAAATTCTCAGTAAAACCTAACTTACAATTAACATGAACCAAGCAATTAAGCATTATTGTTCCCCAATTATCGATCTTCAAACAACATCGCTGCTGAATACAGCTCTTCAATAAACCTCAACTTAGTAATTATTCTAAAACAAAACCCATTAAAAAAACTTTTACAAAAGAAAATTTAACTAATAACAAAAGAAAGTTCGTCTGAAAACACTGGGTTTGGCAGGTTTCCTCACAGATCATGAAAAACTGAGGCTGATAACTATAGATATTGGTTACAGAAACATGAACTAACGTAAATACGTTTGTATAACAAACATATTTATGTTTTACCATCGTCTGTCAGCACTGCCCCCATCTTCAGCTAATACCAACATAGTCGGCGAGCCGCTTCACGGAGGCCTCGGAGAGCTTATCTCTCACGTCAAAAGTATTATTATAGTGTTTAAATAATGTAGTATTAAGCGTAGTTAGCGAAAGACACAGAGCACGGAGGCATCGACGAAACATCCTCGAGTTAGTGTTATTTTCCTAACCGAATCGAGCCCCTGCTCCAAATCATTTGGAGTTGGCGAATATCTGTTTATTCAGTACATGATATATAAAAAGGTTTGGCAATATTATAACGACAGATTAACTGTCTGACGCTAACGCTCTTCGGGAATGTTTGTATTGACTACTCGGTATAAAGTGTATATGGTCATCGGTATACTCTTTAGTCGCCTCATACGACGCCCTAGAGATGAATCAGGCTGTTAGTATAACTCACCGCTTATACACAGCATACAATTACTTATACCTAAAATCTGTCAAATAATCTTTTGAAAGTTTTTTTTGAGTAGTAGACCTCTTAATGCAGAGTTCGCCCGGGGATGTACTACCACCTTACTCATAACTTGACTTAACAACTTCACGTCTCAGCGTCAACAACCATTGGCGTTGATGACCACTTACCATCAGGTGGACCGTGTGCTTGTTTGTCGGCCCGAGTTGTATAAAAATATATAAAAATTACTTTAATTGTATAAAGATGTAAATTAACCCTATCATAACGTAAAAAGATACATTTTTCTATAGAATTTTAAAACGGCGAAAGATTTCTTATATTGGACAAACTGTACTTAATTCATGGAAAAGAGAGAGAGAAGAAGATTGATCATTATCCAGCGAATTATAAGTAATTACCTAGTCTAGTAGAAATGATGTCCATATTTTTATGATCTGTGTACTTTCTTAGCGCTTAGGATTGATTTACGCTTGAATTGGTTCTCCTTCGGGCTTACTTGTTTCGCGTTTTAATGGGGGTTATATTGAAACTCTATTTAATTTTAATAATTGTAAAAGATAGCAGAAAGTAATTTGGTGGATTTTTTTATGTTGTTTAAATTAAGAGCAAAGTACCTGGATGACCGAGCATTGCTCGGGATTTCTTTACTAACGTGACTCCTACCGTATTCTCTTTTTTAAAGCACTGACATATATACCTAGATAGGAATTAGATGCGATAATAAAGGGCTCCCAATAACAGTATTTCTCATAAAAGATGTAACTTGAAAACCTTACCGTCTAATGACATTGTAGCAGTTTTCATTGCCTAAAAACACGGATAAAACGACATTTTCTGAAAATGAATTCTAGCTAGATCGATTTAACGCCCCCGAAACCCTCCGCACACTAAATTTCATGAAAATCGTTAGAGCCGTTTCCGAGATTATTACAAGAATTGCTGGTTTAAAAGTATTAGATATATAACCAAATATAAAGGAAGAAAGAAAGAAAACATTTATTTTTGACTCACACAGCATCAACATAGACAATTTAATTGATATCACAAATTACACACAGATACAATATAGCAATAACAACACAATTATACTGTATATACACTGTGTGAGGCCAAAAAGGCACCTATCTCAGCATAAGCTGCGGCCGTAGATACCGCAGCGCTGATATTCTGATAGGGCTAGCGGTGCCACCTATATATCATAATTTACCTATAGGATATCATTTCTAAGGTCCCGTACCCAAAGGGTAAAACTTTGCCTATTACTTAGACTCCGATGTCGGTCTGTCTGTCCGTCTGTCACGAGGCTGTATCTCATGAACCATATGTTGCTGCTATAACAACAATACAGAATAAAATAAATATATAAGTGGGCTCCCATACAACAGACATGGTTATTTTCTCGTTTTTATAAATAATAAAAGGTATGGAAACCTTCCTACGCAAGTACGACTCGCACTTGGCTGGTTTTTTAATCTAATGTGATATTTCTTTTTCACTTTTGTATATCGATAACTTTTTGAAATATTAATAAGCAGAAAGGCATTTCTTTATATTTTAGTTTTATTATCCATTTTAAATGATTATGTATCTACTTAACCTTATGAACACTCAAAGTGATGTCAGCAGGTATAGCACGTCAGTAAAATTCTGAAAAATGAAGCACGTCTGTCACAGAAGGGTATATAACATATTGGGTTCCCTAGGGAAGTTGTAAGAAGTGAAATATGTGTACATCCATACATACTAATATTATTATTATAAATCCAAAAGGTTATCAGTCTGTTTTTTTTCACAGCTGTACGATAGTATGGATCTTGATGAAATTTGCTAAAGAAATAGATTGTATCTTGAGGAAAGAAAGAAGAATTCTTTTTTTTAATTTATTATTGAACAAAGATAAATACATGGAGGACATAAAACGTCATATCATTCACAAAAAAACACAGAGGTTTATAAGAGGAAGGACTTATTCAACATTCAGTCCATAAGTTACTAAATTATTAATTTCTTTGAGGAATCCCCTATCATAAAGTTCTCTTGTCGCTTTCGGATAGGACACCTTTTGTCAAAAAAATAAAGTTGTCCTTTTAACGCATGTGAAATCATGGAGTTGAAGCTAGTAAAATATGTTTACCAGAGTATGTTCAACAAAGCTCAAATAATGTTGTTTCAAGTTCTAATTTATAATTAGTTTTATTTCGGACCGAACTCAAAATTACATTTATTTTATTTGTCACTCCCAGTATGGGATATAAAATGATACTACCAAATATCTTATCCTTTGAATTCGTTTGCTGGCATGAATTCAAAACGGATTATACAAAAGAACAAAACTATAAAAGTATTTCTCTCGCAGCAGCAAAAAATCGGGCTAACGTTTTCATTTATAAAACGCCATTTAGCGTAACTTTCGTCCGCCATTTTGTGTAGAAGAACTGGAAAAAAGAGGAGTAAACCGGTTTTTGTCGTTCACAAAACGGCACCTCCATTGTTACTGTGGGAAACTCATTGCCTTTGACTCTTGATGCGCATTTACACGGCTGAATACTGTTTGGAGAAGGTTCGCTTACAGCGTGAACAGGAATACCTCACAGCTTTTATTTGCCCACCCCATTTTGCTGGCAATATTTGCAAATCACCGGTAGAGGTTTTATAAACAACAAAGTATTTGCGACCGTAAAAAAAATTGTGTGTTTTGATTTATTGGTTTATTCTTTCATCGGAGTTTAATTATGTTAAAACTCTTTGTGATCGCCGTTTATACAAAACATATTTAATACTACTTTGTTGTTGGTTTTTTCCTAATATCAATCGACAACCGACAATCGAGCACCAAGCCAACTGGCCTGCCAATAAAAAAAAAGGATAAACATAATGCTACATATGCACACGGAAAATTTTATGTAGGTACATCCAAATGAAACTAACTGGAGTAAACAAAAAACAATAGAAATAAGATTTTTTTTTATTCTAAAGTCATTATCATAAGCTACGTATTCATTACAGTTTTGACTCTTATTTACCTTCCTTATGTATGGTGAAATATGTTTTGACGAGGATTTTGGCGTGTCACCCCATTTTCCTCAATTCATTTAATTGGGGTGCGGGTAAACTTGTGATTTAATCACTTAAACGACTACACGGATTTCTATTATATTTGGTGCAGATGTAAAATACATATATTCTGGATTAACAGCTGAGCGGGAACAGTTTCTTTTTTCTTTTTATGAAATGTTGGCCGCTTAACAGCCCGACAGTTCCCGTGATTGTTAGTGGTCAGTGTCCCATTGGACATTTGCAACACCAGGGGTATTGCCAATGCGTTGTCAATTCTGAGACATGAAGTTGTCAAGTCTCATGTGTCTGTAATTTCACTGGCCCCCTTACCTTTCTAACCGAAACACAGTAATACAAGTGCGCTACTGTTCCACGACGGTATTAGGTGGGGTGGTAGAACTCTTTCGTCGTTCTTTTACTTCGCCGCCAACCTACCCGGTAGCCGTAAATTGTCAAAATAAATCTAAATTAATGTTCCTAACTATGTATTTACCAAGGTATGAAGAGAGGTTTCATGCAACGCATCCCTCATAGTGGACTATATATATTACTCATATTACTCGCTTGTTAAGCCTTACTTCTCCAGATAAACTCTGCACTAAATGTTCTACTTCTTCTATATAGACACGCGACAGCCAAGCAAAAGAACTGGCTAGCCAGCGCCGAGTGTAACATTATCTACACGAACCACTTGATACCACTTTTGACCCTTCCATAACTCTTTATAAATAATAATATTAAGTACTAGGTAGGTAGTTATAGTTATAATAAATTGACTTTTTTCATAACTATTTTATTTTTTACAGAGATCCCGATCCCCAAGCGGTTCAGCGGCGCAAAGGCAGCTGGAGGAGGCGGATCTGTTCATGGACCTCATCAAAGACGTGGCCAACGAGTTAGACATCGATGTACTCTGTCATAAGGTAAGGAAAATTGGAATAAACTGCTAAATCTAGGATATGGATGGGGTAATGTGGTATACGGGGGATTATGAAGTGAGAGCCGGGGAATACGTTTGTTCACGAAATAATTTAATGACCCACAGCCGAGCGCACAAAACTCAATCGGATGGAAACTCTGCCATTGACCGTAAAGTCAAACCTATAGCACAAAATGATTTCAAATCCAGTTGATATTTTATGCGATTCATATTCATATAGGTGTTTATAATTTGGTATTTTTGGCTTTGTTTTGTATTTAATTGGCATGCACTGTATTATTAAATTTTTATATTTTTCATCTGTTATATATTTATATATTATTATGTTAAGCTAAATAGAAAGGCCTTCAAATCGTTAATTTAAGATTGTAATAATTGTGCTTAGAGCTCAATACATTAGGTATCTTTATCATTATACAAAATGTGTAGGCGAAACGAAAATGTTAAAATCGTTTGTATTGTTTGTGTGTAGGTATCATTTACCTTTTTTAAAGTAATATGTGACGTGTCAGTTAGGATCTGTAACGATCAACTCATCTGAACTAATATTTAATTCGTTTCAGCAATAATTACCTTACCTACTCTATTCCGTTCATCACGGCATGCTGAGATACAGATGGTACATTAAACATTATAAGAGATTTGACAGACTTTTTACGGTGTTAAACCATAAAATGTAAATGGTTATCGGTATACTCTATAGTTCACTCATGATCAACAATCAGAGATGATGAGATGTTTATTATCTGCAAAGCAACATTTCTACATCTACTTACATTAATATTTATACAGAATTAAATTATATATATTTGTAACTTTTCCCGTCGTGAAGCAGTAGTGCACTTGTATTACTGTGTTTCGGTTAGAAAGGTAAGAGGGCCTGGCAAATGAGACTTAACAACTTCACGTCTCAGGCTAACAACGCATTGGCGATGCCCCTGGTATTGCAAATGTCCATAGGTGGCGGTGACCACTTACCATCAGGTGGACCGTCTGCTAGTATGTCGCCCAAAATGGTTTAAAAAAAATTAAAAACTGTTGAACTGAACTAATCCACCAATAAATATCACATCAGGAAAGCGAGTGAATCCACGGTACGTACGGTAGCTAGTATTAAATAATAATTCCCCTGTCAGGTGTGGTCAAGAGTAATAAACGAACCGCTGATCAGTAGGCACGAACATCGTTATACGAATTCTCATTTGCGTGCAATCACTATTAATGTATTGATAGTATCAACAGAAGCAATTTCATGGGTTGTTTGGCACAAATTAATGAACTGTGTTGTAATACCTTTGTTTATTAACTGGGTTCATTAAATACTTTATATCATTTCCTCTTTTGTTTTTGTCACGTTAACCGACAAACAGGCTGACAGTCACCGCCACATATGGACATTTGCAACACCAGGGGCATCGTCAATACGTTGTCGACCCTGAGACGTGAAGTTCTTAAGTCTCTAGTGCCTTTTTTTACCTTTTTACCAAGTTACCTTTTATTTTATGCCGTGTGGTGGCGGTGCAGTGTGGTAGTGGCAACAAATGTGTTCGGTGTTAGAGTCTGACCATTCATAAGTGCCTGTAAAGGCCTATTTGAATAAATATTTCATTTCATTTCGAATATCACCACCCTAACTTTAAGACGGCAGCTAGTTTACAATAAGAAGAATCCTGGGATCACACAGAGCCGAGCTTGTACTATGGAAACCAGATAAATGCCATCCTTAATATACCACGCTTTTTTCTTAATACATACTTACAAGCAGACCTGTTCATGGACACAATTGTTGTCCTGGGTAAGAATGAAATCCACGACCTGCGGCGTGGCAGGGTCTCTAACCACCAAACAAAACTGGCCCGTCAAATACAAACCAAGCGTAAATAGCTAGAAATAACAAGAAAAACAAATTATATTCAACAGCGTCCACTTTACAAAGCAAACTATGATTTAAACACAAACACAAACTAATTAACTTCTAATCTCAATGACCATTAAACTGCTTAAATTCCTCTCAGCATTTACATCAAAGAGCAGCAAAATAAATGCGAGTTACGAGGGTTCATTTAAAGTCGAGTTTAATGTGATACTTGTTTTTGTTACGAGCCGAAACACCGGGCGCGTGTCGTTTGCAATTTTACATAAGAATTAAACACGACAGCCTCCGGAGTTTATTGTTTGTAATAAAAAGTACGAAATTTTAAATTAGAAAAACAACAGGTTTGGCCACAGTGGCCCGTATCTAAAGCAGTAACACAACTTTTATTGAATTGAACATTGGATTTATTTCATGTTAAAGTTAATGGTTTTTTTTCACAAAAAAAAAAAAAACAAATTATACAATAATCATTTGCTGTTTATTTATATACAGTACTACCTATCCCCCGCGGTTTATTCCGTTCCAATGTTACAGTTTATGGTCTTTTTTTTTTACAAAAAATCAAATTAAATGACTATAATTTGCTGTTGATTTATATACAGTACTAATTGTCTTCCACGGTTTCACCCGCGTTCTCGGGGGACGTACATTTTCCCGGAATGAATAGTCCTTTGGTGGTTTTTTCGTGAAGGGGTAACAAACATACATCCTCACAAACCTTGGTATTTATAATGTTTGTAGAATTCCAAAGGCTATGTGTACAATTTTATTTGATTTTGTGTGCACTTATCACATAATGGCTTACCCGGAGATGCTATTACATAGCAATTGTAAAATTATCCAAAGCAATAACCCAACTGATGATATACATTTCACTTGAATTCATTAACATGGCTTAACAAGATCAGTGGTAAACAGGCATCTGTCTCTTTCTTCCGCATATGAAACATCACGTGATAGATAGAGCCTTCCAAATACTTTGTTATATTTAAGCTCCGCGGTTTGCTAACGATATAACTACTTGGGATACTGCATATATATTTTAAAATTTCTATACTGTGTATTTTTGTTTATTACTTATTATTTTATTAATTTTTTTTACTGGTAGAAAGACAAACTTAGGAATTACAAATTGTTCAGAACAAATAAAGGTGGGCACAATCTTCTGAAAGGTCAAGTCGGTACTTAGGGATTGTGAAATGAGTTGGAAGTTTAAATATTTACAATGTTATGAAGATAAGCTGTGTGTTGCCAGTGACCAATATTTAAGATTTTTACAAATAGGTGCCATGGTCCCTCCTCTTAAAAACCCACAAAATTCGCCATCCTTTATATTATTAGTATTGTTATTTTGTAGATATAATTTTATATAGATTACCTCATTGTTTTTTTTTCAGATCCTAGTGAACGTATGTTTACTGACATCAGCAGATAGAGGCAGCTTGTTCCTGGCTAAAGGAACACCCCCTCACCGGTACCTGAGAGCTAAGCTCTTCGACGTCACTAGAGATACGGGTATGAGAAAATTTTATTTTTTAATCACCTAAATACGAAGATAAGAAGCTTATCGGGGATATAATGATAATAATATAGGGATCTAGCCGAAAAAAAAATATTGTGCCTGTATATGTGCCAACTGTTCTTAAGAGCCTAACATACAAGCCTGGCGTTCATGGATCTTCTTTTTCTTTCTAGTTCTTTAGAAAACGTAAATCGCATAGCTAAGGGTAGTGTTACAAATATCAATATTTGGGTTGTTGGGGTTTTGCCTGAGGGATGTTTAATTTTCCCGGGTCAAAAAGTATATTTTGTGTAAATTTAGGCTATAAACTATATATATATGCCTAGTTTCATCCAAATCCGATAAGTAGTATTTGTGTGAAAGAATATCATACATCCATCCTTCATCCACCCTCAGATATTTTCACATTTATAATATTACTAGCTGTCCCCCGCGGTTTCACCCGCGATCCCTAGATGTAACTTTTTCTCGGATAAAAAGTATCCTATGCTACTTCCAATACATCCAAGAATATTTGTACAAAGTTTCATGATGATAGATTTATGCCGGGTTACTATATACGATCCCGATCGAAAATCCATGGATTGATGATTTTTTTATGCCACTTGGGCCGACAAACAAGCAGACGGTCCACCTGATGGTAAGTGGTCACCGCCGTCTATGGACATTTGCAACGCTAGGAGCATCGCCAATGCGTTGTCGACCCTGAGACGTGAAGTTGTTAAGTTTCATTTGCCTGTAATTTCACCGGCCCCCTTACCTTTCTAACTGAAACACAGTAATACAATTGCACTATTGCTTCACGGCGGAAATGGGTAAGGTGGTAGTACTTCCCCGGACGAACTCTGCACTAAGAGCTCTACTAGAGTAATTTTAATACACGTAATGCCAAAATTCTACTTCAATCCATGGATTTTCGATCGGGATCGTATACCCCGGCTTAAGTAGTTTTCGCGTAAAAGCGTAACAAACAAACTTACATTCACATTTATAATATTAGTAGGGATTAGAAAGATACTTTAAAAAGAGGTAAAACTTCATTCATAAAATAATTCTGAATTGTAAAGAGTCAATACATATATAGAGACAAAATTTTAAAAATAAATCGTGCCGTATACATGAAATAATTTTCTATATTGAATTAAATTGTTCAGTCCGAAATTCGGTCCTAATTTCAGTTAGACATATTACTGTCATATTTTTTCTGTTTATAGGTCTGCTTATGGTTTTTTTTATTACTACGTTTATGGTTTTTATCTGAATTTCATTGTCACAAGAAGAAAGGCGTGACATCGTAAAGTTAAGTCATAAGCCATTTTCGAAAACAATAAGAAAGTAAGGGACTAGAGATGGCATTCGATTCAAAAAGTTAGAATCTCTGTATAATATTGAATAACGTAATAGTCTGTTTTACATAATTTATTTATTTAGGATACACAATACAAATTACAACCAAAAGGTAACCACATAATAAGTAATAACACATATAGAGCTGGGTTGTAACTTAAAACATATGTATACAGACAAACAAAACTAAAAATGAATACCAAGACAAATGCGATGAAAGTGCAGCTCACCTGCATGACTCCCAAATGACAATCTAGTTAAAAATCTTATTATTTAAAAACTATAAATAAATATTATTTATTTAGACTTAATTTATCTGCTGGGTATGAACCGGTTTGATTTGGAGGATATCTTTTATGGTTTTTTTATAATAGATAAATAATAAATAAATATCCTGAGACATTCTTTACACACGGCCATCTGATCCCAAACTAAGCAGAGCTTGTACTATAGAAACCAGATAACTAATATACTACAGTACTACATTTTTTTAAATTCATACTTATATAGATATTTATACCCAGACACAGAACAAATAGACATGTTCATGCACTCAAATGTTTGTCCTGGGTGGCAATCGAACCCGCGACCTTCAGTTTGGCAGTCAGAGTCGCTAACCACCGAGCTAACTGGCCTGTCAAAATAAAAAAGATAGAAAATAAACTAGCCTTTTAAAAGCTGAATTTCTTTCTTAAATATTTGCTTTGCGAACCAATGTCATCAAGTAAAACACGAAGTTATATCAACTCAAATATAAAAGAGAATAAGTAGTCAGCGACATAAATAGTCTAACAAACCAAATACACAAAACACTCGTACACTAAAACTATACACAATATGAAATGATAAAGTAATTTGATGATTTGTAATTACGTGATATAGCTGTCGCGGTTTCACACGCATTCCCGAGGGATGTAACATTTTCCCGGGATAAAAAGTAGCCTATATGTTATTACAATATATGTTCTATCTATGTGCCAAGTTTCATCCAAATCCGTTGGGTAGCTTTTGCGTGAATGAGGATCAAACATCCATACAGCATTGCTATATTTTTAAAACGTTTGGTGTATTGTTTGTTTTTCTCATATTATTTTGTTTTTTAATATAATGTAATGTTGTGTGTTGCCACGAATAAACGTATTTTCTTTCTTTCTTTCTTTCATACATCTATACGTACAAACTTTCGTGTTTATAATATTAGTAGGACTTGCTGTCCACCGCGGTTTCACCCGTGTTTCCGAGGGATGTAACATTTTCTCGGCATAAAAAGTATCCTATGTTTTATTCCAAGGCATTTTCTATATATGTGCCAAGTTTCATAAAATCCGATGGGTAGTTTTTGCGTGAAAGAGGAACAAACATCCATACATACAAACTTTCACATTTATAATATTAGTAGGAAGTAGAATGAAAAGAGTGAGAGAGAAGAAGTGAAAGGAGCAAAAAACTACGCTATAATATTTCTACAAGATAAAAGTTAAATGTTATTTTGTAAATTTTGATCTGCTGCTTTTGTTTCTGAGTGTACGAAAAAATAAAATCAATGATTTTGGAATATAAAGGTTGGTTTGCCCTAGATTATTGTGATTCATGAATAACCGGCCAAGGGCTGTGAAATTAAAGAGGACAATCGACTTTGGCAGGGTGGCGAGAAATGATAAGCGTTTAATAGGATATAAGAATGTCCTATAACAATATAATAAAATTTAACACTAATCATACCAACACTTACTAGGTACCTAATTCTACCATAGCGGGTCATATGTGACTTTATGCTTCCTGCTTGATTGTATGAAATATGGCTGTTAGGAAGGGAAATAAATAGTATAACCGTATATTAATTAGTAAGAAAAAGTCATCAAGTCAAATGTGCAAAAGCAATAAGATGATACGTGCATTTTCAATGCAAAGTTCAAAATGGGTTGACCCGCTTATGGTATGTTTAGTTTTAAAAAAGTATGTCATTTTTTATCGGAAATCCATAATGAAAAATATTGTTTAAAAGATTCCTTGTTCACAGGAGAAACTAGTATTTGGATATTTTCTAAATCTATACTCGTATAAATAAAAATGAATCCCTATTTCCCTTGGTCACGGCATCACGCATGGACGGCTGGACCGATTTCGCTAATTCTTTTTTTGTTGTGTTTGTTATTGTTAGGAGAAAGTTGTTATGAAGGAAAAAATGAAGAAAGTGGCAGGAAAAATTAGAAAATTTAAGAAAATATAACGACCATATTAACTTTTCTAATGTAACCTTACCTCTTTTGACAATAATACCTCTTTGACAATAATAACTCTTTTAATGTAACCTTATGGTGTTTGACATAAAGGTCAGTCGTTTGACAATATCGTTTAAAACAGAGGCATGCGTCGGAATTATATTGTTAAAATAATACATTTATCATGACTTAGTGCAGATTTCACAGTTGATTCAATCGGAATATTTAGAAAAAATTTAACATTTAATTTTTAACACAGTTAGTTCAGAGCAATCACGCCACATATTAAAAGTAAATTTTTTGTGTATCTTAAAGCATTGAATTTATAAATACTATGTTTTTGGATTCCTTGTTATTCATCATACCAGTTCGAATTCAATATTCATAGTTAAAATAGGACAACTACTGTCGGGTCACCGACTACCGCTATCGAAAATAATAATTGTAGTACGGGAAATGTTCATGTATAGTTTATAATAAAGTAAATATGGCGAAACAACGTTTGCTGGGTCAGCTTGTCATTAATAATTTTTGCTATCACACCTTATTACTCATAAAAACGTTTAGTCATAGTTTTTAAGTTAATTTATGTATATATAAAAATAAATGTTTCTCTGTATGTTCTTTATAGAATCGTAAACTATGCATTGAATTTTAATGCAATTTCAGCAATAGATAGAGTAATTCAAGAGGAAAGTTGATAACAAAAGCCGCAGGGGGTAGCTATTTTTATATATAAATTGGTAACTAGGTCTCCTTTGACGCACTATCACCTCAAAATTACCGAAAATATCGGGATGAGACTGCTACCATTCGACGCGGAATTTTTAGTAGATGGTTATAGGCTATTCATGATATCGATAAGCGCGGGTAAAGCCGCGGGGGATAACTAGTATATTATAATTAAACACTTTATATTGCATCTAGATTTAAATTGAATAGTCATTGCCAGCATAAAATATTAGATGGAAGTAGGTACAGTAAAAATATTGGTGTATACATACTTCTCCTATGCGATCTTACCACATAGATAAAAGCAAAGCTTTCCAAGTCTAATAAAAATAACAGACTTATCGTAAGTAGATAACTTTTGCCGTTAAGGAACCGCGATCCAGATCAGCTAAGAACTAATAAGCTAATATCCTGGGTTTAGTTACTAAATGAAGGTGTCAAGAATCACTATTTAGCTATCTGTTCAATCGGTTTGATAGATGGACCATTCTTACTATCCGTGTAAGGATGTAGAAGCCATCATTGGCTAACACCTTAAAGTTCATTAAAAAACTGGCACTCCTCACGAGGCAAGCCTGTATCGAGGAAACCTATTTTTTTAAATTAGACTTTAAACTCGACTTTAAAACTGCAATACAATCATGATATTTAAAGGTACATATTCTTTGGCTCCACAAAGAGCATCATATTAGTTTTGTATGTGTGTATGTATGTATGTATGTACGTGTTGTGTATGTGTACAAATATCGCCCATCGCGTCCTGTCTAACATTTCCCTTGACTTTTGGTCAATTATTTTACCATTTCCTATATCGACATTTTGTTAATTAGCTAAGATTTCATACAATTCCTAAGTTTCATAAATTACCGGTAAAATATTAAAAATCAAAATATGGATCGTATTTTTATTTCAATTATATGTTTTATTTTTCCCGGAATCAGTATAATTTTTTTTTATCAGTGGGACTGGACTACGAATTAAAACGATAAAAAAACCAAATTATTATATATTTTACTAGCTGTCCCCCGCGGTTTTACCCGCGTTCCCGTGGGATGTCACATGTATTATACATAAAAACCTTCCTCTTCAATCACTCTATCTATTAAAAATACCGCATCAAAATCCGTTGCGTAGTTTTAAAGATTTAAGCATACATAGGGATATAGGGACAGAGAAAGCGACTTTGTTATATACTATGTAGTGATATGTAGTGATGATCGACCGAATAACTTTTGGTTACATTATACTTTACTTACATTCATGTACAGTTCTGTCCTTCCAAGTCCTTCAGAGTAATTTTTATCGTTTGAGCATTTCAAAAATCCCGCAATTCGCGTGTGGTCTTCCTTTAAGGGGTTACTTTAATACTGTTTTAATGTCACATTGTCTCAGACTATTGAATCGCAATAATGTTCGATTGAATAGAAGCATTATTATTATTGCATATTGATAGAGCGGTTTATTTTATTTACGGACTAATAATAATAAACAAAGTTCAGGTTGGAATGTCCACACTTATTAAGCACACATTGGATGCAAATAAAATTCAAATGTTATTATAAATGTCAAAATTTTGGTATTAAAATCGCATAACGTCTGAAAAGATTTCAATAAAGAAGATTTGAGTAGTAGAGCAGTTCGTCCGGGGAAGTACTACCACCTTACCCATTTCCGCCGTGAAGTAGTAGTGCACTTGTATGACTGTCTCAGTTAGAAAGGTAAGGGCGCCGGTGAAATTACAGGCACATGAGACTTAACAACTTCACGTCTCAGGGTCGACAACGACGACAATTATTGTAAATGTCTATAGGCGGTGGTGACCACTTACCATCAGATGAACCGTCTGCTTGTTTTTCGGCCCATGTGGTATAATAAAAAAATATTGAATACGTTTTAATCCCCAGCGAGCATTAAATCATTTGGAAAGTCGAGAAAACTGAGGAGAAGGTAATGGATAATATAAACTGATGTCACATATGCTGCTTAGAAAACTCTTTCATTAGATACCTACCATAGAGGTGGCTTATGAATTAATAAACGACCATCTTACTACGTTCGCCTTTTGTAATTTAAAATGCCGTCACATAGATATACACATACAAGCAGGTGAAGTTAAATGGAAGCTTGTAAAAAAACAATATTACTTTAATTTTGTCGCTTTCGCTCGCGTTTTCAGGATGAAAACAGCCAATGTTCGTTTTAACCCTGTCTGCTCTCCCTATGCAAATAATTAAGTTAATCCGGTTTACTTTATTTTTCTACCGATATTTAAAAGTTGCCGAGATCTATAATAATATATATAATAATAATAAATAATAAATTTATTTCATCATAAAAGAATTGTGACAAGAACACGATACTTATAACTAGGAACTTACTAGTAATTTTAATAATTTCAAAAATGAATGTGTTTGTTGAATCAGTGGTATCCAAGGTACGATTTAACTTGTGTTTTGGATACCAAGATTCTCTCTACACAGGGTTGATCACAGCTTACAAGTAAGTTAAAATTGAAGCTAAAGTTAAAAACATCTTAAACCATTTTAACAAATTTTAAGGAGGTTTTCAGTCTCAATGTAATTTACAGTAAAAAGCCAGTTTCTTACTTTATTTTTTGCATTTTAACGTGTTTAGCGAGTATATTGAACAAATCTTATTAATTTTGTTGAACAAATAACTGCTAAGTACACTGTGATGTCGTTTAGCAAGACACATCAAATTCTTATTGCTTTGAAGGTTTAATTGTATGATGATGCTTATAAACCTTCTAGCCCTATAAGGGTTAATTTCTCTATAAAAGTCTCATCTAACAAAACTACATCTCGAAAACTGAACAAGGACATTTTTCATATTCATTTGTACAATTCATACCATTTTTCTCCGTACAGTAGAAATGTGAGCCCCACTTAGTTTCTGAGAAGGATTTGTATTTAATTGTTCGTTGAATGTGTAACATCTGGGTACTGCAATAAATGGCTGTACTGACCTAGACTCGAGAAAATTACGTTTATATTATTTTACTCCTTATTTCCAAGTGTTAGGTCATAATTTAGAGTTTAGTTTATTTCTATTTTTCCCTTACCTATATGATCTGGTCAGAAGTGGTTTCACAAGTCTCTTTCCAATGCTAATTACTGCCAATTTCTCCAGAATACGTCTAAGTCGTCCTTCCCGAGAGCCTTCCTCGACATCATCACCTCGCTTCTGGCAACCACTGCGTGGGAATTGGGCCCTTTGGCGCTTAATTGTATATTCATGTGCCTACTACTATACCTATGCGTAAAATTCGTGCGGTCAGAAGGTAAAGAGTGCCTGACATTGCAGGCACAAGAAATTATAAAAGATAACGTCAACCCCATGTCATAATTTATATAAATTGTGTCACAACCAGAGTACTACGTGACAAAGTATGAAGACCGTAATTTTGTTCATCCTTCCTCGAAATTATCTTTTGAAATCTTCTTTTTTTCTTTTCAGAATTAAGCGAAGCACTTCGAACTGCAAAGTCACAAGAAATCAAGATCCCGTTTGGAGTAGGTGTGGCAGGATTAGCAGCTCAGACGAAACACCCTATCAATATTAGGAATGCATACGCGGATCCAAGGTACATACAAATACATCATCCTTGATATCCAAATAGGTGATCAGGGCTCGATTCTGTAAGGAAAATGACACTAGCTCGAGAATGTTTCATCTTGGTCTCCAGACTCTGTCTCTTTCGCTAACTAAGCAATCACATGAAAGGTAAGCTCTCCGAAGCCTCCGTGAGATTGCTCGTCGACGAAGTTTATATTAGCTGAATAAGGGGGCTGTTAACTTATGAAACCCATTTGAAGTTTTATGACAGTAGCAAAAATATAGGTTCATATAATTGATCTAAAAGATAATTGTATGATAGTGTTTATAGTTCAACAATAGGTACCTAGCACTGGTAAATACCGCATTAGTAACGAAAGTAGCCAAAACGAGAATACGCGCTAATGCGGTCTGGGCGACGATTCTTATGATGATTTTCTAACTCCTATGAAAATTGTTCTTGAATTTTAGGTAGCAAGTACTTATGTGAAAAATACCGCTAAAAGCCAATTTGAAAAGCTTTATGGCCGAACCAACATTTATTAAGAACCTGGAAAGGACAATTTGTTTAAAAACATTTATATTTAGGTTACAAAGTCCCAAAAGGTTTCCCTTCTGTTAGGTATTTCATACTAATGATCATATATTCTTGCAGTTCTTGCATAACTTTCCTCATAGGAAGTATAGTAAAACAAACTACTGTAGGAAACCTCCTACAGTAGTATTAGTACAGTATTACTAATGACATAAGTTCCGAACAAGTTATACCTTAAAGTAATTATAAATCTATTCCTGGAAATATAAATTACTTTTCTTTGCACTTTCAAGTGAACTTGAAAACAGTGAAGTAACTTTTTTATTAAATTTCTTGTAACATTTATATAAGGAAAAGCAATTAGGTTATATCACAGAGGGCTGGTAATATTATGAAGTATTAAGAAACTTAATTATAACGTACATGATCGTAAATAAGAACTTGGTAATAACAGTACGTGTGTAATTTTATCGTATAAATCTTTTATATCTTCCTTTGAATATACGCGAATAATTAAAGTTAAGAGAATTTTCGTCTTCTATTTCGTAGGTTAAAGTATATGATTATTAAATAAATTAATTTTAAATGCATGAATCTTTACTAATCTAGCATCACCGCCCTTTGGAATCTGATCATTCATAAGTGCCTGTTTAAATTAATATATTTCATTTCAAAGCGAACCTCTCACGTGATCGTGTTGTTAACAAAAGAGACAGCGCATGGAGGCCTTACGTAATCGCACCCCGGATCCAATCCCCTACAGCTATAATCTGTAATCCTCCACTCATGCTGTACAGCTGAGTACCTGAATATTGCGGTGTTGGTCGTCGGACCACTTGTTGTACATAAAGTATCTAAACCAAAACTAGTTCAAATGATAAATACTATAATACATAAATTATTTCCTCCAGCTATCGTGCCAAAATTCATAATGATGTCCAATACCTATAGAAGATATTTATGCAACTTCTGTAACATAACAGCAGAATTTTGCTACGGTTTCCATTTTCCTCATAAATTTTATGATTTCATTTATATGTGATTCGTTTTAATGTGCTAAACTTGGCTTTTATTGGACCTTATAGTATAGCTCTAAGATCTCTCTCTTGTTTCTTTCTAATTCAGGTTTAACAGTGAGATAGACGCACGGACTGGATACAAGACAGAACTTATTCTGTGCATGCCAATTTGCAACTATGAGGGCGATGTGGTCGGCGTGGCTCAGATTATTAACAAGACTGATGGTAAGTCAACTACTCATATAAAGTTTTATTTTAGTAATTAAACTTCAAGAAAACGATAACACAGTTGGTTGGTAGTGATGTCGAATGGGATGAGAGTTGTGGCTTCGAATTCTACAATGAGCTTGAGTTTTACATGAAAGAAAGCGTCGTTAGAAAGCCATAGTACGGTACGTAGTACGTGGTATGTCAGTGATTTCAAGTGGAGCATCAATCGCCAAGCACCTGCTGGTATGTTTCGACAGCTGCATTTGAGAGCCAGTTCCCTTCTAGGCTTTGTATACCTTCGGCCACATCATCGCTCACCATGGTGAGAATGGGGTACACCAAAAGCCTATTCATAGTATAAAAAGCATATCAAAAATCCTTAATGAGTCCTTATTATAGTTTATGGTCTAACATCACCAAACCTCAAAATGTTTTATTTCATATTATAGGCTCCAAAGAATTTTCGAACCGCGACGTGGAAGTATTCAGACGCTACCTCACTTTCTGCGGGATTGGCATCCAAAACGCTCAGCTCTTCGAGTCATCAGTTCTCGAATACAAGAGAAACCAAATCCTATTAGCATTAGCAAGGAGTATATTTGAGGAACAGAGCAATCTAGAGTGTTTGGTAACGAAGATAATGACAGAAGCTCGGGAATTGCTTAAATGTGAACGATGTGCTGTATTTATATTGGATACGGATCATTGTGAGTCGGTAAGTTTTGTTGAACCTTATATTGATATAAATAGAGATTAAATTTAAGTGACTCATTGTCCAATTTCTACGGATTGGCCTTTGTTAAAAAAGCAAGGATTATTTCGTGATGGATGTAAAATTCAACAGACCAAAGTCGACCTGCACTATGGATTATAGGTTTAATTCTCCTCGTTGTTACAGGAGCTATATAAACATGTTGGTGATATTTTCTTACAGAGTCACTTAGAGCGCATAGTACAGCGTCCAGGAGGCCCTCCATCAACAATACCGGCACTACCACCGCCAGCACCAACGCGCTTCCACACGCTGTTCGAGCTCGGAGCTCATCAGTCTAGGACCACGTTGACGCCTAGACATGATAATCGATCGACCCTTGCTTGTATTGCACTTGCGGTAAGTTTTTTCTTAAATTTGGAAATTGAATACCGTCTATTTCAAAACCAGTATCACACTGAAGATACTTGTGTTATTTACACCATGTGGAATCTCTGCCTGCTAGTCCACTTATAACATTTACCAAGTTTTGTGCTCTGTGAACATAAGAGAAATTATGCGGTGCTTGTTTTAGATCAGCGTTATTTCGGTAGCAATATGAATATGATTGCTCTAATCAGACGTTTTAACGTATTCCAGGTGGCTCAATCAAACAAGTCATTGAATATATCCGACGTAGACGAGTGGCGAAGAGATAACGGTATGGTGATAGTGGATATTTCTGTTGATGATGCAGCCAATGTCAGGACAATGCTATGTATGCCTATTGTCAATGCAAATAAAGATGTGATTGGTGTGGCACAGTTGATTAACAAGGTTAGTTTAATATTTTGTCAATGATATATTTCAATTCAAAAGCAGTGAGTGTTCTATCATCTCCTATCCTCTTCTATCTATATATATAAGAAAAATTGGGTTCTTTGGACGCACCATCGAGATTATAGTTATAGACTATATAGCCTGTAACTATATGATATCGATAAATGCAGGTGAGACCGCGGGGGACAGCTCGTTTATAATATATATGGATTGTTATTATCATTCACTCAATAAAAGTTAGCATTATCATTTTCAGGAGAACGGATCCCAGTTCACGGACGGTGATATATCAATATTTGAGGCGTTCGCCATCTTTTGCGGCTTGGGCATACACAATACGCAGATGTATGAAAATGCTTGCAAGCTTATGGCTAAGCAAAAGGTAAAAGTGTTCGTTGAACTACTAAATAAATAAATGAATGGAAACAACGTTTTAGAGCCAACTACTGACACTTAATTGAGTCTTCAGATTTTTTTTACTTGTAGCGGGATATCAACCCTATTTTATTCGTCTTAAAGTCAATATTGGCTAAGCAAATGGCATGTCACTTTCCTTAATACTTAAAATTAAATTTGGCTTATTTTTGCTTTGAAATTTTTAGGTAGCGCTAGAATGTCTATCATATCACGCAACAGCGTCTGCTGAAGACACTCACAAGCTATGTCAGGAAGTAATTCCTTCAGCAGAAATATACAACCTGTACAGCTTTCAGTTCCATGGTGAGCATACGAAATATACCTTTATTACTCACAGAAGAAGATTTATTATAAAAAGGTTGGCACCACTGTTCTGAATTTTGATCATACATTTTTTTCATTGAAACTGTACTTAATCTGAAAGATGCCTATGCAAGCCGCCCTAGCTATGTTATTTAAAGCCTTAGGACTAGCTGATTACTCCAAGCGATTGTCAAGAGAATTATCATACTACTTAAAAGAATTACGGAATTTATCTTTAATAAATGAATTTCCTATCTATCCAAAAAATCATGATTTGAAATTTATTTATTTCAAATAATAATTTTTAGACTTCGACCTTACTGACGAAGACACTTGCAGAGCGACGCTACGAATGTTCCTTCAGTGCAATCTCGTTGAGAAATTCCACATACCCTATGACGTAAGTACCTACATACTATATTCACTCCTTTGACCTCACCATACTTGACACGAATAGTCGGATTCGTAGCCCCAAGCTGCTCGTAAGTACGAGTATACGATTCTGTCAAAACTACGTAGCTTTTCTTATTACACAAAAAGATGCTTCTTACCGGTCATTACTCTTGCATTATTTAAACAGAATTAGTCTGTAAGATACTCTACATTAAGTGAATATTCTTATAACAGGTAGTATTTAAATATCATATATTTTACAGGTTCTCTGCAGATGGATACTGAGCGTGAAAAAGAACTATAGACCGGTCAAGTACCATAACTGGCGACACGCGCTCAACGTAGCACAGACAATGTTTGCCATGTTGAAAACAGGGAAGATGGAAAGGTTCATGTCCGACCTAGAGATACTTGGCCTATTAGTCGCTTGTCTATGCCACGATCTGGACCATAGAGGGACGAATAACGCGTTTCAAACAAAAACGGAAAGTCCACTGGCGATATTGTATTCTACCTCGACAATGGAGCATCATCATTTCGACCAGTGTGTCATGATTTTGAACAGTGAGAGCAATAATATTTTCCAGGTAAGATTTTTGATCAATAGCGAGTCATGGTTTAATTTTGGTCCAGTACAGTGGTCCAGTGTTTACAACTAGACGCATTGATAAATATCGTTTTTCCTAAGTATAATTAATGTTATTATTGAAAAACATAATAAACTCTACCTCTCGTTGCAATCTAAAATATGGTAAAAGCTAATAGATCGTTACAAGTCCGGCCGTAATTGTAAAGTTTTTAATGTTGGGCAAGATGAATGGCGATTGCATGAAAAGTAAAAACGGACCCAATTATTTATTTTCAGGCTCTTTCACCATGCGATTACAAAGATGTAATGAGGGTGGTCGAGACAGCGATCCTGTCGACAGATCTTGCAATGTACTTTAAGAAGAAATCCAAGTTCTTGGATCTAGTTGACAACGGGGAATTCGATTGGCAGAGTCCAGAAAAGAAAGAATGTAAGAATGGTTTTTTGTTTACAGTCAGGACCCTGCTAATGTTAATGCGTCACTTAGAGGAGTACTCAATACAAGAAATACATTTAGAGTTCTGGAATAAAGGAAGGGGCATAATCCCGAATGTCAAAAAGTTATTTTTTCTTAATTAATCGTAAAGAGGAAGCCTTGTTCTCGGTTACATGCTGTGTAATGCATCATAAATAATAGAAACAGTTTTATTTGATTACATCCCTTTGTTACATTTCTAGTGCTATGCGGCATGATGATGACAGCATGCGATGTATCAGCGATTGCAAAGCCCTGGGAAGTACAACACAAGGTAGCTAAATTAGTGGCCGATGAATTCTTCGATCAAGGAGACTTGGAAAAGTTGCAGCTTAATCAACAGCCTATCGCTATGATGGATAGGTAAGAAAACTTATTGAACATTCTTACTGTACGGGAATTAACGTTCATAGTATGTATGTAACCTTGCTGAGTTTCTTGCCGGTTCTTCTCAGTAGAAGGCTGACTTCCGAACCGGTAGTAGCTTCAGTAACTTTAAATTTGACCTTCATAAGTGCCTTCTGAGGGCCTAAACTGAATAAATGGTTTTGAATTTTGAATAGAATTTAAATAGAGCTCTATGTGCAGAGTTTATCTAAGAACAACTATACCCATACCCTTTTTACCGTGAAGCAGTAGAGCACTTGTATTGCTATATTTCGGTTATGAAGATAAGGGGGGCAATGAAAATGGCACATGAGACTTAATTTCACGTGTCAGGGTTAACAACGTTTTGGTGATGCCTCTGATGTTGCAGATTGTCGATCTGAAATGCATGTTTGGTTAAATAATTACATTTACAAAGCCTTGACTAATGAAAAAAAACCCTTGGTGTTTTTGTTATTTTGATGTGGTTGAAGTGTATCTTGAAAGCATCTAAATCAATGTTCAAGAATGTAGTTATTTCTAATTCCAAATTTTTATCACTTAGTTCTTCAGCCATCAACCAAACGGAACAGAAACTGAATACTGAATTAATTTTAAAAGCGAAGATACAACATTGATTAATGTCAGTGGTCATAATAGTAGGAGTGATAAAAATGCAGTATTCAGATATTTGTTTTTATTTTACAGGGAGAAAAAAGACGAGCTACCCCAAATGCAAGTGGGCTTCATAGACATGATATGCCTTCCACTATACAGGGTGTTATCCGATACGTTTCCTTGGATACAGCCTCTATATACTGGTACTATGGATAACCGGCAACGGTGGCAGGACTTGGCTGAGAAGGTGGAAATGGGCCTCACGTGGATAGACCATGATACTATAGATAAACCTATTGAGGAATTTACAAGTAGGTGCATTTTAATTTACGTGTTACATGTTACGTTTCAAAATAATGATATTAAGCTCTTGATTTCCTCCAAAATGGTAATAGGCAATCGAATCTTCTTTGATTCATTCATCATCCACTCTTAACTAATCTGACCACGCTTTAAGAAAATATGTTTTACCTTTGGATGATTGGGCACAATATAAATAGTAATAAGAATATTTTTTTTATATTTATACTATTTTTCAGCATCAAACGAGCCAATAAAAGACGTCGAATTTACAGTGACAACACTGAACTGCGCTAAGATAATACCAGAAAGCAGTAGCATGGCTCTCGTTAAACCTATTAAGACCTCCTTCCACTCCCTGAGAAGGGGCAAAAGTGGAAACTTCACTTCAAGACCCGCTAGGAGTAAATTGACTAGGTAAATATATAAAACTCATGTTTGTACGGTGGGGTTTAATTGCAATTAATTTTATTGAGAATAAACTCTTATTTTGTTTTATTTCCATTTTCTTTAAACTGTTAATAAAAACAAAATTAAACAAAAGCCTGTTGCAGATCTCTATACGCGGCCCCAAGCACGCAGCGCGAAGGAGAGAAAGAGAAGGTGATAATGAAGAAGGAGACGGTAGTCAGGTCGAGCATCAACAGCAACACGAGCGCGACGGCGGCGGTGGTAGCGGGGGTGGCGGGGGCGGGGGTGGCAGAGGGGGGGCAGGACGGCGCGGCCGCGGCGCAGGCGGCGCCGGCGCAGACCGCAAAGACGAAACATAAAGGGAGACTGTGCCATATGTTGTGACGGTTAAGTTTTAACTGGTAAGTTACGTTTTAAACTTTAACTCTCGCCTCCGAGCTGGTAATTCAAGTTATAGTCTCTGTCAAAAGTGTGAACATTAGGAAATAGCAAGACTTTTCACTTTTAGCCCTACATGGCAGCACCCTCAAAAGAGTATGATACCACTGACAGATCTAGATCCATGATTTGTAAATTTTGTCTGAATAATCATGAGTGTCAAAACAATAGAATAGAAATGTAATCGACAGACTAATAGCATTAGTTAAAAACATTTTGTCTTTTCCACACTTTGACAAATTCCTCTATCCATTTCTAGGAGCAGCCAGAACAGTACAGAGAGAGCCGAAAAGCTGGACAGAGTGAAGCCGTCCAAATCGATCGACTAAACGATACAGCGCTACGCTCTTGAATCGATTCCTTGAACTATTTGTCGTTCTGTAGCTCTAGATACTTGTACATTTATTACTGTTAGCACTTCATATTTAAGTAGAATTATTGTGGGAAACTTATATTTAAATTCGCTCGGCGTTACCAATTAAAACTTGTTTTGGAACTTGTTCTAAAAGTCAATAGCGTCCACTTTGGGTTGTATTTTTTAAACAATAAAGCCTTTTTTCATACTTCAAAACGTAGACATTCACAACGTTTTTTTAACGATGGAGCGAATTTCTAGGAAAAAAAAAAGATTTTAATTCGTAGAATTTTAAATCCTACGTCATTTTGACGATAACGTTTCCTGTAAAGCGTTTCTAGGTAAATGTTTAACTAATTAAATGTATTATTTACATAGACTGTGATCTAGTATTACTTCACGAGATTCTATTTTAAAATTATACTTCGATCGATACAATGGCCAATGATTTAATGATACTGTGAGATCTTTCATAACCCCAAAAATTACTTGGGTAAATAATTAAAAAAATAATAATAGCTCAGATACGACAAAAAAGCAATGAAACTCTTCGACTATATAACCTCCTGAGGGTACGCCACTAAATTAAAAAAAATACTTTCTGTCTCTGGATTTATTGATCAAGTGTCATCAATTTTACTTTTAAAATAGAATATTCGTCTCTTGGCCTGTGAAATAAGGGATAAATGTTATATATAAGTATGAATTTAAGAAATTTTAAGTTACATTACGACCTCGTTCAATTTTATTATTTATTTTTTAGTACACCATGAAGTTTTAGTTATTTTTTGAGCTTGAAGCGTTCTCTGTCATTTTTGGCGCCGTTTATATCGTAGAATTGCATTATTTTTATGAACGCGTAGAAGTAACCAAAACTTCAGTATGTATTAATTTATTAAAAGCTAAAGTATTATGATGCTAGTCGAGTATTGTTTTAAATGAAAATAAATATATTTTGCTATTGTTGTAAATGTCGTACGTGAAATGATTACGTCCATTTCGCTTATGAAGCTAATGTGCAATATTTATTTAAACTATGTGAAGTTTGAAATACTTACTATTACAGTTAATATGACAATTCAGTTTCGATAAGACAATTTTTCGATCAAATTGTTTAGTTTAAAATTTTGAATTCTTTATTATTGTTTAATTAGTACAAACTTTATTAGGTTGTTTATAATTTTAAGGAGACGTGTTTGAACGGTTTTTGTTTACAATTTAATCAAATAAAATAAGTCATTAACCGTCTTATTAATAAACTTATACAAGAGTAAGATTTAATTTACTTCAGGTATTATGTCTGGATCCGTAAATCTCTTAGAAGAAAATAAAACTTTAAAAAAATGTGTCGAAATGTTTACCAGCTAACTAGTCATTACTCCTATTACAAGCAAGTCCAAGAAATGAAATCCGGAAAAAGAATCTATTAGAGAAAACTTATACAAAATTTTAGCAGGTATCAGTACACGTACAGTGTAGTAACAGTATACTAAAAATACAAGTACAGTACAGTTACATTACAGTTCCAGTACATTAACAGTTCAATATCAGTACAGTAACTTTACAGTAACAGTACAGTACCGTTAGATTTCACTTATATAGGGTTACAGTACAGTATTTTTTTTCTGAGACTCATATCCATACCAGGTATTGCTCAAGGTTTATAGCACCTGGATGTCCCAGGCACTTAATGTCCATAATCCTGGAACAGCAACGAGTCGTTTTTATTAATAAGACGGTATGTACATATTTAAACAACAGTTATTACGAAAATAATTAATTTACTAGAACTCTGAAAGTATATAATGATCAATAAATACTTATCTGTGCCATTTTGTACAGATAAAAAACAACAGTTTGATCATGAAAATTAAGAATGAAAGAATTTAGTTATCCTTCTTAACAGTAGATGTCAAAATATTGTGAAATTGTATATCTACTCTACTTATTGTACTCTGCTACTGTACTCCTAGAATAATCAAGTTTTTACATTGATGGGGCCTTGACAGTATATTTTTTGGGATGACTTTCAAAACTCATCATTTTATTAAAAAGGTAATGGTTGTTGTTTTAATATAGCAATTGAGTTGGTTCAGAGGGGTTACCCAATTAATGTAAAAAAAATGTTTTAAATAGTCCAGATGTTGTGAAATAGACTAATTAACTATAATAAAATTATAAATATGGTATCGTGACTGTTCTTTATTACTTGACTTAAGTAATTATATATTGTGAAGAAATTACATTTCACTTCAAAGTTCGGATTTTACGAGGTAATCAGAATATGAAAGTGTTGTAATTGTATTTAAGACATTTTTTTTTAATAATATGGCACTGCATATTGAAAGTATTTCTTCGTCAGTTTAAAAGAATAATAGTAATAATTATTCATTTTTAGGTAGTATAACATAAATTCTGTATTTTGCTTCTTTCAACGGTCGACAGTCACTTGTTAAATTGAATTTTATTAAAGTTTTTTTTTTATTTCAAGCATTCATGTCGTCGTGCTCTATATCACTAGCATTTTTTTCTTCTTTCTTTTTATTTGCAATGCACATGTTTAAAACTTGCTCTTTTTTTTCAGTAGATGACAAGTGATAATCTTCATACTGTAGTCCTTTTTGATTGTTACATAAATTGAATACCTATGTAATAATAACTACTGGATGTGTTTCGACAAATAAAACTATTGTGAACAAATAACGTGATATTATTTTATTAAAAAAAAGCCCACAACTTTCATACATAATATATAGGTATCATTTTTAATTATCGTCATAATTATAAGTGCTCTGTTCAAGTTTTAATATTTACCCAAGATTTTTTTTATACCACAGGGGCCGTTAAACAAGCACACGGTCCTTTCTCTATTTCTTCACTAAGTACCTTCAGTTTGGCGATTTTTGTTGTCCATGTAAAACTACGTTATTTTTATTATTAGAATGAAATTTAAAAAATGAATTAAAAAAGAATTACTATATTTAAATTTGACATGCCATCATGAAATATCAAATTAAAACTATATCACTGCGAAATGTTTTTTTTAATCAATCATTCAAGTGATTAATAGTCATTGCATGCTGTTTACTTTGCGCATTCGCTGTAGTAACATCCTGGTAAGTGGTCCTTCGTGAGGAAATTATTTCTAATCGATTATAATTTACATTTTTTGTTAATAAGGCATTGCGTTTCAAATTACACGCACATGGCACTTAATATATCCATCCTCTAAAATTCTTTATATATTATTTATTATTATTATTTTTTTTTTTTTAATGTCTATCTATATTGGCATGTTCAGAATTCCTTATTACCAAACCTATTACACCAATAAGGCCCTGCCCTCATAGCATGATATTGTGAAGCATTGCACTTCAATTTAGATATTTATTGTTATATATACATATATTGAAGTATTTTAAATATTTTATTACATTTATATATTTATAATATAACATGTGCTACTTAGTTTGCTGTCTACCTTTTTAATACCTGAATCATATTTTAGTGCAATGATTCACAATATTCATTTGCTACGTGGGCAGTGCCTAATTGGTGTAATATGTATAATGTATATATATAAAAAAAAATTTGTTTGTCTTATAGAATTGTAAACTATGCAACGATTTCAATGCAGTTTTCAGCAATAGATTGAGTAATTCAAGAGGAAGGTTTATAACCAGGATTTAAAGCGGGCAAAGCCGCAGGGCACAGCTAGTTAATTATAATATAATAATTTATAAATTTACATAATACATGTACCATAAAACTAATCCTTAATGTAGAACTGTAATCATGCTTTTGAAGACTTATGTACTGAACGCCTGAATACTTCATTTAAATTTTACAATATTGTAGTGTATTGGGAGTTTTTGTTTTTGATTTGTTTAACTACTTGTGTTACTGACTGTACATACACAGTTGAATTAATATACATACAGTAATAGTGCGTTACCACATCATCACAAAGCCTAATGTCACACATTACACAAAACTACAATATTATTTCGCGGGTCTGAGTTTAGTTCCACAAGGTTCTCAATTACTAGAATTGAATTTGAGCGTACTTGTTCTTGTAATTTGCAACACTCAAGGAAATTATTTCGGATTAAAGAATTTATTTCCCTAAAGAACATTTCATAGTTCACTTAATATAAGAAACTTAAATTTATTATACAATGTGAGTTTAATCTACCATAATTATACAAACGGTGAAAAAACGTCAGTTATTAATTAGGTACACAGGCACAATTAGGTATTGTAGTAGAGAAACTACTCACAATCTCAATTGAAGTAAGAAAAAATTCTGATACCTTTTTCCCCACGCTCGTATATATTTCAAAATTAACCAGAGCTTGTGGTATGACAACCAGATACCAAATAAATTATATACTTGTATATGTATAGATATAACAACTAGACACAGAATATATAGACATGCGCATAAATGTTTGTTTCTGTTGGAATCGAATTCACGACATGCAGCGTTATAGTCAGAGTATCTAACCAACAGGCCATAACAATAAGCCTCAGGACAATTAATAATACGATTTAATTAAACAAATTTATGATTAAATATTTAACCATGTCTAAGTATAAGAGGCTCAGAGTTACATCGCAGGCAGACTGTCGTGAACTACGTCGCGAAATCTACCATAAATTGTAAATAACTAAAACGTCAAACCTTGTTAATATTAAAGACTGGCAACCCTAAGAGCCCTGTCACCGGCTTTGACACATTTCCCGCCACTGCTACCCTCGAAACTTAAAAGCTGCACGTTTTATCGATTCATAAAGTGTGAAAAGCAAATAACTGACTTTCCAGACAGAGATTGAGGGATGTGAGCGTGGCGGCCTGGGTGCGCGTATTGCGGGAGGCATAGGTGAGCGCTTTAGATTTGGTTGATTGTGATACCGGGTGCCTGGTTGACATTCGGGCGTGCGGTTCAGAAACTTTGTACTTACGGTTGTTGTTACTTGCTATAGTGGGATGTGCCTGCTTGCCTTGGTGGGAGTAGTGGGAACGTGATCGTTGGATCATGCTCGGAGACTCAGCTATTCATATTGCATGGACAGAGATATCAGTGGGGTGGGCTCGGATGGATATTAGTAGGGACATGTTCGTTGGATGATGCTCAGAGACTCAGCTATTCATATTGCTTAGATAGAGATATCATTTGGGTGGACTCAGATGGATATTAGTGGGGGCGTGATCGTTGGATGATGCTCAGAGACTCAGCTATTCATATTGCTTAGACAGAGATATCATTTGGGTGGACTCAGATGGGTTTAAGTAGGGACGTGATCGTTGGATGATACTCAGAGACTCAGCTATTCATATTGCACATACAGACATATCATTTGGGTGGACTCAGACAGACATTAGTAAGGAGATGATCGTTGGATCATGCTCCGATACTCAGCTATTCGTATTGCTCAGACTCAGACAGACATTGGTAAGGAGATGATCGTTGGATCATGCTCGATATTCAGACAGCTATCACTCAGGTAAACTCAGATGGACACGAGAGGAAAGGGGTCGCTATAAGGGGTGGCGTAGGCGACTTAAAAATAGTCCATAAACTATTAACTCAGGCCATTGCTCAAAAGTGTCTCAGTATAGTAAAATGAAGGTTATACAATTACCACTCAGATCAGCTACATGCACATTATTTACCAGTTCAGATATGATGCATCAATTCCTGTACAAAATAAGGAATTGATGTCTACTGCATCTGCGTTGTTAGAAATATAGATTCTCTAGAAACCAGGCTGGAATTATTTACTATCTATAGGTACATCTACTTACCTTCAAATATCATTAATAATTCCTATATTTATCAGCTATTCGTTAGATCTATTTTAGTTATTAGTACAAGTTTGGCGACATGGTGGAGATGCTGGGATTTGAGGAAGTAGTCCTGTTTGTCTAAACTCAGAGGCTGATTCATAATATCATAAGAGAATATTGATAAGTTAAATATGAGGTGTGTCCTTGGTCTTGAGTGATTGTAAGACTATTAAGATATACTATTAAGTCCTTAATTATCTAGTAAAATTAATAATGATTAAAACTATGAATGTGTCAACAGAAAAATGAAAGTCTATTAAACACATTACTCGAGGAGGCGGAGGCAGCCATATATAACAACGAGACCTCCAAAGTCCTTAAAGGGAAAATGACAGGGAGTTATATGGCTGCGTATAGCACAACTGGTGGCTTTGTGGAGGAAGAAGGCGAGCGAGCAGACCCACCTAAATTTAACACTCCATCGGAGGACCCCATAGTCATCACAGCCCGGTGCACAAAAATCATGCTGGACGACAGGATCCTAGAAATGGCCAAAACCATTTCAGGAGACCTTGGTCCAGGAGCAGCGTGGCAAAACTGGGCCATACCCAAATTCAACTGGGTAAATGGGGTTCCCGGATGTGGCAAAACAACTTGGGTAACTAAAAACTTCGATGCGGAGAGCGACGTCGTAGTCACCACCACAACCGAGGCAGCCAAAGACCTGCGCGAAAAGCTGGCTCCAAGTATTGGAGCTACAGCCAAAACCAAAGTGCGCACGATGGCATCCATTCTTGCGAACGGGTTTAAAGGGGCCCAAAAATTGCGACCGTCTAATGGTCGACGCAGCCCTTATGAACCACTTTGGATCCGTCGTAATGGCAGCTCGGTTGTCTGGTGCCCGCGAAGTGGTCCTTATCGGAGACATAAACCAGTTACCCTACATTGACAGGGAAAATCTTTTCCCTCTAAAATACCAACACCCAAACCTGGTAACTTCCATCAGCCAGGAGTTGTTGTGCACACATCGTAACCCGATGGACGTAGCATACGCCCTAAACGAGGTATACAATGGTATATACTCGTCCAAACTTCTAATAAACTCCATGAAGCTAATGAGATATACGGACGCGCAAGTACCCAAAACACTCCCTAACACCCTATTTCTGGTCCATACCCAGGAAGAAAAGGCATTCTTGACCAGCAAGGGATATGGAGAGGGCACAGGGTCACGCGTCCTTACCATCTACGAAGCGCAAGGAGCCACGTACGAGTCGGTCCTCATCTTTAAAACAAAGGCCAAAAAACTCCAACTCCACGACAGCGTGCCGCACGCGGTAGTGGCGATATCGAGACACACCGTTGGCTGCACCTATTATGCAGACGACGGTGATGACGCGATCGGCAGGTTTATCCAGCGGGCGACGGCCGCGTCGACAAGAGCCATTTTCAAATACAACTTAAAAATGGCCATAAAACATCGAGATGCAGTTGTCATGGAAAGTCTTTTGGGAGCGAAACCATCCGAGGCTGAAATAGCTTAAACTTTAATATTTAGAATTATAAATTTTGATGAATAAGTGTAACTAAATTTAAGTAAATGCTAAGTTATTTTAATCCATGTATCGGCAATAGAAAAATTTTATGTAACACTATTATTAAGGAACCACAAGCCTCAGTTCAAAACAACGAGCTGAGCACGCGCGGAAAGATGTTAATTTTTAGAAACACAATACAATATAAATATAGATTAATATATAAATCTTAAAATAATTCATCGTAGAATCTTCAAAGAGTACGGACTAAGGGTCCGTAGAAAATGTAAAAAGAAATAAAAAAAAAAAAAAAAAAAAAAACTATGAATGTGAGGATTATGAGTATAACAATTTAACCTCCATAAGATTTATTATATGCTGATGATAAATCATCTGAAATAAAAAGATAACATAATAGTTAAGTTACTATGGTGAGATAGTTTTAAACAAGCACACAAATGCATTAAGTTGAGAATATTACAGAATAATAGTTGTATGTGAAATGAAAATAAAGAAATACTTACTGTTTAAAAGGGTATATGTAATACTACAAGGTATTACTAATGGTACAATAATGATATTGTATTTATAAAAAAAATATATATATATTTACATGGGTTATAAAATAAACCAGATTACATAACTAATTACAATGAAGTAAGATAAATTGCTGATTGTGCTTGCAGTGGTCAAGCATAAAGGAGATGTCTGGTGTATTTGTCGTCTGTAGGTACAATAGGTAGATATTGTTCAGCATTGTCTTGCAATGGTCAAGCATACTGGAGATGTTTGGTTTGTTTCTCTTTTGTAGGAACAACATTAAGTAATGTTGTTTAACAATGCTTATCTGATAAATTGGTCGGTATAATCAAGGTTAAATAAGTATGTTTGAGATTTACTAATAAACTAAAGTGTGAGAGAATAAAGGCATGAAAAAAAAATTGAACAAATAATAACGAATTTGAATAAATATATATACTAATGGTCATGCAAAGGGGAGTTTTATGAATATAATTATAAATATTGATTTAATGTGCATGAATCTACATACAATGAAAGTAAATTATAACATGGAATTCTAATTAATGGAATGCTTAAGTAATAATATTCAAATGCTTTCACCTATACACAAAGGTTAATAATGAAATTTCCTAGGTTGAGATGGTAAATACATATATAACAAAGGTGTAAAAATTTACAATATACAATAATAAGAAAAACAGCTGATAAAAGCTTTTCTTCACATTTTTGAACCATCAAAAGTAATAATTGATAAATAAGTATAAAGGCATGCTGCCTATTGTGCTTATTTCCTTGCATGGTTGGAACAAACATGCTTTCTTAAGTTTGTGGTGGAAAGTACAGGAAACGTGTACACTTGATGGTATTTGCTGTTTATTTAAAATGAAATTGATTGTCAGTGTTGACTCCTTGTGAGGATGACAATATGCAATCCTAATTAATGCCTGAATTTTCAATGTCCAGATAAACAGTATCTGAGAATTGATTTCAAATTATAACTGCTTTGTGTGGCTTAGTGGTGAAATAGCTTACCTCAGGTTTTTAAAGTCATTGATGAGTCAATGCCTTGATTCAATTATTAAAGTTATCATGCATGTAAAATTATGAATATTAATTGCTACTTGTTGGAACTAGTAATGAGCATCAAAGGCAAAAAGAAACAAAAACTATCTATCAAAATGGACAGTGTTTTGATAAGACGATTGCAACAGATAATAATAGAAAGCTGGTGTTAAATTGAAATCAATATGTAATTTCAATGATGATGAAACAAATGACGATGAAATGGTCTGTAAAGGCTAAAGATATTTATCACGAAATTTACTTCAGGTTGAGTTCAGAGCGATCAGTTGATGTTAGTGTTGAGTTAATGTTTCCCACTTCACCACGATACAACTACAGGCTAAATAAATTCATATTGAATTAGCGTTAAAACTCGAAACAAATAAAAGGGAAACATGTTTATAAATTTAAAGTAGAACTGTAATCATGCTTTTGAAGACTTATCTACTGAATGCCTGAATACTTCATTTAAATTTTACAATATTGTAGTGTATTGGGAGTTTTTGTTTTTGATTTGTTTAACTACTTGTGTTACTGACTGTACATACACAGTTGAATTAAACATATACATACAGTAATAGTGCGTTACCACATCATCACAAAGCCTAATGTCACACATTACACAAAACTACAATATTATTTCGCGGGTCTGAGTTTAGTTCCACAAGGTTCTCAATTACTAGAATTGAATTTGAGCGTACTTGTTCTTGTAATTTGCAACACTCAAGGAAATTATTTCGGATTAAAGAATTTATTTCCCTAAAGAACATTTCATAGTTCACTTAATATAAGAAACTTAAATTTATTATACAATGTGAGTTTAATCTACCATAATTATACAAACGGTGAAAAAACGTCAGTTATTAATTAGGTACACAGGCACAATTAGGTATTGTAGTAGAGAAACTACTCACAATCTCAATTGAAGTAAGAAAAAATTCTGATACCTTTTTCCCCACGCTCGTATATATTTCAAAATTAACCAGAGCTTGTGGTATGACAACCAGATACCAAATAAATTATATACTTGTATATGTATAGATATAACAACTAGACACAGAATATATAGACATGCGCATAAATGTTTGTTTCTGTTGGAATCGAATTCACGACATGCAGCGTTATAGTCAGAGTATCTAACCAACAGGCCATAACAATAAGCCTCAGGACAATTAATAATACGATTTAATTAAACAAATTTATGATTAAATATTTAACCATGTCTAAGTATAAGAGGCTCAGAGTTACATCGCAGGCAGACTGTCGTGAACTACGTCGCGAAATCTACCATAAATTGTAAATAACTAAAACGTCAAACCTTGTTAATATTAAAGACTGGCAACCCTAAGAGCCCTGTCACCGGCTTTGACACATTTCCCGCCACTGCTACCCTCGAAACTTAAAAGCTGCACGTTTTATCGATTCATAAAGTGTGAAAAGCAAATAACTGACTTTCCAGACAGAGATTGAGGGATGTGAGCGTGGCGGCCTGGGTGCGCGTATTGCGGGAGGCATAGGTGAGCGCTTTAGATTTGGTTGATTGTGATACCGGGTGCCTGGTTGACATTCGGGCGTGCGGTTCAGAAACTTTGTACTTACGGTTGTTGTTACTTGCTATAGTGGGATGTGCCTGCTTGCCTTGGTGGGAGTAGTGGGAACGTGATCGTTGGATCATGCTCGGAGACTCAGCTATTCATATTGCATGGACAGAGATATCAGTGGGGTGGGCTCGGATGGATATTAGTAGGGACATGTTCGTTGGATGATGCTCAGAGACTCAGCTATTCATATTGCTTAGATAGAGATATCATTTGGGTGGACTCAGATGGATATTAGTGGGGGCGTGATCGTTGGATGATGCTCAGAGACTCAGCTATTCATATTGCTTAGACAGAGATATCATTTGGGTGGACTCAGACAGACATTAGTAAGGAGATGATCGTTGGATCATGCTCGATATTCAGACAGCTATCACTCAGGTAAACTCAGATGGACACGAGAGGAAAGGGGTCGCTATAAGGGGTGGCGTAGGCGACTTAAAAATAGTCCATAAACTATTAACTCAGGCCATTGCTCAGAAGTGTCTCAGTATAGTAAAATGAAGGTTATACAATTACCACTCAGATCAGCTACATGCACATTATTTACCAGTTCAGATATGATGCATCAATTCCTGTACAAAATAAGGAATTGATGTCTACTGCATCTGCGTTGTTAGAAATATAGATTCTCTAGAAACCAGGCTGGAATTATTTACTATCTATAGGTACATCTACTTACCTTCAAATATCATTAATAATTCCTATATTTATCAGCTATTCGTTAGATCTATTTTAGTTATTAGTACAAGTTTGGCGACATGGTGGAGATGCTGGGATTTGAGGAAGTAGTCCTGTTTGTCTAAACTCAGAGGCTGATTCATAATATCATAAGAGAATATTGATAAGTTAAATATGAGGTGTGTCCTTGGTCTTGAGTGATTGTAAGACTATTAAGATATACTATTAAGTCCTTAATTATCTAGTAAAATTAATAATGATTAAAACTATGAATGTGTCAACAGAAAAATGAAAGTCTATTAAACACATTACTCGAGGAGGCGGAGGCAGCCATATATAACAACGAGACCTCCAAAGTCCTTAAAGGGAAAATGACAGGGAGTTATATGGCTGCGTATAGCACAACTGGTGGCTTTGTGGAGGAAGAAGGCGAGCGAGCAGACCCACCTAAATTTAACACTCCATCGGAGGACCCCATAGTCATCACAGCCCGGTGCACAAAAATCATGCTGGACGACAGGATCCTAGAAATGGCCAAAACCATTTCAGGAGACCTTGGTCCAGGAGCAGCGTGGCAAAACTGGGCCATACCCAAATTCAACTGGGTAAATGGGGTTCCCGGATGTGGCAAAACAACTTGGGTAACTAAAAACTTCGATGCGGAGAGCGACGTCGTAGTCACCACCACAACCGAGGCAGCCAAAGACCTGCGCGAAAAGCTGGCTCCAAGTATTGGAGCTACAGCCAAAACCAAAGTGCGCACGATGGCATCCATTCTTGCGAACGGGTTTAAAGGGGCCCAAAAATTGCGACCGTCTAATGGTCGACGCAGCCCTTATGAACCACTTTGGATCCGTCGTAATGGCAGCTCGGTTGTCTGGTGCCCGCGAAGTGGTCCTTATCGGAGACATAAACCAGTTACCCTACATTGACAGGGAAAATCTTTTCCCTCTAAAATACCAACACCCAAACCTGGTAACTTCCATCAGCCAGGAGTTGTTGTGCACACATCGTAACCCGATGGACGTAGCATACGCCCTAAACGAGGTATACAATGGTATATACTCGTCCAAACTTCTAATAAACTCCATGAAGCTAATGAGATATACGGACGCGCAAGTACCCAAAACACTCCCTAACACCCTATTTCTGGTCCATACCCAGGAAGAAAAGGCATTCTTGACCAGCAAGGGATATGGAGAGGGCACAGGGTCACGCGTCCTTACCATCTACGAAGCGCAAGGAGCCACGTACGAGTCGGTCCTCATCTTTAAAACAAAGGCCAAAAAACTCCAACTCCACGACAGCGTGCCGCACGCGGTAGTGGCGATATCGAGACACACCGTTGGCTGCACCTATTATGCAGACGACGGTGATGACGCGATCGGCAGGTTTATCCAGCGGGCGACGGCCGCGTCGACAAGAGCCATTTTCGAATACAACTTAAAAATGGCCATAAAACATCGAGATGCAGTTGTCATGGAAAGTCTTTTGGGAGCGAAACCATCCGAGGCTGAAATAGCTTAAACTTTAATATTTAGAATTATAAATTTTGATGAATAAGTGTAACTAAATTTAAGTAAATGCTAAGTTATTTTAATCCATGTATCGGCAATAGAAAAATTTTATGTAACACTATTATTAAGGAACCACAAGCCTCAGTTCAAAACAACGAGCTGAGCACGCGCGGAAGGATGTTAATTTTTAGAAACACAATACAATATAAATATAGATTAATATATAAATCTTAAAATAATTCATCGTAGAATCTTCAAAGAGTACGGACTAAGGGTCCGTAGAAAATGTAATAAGAAATAAAAAAAAAAAAAAAAAAAAAAAAACTATGAATGTGAGGATTATGAGTATAACAATTTAACCTCCATAAGATTTATTATATGCTGATGATAAATCATCTGAAATAAAAAGATAACATAAAAGTTAAGTTACTATGGTGAGATAGTTTTAAACAAGCACACAAATGCATTAAGTTGAGAATATTACAGAATAATAGTTGTATGTGAAATGAAAATAAAGAAATACTTACTGTTTAAAAGGGTATATGTAATACTACAAGGTATTACTAATGGTACAATAATGATATTGTATTTATAAAAAAAATATATATATATTTACATGGGTTATAAAATAAACCAGATTACATAACTAATTACAATGAAGTAAGATAAATTGCTGATTGTGCTTGCAGTGGTCAAGCATAAAGGAGATGTCTGGTGTATTTGTCGTCTGTAGGTACAATAGGTAGATATTGTTCAGCATTGTCTTGCAATGGTCAAGCATACTGGAGATGTTTGGTTTGTTTCTCTTTTGTAGGAACAACATTAAGTAATGTTGTTTAACAATGCTTATCTGATAAATTGGTCGGTATAATCAAGGTTAAATAAGTATGTTTGAGATTTACTAATAAACTAAAGTGTGAGAGAATAAAGGCATGAAAAAAAAATTGAACAAATAATAACGAATTTGAATAAATATATATACTAATGGTCATGCAAAGGGGAGTTTTATGAATATAATTATAAATATTGATTTAATGTGCATGAATCTACATACAATGAAAGTAAATTATAACATGGAATTCTAATTAATGGAATGCTTAAGTAATAATATTCAAATGCTTTCACCTATACACAAAGGTTAATAATGAAATTTCCTAGGTTGAGATGGTAAATACATATATAACAAAGGTGTAAAAATTTACAATATACAATAATAAGAAAAACAGCTGATAAAAGCTTTTCTTCACATTTTTGAACCATCAAAAGTAATAATTGATAAATAAGTATAAAGGCATGCTGCCTATTGTGCTTATTTCCTTGCATGGTTGGAACAAACATGCTTTCTTAAGTTTGTGGTGGAAAGTACAGGAAACGTGTACACTTGATGGTATTTGCTGTTTATTTAAAATGAAATTGATTGTCAGTGTTGACTCCTTGTGAGGATGACAATATGCAATCCTAATTAATGCCTGAATTTTCAATGTCCAGATAAACAGTATCTGAGAATTGATTTCAAATTATAACTGCTTTGTGTGGCTTAGTGGTGAAATAGCTTACCTCAGGTTTTTAAAGTCATTGATGAGTCAATGCCTTGATTCAATTATTAAAGTTATCATGCATGTAAAATTATGAATATTAATTGCTACTTGTTGGAACTAGTAATGAGCATCAAAGGCAAAAAGAAACAAAAACTATCTATCAAAATGGACAGTGTTTTGATAAGACGATTGCAACAGATAATAATAGAAAGCTGGTGTTAAATTGAAATCAATATGTAATTTCAATGATGATGAAACAAATGACGATGAAATGGTCTGTAAAGGCTAAAGATATTTATCACGAAATTTACTTCAGGTTGAGTTCAGAGCGATCAGTTGATGTTAGTGTTGAGTTAATGTTTCCCACTTCACCACGATACAACTACAGGCTAAATAAATTCATATTGAATTAGCGTTAAAACTCGAAACAAATAAAAGGGAAACATGTCAATATTCTTTCCAGTAAATTACTAAAACTAACATTGCCAGAATAAGATGGAAATATTTTACAATGGAAAAACTTTTGGGATCAGTTTGCATCAAATATACATGAACGTGATTAACCCGACGTAGACAAATTGCTTTTCGAGACGTATTAGAGAATACCTTATCAGCCAGAGAAGAAGCAAGTCATTTGGTACAAAAGATAGATTCCCATTTAACTTACCATTAAACTAAAAGACAAAACGGTAGCAACTCTCCATTCATTTGACAGGCCAGTTGGCTTGGTGGTAAGCGACACTGACTGTTATGCCGACGGTCGTGGGTTCGATTTTCACTCGGGATGGTCATTTGTCTGCATGAACATGTCTGGGTGTAAATATCTAAAAGCATATATCAGAATATATCAAGAAAAAAAACATAGCGACAACTTTCGACAACGGTCAAAACAACAGAACTACGAATTACAGAAGAAGCAGGGAATTTTAAGATTATACGAGTCAATTGGAGAAGGAAAGGCTGGACTGATCATTGCTGTGGTTGCTTTCACCTGGAATACAGTACTTAGTAACAGTTGCTGCCGGGAGAGACTTAGTGTGCACTGTAAAAGGAATCCGATGGTCATAGTGGAGCTCTATGTCTCGGAATTTTTCCAGTCAAGGCATCAGGTGCGTTTCAGCCAACGCAGAGAATACATCGACTGTGAGCGTGCAAAGGCACTCAAAACTTTACTCTTGCTTGAATATTACAATGTCGTATTCTTATAGGTTCTGGTAGTCAGCGTGGCTATATAGCGCAAAAAAAAATCCAAAAAACTTGATCATTTAATAGCAGAAGAGATGCCATGGGGGCTCAATGGTAGAGGTGAAGTTCCAAACATGAAGAGTTGGGACTCGAACTATATCTGCAAGTGTTATGTTGGTGGTTTCTCACTGTTCCATATGCTAATCAGGGGTTCTGCAATGAGGGAGATCCCTATATTCTTGCAGATGGTTCTTTGTCTGATAGAGTTAACATATTGATTGGTAACCGTGCAGTGATGTATATAAAAGGGAAGTACTGCTTCAAGAGATTTTGTTTTGGTCTATTCTGAACTAGGCCAGCTATTAGGAACTGTTGTCGTTACTGAGTACTGCGATTAGCTATTCTCAATTCGGTACGGGGGTAGGGTTTGGTCGGCCGGACCTACCACTCGATGATGGGAGTCTGGAATTTCTTTGGGAACTGGAATCAATAAGTGTCATAGATTCAGCTAAGGAGTGAGACTGCAGAATTGGTGGATAATAGATGCTGTATTTGTAGGGTCTGGACTGAATATCCTCCAGACTTGCCCACTAATTGCGGCCATTTTAGTCGTTTAATTAATTTGATAAGAAACCTAGATTCGAAAGCATTGCTATCCTATTGTTGGGTTTTTAAACGGGCCTTAACAAAAAAAGGCTACGTACATTCACGAACATTCATAATCTGAAGAATAAAAAGATATTTCGACGCCAATCCGCATCATCGTTTTGGCGCCACCGGATACATAACACAGCAAGCAAAACTCTCGCGCCGGCCGGCCGCGAAAACCCCATTAAGAAAAAAATACCTCAAACGTGTGTGATGTGAGATTATTGGTGTATGAACGTACCTCGAGACATTCAGTAAGTGCGTAGTCAATAATATCAGGCCCGAGTTTCATTCAAACGCTAGGCGCGTACACCTATAATCAAAAACTATAAGAACAACTAGGAAAGGTAATAATTGTAATAGTACTACGGATAATCTTCAAGAGGATCCTCTACATTACCTACCACATTATGATGTGGTATGTAATGTGTGACACAATTAGGAAAACGTATTAGAATTATAAGATTTAAATCGCACTGGATTGGAATATCAGCAGATATTGTGAAGGCGTTTCTGCAGATTGGTTTGATAGGTACAAAATTCTATGGGTGAAGGATAAAAATCAACCAAAGACAGAACATAATTTATTACTTGTAAGGTTCAATAGAGTAACATTTGGCATCATATCAAGTGCATTTCTACTGAAAGCTACAATCAAGTATCACCTTTGTAAAACTTAAACCATATAATGAACTCTCATTTATCGCTGTGGAGGGTCTATCGAAAACTGATGAGCTTATAAATACAAAGATATAGAAGATGATAGTGTTAGTAATACATATGAGAATTTAAGATGAAAATAAGATTTAACACCAGTTAATGTTGTCGATGAAAATTATTCCTTACAAGAACTTGGAACAACGGGAATATTACCCGGAGGAAACTTGTGGCATGGAGGCGAACTTTAGTCGAAATTTGAAACTCCGTTGATGTGGATGGACTTTCACGCTGCAAAAGACATTAACAGATAAGATTACTGTTAGAAGAGAACCCTTCAGACACACTTACTAAGAAACAACGAACTGCTCACAATCATAAAGGATCATGAAGTGGTTCTTAACACCTGACCACTTACCTACGTCGACTCTGAAGTGGGTCATATATTGAAACCGTTGGATTTTTATCAATGGGTAGAACCTTAGCTTGCAACAAACGATTAAATTATGTAAAGATATATTTGCTAATCGGTGTCCACTAGACTTGGGAGAACGATATGGGAATGAAAAACAAATAGCCAAAAGTGATAAGTGAGCCTTGCTAGTGAATGCAAGACTAAAGGATTAAAAGAGACTCGAAATATAGTGAGAACTGGAGCGTCGGGAAAATAGTGCAACAATTTAAAAGCAAAGATGGTCTTTGCATAGTAGCCCTCGGCATATCCGGAAATACGGTGTACACAATATCCATTGCTCATATGTATCCCCTCGAATTTGAGGATACTTGCTTCGACGATTTACTCTATAGGATCTTTTCCTATAGAGTAAATCGTCGAAGCAACAATATTTCAAATTTATTCCAATCCATTGTCAACAATGTTCAGAAACTTTGTACTTACGGTTGTTGTTACTTGCTATGCTACGTGGACTCAGATGGGTATTAGTAGGGACGTGATCGTTGGATGATGCTCCGATGCTCTGCTATTCATGTTACTAAGACACAGACAGACATTAGTAAGGAGATGATCGTTGGATCATGCTCCGATGCTCAGCTATTCATGTTACTAACACGCAGACAGACATTAGTAAGGAGATGATCGTTGGATCATGCTCCGATGCTCAGCTATTCGTATTGCTTAGACTCAGACAGACATTGGTAAGGAGATGATCGTTGGATCATGCTCGATACTCAGACAGCTATCACTCAGGTAAACTCAGAAGGACATGAGAGGAAAGAGCTCACTATAAGGGGTGGCGTAGGCGATTTAAAAATAGTCCATAAACTATTAACTCAGGCCATTGCTCAGAAGTGTCTCAGTATAGTAAAATGAAGGTTATACAATTACCACTCAGATCAGCTACATGCACATTCTTTACCAGTTCAGATATGATGCATCAATTCCTGTACAAAATAAAGAATTGATGTCTACTGCATCTGCGTTGTTAGAAATATAGATTCTCTAGAAACCAGGCTGGAATTATTTACTATCTATAGGTACATCTACTTCAAATATCATTAATAATTCCTATATTTATCAGCTATTCGATAGACCTATTTTACTTATTAGTACAAATTTGGCGACACAGACGGACTAATAGAAATGACGAAACCATAAAGGTTCTTAATTGACTAGGGAACCCTAAAACATCTTTTTTTTACCTTTTCTACGGGCACCGATATTCTAAGACGTTCCCTCGAAAATTCCTCAACTCCACTCAACGTCACTCCATGATATTAGTATTCATAGTTGCAAAAATCTTCTCCACTCGACGCTTTCCCTCACTCGAGGTGAGGAAACAACTGTCAACTTCAAGGTACGTCAGGACCAATCTTAAGGAAGTTTATTGCTTGTAAACAGTTACTGAAGCTCATTATTTTATTTGATTAATATTTTATCTATTATAATAGAATGACGTAACTAAATGACATGTTACCGTGACTACACTTCGATTCGACATCAGTCGGGATTGATTGAGTTTTGCTCAAGTTATAACTTAGAATTCCAATTTTGAGGATTCCTCGAGAAAATGGTTAAGGTATCCTCAGTCGAGTTGGAGTCGAGTGACGTATGAGGAAACGTCTTAGAATATGAGTGTCAGAGTTACACCGCAGGCTGGACTAAGAAATGGCGGAACTATAACGGTTCTTTGTTGACTAAGGAACCCTAAAACAATTTTTTATAATTATTATTTCCTTTTACATTTTCTACGGACTTTTAGGCCGTACTCTTTAAAGATTCTATGATAAATTATTCTAAGATAAATTGTATTGGCCTCAGGTGTCTTGCTCCCAAAAGATTCTCTATGACAACTGGAAACATCATTAAACCCCCCACGCCTCAACATTGAAAACACGATGCTTTACACAACCATTTGTAGGCAACTTCAGAGTATGGGATGCTAAATAATATCTACGTAGTTACTCGTGCCACATCACTGGGTTTCAGGTATTTCTGTGAATAGTTTACTAACATGCACGATTTTACTATAATTTCGTAACACAAATAAATTATGATATTTCTACATTTCTACCACAATACTAATAATTGATACATTCAGAATTATTACTGTATGTTTGTTGGTTTTTTTTTTTCAGATAACTTGGGCCACCTGAAAGTGGTCACCGCCGCCTATAGACATTTACAACACCAGGGGCATCGCTAATGCGTTGTCGACCCTGAGTCGTGAAGTTGTCAAGTCTCATGTGCCTGTAATTTCACCGGCCCCCTTACCTTTCTAACCGAAACACAGTAATAAAAGTGCACTACTGCTTCACAGCGGAAAGGGTAGTAGTACTTCCCCGGACGAACTCTGCACTAAGAGCTCTACTACTCTAAAAAAATATTGTGGTACAAGGTTCAGGTTGTTCTGTTTGTGTAATATAAGAATTGTATTGTCATTTATGTATGTTATAGAATAATCAACCATCGTGCACCTTATCGTGAAGATCAGGTGCATTTACAACGGTTTAACTTTTTAATATTATACATAAGTGTATTTATTGAAAATAAAATGGTGCCAATACAGTAAAGGACATAATTCTAATTCCTATTCCGAGAAATCATAAGTCTTAAAATTGTTCAGTTTGATAAATTGTCCAATTTACTTTTCCCACCTTCCCACCACACTTATCCTCTCTTTAAAGAGCACTGTGCTTACTTAAATAAGGATATTTACATAGCTAAACTAAATTTAACAATTTGTAATTTAAAATCAACAATCGAACTGAACGAGCGGATGTGACATTGCAGCTGCTTAGGAAATTTAAAAAAAATGGAGCATGATATTAAATATACGGCAAAGGTAAGAACACACTTAAGTAGTACCTACTATTAGTATTAAGAGCATTAAATCAATGATCATATTTTTTTGCATCCTTTATTAAAAAAACTAGCCGTCCCCCGCGGTTTCACCCGCGTTCCCGAGGGATGTAACATTTTCTGGGATAAAAAGTATCCTATGTTACTTCTAATACCTCCAAAAATATGTGTAAAAAGTTTCATGATGATCGGTGAAGTAGTTTTCGCGTGAAAGCATAACAAACAAACTTACATTCACATTTATAATATTAGTAAGGATTATCATTCAAGTTAATATATCAGTCTATAAAATTACAGGTACATGAGACTTAACAACTTCACGTCTCAGGGTTGACAAAAAAATATCAAAATTCAAAACCATTTATTTAGTTTAGTCCCGCAGACGGCAGTTATGAAGGTCAAATTTAGTTACTGAAGCTACTATTAGCATTATCCCTGGTGTTGCCGTCTATGGGCAACGGTGACCACTTATCATCAGGTTGACCGTCTGCCAATTTGTCGGCATTCTTGGCATAAAGAAAAGTAACTCAGTGTGGCCATTACCTTAATGTTGAAACTGCAATGAAGTCTAAACACAGGCAATGTTCATGAATGCTGTTGCATGGTTAATATAAATTGACGGTTGGCCAATGTCCTGGCTGGTCAGTTACAATCGGTGTACCTTCAAAATCGAACGTGTTTAGGTTTGTGTGCATCCTGATAATAATTTAAGTGAGTTAAAGAATTTTATATCTCTCAATCTATACCTATAAGGAAAATAGGGTTCCTTTAACGCACCATTACCTCAAAACTACTGAACATATCGGGATGGGACTGCTAGATAGATATAGGTTGTATATATGATATAGCTGTCCGCCGCGGTTTCACCCGCATTCTCGAGGGATGTTACATTATTTTGTTGTTTCTATCATCAATAGTTTTCGCAGCGCACGCGATTTAAGAAAGATTTTTCATAATTATTTCACACCTTAGGTTACATTATTGGTGTTTTAGTATGGATCCCTAACTTTTTTGAAAATTTAATATAGCCTATGTTCACCGGAGATAGTGTAGCTTCCCAACAGTGAAAGAATTTTTCATATCGGTCAAGTAGTTTCGTAGCCTATTCAATGCAAACAAACAAACAAAAAAATAATCAAATCTTTCCTCTTTATAATATTAGTGAAGATTGATAGCCGCGAGTGAAACCGCGGGGGACAGCTAGTTATATATAACAACACTATTTCTTTATGCATGTTCGCGCGCTTAGTTCTTTTACACTACGCAATGGATGTTAATTTGGTTTTCACCATTATCTATTTTTATCCGTTGAGTTAACCTATATGTATAAAACATTAATATTATCTCACTCAGGCAAAGGTGAGTCGGATCGCTAGGCTATTAAGAAAACGTTTCTTTTGTATATGATTTGAACCGAAATGTTGAAGTAAATCTTTTATATGTACTCGTATACAACAGGCGCGGCACAATGCAGTGTCAACGCCTCTCCGCTTGTTTCGCCGTATCGCTCGCCATAACCGTCGCGTGGCGATGCGAAGTCTTATTAAATCAACTAACTTCCTACCTCCTATTATCTATTAAGGTGTAGAAGATTTACTCGTGCAAAATAACCTAAAAAAATGTATTTCACTTTAGGTACAACACTGAAGATAATGTTTAATAACCTACCCTGGCAACACGAAGATAGAGTAGATCAACGGAGACTACGACATGATGATTATTGTGATAAAATATAATAAGTTTAAAACATAATAATTACTACACAAGTTCTCTGTGACTCCTTTATTAAATACCAAATATAACATGCACTACTGCTTTACGGCAGATGTGGGTAAGGTGAAAGTACTCCCGTCGCTCGACTACTTCTAGATGGGGAATATCTGGTTTTTATTTAGACAGCAAACTTACCTGGATACCATAAATTGACAAAATAAAATCTGTAATCTAAATTAATGCGGGTGGTACACTTATCCCTGCCGAGCTATCCCTACTGGTAGGGATGAGTGCACTATTTGTCGATTTATGTCTACCGAGCTATTGTTGTTCAATAAGTTTTGTCGTTCGATAAGAGAGGGCGCTGCCATTAGCCCAATTTTCTTTTTGTTTTGTTAGTACACTCTTCATATGAACGTATGTAAAGTTTCATTTCAATCTGTCAATTCAGTACAAGCCATTTAGTGTCGCCGTGTCACAGTATTTTTTTACGATGGAAAAAATTTTATATCGTGCAGTGATAAAATTCTTATTTTTGGAAGGTGTAGATCAAAAGAAATTCACGAACGAATGTTAAAAGTGTATAATGATTGTTCACCTACAATGAGAACAGTAGAAAGATAGGTTGCTGAATTTAATCGTGGTCCTACAAGCCTTGAAGGCGATCCACGTGAAGGACGTCCAAAAAGCGCATCAAAACCAGAAATAGCCAAAATACAGGATATGCTTTTGGAAAATCGTCGATTGACTGAGCGAGATTTAGTAGAGGCTCTACACATCTCATTAGGCAGTGTAAGCCATATTTTAAGTGAAATTTTGGGTTTTAGAAAGCTGTGTGCACAATGGGTGCCGCATTCGCTAACAATGGAACCAAAACACATTCGAAAGCGACTTTCTCAGCAACATTTGGAGTGTTTTAAAAAGGATAAAGTAGATTTTGTGCGTCGATTCATCACTATAGATGAGACCTGGGTCTATCATCATGATCCTGAATCAAAACAAGAGGCTAAAGAGTGGTGTGAACCTGGTTGTTCGGCTTCGAAATGAGTTCGTGTCCGGAAATCGGCTAAGAAGGTTATGGCTTCAGTTTTTTGGGATGCGAAAGGAATTTTGTTTATGGATTACTTGCAAACTGGTAAAACAATTAATTTAGAATATTATTGCAACCTTTTTTAACCTGTTATATATTAATTATTTTTTAACAAATACAAATAAGTAAATAAAGAGTTGCATATATGTTATTCCAGGGTTTGCTCGGTTTGCGCGAAGGAGTTACAAACATCCATACATCATACATACATCTGTACACTAAAAAACTTTCCCATTTTTCTAATATTGGTATAATAGGATAGGATATAACGATACAACAATATGTATTATAGATGGATACTTATTCGTTGAATACTAAATCAGACCCCTATTCAGCTAATACAAACTTCCTTGGCGAGCCGCTTCACGGAGGCCTCGGAGAGCTTACCTCTCACATGATTAGTAGTAAGCGATGAAACATCCGCGAGTTAGTGTAATTTTCCTTACAGAATAGAGCCCATCGACATACGCAGTTACATTCACTTAATAAACTTACTATGTACATACAAAAAAATATTTACGAAATGGGAACAACCTTGTAGTACAACCACTACGTAGGAATAAAACATTTTTTTTTAATACGATAAACTTTATAATAATTTTCCAAAAGATGTAAAAGGCTCTAAATCTATTGCAGTATATAAAAGACTGTTAATATTATTCTCGTATGTAGTTACCTACTTAATACGTTGTCAAGAATCATGCCACATCTCGGATTCAATGTTTTTTGTCGCAAATGTATTTTCTCATGGACCGAGTCATTTTACATCTACCTTCCATTTTGCTTAAAATATGAATGCTCATTAAGAGCGTTATCAAATCTAGGCGCCGCGCAAATTTAGGTATTATTGAGTGAATGTCGAGTTACGCGACATCTTCTCACTCGCTCGCAGAAGCAGGTTGCAAGTGTGGGGACTAAACGATTTTGATCCACCGTAATATAAGTTCTTCTACGATCTTTAGAATGTGAAACTAGAATTATATTATATCAACCCAACAGAACATAATAAAAATAGTAATGAACGTAAAAAGCCCAGAACAATTGAAAAAAAAACTATGAAAAAATAGCCACAAATCAAACAAAAAAATATAAAAAACGATAAAAAGAAAAAAAATACCTTGCAATTATAACGTAGGAAATTTTTTGATTAAATGTTTTCGCGTCGCGGGACCGCTCTGTACCAATAAAAACAATTACTGAAATAAAATGATATTAAAATTACAACGATTATGTTAAAGTAAGTATTAAGAACTACAAGTAAACCTACTTAGAAACTGAATTCATAACTAAACTATCCAGATAAATTGAAGCGACAACCCTTGCATGATAAATTTACTCAAAAAATTAATTTCTCAGTTTCTCAAACTGATTTAAAAAAAACGTTAGGCTAATAATAAGAGCGGTCACCCGACGCTCGATATTGATAACGGAAACAGGTAGACGCTTGAAATATTCACAGAATATTTTGTTAAAAATTAATAATAAAATTAAAATAAAACAAATATTTAAGGGGAGCTCCCATACAACAAACGTGTTTTTTTTTTGCCGTTATTATTGATAATGGTAATCTTCTTGCGCGAGTCCGACTCGCACTTGGCCGGTCTTTTTCTTTTTATAGAGTCTCACGTTTATACCTTTTTTGTTCGATTTGTGGCTATTTTTTCAGAGTTTTTTTATAGGTTGTTTTAGGCTTCTTACGTTAATTACAATTTTTATATTCAAGAATGTTAGTGGTGATAATGTAATAGTAGGTTTGTAAAATATTTAAATAAACGAAACACTAAATAATTTTTTTTTTTATTTCACTCAAAGGCATTGATCGACTTTTTCTTGGTTTAATGATTTCGGGAAGTACGCACTCGTAGTAAAATTTTGTCAAACGAGTCTGGCAGTCCGTCATTCCGTCAGTCCATCAGTACGCCAGTCAGTCAGTCCGTTAGTCCACCAGTCAATCAGTCAGTCAGTCCGTCAGTCCATCAGTCCGCCAGTCAGTCAGTCCATCAGTCCGTTAATTTGTAAAAATAAACTTATAGAAAATAGTGTGAAGTGTTATAGTTAGTATAAGTCTTGGCAATAATAAATAGCAAAAAGTGTCGTTACAACTTTTGGTCTTAATTTTTTCCGTCTAGCCCCGTTTCGCAACGCGCGAACTTCGTTCCAAAAAAACATTGTGATATTACGCGGTATCAATGAAAGCAAATCTAAATTTGAGTGTCCAAATTAACTGAAACAGGTTACTGTTTCTCAAATATTTTCTTTTTCCTCGTTCTTATATCACCACTGTCACCATAATACAATTTACTTTTTCGGCCCATCACCTAAAAGTTTTCAATTAAAATTATACCCAAAAAACCATAGAAAACGAAATTTTTGTTGTGCATTTACCATATCGTGCACTTAGTTGACACCCCATTATTATGTTAATGAATCGAAATAATATAATTGAACAAAATGGAATACAATTCGTACGGATCAAAATGAGCTAGACGCAGTATAAATCGGTGCGCAAACACATATCTGAATAGTTAGACGGCGGTAGTGCGAGCGACACAGGTCCTACTTCTAACAGCGCCATCGCGCAACTGGCCGTCGCCGAACGGCGCTGTGTAATTTATAGCTAATTAAAAAAAATATTTTTGACGACATATATTATTTTTTATCATTTTTCTTTTACTGTTTTTTGTAAGCCTGAACTCGTCTTCCAAACAGTGTGACTTTTTTTAGGTTTCCCAGCTTCAGTATCATGTAAAAATGATGTTTAATTTCGTCAAATTTAGGTTATAGAAATATTTTTTTTGAGGCGTTCAGGGAATTAAATTTGCTTTTATATTCTATACAAAAACAATAACAGTATTTTTCCTGTTTAATGTATTTTTTTCAGATTTCCACGATCCATTTTTAATTCATAAATTTCATGTCAAAAATCAGTCTTCCCGTGAAATCTCAAAAACATGTGTTCAAAATAAGTTTATCGTTTAATGAATAATAACATTTTTTAATTTATATTCTATACAAATACAATATAAAGATATGCGTAATCTGGTATTAAAATTTGTTTCTTAAAAATTATTTTCATTTCCGAGTAATTTCGTCTCAAAATACCTAGATATTTCGTTTTTTATCGATAACACTACCTTAAATGGTTTTATTGTTGCTTTATATGTGTGTTCATTTTCATGTAATTAGGTAATTTTTATTTTTCCTTATGAGAAACTAGCTGTCTCCAGTATCTAAAATAATCTACTTCATCAATCGACTATCAAAAATAAGTTACTTCTTATAACACTATCTATCTGCCAGTCAAAGTCCCATTAAAATCGTTACATCTAGTTTCGGAGATAAGCCGGAAAAAAACAGACAGAGAAAAAATCCTAAAAATATTTTTTTATATATTATGTATGTATGAGAATGTACTGTGTAAAAAAAATTTTACATTATAAACTGACACTAAAATGTTATTTATTTGTATAAATGTCTTAAATCATGAAACTGAACATGTCGATCACAATCACTATGGTCGCACAAACAAAACCTGAATTTGAACTGGCTCTCAATAAAGCTGCTATAAACTACCCTACCACCGTGCTACGAGATTTTCAACTTTGTTTTCTTTACCGATAGCTTAAAGCTAATTGTAGGCCTGCGCTGTCACATTGTCAATACATGGTAACAAATAAAGCGTGTTCTACCTACCTGTTATCACTTACGGTGCCGAGACGTGGACACTGATGGTGCGACTGGTTCACCAATTTAAAGTCGCTCAGCTAGCTATGGAGAAAGCTATGCACGGAGTCACTCTGAAGGATCGTATTCGAAATGAAGTCATCCGTCACAGAAGCAAAGTTATCGACATAGCTCAAAGGATTAGCAAGCTGAAGTGGGAGTGGGCTGGTCACATCTGCCGTAGAACCGATAACCGTTCTAGAGTGGAGACCACGGCTTGGTAAACGTAGCGTAGAGCCCCCTCCAACTAGATGGAGCGATAATATACGCGGTTGGAAACAAAGAGCTGTAGATCGAGCTCAGTGGCGTGCCATAGGTGATGCCTATGTCCAGCAGTGGACGGAGAAATGCTGATGATGATGAACAAATAAATATAATATATTTATTTTTATGTAAAGTGGCGGCAAAAATGTACCTATTATAATCACTGGGAGCGATTATAACTCAAATTGCTTGATATAGCTATCTCAAGTCATTGTCTATTGTTTCGAATTAAGCATGTTTTTTTATAGAAGTTCAATCGTGGGTTATTTTTTCTAATTAATTTATTCAAAAAAAAGGGGGCCCTTTTTTATAAAGTAAAAAATCTGCCGATTCTCTTGTAATATGAAATGTCTCAAAATGCTAAGGTCTATAAATATATATTATTGTTGCGCCGATATTTGATAGGTTCTGAACCGGTGGCAACTTCACAAGCCTTTTTTTCCTTTCCTTCTGGGGCCCTAAATTGAATTTGATATTGAATTTTTTAATTAAGAAATCTTAAATATATGAAAATAACATGGACTTGAATGAAACTTGGCCCAAAGGGTCCGCATAAGGATGTGCGGACCCTTTAATAAATAACTTAAAGCGTAACTTTATCCTGAGAAAATGTTAAATCTGTCGGTAGTCGGATACGTGCAAAATCTCTGAGTAGACGTAAAACGCGAGACGGAAACTACCTTATAGGTTTCGTCTCGGGTTATTAAGTAACAAGAGGTTTTAGTTTCCGTTTGCAAAAACTATCGAGAACCTCCATTATTTGAAATATGAATAGGTTCAAATCGTTTAATACCAAATTGTTCACGCATGCGTGCATATCCGTGGGACTTTATTCTGGGATAATGTAAATGCTTAATTTAAAAATAAATAATTAGTCCATTGAAATGTTACATTTTTTAGGCCTTACCTTGCGTTTTTTAGAGGACGCAATTTTATTTTTTTGATGTGTAGGGGGGGTCAGTGTAAAGCTAAAAACAAGTTTGTGGGGTCGCAACCCTTGTCCCACGGCCGCCATCTTGAAAATAGGGGTTGAAATTGTTTTTACGGTATACCTCTTAAACTATTTATTTGATAAAAAAAAATTGTTAACATTTTTTGTTGCAAATTAAATTCTCTACAACTTTGGTCCAGTAATTTTTGTCGTAGAACTATAAATAAAAAATTATAAGCGAAAATCTTCAGAAATTCGAGAAAACAATTTATATTTTTCGATGTAACTTTTTTTTTTATCATTTTACGAAAAAATGATATCTGACCATTTTTGTAGATCGTTTTTTGAGGAACAACTTTTATTTGCATCATTTTTTCATTAAGTCAATAGCTAAGGTTTTACAGCGCTCCGAAGTGAGTACTATTTTTCAGTACTCTTAACTATACCTATATTATACGTGTGTACTAATAATATGTCATCATATAGTTTTTTTTAATTTTTTTTACTTTGTTATTATAATTTTTTTAATTATAAATTTTGCAATATTATGAAAAATTAATTATTGACTCCTTTTCACTCCATAACAGAATTTAACAATTATTGATTTTTAAAATAATTTTAAATCTGATAGCCGTTACCGAGAATACTGTTCAGGTAGAAAATACCCAAGTGAGCATGAGGGAATAAAAGAGCAGCTGCCTGCTATTGTTATTATTATTCCTAACCTCTGTTATTGTAAGAATAGCTCATAACATTGTGTTGAAGTTGTCGCTTAACCTATATCTTTTAGTTGTGCTACATATTTCTTCACGTGCGGATGTATTTTATTCTGTTTTTAATTGTGAAGACGATTTCGAATAATTTTCGATACGATTTAAACTTCAGTGATAACTATATTCTTTTTATTAGCATTTAGACTTTTTGAGCGTGCTTTTTTTATTATTCCATCATGAGTGATTGTTTTATTTGTAAAAAACCTTTAGGTGAAAATAAAATAAGAACTGTGAAGGCAAAAGGTGTAAAAACTTTACTAGACCGAGCTGTAGCAAAAAATGATGAGGTTAATGAAAAATTATTACGGACCGTTTCAGAAGTTACTGTACATGTTACGTGTTATTGTTATTACGTGGATAATCGAACTGATAATGTTGTTCGTCGTCGCAGCAGCAGCTCCAGTAGTTTATCTTCAGTTTCAGAAACTCCAGTGCCAGACTTTGATTTTGCGAACAATTGTTTCATTTGTGCCAAACCGGTTCAGGATCCAAGTGTTTCGCGTACTAGCCGATAACAGCGGCGCTGTAAAACCTCAGCTATTGACTTAATGAAAAAATGATGCAAATAAAAGTTGTTCCTCAAAAAACGATCTACAAAAATGGTCAGATATCATATTTTCGTAAAATGATTAAAAAAAAGTTACATCGAAAAATATAAATTTTTTTCTCGAATTTCTGAAGATTTTCGCTTATAACTTTTTTACTTATAGTTACGACAAAAAGTTACTGGACCAAAGTTGTAGAGAATTTAATTTGCAACAAAAAATGTTAACAATTTTTTTTTATCAAATAAATAGTTTAAGAGATATACAGTAAAAACCATTTCAACCCCTATTTTCAAGATGGCGGCCGTGGGACAAGGGTGGCGACCCCACAAACTTGGTTTTAGCTTTACACTGACCCCCCCTACACATCAAAAAAATAAAATTGCGTCCTCTAAAAAACGCAACCCCAAATGTAACTTTTCAATGGACTAAATCATCAGTTACGTGAGTAAAACGTGAATAAAACGTAACGTTAGATGTATAAAAATATACATGTTTTATTACGTTTTACAAAATACAAATTAGAGTTTGACTGCCAGACTGCCACGCCATGAACATGTTTGTTTTTCCAATGTCTGGGTGTAAATATCTATATAATTGTGTATTTAGAAGAAAAAAATATGATATTATAGTACTAGCTTTTGCTCACAACTGCGCTCGCGCCGACTTCAGGATTCATACAACAAACAGATCCTTTACAGTCAGTTTTTTTTATATTAATACGGCTGTGCCCGCCGCACCGCGTTATTACATCGTTTTCGCTTAGTGTTCGTTCTGACGTTTTTCTTTTATCGGCTCCTTCGAGTCGTTCCATGATGAATTGGGCTATGAAATACCAAATTATTTTTTACAATTCGACAACAAATTTTGCATGCACATACAAATAGACAACAGACAAATAGGGCAAAATTATAACACTTTTGTATTTACACCCCACCCCTACTATCTTTTTTTCAATGTATAGAATAGAATTGGATATATCGCACAACAGAAATGAAAAATCCTTTCTAAAGATTAAAAGACTACTAAACTACTTAAAATTTCCTATCAGTTATTTGGTTATTGATTGGGATCAGATGACCATGTGTAAAGCATGTTCCCGGGTATTTATTAATTTGCATTAAACGCATCTCCAACCGACGAATGAGAGAAGATGTTCTCTCCACCCATCTTCACCGAGTCTAAAGAATGTACCTATACCTATTTTATTATCAATGTAAGCTTAGAGTTGTGTGTAAGACCCGCAGGATCTTGAAAAATGGGTCTTCTGACCTAAGGAGCCGTATAAATCACTATTGACCTAAACATTGCTTTGATTGCAGTAGAATATTCGAGTGACAATGCTGATCCTCATACTATGCTTTGCCGTAATTTTTGGGTTCTACTTGTACTGTCAATACATGGAGAGCTTGAAAGAACCGCCATCGTTGCCGGGAGCTCTACCACTCATTGGGCATGCGCATAGTCTTATTGGAGATAGCTGTCGTAAGTATCAAGTGTGATTCTATAAGGTCTGTTCATTATGTTAACTACGCAATAACTTGAGAGTTCCGCTTTCTGAGGCCTTGCTGCGCCGACTTGACGACGAAGTTGGTTAAAAGTGATAGAATTTGGATGTGGTTTCCAAAACGATGGTACGAAGCAGGCTGTGCGGATGTCATGAGTTTTCATCAATAATATGCCCTATCATTGATTTTGATTTTGCTTGAGATTCTGCAGTTTCTTATATGTTTTCTATTCCAGACTTATGGCGCATAGTAACTGATATGGCAAACAAAAGTTACAGCATCGGTGGTGTCGTGTCCGTCTCAATTGGTCCGAGAACTGCTTATGGTAACACATTGTCAATTGCTTTTGATTTTTGAGACCTCCTGTTCTCTCAATATCTTTCGATTCCATATAAAATAAATCTAATAGACCCAAGGTATTCGCAGAAAAAATAAATATTTTCGTTGATATACTTCTCTAATAACTCTAACTTATGTAAATGCCCTTATAAAGCCGGAACTAACGAAACGGTGGTAATTTCAGTAGATATAACCTGCATAAGTACAATTCTTTAGCCCAACCCTGAACAAATAATTTTAATTTGGAACAGCATTAGGTTTACTAACATTTCGAAATTAATTTCAGTGATAACTGATCCAGATGATGCCCTCACAGTGGCGAACACATGTCTACAAAAGGATCGCTTCTATGATTTCGCAAAACCATGGCTTGGGGAGGGCTTAGTTACTGGAACATGTATGTACTGACTGAATTAAAAATAATGATCTTATACAATCAACATTTTGTATTAGAAATTGCATTTGAGACTTCACGTCTTAGGGTCGACAACGCCTTAGCGATGCCCCTGGTGCTGCAAATGTCCATAGACGGCTATGACCACTTACTATCAGGTGGACCGTCTAAATGTCGTCAACCTATTGTCCTAAAAGAAATCTGACACTTACTCAGTGCTAAAAAAATTGATTGTGCAAAGTGATAGATTTGATTTCATTTTGGTGCATTATTTTACAAGTGGATTTTCCTTAAATGTTTCATATTTTCATAATTTCAACACAATAAACAAGTTAGGTTTTAATACAGAAAGCAGCTCGAGCGATAGTTTCCTTTCTTTCTTTTAGGTATTACATGTCACCATATTTCTAACTGAAATTTTATTCCATTTCTAGATTCAATTTGGAAGAATCACCGTAAGCTACTCAACCCGGCATTCAGTCAGACCGTCCTAGATGGTTTCTTAGGAGTATTCAATAGCCAGGCCAAGCGATTGGTCGATGAATTAGCCCCCGAAGTTGGAAAGGGCCCCTTTGATCACTGGACGTACACTAGGCATAATGCATTGGAAACTATTTGCTGTAAGTAAATTTACATCTGAATTTAACACATCAATTTAATTATCTATTTATTCATGGAGTTAAAAATGACGTTGATACCAGAATTGAGAAAGATGTGTTTCGGTGGTTTGGACACGTGCAAAGAATGAATGAAAGAATAGTTGAATGGATGGGTCGCGAGAGGCGAACAAACATCGACCAAAAGGCGATGTTCTAACGAAATAAAAATTATGAAAAGCATCCAAAACCGATGCAAAGACTGAATGTACAGGAAGCAAAAGAAGTGTCAGGTGAGTAGGTGTAGCACCAACAAAAGACAAGCGTGTCGATATGTACCTAGTATGTTATTTATTTTTCCTTTTTAAATAATAAGTGTGTTGTTATTTGTTATTGTATGTTTGACTCTTTATGTCAGGAAACATAATCGTAATTCCTCGAGGTAGATGCGAGTGTTATACAATTTGCAGTCGAAGTTGAATATAATCTTTGGCAGATAATAATTCGTTAGCGCTGTTTTTATTGTTCATATGAACCACAATATTTAAACCATTCTCATTATGAGAGCTTATTTACAAGATTTGCCTCGCGATTGCTGGGGTGTATTGTACCCAAGGTACTATACTATGCCTGTCACTCTATATCAAATTTGATTGAATTAAGATCAGTTGAGCCTTTTATTCGATAACTCCAACCGCAATGGCCTTATTAAGGCGATTCAAATATTTGTACTTTTCGTAGTGACAGCATTAGGAGTAGACTTTGGCGACCACACAATACTCAACAGTCAGTATGTAGAAGCCACCGAACAGATATTCAACACAATGGTGGACAGATTCCAAAAGTTTTGGTGGCACAGCCCTCACATGTTCAGATGGAGTAATATCAAGAAAAAACAGGATGAATGCTTGAAAATTCTCCATAATATGTCATATACGGTAAGGATGACTTGTGTTAAATTAGCTTAACAAAAGTTATGGTGTAGGCCCAAAAATTCAAAATGAGAAAACGAGCATGATTTTAAAGTTTTCGACTACGAATTACATTTATTCAAATAGAAATAATAGGTTTTTTCGCAAGTCATGTTTAAATTTGATAATACATTTGATCCCACGCCCACAATTAAGACTAATCTAATGACTCCTTGAAAATGAAAATGAAAATATTTTTATTCAAATAGGCCTTTACAAGCACTTATGAATAGTCTGACTCTAATACCGGTTCGGAAGGTTGTTTTTTACTGAGAAGAGCCGGCAATAAACTCAGCAATTACTCTTTTAAAAAAAAAAAACAAACTTAGATTTATTACATAAAATATTATTTAGTCTCATTGACAATACCTGTGTGTTATGGCAATATTGCAGAATTATTTAACAATAATATAATATTATAAATATCTAATGAAAAAAAAAATACAAACAAACTAAAGCCGACCAGCCCCCACAAGCAGCACCTGTTCACAAGTATGACGCATGTGGCAGCCATCGCCCTCCTCGCCATATTGTAGGGAAGTGAGCGACCCGCCACACGACGCCGCCACAAGCACAGGCATTAAAGCGAGCATGACTAACTTAAGTTTCAAACTGCACATCAAAAAAAAAAAAATTATGAATTTTAGAATACACACAAAGTGTTATCACTGTGACCATAACATGTTCAAAGTTATAGATAAATTTAAATTGCATTCAAATAAATCATACCATACAACAATACATTTACAACCAGGCACTATTATCATTTAAATATTCATTTATGTTGTAATAAGCCTTTTTTACCAATACAGCTTTAATATGATCCTTAAATTTTTGCAAGGACAAATCTAAAGTCGATGCAGGGATTTTGTTATAGAAGCGCGCACCTAGTCCCAGAAATGAACCTTGTACTTTTTGCAGTCGATAAGCAGAGGTCACGAGTTTGTGCTTATTTCTAGTATTTATTGAGTGCATATCACATTTTTTAGCAAAATGACTAATGTTTCGATGGACAAATAATATGTTTGCATAAATGTACTGTGATGCAACTGTAAGTATTCCTATTTCTGCAAACTTATCTCTAAGGGAAGTTCGAGAACCCCAATTATACATAGCTTACCTTATATGTTGAAATCCGTGAAACTGTTTAGGCTATAGCGTGCCAAAGATATCGAGATACATCTTACGGCAGTCGGGTAATTATAAAGGAGGTTGATGATTGAACTGGCCTATAGTTATATTTTTATTCTAATATATTTTAGGTGCTCAAGAGAAGAAAAGCCGAGTTGAACGATACTGAGCGTAATTTAACAGGTACTAATTTACTATTTTAGTATAATACAAGTAGGTGTGTCAAGGTTAAACATTATCTTAAATTTGTCAGTAAAAATCAATGATAGTCTATGTGTCACTTACGAAGACCAGTCGACACAATATGTCCAAACAGGTTATGTTCGACATCCTGAAATGTTTCAGGAAGAAGTTGAAACAATTTTCAAATAACTTTTGCTCAGCGAGCGTAAGATAAAAATCAAATGTTTTATAAAGCTTTAATCGCCTAAGTACGACAACAACGTCTTGCAAAACTGTTGTTCTCCTTTTGGAGGTGGGATTTTAAAAATAATCGAGACTCTTCTTCCAGCCGGCAAATTTAAGGCCTTTATGGATCTTCTTTTGGAACTAGCTGTTGATAAGGGTGTACTTTCCGACAAGGAGATCAGAGAGCATGTAGACACGATGATTGTCGGAGGACATGACACTTCAGCGAACGTTCTCATGTACACACTTATATTATTGGGATCACACCCAAAGGTCCAGGAACGGGTATTTAAAGAGTAAGTATTCTAAGTTAGCTTTGTGGTAAAGCAGTTATTAGATCGTCTGTCAAATTTGCACTGTTGATTGGAAGCTCACAACAAGAGGCAATGATATGAAATGAAATGAAATATTTATTCAAATAGGCCTTCACAGGCACTTATGAATGGTCAGACTCTAACACTGGTTCGGCAGGTTGCTTTTACTGAGAACAGCCGGCAATAAACTCAGCAATTACTCTTTTCAAAATAAGATTTTGTACATAAAGATGTGTCCTGCTGGTGCGAGCGCTACACCCAAGCATTGTCGTCATTAAAATAATCATTGTAATAATTCTTTCCTTAAATTTTTGTAAAGGCAAATTTAAAATTTCAGCTGGGATTTTATTATAGATGCGTGCACTAAGTCCTAAAAATGAGCCTTGCACTTTTTGCAGACTATATGCAGAAGTAACTAGTTCATCCTTATTTCTAGTATTGATGGAGTGCATATCACTCTTTTTGACATAAAGACTAATATTTTGATGTACAAATATTATGTTTGCATAAATTTACTGCGATGCAACTGTGAGGATATCAATTTGTTTAAACTTTTCTCTGAAGGAAGCTCGAGAACTCAAATTATAAATTGCTCAAACTGCTCTTTTTTGCAAAATAAAAATTGTTTCTATATCATCAGCCTATGATTATGAATATATATGATTTAATTTAATTCTGTTGGCGCTATTTAAAACTCCAAAAAGGTTTTATTCACTGCCATTAGATAGCGGTAAAATTGAATCCTGGCACATAACATTTTTATTGTTTCTTTTATTCATGTCACTTTTGGAGGGAAAATTACACATAAACTATACATTGAAAAGCGAGCACGTCGTTTTATTTTCACATTTAGAAAAATACACAATGAAGTAGATTTGCCATAAAATCTACGTCAGCTTCAATACCACAATTAAATTGCATTTAATTTTTTTCCGAAATGACTGAAGGGACTAGCGCGTGCCGCACATGACTAGATCAACTTAAACAACAAACACCGCGGCGTGTTTAGAGGGTATAATATTATCCAAATTTCACTTATTTTTAGAGAAATGTTGGTCAAAAATTAAGCACCTAAATTTATTTTTTCTTTTTACTAGGTGTAGTTCAAGAACTCTAATTGGGGACATTGTAATAGAGTTACGTAGTAGATGGTCTTTTACATCATTAATGTCAAAGAAACTTTTTCAGGTTACATGAAGTATTTGAAGGTTCAGACAGAGATGTTGAGAAACACGATCTATCAAGACTGGTGTATCTAGAGGCAGTTCTAAAAGAAAGCATGAGAATTTACACAATTGTCCCCGTCATTGCAAGATGGCTAGAAACAGACGTTAAACTTAGTAAGTTACCTACCTTTATTATTAGCAGGTATGTAATACATAAGATTTACTTATTTTTTTGTAGTATAGCTTTTACTGTAGCGTTCGTCCGGGGAAGTACCTTACCCATTTCCGCCGCGAAGCAGAAGTCCACTTGTATTACTATTAATTCAGTTAGAAAGGTAAGGGAGCCGGTGAAATTACTGGCACATGAGAATTAACGTCTTGATGTCTGAGGGTGGACAACGCATTGGCGATTTCCCTAATGTTGCAAATGTCTATAGACGGCGGTGACCGCTTACCATTAGGTGGACCGTAAACTTGTCGGGAAATGTGAATAAAAAATAATCTTGAACATGGCCTATTACTTCTAAAAAATTTACTATTGGAAGTATTATTACTAATCTATGCCTTCTTGCTAAATAGGTAACTCTAACATGTGTCAAAACGTCTAGGTAATTATTATGTAGCTATGTATTTGCAAACATTATCTTAGCAAGAACGGTAATTTGCTTATTTTCATAATTTGAATTACTGCATGAAAGGCTCTTATTTAATAAAGCATATAGTCCATTTTCCAAACTCCATATGAGTCTCTCTTGACCCTAAATATCCACAAACAATTGCAACAATTTTAAACATTCATTGCAAACATAAAATAATAAAAAACTATTAATAATTGTTACTCCATCTAGTTCATTCTGAAACGGGTGAATGATTTTAGTATTTCGCATCTATTGGGTATGTCGTGAATAATTCGATAGCATACGACGCGTCGGTAGGTGCTGTCTTATAAGCATAAAATAGGGGTCAACCTCGGAATGGGAGATAATAAGCTGGAACTCGTATACACCCTCATTGTGGCGGTCAAAATGTTGTTTCTAAAGTCTAATGAAACGTGTCTGGGTCGTCAGTTATTCAAAGTAAAAGCGCATACATCACGTTAAAAGTTTCAATAACAAATTCATCTTTCATTTATATTATGTATAATAGGTTGGGGGAAAGTTTCGTCACATATTTTAAGAAAATTCAAAACATTTTTTGATATAGTTTAATTACATGTGACTAATGTATGTTATGTATGTATGGTACCATTTTATTCGATAACTTTTTGCCATCTTGTAGGTAGGGACATGATCCCATTGCTATAGAAATTTTGGGACTTCAAAATACCGCGACAAGTGGTTTTGGCAGGCCTCTCATGATGTTAACCTGACACTGCCTAAAGAATTCTGAAGAGACCGAAACAGGTGGAAATCAGAAGGTGCAAGGTCAGGACTATACCGCGGATGCATTAATACCTCCCAGCCAAGCTCTCTTGATTTTTGCTGAGTGGCAAAAGATGTGTGAGGTCTAGCGTAATCATGATGAAAAACCACACCCCTTCTGTTGATTAATTCCGGCCGCTTTCTCTCACTTCTTGCTTTAATCTCATAAGTTGTTCGCAGTAGAGTTCAGAGTCGATGGTCCTGCCTGGTGGTAACAGCTCATAATGAATAATGCCCTTCCAATCCCACCACACACACAGCATCACTTTGTTGCGAGTTAACCCGGGTTTCGCCACAGTCTGTGAAGCCTGACCGGCCTTTGACCACGACCTTTTTCGCACGTTCTTGTCGTACGTGATCCACTTTTCATCACCAGTTATCAGCTTCTTCAAAAATGGTTCGGTTTCATTACGTTTTAATAAAGAATCACAAATGAGTACACGGTTCATTAGGTTTCTTTCAGTGAGCTCGTGAGGTACCCAAATATCTAGCTTTTTTGTGTACCCAGTTTTTTTCAAATGCGCCAAAACTGTTTTGTGGTCAATTCCCGTTTCTTCAGCTACGTTATAACTACTGATATGCCGATCTTGCTCCACTTTTTCAAAAATGCCATCCATTTTATCCGTAATAGGGCGACCAGAGCGACGTGCATCTTTGACATCAAATTTTCCGGATTGAATACGCTTAAACTAAATTTGTGCTACTCTCACAGACATTGCACTAGGTCCATAGCCAAAGAGATTTCATTACAAGTTCATACATATTTTAATGCGAAAAGACTTTTTCCCCTACCTAATATGTATAGAAGGGCAAATTCATTCGCTCCATGTCTTAATCGGTCAACTGTCTATAGGTGACCTTGGACACGACATGGGGTTGAAAGAGTGACAAGAATTGCAATTGTTGCCGCCTCTGTCTAACATGATGACATACACTTTAATGTAAACATGTTAAATAAAATTAAATATCAACGTTATGCATAAGTTTTTCCTTAAAATGTATAGCTTATGAATTAGTGATTTAATAAGAATTGGAACAATCAATAATTTTTATGAAATTTGTAAGTAATTCATAAAATCTACATTTAGAACAATAAATTAATTAATTCTGTTTCTATAATATAATATTAATAGACTCTGGTAGTTTGTTCTGGTAACACTACAATATAAATGTCTGCCGTTGAGGACGGTCGTTTTTTCTTGTGTTTATTTAAATTTATATAAACTTATTCGCTTGTTTTGCCATTATATATAACGTTGAATCGAGCATCCTGTTCCATTGTGTAAGTGGAATCAAGTTTTGAGATAGTGACTCTTTAGTGAGACAGTGACTTTTGATCGTTTAAGATGATGAATCGGATAAAGGAAAACTTAAGAAAGTGCATCAAGTGTGGTTCTTCACCTTCCGCAGATGCTTGTGCGTTTATTGAGAGATTTTTTTGTATAACATTTGTACACTAAATACATATTGCACAAATACATTTGTGAAACTGCTACCATTTTTTTAATTCCACCAGTTCATTACTATATTTCAATAATACATATTATTATACTTATAGTATACTATAACACTACATATATGTATATATGTAGGTATTACCTACATTCCTAAGATTTAAATTTCCCGCCTAGTATACAAGTCAGTCAAGTTTTTGTGGGCTGCCACTAGATGTCTAAATTTCTGTCTCATATTTTATCTATGCGCTTGTCATTCTTCTCGTGAGAGTATAAGTGTTCTATGGTCTTAATACAATTATATCTAATAAAAATGATTGAGATTTCAATCTAGCTCGCATTCGCTCATTCACTCAGTTATTGGTTCAACGGCTCAATCGGCTCTTTGACTCGTGACGTTCAGTCGGTGCAGCCCGACACGACACGACACAGGTTGACAGTGCCCGATCTTCCCCGATCACCGCCGAACAGAAAAAGTATAATTACGTGCGCACAGTCGCACACTCGTTCACTAAACGTGTACCCAAAATTAAGTCTAATAGCTAATGGAAATAAAGCAGAAACCCAGGGGAAAATTTTACGCGAAAAAGGAAGAAACAAAGACATCCTTAGCACAAAGATTAATATTTCTAATATTAGTAGGATTAACAATTATAAAATAATCTTGAAAAAAATCAAGTCATGTTAGCTAAGGATGATGAAATAATTATGAATTGAGATCCCTGTCTACTATCGCAACTAACTGTATTTTTCTCTATTTTATAAATAAACATAGTTGCTGTTTTTTCTGAGTTTGGGCGTAAGTATCTATATATGTATTTATTTAGAAAAAAAAAAGTAGAATACGTAATATATCAGTTATCTGGTTTCCATAGTACAAGCTCTGCTTAGTTTGGGGCCAGATGGCCGTGTGTAAAAGAATGTCCCCAGGATGTCCCAGGATATCACATTCTGCGATCACCAATTAAAATGTACATGCTCAAGCGTAACTGGCATTTCGCTTAATGATCGCGTATTTCAGACATTGAACTATTCAAAAGAGTTATAGAGCCGTCAACGAGCTGAATGAAATGAAAGAAAGTAATTTAATACAACTAGTATTGAATGAATTAAATGATAAGTTAAATATATTAAAAAATTAACTAAAGATCAAAATCCTTTTTAAAAAAAAGCTTTTATTTAAATGCTCTAAAAAGAAGAAAATAAAATTTTCCTTCAAATTTTAACTATCAACTTATAACCTCATTATACACAGTTTATATGATCATAAAACCTCGCGAGGTTTGCGTAAGTACTTATAAGTGTTTAATTAAACTGAAATAAAAAAAAAAAACTTTGCAGATTAAGTTACTCCATTAAATAGGTACTAGTATATTTGCACAAGTAAATCGCGCGACAAGCTTTAATGATCATATAAATTGTGTATAATGAGTATAAGTTGATAGTTAAAATTTTGAAGGAAAATTTTATTTTCCTCTTTTTAGAGCATTTAAATAAAAGCTTTTTTTGCTTTTAATTTAACCTAACATAACCTGTATTTTTATTCTCAGCGAACCCTTTCATTTAATACCCATCCTATATGAAAGCATAAAAAACTTCAAAACTCCGCCATATTGGATTAAGAGTGATGTCAGAATATTTTTCTAATTATTCTCGGCAAGCCCTTTCATTTGATACCCATATTGCAGAAGTGCATAAAAAATAAATATTCCGCCATCTTGGATGGTCCGCAATATTGGATTTAGAATGACGTCACACAGATTATCGTGTATTGTCGTCCAAACTAAACGTGTATACAAAATGTCAGCTCAATCGGTTAACGAAATCTGTTTTAAAATTGAGTAGCAAGATTCGACCCGAACAAACATACATACCTACGTACATTGCAAGTTAATAAAATAATAAGAAAGCTTTTTATTAAAAAGGATAGATGTATATTATAGCTCCTTTGATCAAAAGAGCTATATCTCTCTTTCCTTTTTAGTGAGCCGGTTTTCGCATCTCTAATTTCTAACACAATCATCAATCTCCATCTGGAAACAGGAGACTGACAATCGTGTGCCAAAAATATGGAATGTCCTACTAATGAAAACAAATAGTCTTCACAGGTAAGTCAAACCAGTGCGAAAGTCTACATGCGAAATTCCTTAGTTTACTACAGTGCTGAACATAGTCGTCAAATTGTAAGAACGAAACCATAGTGCGATTTAAAAATGAACAGCGCCATCTGGTATCTGATTAAGTAAAGTAGGAAAAAGATCCCTACTAATATTATAAATGTGAATTAGTTTGTTTGTTACGCTTTAACGTTACTTGACCGATCATCATGAAACTTTGTACACATATTATTGGAGGTATTAGAAGTAACATAGCGTGGGACAGCTAGTATGAAATAAAAGTAACTATTAACTCCAGCCAACGAAAGAATGCGATCTTGGCAGCCATTACTGGCCATATTAACGGATTATCTTTAAAACAAAATCATTATTTCATCTTTAAAACAAATGTTATATTCTTTCCCTAAAATATATGATCAATTAATTGGAAAACAATATTTTGAATACCATACTCCTCTGTTACTAATATAGATCAACTGTTTCTTTTTGTAGTGATAAGCCAGAAATAACCGGTGAAAGTAAAAATATTAACTATACAGCATTTTTCTATAGAACAATATCTATATGTAATATATATAAAAATGAATCCCTATTTCTCTTGGTCACGGCATCACGCATGGACGGCTGGATCGATTTCGCTAATTCTTTTTTTGTTGTGTTTGTCTTTGTCAGGAGACGATTCTTATGAACGAAAAAATTAAGAAAGGTGCGCGGAAAATTAGAAAATTTATGAAAACATATCGGCCATATTAACTTTTATAATGACGTAACCTTACCGCTTTTGACAATATAAACTCTTATTATGTAACCTAATGGTGTTTGACATAAATGCCAGTCGTTTGACAATATAGTTTAAAACAGAGGCATGCGTTGAAATTATATTGATAAAATAATTGATTTATCATTACTTAGTGCACATTTCACAGTCGATTCAATCGGAATATTTATGAATATTTTAACACTTATGTGTGTGTTCGTCACAGTTAGTTCAGAGCAATCACACCTCATATTAAAAGTAAAATTTTGTGTATCTTAAAGCATTAGATTCATAAATACTATGTATTTTGATTTACTTTTTTAATTATTATTAATCCTACCAGTTCGAATTCAATATTCATATTTAATACAGGACAACAACCGTCGGGTTAGCTATCGAATATAATAATTGTAGTACGATAAATTTTAATATATAGTTTTTAATAAAGTAAATATGGCAAAACAACGTTTCCCGGGTCCGCTAGTTATATATAACTATACTTCTATATCTATATCTTCTATACTTTATATATAAAAGGGAAATATTTGATTGTTTGTTTGTTTGCATGCATTGAATAGACTCCGAAATTGCTGAACCCATTTGATTTGGCTGCACAATTTCCGGATGACATAAGCTATATTATATGTTCCAAAATATTAGGGATCTTTACTAAAACTCCAATAATATAACCCAAATTACCTTTAAAATTCCTTACGTCGCGTTCGCTGCGAAAACTATTGATGATAGATAGAACAAAATAGAGTAACATCCCTCGAGAACGCGGGTGACCCGCGGGGACAGCAGTAATATAATAAAACGCCCAAACCAAATGTGCGAAGGCAAGTAGCGTAGTATGAGTAACTATCTTTAGACAAATCAGGTTTAAGTTTTATCTATTGTCTATTTATGCGTTATGAAATAGATGAATTAGCTCTGGAATGCGGTCATCGCGTTCTTAGAGTGCCTCCCTATCATTACAAATATAAGGATCAAATAAAAGACTACGCAGCCCGACACGACACTTTTCCGCTATTCGGCATAATGATGAAACTATTAAAAGAAGCCTGCGGGAAAACAATAAAAGATGACTGGGTGAAGGTTGTCGAAAAACCGAAAAGACTTTGTTTTGAAAACTTTGACAGAGAGACAGAAAATTGACACTATTCATTCATCCTTATATTATCTCTAAGATTATATTTTTAACAGAAGGTTCTATATTAGTCTGTAATTTGTTTTAGTAAATATATATATCACGTTTTTTTTATTATAGGTTAGGTTAGAAAACAAACAAGAAGGTAATGAAACTCAGATTACTTTGTGATTGAGTCAGTTAAAATGTAAATACTAGAGTTAGTTATTTCTCATCACTAGTAGTCATGACAAACTGACATGCGTCAAGATCGCACTTTAATGAAACAATACCCATACATCTATTAAACCATTGTACGTACAGCAGGCCTACTATGAACTTTTATTGCGATTCAATTGATGACCTAAAATAATCTGCCCCGCTATTACATACCACGACGTCATTAACGCGATCCAGTTTAGGTTGACGCCAACTCAAGTCTGCAATTGGATGGCAAACTATTTTCATTCGTTCATTTTTCGTACCATGAGGTGACATATCAACCTAAATTGGATAGTTTAAGTGTCAAATTAAGCGATCCAATAAAAGTTGCTTCTTTCTTGGCGTGAAGTGAATCGTTTTGTTAATAACTTTTAAAAAATAGTGAAAATATACGTAATTCAAGGTATTTCAGTTGAATATTTTGTGTTTCTTATGTGTTCATGTAATCAAGTGATTTGTAGAGCATTTTTTATTGTAGATGTCTGACGAATTAGTCCTTTTTGAATTTATGGAAAATGATAATGAAATACAACACGGCGACAAAAAAGACGTCTAACACGGTAACAATCGGACCCCTTTTATTTGGAAGATGCAGAATTCATAAAGAGATATCGGTTGTCTAAACAATTGGTGTAAGAACTGTGTGATGAACTGAGGATACCAAAGCTGCTCAAGTTGACCGAACGTTACTCTTCGACGCGATTCATCACTGTAAAAAATACCACTTAAAATAGATTGGTACTTAAGTTAGGTACGCGTTTGAGATAAAGCAGTTTGTAAGTTTACATTATGAAAATATAACATTATTAAACAAACTACACAAGGATACTTGCGCCCTTATTCGTATTACCAATTATTTTAAGTCAGTGAAACGTTAAAAACATTTATAAATAAAATAAATATCTACTAATAATAACACGTAATTTTCTTTCAATAATAGTTAGAGATACTTTCAAAACAAATCTCAACAATAACAACCGCCTTCTGTCAAATCCAACATGAGTGGAGGTGCGCTCTAAACTCGTCATAATCAATTTATTTTTACAACAACACTAAACAAACCTTTAATTTGTAATGTAAAAAATTATATAAATGACTATTATTTATTAGTACTAATTAGTAATTTAGTACTAAAAAAGCCTTAGTGGTATTTAATTTGATGCTCAATAGCGCAATTTTAAAATATATTTGTTGTTATTTTTACACATAGAAACCGCTAAATCATATCAACTAGGTTTCGAAACGCAACACATATGGTTCGAGTAAAAGAGACAGACTTATGCAACGACGGTATAGTGTTATCTCTTTCTCACCGCGGACCAGAGACAAATTTCGTTCGTTCATTCCTCCGTGAGCAATTCAAACGCCAGTCAGCAAAAGGCACTTCATGGTACGAATCATAGCGATTCAGTTTAGGCACCTAAACTGAATTGCATCGGAATTGAATGGCTAAGTAAAAGTTGATAGTAGGCCTGCAGCCCCTTATTCCGCTAATACAAACTTCGTCGGCGAGCCGCTTCACGGAGGCCTCGGAAAGCATATCTCTCACGTGATTAGTAGTATTAGCGTAGTTAGCGAAAGAGACAGAGCATGAAGGCCGCGAACGAAGTCATTTTCCTTACAAAATCGAGCCCCAGGACAGAACAGTCAGTCTAAACTATCAGATTGAGGGGCACAGTTGTTTTTTTTTATTATTGAACAAATGAAACGAATGATAATCTTACCTTATTTAGATATTATATTACGCTTAGGTACACATCTTACACTCGCACTCATTATATCGTAAGAAAATAACCTAGTTTCTAAATTTAACAGGTACACAAAGATCACTGATTTATAAATCAAATAACAGGTACATAGTTGTCATAGAAGGTATGGGATATTGACTTCAATAGAACAGTTGCTATGTGCAGCTAGTTTACATGTATAACATGCATAATTTTACTCCTTTTTTGAGTCAAATAAACAATTATATTATTATCATTAGATGTTCTAAATTAACACATGGCTGTTTGTCCCAGAATGCCAAGATCCCTCGGGAACGCTATAAAAGTTATAATCATAAAACCCTAACTCTAAATGGCTGAAATTTCAGAGAACCATACCCTATCAGCAGGAAGAACATGTTTCATCTTTGTGTTTGGTATCCACCGTCATCCTATCTGGGGCCCTGATGCAGATGAGTTCAAGCCTGAGAGATGGTTGGACCCCACAACGATGCCTGACAACCCTAGCGCCTTTGCTGGATTCAGTGTTGGTAGACGAATGTGCATAGGTATGAATTGAGATTGCTATTTGTAAATGTATTTGTTCTAGTGGATAATCTATACTTTTAGGGTTTGTGCCTTATAGAATCTATTCGTTGTTAGTCTGCCTATCAATACCGTTCTTCCCATATCGTTTTGGTAGAGGTATGAAATTAACATTAACAGGCTTTCAAAGGGGGGTGACATCATAATAAGGAATCTTATTTTCAGTTTCAACAGTAAATTAGCTAATTGAGACATTAAGATGCAGTTCCGGTTATTTTGACGGATTGAATAATGCATAGATACAATCAGTTTGCTTTCTCTAAAAACTCTTCTCTGGAAAACTTATACGATACAAGAATTTAAAAAACGCTCTTTAACAACGCTATCTTATATACTTGCAATTTTAATTACAAAATAAATTGAAATGTATTTTGTATTTTTATACAAAGAACAGAAATTTAAAAATAAATATATTTTTTTAATCAGCTTTTTTAATTGACGCAAACTTTTTTTGTTTCTTAATAACGCTGTAATGGCTAAATATATTTAAATGAAATGTTATGGTGTGACCAAGAAATAGGGACTGACTATCCCCCGCGGTTTCACCCGCGTTTATCGATATCATATATAGCCCACAACCATCTATAGGGTCGATTGGTAGCAGTCCCATCCCGATGCTCAGTAGTTTTGAGGTGATGGTGCGTCAATGGAACCCCCATTTTCCTTATACATATATAGACGATAGATTTAAATTTCAGGAAAATCGTACGCCTTGATGTCGATGAAGACGACTCTTGCGCATGTGCTGCGACAGTATAGCGTGGTTGCTGATCATACAAAACTCCAGTTGAAACTGGATGTTATGCTTAAACCAGCTTCAGGATATTACATTAGTATAGAGAAGAGAATTTAGACTGTAAGTAGTTATAAGTTGTAAAAGAATTTGTATTTTTTCCATGACAGTACCAACATTTTTGTGTTTCAATTATTGAGAAGTTTAATATAAATAATAAACGAATAAATGTGCGCATTATTTTTATTTTCGTATTAAAACGTACACTTAATATGTACAACTAACATGACTCAGCTGGTCCTCTTTTTATAACGCTTTTATTACACCTGTATGTTTGTATGTAACGACTCCTTTAGGCGTGACTTCGACCCACTTTAAACTGTCAGATTTCATTCAAACTTTATAGATTTATCGAGGACCGATGACTATTAAATATTTTCAACTGTTAGAGCCGTTATCGCTACTGGAAATATCAGGATTAGTGATTTAACTAAAAAATTATAAATAAATTTGAACTAAGAAAATGTAATATAATATAGAATAGGAAAAAAATATATTTAAATGTAAAAAAAAAAGCCTGGGGTGCTTTTTAAGACATTATCAAAATGATAAATCGTTCTATTGACACCATGGACCCCACGCTTTTTTCACAATAAAATACATTTTTTTTGTTATTTACACTATTCCTAATTCAAATTTATTTTCCAGTTTTTTAGTAGGATTTTCTATAAAGGCGTGTCTTTTAGTTTTTTTTAATTTTACATACATAAAGATTAATATTACATAGTATATTTATTCTATAGAAGAGATATAATAAGCAATTATATATCTGATACGCAATTGTTAAGACAATTAATTACATACAACGCATAATTATGCAACCGAATTGTAAACAGCCTGTTCTGATTAAATGTTGTGTTCCGAGATTAGTATCTCGGAATCAAATAAGAAAATGTTCTTTTCACATAATAACTGGTAGCAAAAGTAATTTCCACTATTATACATTCCATAAGTGAAAGGCCATTTGCTTGGAGCAACATTTTGGTCGATATTAAGTTATGCAAAGTTTTCCATGGAACCTATAGCTGTTTTTATATTTAGAATTATACCAAAATATTAAGGGTTCATTACGCAATGGGATTATTATAAAAATATAGGCGTAAGTTTTAAACTTTGAATATTAAGATGGCTCTCCAGTAAACGTCGCTTCAAACAAATAGCTTTTCATCTATGGATATAACTTTTTTCTTAATATTTTTAGTGTGTATTCAATTTCTGTCTTCTATTGAAATGTGGTGTCCAGATACAGGTTTCAGTAATGTGTCTATCTTGAGCTGCAGTTTGGTGACGTCAGACTTGATGCGATACCGTCGCAGGACATGCGCTAGAGTCACCTTCATTGACATCATTGCGTACACTCTACCTGTAAAAGATTTTATTTTAAATGTTAAGGGCTTAAGCTTTAGGATTTAAGTACTCAGGACTATAAATCATATCTTTTGGAATTGAATTGCCTTAAAACATAACCCTCAGAAAATCTTTACACTATTTAAGATTTACGTGGTCCTTAGGCTCAGGCTAATTTGTTGTTGTTTCAGTACCGTTATTTATTGAAATACTAATTACGAAAGTCCAATCTTGATACCCACCATTTTCTTTTTTTGTTTCACTTACGCCCCTGATAAATGTAACCAGTGGCGTAGCTAAGTAACCATAGGCCTTGGGGCCAAAAATTTTGTAGGGCCCCAAATTATCTACATAGTTTAAATCGTTAAACCCCCAGCCGAAGGCTGGGGGTCTCTGGGTACTGCCCCGTCTAGCCCTCCGGTAGCTACGCCACTGAATGTAACATTTTCTGGGGTAAAAGTATCCTATATTTTAATCCGGGTTATAAACTATATGTATGGTAGGTATGTGCTTAGATTCATCCAAATCTGTTAACAAGTTTTTCCTTGAAATGTACACACATCCATCCTCACAAACGTTCGCATTTATAATATTAAGTAACATGATTGAGGCAAAATAACACAATAACTATTAAGCATCACCCAAACCCTAGTAATTCAAGTCTGCATTCCCTGAAAATTACAATTGGAGTTCTTCAAGAAAAGAGTGAATAGACTACTGTTACGAACCGAACTCATTTACATCACCTTTTTGGATCACCTTTGTGGATTTTATTTTGTCTTCTAAATTCAAAAAGTAATGACAGTTATACTAGAGAAGTTCACTAGTTTTCTTATTGGTCTTGTAAATTAATTCAAAATATTAACTGTGGCTTCAACCCGGCGCCCTCTTTCAGTTCATATAGTTACGATCTTTAACAGCTACTAACGGGAAAGCGACCTCCATTTTCGGCCTCGTCTTCACTTATCATCAGGTGAGATTGAGGTCAATCGCTATACCGTCATAAATAAAAAAAATTAAAAATCGATTCAATTCTGTAAGGAAAATAACACTAGTTCAACGTTGTTAGGTCGCGCCTCTACGCTTTGTCTCTATCGCTATCTACAAAATCGTGTGAGAGGCAAGCTCTCTGAGGCTTCGTTGTGCTGGCTCGCCGACGATGTTTGTTTTAGCTAAATAGGAGGGCAGGTACTAACGTCAAGTTATTTACCTATACAACCTCTTTTTCCAATACCAAACGGTGCAAATACAAGAGGATTGGCCGGTAGCGTGGTTGGGTCCAGCCAACGCTCGGGTCTGAATAGATCCACGTCAGGACCCCAGGAGGGATGACGATGCAACCCCCAAATAAGAAGGAAGCAGGTACGGCCGGCTGGTATAGTGCAGTTTTCTGGTAGGAATAAGAAGAAATTGTTTATAAGACGTGATATTTGACCATTATAATTTAACCTTTTTTTCTTCAATATTCAATACTGATAGAAACATAAGTGTCAAGCCAGTTGACGTGGTGGATTATATACTTTGATGATAGAAATTACGCCAAAGTCGATTCCCAATTAAATAAAACCATGTACCTATTACAAAAATAGTGTATCAGTTATCTAGTTGCCATAGTACAAGTTCTGCTTAATTGGAGAATAAATTCAAAAAAATTCAAAACCATTTTTTCAGTTTAGGCCCTTGGAAGGCACTTATGAAGGGCAAATTTAAAGTTACTGAAGCTACGTTAGAATAGATGATTAGATGAGAATAATTACTAGATATTAATATTAAAACCTTTTTTCTATATCAAACGTTTTGCATTCAGACAAATGGTTTACCTCATAGCAAGTTTTTATTATAATGTAGTTACTATTATACAAGAGTCATTAAGCTTGTCTTTAATTAAATACACGCCTAACAAATCGAAATCAACAGATCGTGAAGTAATTGTTTTTTTTGGCCATAACTCCTGAGCGCTTGAACATTTTGCAAAAGTGTTTTATTGTTTTATTAAGATCAACAAAAAGATAATAGTACATATAATTATTAACATACTTAGCTTAACAGTTTCTCGTACGCTTCTTGTTAATACTGGTGCAATGGGATATAAACGAAGACTTTCTTTTAAAACTGCCTCTAAATATATCAATTTTGATAGATCCTTCTTTTCAAAATCTCGATCAGACGCCCCTAAATATTCTTGTAATCTGTAATTGTTAAAGGTCCTTGTAGTATAATGTATCTTGCAAATATGCGTTCAACTCTTTCGAAAGCCTTTTGTACTAAAACAGTCTTAATTCTTTCCTTAAATTTTTGTAAAGGCAAATTTAAAATTTCAGCAGGGATTTTATTATAGATGCGTGCACTAAGTCCTAAAAATGAGCCTTGCACTTTTTGCAGTCTATATGCAGAAGTGACAAGTTTATCCTTATTTCTAGTATTGATGGAGTGCATATCACTCTTTTTGACATAAAGACTAATATTTTGATGTACAAATATTATGTTTGCATAAATATAATGCGATGCAACTGTGAGGATATCAATTTGTTTAAACTTTTCTCTGAGGGAAGCTCGAGAACTCAAATTATAAATTGCTCGAACAGCTCTATATCTTGCAATATAAAAATGGTTTCTATATCAGCAGCTTTACCCCAAAGCAAAATGCCGTAGGTCATAACACTATGAAAGTAGCTAAAATAAACTAATCTAGCCGTATCGACATCTGTAATCTGCCTGATTTTTCTAATGGCGTTAGCTGCTGACCCAAGTTTTCCCGCAAGACATGATATTTGTGTCCCCCATTAAAGTTTTGAGTCTAAAGTAATTCCTAAGAAAACTGTTGACTCAACAAGGCTAAGAGCTTCGTTGTCTAACATTAAACTACAGCCTAGTTTTTTAACATTGGGTAATGCAAATTTGATACATTTAGTTTTTCTTGCATTTAAAACAAGATTATTAACAGTAAATCAATTTAATACCTGGGCTAATGCACCGTTTACATCGTCATAATTGTATTTCAGTCTATCAACACTAAAAATCAGTGAGGTATCGTCAGCAAACAGTACAATTCCACAGGTATTTCTTACGTAAAATGGTAGGTCATTGATGTATACTAAAAACAGAAAAGGCCCTAGAATGAAGAGCCTTGGGGTACACCCATATGCACAGGAGAACCAGATGATTTAACTCCATTCACATTAACACTTTGAGTTCTCTCACTAAGCTACGATTTCATCAAATTAAGTGCTGCACCCTTAACTCCATAATAGTCTAATTTACGCGTAAGTGTCTGATGGTCAACACAATCAAAAGCTTTAGATAAATCACAGAACACTCCAATAACATTCTGCGACTTTTCCCAAGCGTTGAAAATTTGTTTTAAGAGTGCTACCCCGGCATCAATAGTGGAGCGACCTTTAGTAAAACCGTACTGCTCACTATGTAAAAGTTTATTTAAATTAAAGTGAGCAAGTAGTTGCGTTAAAATAATCTTTTCGAATACTTTGCTTAGGGCTGGCAAGATAGAAACGGGCCTATAATTGGTTGGATCACTAGGATCTCCGGCCTTGAACAAAGGTATAACTTTGCTATGTTTAATTAAATCCGGAAATTGACCAAAATCTACGCATCGGTTAAAAATTAGAGCTAATTGGGGAGCAATATTATCAATTATACCCTGCAAAACTGTTACTGATATACCCCATAAGTCGCCAGTCCGTTTAACTTTTAAACTTTTGAAAGTTTTGATGACATCGTAAGGTGTGATATGCCTAAACCTAAACAATTCATTGCACTCTGATAGTTTTTAACAACGACTCAGCATCTGCCGGTGAAGAATCCAAGGAGCTAGTTGTGGCTATAGGTATGTCAGTAAAAAAATTATTAAAAGCAAGTGCAATTTGATCATCTTCACAGATAATATTTCCGTTAATATTTAATTCAATGCACTTATTATTGTTTTGATGTTTACCTCTTTCTGAATTAATTATGTTCCAAGTAGTTTTTACTTTATTATTTGATCGGCTTATCTTATTTCTTAGATATATAGATTTTGCCGAAGTGCAAGCTTTTTTTTTGTATAAAACCAAAACCCAAATTGAAGTTCCAACGTGACAAGTCGAACATTGTCTCCGTAACTCGGCCACGTTTGCAATCCATGGATACAAATAATTTCTATTATTATTAATATTATTATTATTAATATTATTATTATTAATATTATTATTATTAATATTAATTTCTGTCAAGAAAATGTCTGCTTCTCCCCTGACCTGAATCGACCACTGAGACGTATGAATAAATAAGAAACTTACTCAGTATACACCCGCTCTTGAACTTCTGGATGGGATCCCAATAATACAAGCGTGTACATCAGCACAGGGGCTGACGTATCATGCCCACCAAATATAATGGTGTCAATTTCTTCCCTGATGGTGGTGTCAGGGAAAAGATCTGTATCCTTTCCCAAATCAAATAGAAGATCTATTAAAGGTTTGAATTTTTCTAGAACAAGACACAATTACTTTATTAAGAAAGTTATTGATTTTTTGCTTTTTAATGTCTGCTACAATTTTGTGGTACCTGGAGTGTTCTCTTTACTTTTAGTTGAATTCATTATCCATTCGGATTTTTTTGTCTGGAGAATCTGAAAATTTTTATTGGTCATTTTATATCATGTCAGACCTTTCGTAGTTATATTTGTAATAGGAAAATGCTTCAGTATTTTCATTAACGTTACCGCATTTGATAATTTATGTAGCTGTTCAATTATTTTATCCTGCTTCCTTTTTAGTTTGGTCCAGCTGTATATAAAATCATTGTGCATCCAGCGCTTCTGAAACCGCTCATAGAATATTGCAAGAATGTCCTTGATTTCTATTAAGTATCTATCTATAAGGGCTTTATGTTCGTCGAAATTTATTCTCAGGGTGGTCTCTGTAATAACATGAAATTCCTCTAATAATATATAATAAAACAGTACGTAAAACAACCTTTAACTTTAAATTATCAATGATCAAACAAATCTACAAGTGTTTGACAGAGTAAATATTAAAATGCAATTAGTGTATTAAATATTAATAAAAATATCACAATAATTAGGGTGTAAATATACTATATAAGTATTAATAAAAAAAGAGTTTGTATAGTAGGATATCAGTTATCTAGTTAAAACAAGCTGATTAATCTGATCAGAAAGAAAGTCCCAGGATATTTATTTAAGTAAGGCCTGTTTATAAGCTTTATTATACTTACTGCATATAGATTCCAAATTGTTAACTATCAAATATGGTTCAGGATTAAAAGTTCCTTTACCAACTACAGAGGCCAGTTCATTAGCCAGTTTTCTCCCTTGCTCATTGAATATTTTTAAAAAGCTATTCAATACTGGTTGACTGAATGCTGGATTTAATAATTTACGATGCTGTTTCCACAAAGGCACTGTAAAGTGTTATAATGTTATAGTATGTGTTCAGAATATTCTGAAAGCCTTCTATTGTGTATAACACAATAAAGCAATTAAACATAGATAACATCAAATTTCCGAAGTCGATGAAAAATGTTTATCTCAGCAGATCACGTTAATATTTAAAATTTCGCATTGTTTTATTTTATTATATATTCAGCCAAGTGGTTTCACTCCCATTTCCAGGGGCTCGATTCTATAAGGAAAATGACACTAACTCGAAGATGTTTCGTCGCGGCCTCCATGCTCTGTCTCTTTCGCTAACTACGTGTATACTACCAATGGCGTGAAGTGGCTCGCCGACGAAGTTTGTATTAGCTGAATAAGGGGGCAGGATAGAAAACAGTCCTTCCCCATTCAAGCTGGTTCATAATTCTATGAATTCTAAAATGTGGATGAAAAACAAACAAAGAACTCAATTCTGCATGAAAATGTATAATAACAACATTGCTTACCCTTTGCAATTAGGAGTCCATCACCTACCCATGGTCTTGCAAAATCGTAAAAATGGTATTTCTCCAAACACGTATTTGAGACTATTGAACAATCTTCAGGATCTGCTAAAACTAGAAACAAATAAGATGCCATACATTTAATTGTTTACTCTTATTCCAGCCAATTTGTTTTCAATTGTGGGGATTATAGATATTAAAGTTGCCTTATCATTGCGGTGTCAAATACTACCAACCCACATCAACTTTAAGGTGTAATTAGAGGTGTTAAAAATCTTGCACCGAATACGATTAAACGAGGTGGCGGTGAAGTGTGATAGGGGGGAATACCACCATCCAAATTTCCATCCCATCTCTAGGGTCTCGAAAGATGCGACTAAAGAGTATATCGAAGACCACGTGCACTAACACCTTACACCGAGTTGTCAACAAAAGTAAAATAAGGTTGTCAGGGGGCTGGTCATGACTTGTTGTTAAGTCTCATGTGCCTGATATTCACCAGCCCCCTTACCTTTCTAACCGAAACACAGTAATATAAGTGCACTACTGCTTCACGGCAGAAATGGGTAAGGTGGTAGTACTTCCCCGGGCGAACGCTGCACTAAGAGCTCTACTACTCTTGTAATACGTAATCCCAGAAATGGGCAGAATGCATGCGTATTTGCCAACTCAAAATGATAGGATGATAGGCTGATGATGTGCAGTTGATGATGATGATAAAAGCATTTCCAGGTTGGTAAACACAGGCGCTGATCGGCTAGTCCGGTCATAAAATTACTGCCAGTTCTCTTGTTATATGCAATGCATCGGAAGGCGTGGGGCCAACCATTCTAGATTTTGAACCTATACCAAATGATGTGGAATAGATGACGGTGTTTTATTCTGGTATAACTTACCATAAACAGAGTTTCGCCCTAAAGGGTTCAATAAAGTTGTCACCCCACCCTTTCTTAGGGTTTCCATTGATAACTTCTTAATAACATTCCAGACGTCTGAAATCAGAATACAAGTGGCTATTGAAGAAGAATTTACGTGAATTTAGTTTTACCAATCCACTGCTGGTTAGCCAGCTGCTTGCATCTTAGTATGGTTATAGCAACAGTGGTTACTTCTAGACCAACCATAAGTGTTCTCTGGCCTAAGGTATCAAATCTGAAGTACTTTAAATAGATTTGATGTAAAGGTGTACGGATGTAAAGCAGCTGACCTAACTTTTCTTACCTTTCTGTTTTTTATCGTATATTTTTTTTATGTCATTTTAAATATTAATTTGGCTTCTGTACATAGTTTTATATGAAATGAAGTATATGTTAATAATTGAAATAAAATATTACATGAAAAAAAAATTAAGGTGGTATGAATATAAATTAAATTTATGGCTTTTCAATGTTTCATGTACTTGCGATAGATTAAAATATATTCCTATACCATAGTTTTGCGGTAAATATACATTAAAAATAAAGTAAATCGATGTTTCAAACTTCGATATTAAGAAATACAGTTGTTATTTAATATTTTTACTTATATTATTTCCTATCGACGTCTATTAAAATTTATACATTAATTTCAATAGCAAAATTGGAACAAAATGTAAACTAAGGCTCAGTTTTGTGCCGGTTCTTCACAATTGAATGATCACTTTCAAAACGATGGAAAAACTTTTGTAGCTTTGACATTGGCTTTGGATATAAAAACTAGACTAAACTGAATAAATATCTTTGAATTTGACGTTTAAAGCGATAATTTTGTCGTTACTTTAGTAAACATGTCTGTCTGTGCCGGTAAAATCACAAATTTCACTTACGCTTGCTGTCTCCTATGAATAAATACGCATGTCCTAATAATGGTATCCATCCTGATAATATTGGTACCTGCTTCTTCACCAACACGACTCGTATCCACTTAAGAGTCAAAAAGCTAACTCCAAGTGCCAGTAAAAATATTAATGAATGCATTATTTTTGTTAGCTTCTTAAGCGTGCCTGTAAAAATATATAAATTTACAGTTGAAGATTGACTTTCGAACCGGAGATAACTTGAATAACTTTATATTTGACTTTCATAAGTGTCCTCCGCGGGCCTAAATTGAATAAATGGTTATGAATTTTTGAACTTTGCCTATGATTTTAAAATCAACAGCTATATGTAAGTATAAATATATATTTTTATATTTAATATATACGACGGTTAAAAGGCAACTTGATTCAAGCACCATTTTGAAAACTTTACAGGAGAGCTATTTGAAAATGTTGAAACCCAAAAACAGATACTGCATCTAAACTTCTTAACATTTCACATCGAAGCTGTTGAATATTAAAATTAAATGCATGCTACAACGAATTTGTGCATGGGCCATCATCATTAGTATAATCGAATATGTATATATACCTATGGCTAATAGAAATAATTTCGCACTCACTTGTGAATTAAATACGTAATTGAAATATTTAATGTCACATTTTTTTATTTACATATTATGATTTTAAAATTAAAGCTTTATTTAATGTGTTATTATTTATTTATTTATATTATCATTATATTTATACCTTTAAAAAAAAAAATTCGCACTCACTTCTGAACTAAATAAATAAAATAACTCACTTCGGTGTTAATGTACTATTTTACAATACATAACTAAAGTGGTTCTAGGTTAACAATTTCATTTTATACAATTATAGTGGGACTTTTAAGAGGAGAATGTACCCACATTGCAATAATATGTTACCGGCCAAGTCTGATTTAAGGATTAACTAGATTTTCCCAGGCTTAATAACGACTATTTTAACTGTGGCATCTTAACTTTACATGCGTAACTTAACCTACTAGCACCTTATAGAGAAATAATTATTTATAATCAACATCTACCAAACTTAGCATAATTAACGATATTAACTAAGTACCTATGGTAAAAAAAAAAACAAGATAATACTCATTTAGTCATTTATTTGGCAGGCGTTGTCTCAATCAATAGCCCAGCAACCTCTCCAGCATGTTCCTCCCTATAGACCCAATAAAATTATAATAAATATCCTGGGACATTCTTTACACACGGCTATCTGATCCCAAACAAAGCGGAGCTTGTACTATGGAAACCAGATAGCTGATATACTACATCTAATACTTTTTTCTTGCAAATATATTGTTATTTACTCCCAGACACAGAACAAACAGACATGTCCATGCATAAAAAAAATTGTCCTGGATGGGATTCGAACCCGCGACCTTCGGCTTGTCAGTCGCTAACCACCAAGCCAACTAGCCTGTCATACTTTCCTTCTTGATGCAATAGTTCTTGCACTTAGTGGGTGCTGTCTTTGGCTGTATCTAGTCAATATTGCAGGTAGAGATAGTATCCGCTAAGTATACATATTCCAATACTTTAGTGTATCCCCATGCAAGTCTTCCAAAAGGACCGGTCTTGGGGCCGAGTCTCCCTTAGGATAGATACAAATAAAAATTTGTTTATTTGCAACGAAAAGAAATAGAAGCTCTTAGATACACGCAGATAGATAGGTTCCGTGTTATAAACACTAAACATCTTAATGGATACCCTGTGCTACTTGGAGCTAGATCATCTAGTCTCTCATGGTTTTCTGTTTATAATGCACCTTACTATTTCAAATGAAAAGGCCGCAGCCCAAAAAGGTTTAGAGCACTTAGCAGCCTTGATTTTGATTTAAACTGCTTGCAAAGGCAAGAATCAGTGGTAATTTTACTTGATGCATAATCATTAAAATATTACTTTGCCTAAATTACGTCAAGTGTGCAAAAACGTATTAATTCTGCCTGGGAAATGTTTTGGAACTACTAAACAAAATGTATCTAATTTCGTAGATTTTCAATGGCAATTAAATCTTGTTTTCCTTTTGAAATTGATTAACAAATAACGTAGTGTAGGGTGCCCTCCAGCTAGATGGAGCGATGATATACGCAAGCTGGCTGGCAGCGGTTCAGCGGAAACAAAGAGCTAAAGATCGAGCTGGCGTTCCATAGGTGAGGCATGTCCAGCCTGATGATGATGATGATTAAAAAATTTACAAAATAACCTTATTGCTTCAGAGAAAAACACCTAACTAAACAAGCAAAATTCGAGCATTTAGAATTTCATTTACACACATGTGGCCCCATGCCCCATACACCGGCACCAAACACAGCACCTTATTTTATGCTGTAGCTGGTCCTATTTTCGATCAGATTCCATAGGTTCACGTATTCCAAATGAATTCTTTGAATACGGAATTTGCAACTGTAGACTCATTTCAGTCCATAATAAAGATTTACATCTTCAACACGCGCACTAATCGAACATAAATGTTTCTTTCGTCACATATACTCGTATACATATACACACCCATGACACACACATCCTCACACACATTTCCATACACACACGTACACACACACGCACACACACACACACACACACACACTCACGCACATATACACATAAATACACACAGTTGGGGGGTACCGACTCTGCAACAGCCCACATAAAGTTGGCCATGTGAAAAACATTATTCCGTCAAATTCACACCACAAACGTGAAGTGACATATCAACGATGTAGTGATAATATAGTTTACCACATCTCAAGATATAATTTTGCTCTATGAACGAACCGTCAATCGATACGAATAAAAATTCATGGCACTAATTTGCTTTAATCGAAGCACGTCCAAAATGAAATGACCGCATGAATGACATAACAACATGCTTGTACTGTCATTAACAAAATGATTCGCCATTTATTGAATTCATTTGTTACAAAAAATGTGATAAATGTAGAACCGCTCGACCGATTTTGTGCAAACTTCACATAAACCATCTACTATATAGTCCAAACAAAGCCTAAACATTTAGTTTGGATAAGTGAGCCCGTTCTTGAGTTATAAAATTACAACGAAAAGTGGCATTGATTTTTATACATAGAGAGAAGATATGATTTAGAATCAAAAGTCCACCTGAAAGTAATAATTTGGACATACAAAAAGAGGTTTTATTGGCAGTAGACGTATTTATTAGGATTAACATAACACAGTTCTTTTTTTAGGAAATTGAAGTCGTAGAGCTTATTTCTTGATCATGCATTTTACTAAATACTTTAATTCTTCATAAGTTCCTCATTCAATTGGCCTTAAGTTATATCCATGGACAGATCTATAATTATTATGAAGAAGAGAGAAGAGAAGAGTGAAATATGCTCTAACGGGAAAGCGAGCTCCATCTTCGGCTTTCACTTACCATCGGGTGAGATTGAGGTCAATTGCAAACCCCTCATAAATAAAAATAAAAAATTTAATATTTATCCATTTTTGACAAGACCCTTTTACCCCACGCTTTGGTCCAAAGCGTGAGGTAAATCTATTAAGTGTGTGTAAGTTTCCCTAGTCCCATTTTGCCATCATGTCGCCTTCCGCATTTATGTAGCAAGCCTTTAATCGTATCTCGTCGTGCACCGTGATAATAAATTTATGTTAACTGAGATGCACGCAACACGCGATTACATCGCTACTTCATTGTCTCTGTTACGTGCACAGCTGTAAAGAGTCATTTGAGGGGCAGACACGTTCATCCTGTGTATAATTATATCTATTACCTACGACCAGTTTATTATATGATTGAGAAACAAGTAATTAACTGAACCTCACATCTTGGGGCTCTTTAAAAAGAGTGAATAGGCTACTAACGGGAAAGCGAGCTCCGTTTTCGACCTCATCACACGTACTATCTCGTAAGATTGAAGTCAATCGCAATCCCGTCATAAATAAAAATAAAAAAATGCGCTGAATATATTAGGTTGGGGAAAAAGTCTTTTCGCATTATAGTATGTATGAACTTGTAATTAAATCTCTTTGGCTATACTATTTGTATCTGGCTGGTTTTGGTATCATTGAAAGTTTAAATTTTAAAGAACATAATTCCAAATTCAAATTAGGAAAATGTGTGATTTGCATTTGTTTTTCGTACCGCCAAGATGAGTGAATCCAATGAAGAAATTCGATTCATTTTAAAATTTTACTACAAAAAAGGTAAAAATGCAACGCAAGCCGCGAAAAAAATTTGCGATGTTTATGGACCTAGTGCAGTGTCTGTGAGAGTAGCACAAATTTGGTTTAAGCGTTTTCAATCCGGAAATTTTGATGTCAAAGATGCACGTCGCTCTGGTCGCCCCATTACGGATAAAATGGATGCCATTTTTGAAAAAGTGGAGCAAGATCGGCATATCAGTAGTTACGACGTAGCTGAAGAACTGGGAATTGACCACAAAACAGTTCTGGCGCATTTGAAAAAAACTGGGTACACAAAAAAGCTAGATATTTGGGTACCTCACGAGCTCACTGAAAGAAACCTAATGAACCGTGTACTCATTTGTGATTCTTTATTACGACATCATGAAACCGAACCATTTTTGAAGAAGCTGATAACTGGTGATGAAAAGTAGATCACGTACGACAAGAACGTGCGAAAAAGGTCGTGGTCAAAGGCCAGTCAGGCTTCACAGACTGTGGCGAAACCCGGGTTAACTCGCAACAAGGTGATGCTGTGTGTGTGGTGGGATTGGAAGGGCATTATTCATTATGAGCTGTTACCACCAGGCAGGACCATCGATTCTGAACACTACTGCGAACAACTGATGAAATTAAAGCAAGAAGTTGAGAGAAAGCGGCCGGAATTAATCAACAGAAGGGGTGTGGTTTTTCATCATGATAACGCTAGACCTCACACATCTTTAGCCACTCAGCAAAAATTAAGAGAGTTTGGCTGAGAGGTATTAATGCATCCGCCGTATAGTCCTGACCTTGCACCTTCAGATTTCCACCTGTTTCGATCTCTTCAGAATTCTTTAGGCAGTGTCAGGTTAACATCACGAGAGGACTGTCAAAACCACTTGTCGCAGTATTTTGGTCAGAAGTACCAAAATTTCTTTAGCAATGGGATCATGTCCCTACCGACAAGATGGCAAAAAGTTATCGAACAAAATGGTACCTACATACTTTAGTTAAATGTAAATAAACTATATTAAAAAGGTTTGAATTTTCTTAAAAAATGCGAAGGAACTTTTTCCCCAACCTATTATATGAAAAGTATAACATCCTAGTTTTATGGATTTATCATGGACAAACAGGCAGACGGTCCACCTGGTAGCTGCCGCCAATATACATTTGGAACACCAACGACATCGCTTAGGTTGTGGAATGAGCTCCCCGTCGTTGTTTTCCCAAATTAGTACAGCATGGGATTCCTCAAACCTAGGCCCTAAACATGATTTAAAAAGTTTTAACTAGCGCACATACTATTGCATGTTCATTTTCCGACTCCTAATAAACAATTTGGGTTGTTTCGTAACATTAGGTTTAGGCATCTATGGAAAGCCTCCAGGAAACTTACACTAAATGACTTTCGAAGCCGTGAAGCCGAAAATTACAGATATTCTAGAAAAAATTACAGGCACATGAGACTTAACAACTTCAGGTCCCAGGATCGACAACGCATTGGTGATGCCCTGGTGTTGCAAATGTTCATAGGCAGCGGTGACCACTTACCATCAGGTGGACCGTGTGCCTGTTTGTCGGCCCTATGGTATAAAATATATAATATATATTTCTAAATATTTTTAATGTTCTGTATACGTAATTTTACCAGAACATTTTAACAGTCATAAATTGAAAATGAGAATAATGTACTATTTGACTTCTATGTATTTTTAGCACTGTTTTTTATATTTTTAATTGTCTTTGGAGATTTAATTTTAATAGTTAATCTATAAAAACGATAATGAGATGTTTTGAGATTGGATAGTGTACCTAAATTATAAAAGGAGTAACTATAATGTATATTAAACTACATTTTCGTGTCCATGGACACGAAAATGTTTACCTGGTTGGGAATCCGAACCACGACTCGTGGCGTGGCGTTCAGGGTTTCTAGCCACCAAGCCAATTGAAACTTTTTGCGTGAAGGAGTAACAAACATCCATACATACAAATTTTTGCATTTATAATAATAGTAGGACTATTTCGTTGTTAAAATTTTGTTAGTATGTTGGTAATTTTTTTGAATGTTTTTATTATCTATAAATTATCACATAATAAAATAGGTAGGATCAACATAAGTAGCTTAACCGATCCGCATTATTATATAACACCTGAACTCTAAAACGAATGAATAATGGGGAAAAGTAAAATTATAGGTTCTCATACACATATATTTATTAAACTCCTCATTACTTTATCTTTCCATATCATGGATAGATACAGTCTGCAATTGTTTTGTAAACTAAGATCTGTTACTACTTATGTGGCTGACTGTACGTCAAATATTACATTATAGTTACTCCTTTTATAATTTAGGTACACTATCCAATCTCAAAACATCTCATTATCGTTTTTATAGATTAACTATTAAAATTAAATCTCCAAAGACAATTAAAAATATAAAAAACAGTGCTAAAAATACATAGAAGTCAAATAGTACATTATTCTCATTTTCAATTTATGACTGTTAAAATGTTCTGGTAAAATTACGTATACAGAACATTAAAAATATTTAGAAATATATATTATATATTTTATACCATAGGGCCGACAAACAGGCACACGGTCCACCTGATGGTAAGTGGTCACCGCTGCCTATGAACATTTGCAACACCAGGGCATCACCAATGCGTTGTCGATCCTGGGACCTGAAGTTGTTAAGTCTCATGTGCCTGTAATTTTTTCTAGAATATCTGTAATTTTCGGCTTCACGGCTTCGAAAGTCATTTAGTGTAAGTTTCCTGGAGGCTTTCCATAGATGCCTAAACCTAATGTTACGAAACAACCCAAATTGTTTATTAGGAGTCGGAAAATGAACATGCAATAGTATGTGCGCTAGTTAAAACTTTTTAAATCATGTTTAGGGCCTAGGTTTGAGGAATCCCATGCTGTACTAATTTGGGAAAACAACGACGGGGAGCTCATTCCACAACCTAAGCGATGTCGTTGGTGTTCCAAATGTATATTGGCGGCAGCTACCAGGTGGACCGTCTGCCTGTTTGTCCATGATAAATCCATAAAACTAGGATGTTATACTTTTCATATAATAGGTTGGGGAAAAAGTTCCTTCGCATTTTTTAAGAAAATTCAAACCTTTTTAATATAGTTTATTTACATTTAACTAAAGTATGTAGGTACCATTTTGTTCGATAACTTTTTGCCATCTTGTCGGTAGGGACATGATCCCATTGCTAAAGAAATTTTGGTACTTCTGACCAAAATACTGCGACAAGTGGTTTTGACAGTCCTCTCGTGATGTTAACCTGACACTGCCTAAAGAATTCTGAAGAGATCGAAACAGGTGGAAATCTGAAGGTGCAAGGTCAGGACTATACGGCGGATGCATTAATCCCTTCACGCAAAAAGTTTCAATTGGCTTGGTGGCTAGAAACCCTGAACGCCACGCCACGAGTCGTGGTTCGGATTCCCAACCAGGTAAACATTTTCGTGTCCATGGACACGTCTGTTTGTTCTGTGTCTGTAATTATCTATATAGGTATGTATTTAGAAAGAAAAATAAGTAGGTATATGTAGTAAGAATGTCTCCGAGTATTTATTTATTATACAATTCACTCTCTCACACACACCAACACACACACATTAGATTTTACAAGATAATGGAAGCCTCTAGACTTGGCACAAATATTTCCTATTGTTAAAGGATACGTCAAGAAATGATTTTTTAATTATAGAATATAAACTAAACATTTTTCATTTTCAATGTTATTACATAGTTTTATTTCATTCTAAACTAAATATCAAAAACGATTAAAGGTCTATACTAACGTGCCACTACTCATTATTTTCTTATGTATTAGTAACCTATATATCTCGTTACACGAGTCAAGTATCAGGATAATTTCTAAAACTCACACATTTAAGCATGTTCAATACCACCATAATGTTACAAAATGCTCATAAAACTTACACACTACACTCAAATAAACTTACCCCAATAATCTATCAAAGTCCTATCACGCACCCACCACTACACAGGTCTCATACTCCCCTGATGATATCCAAACCGCCTCTCGTAAATACTTCTGTCGAATTAGAACATTTACAATTATTCTATCAACGTATCCTCAATAACGTAAATTGCATGAAGCATCAACTGTATCTTAAACACGTTAATGGATAGCAATCTCAATACTATACGGGAATTAGACGATAGCGAAATTTCAAAGTCGGCTATTATCAACATTGAAGAATTGCATAATTACTTACAGAATGATAACTATGACCTAACAGTAGTAACCCAAAATATCAGGATTGTCTATTCAAACTTTGAAGACTTGCTGCTAAACTTGTCACAAATAAAACATAACATAGATTTGTTGATACTAACTGAATGCAGGCTTAATTATCACAGACAGCTACCTTTACTTGATAACTACACTTCTTATTATATGAAAAATCAACTGAATCAAAATGACGCTGTGGTAACATACGTTTGAGATAGCCACCCGGTCCATGTCACTGAAATCAATATTTCACACACGTCAGCTATCCAGGTATCCATTTCCAACCATACTATCATAGGCATTTACCGCTCACCCTCTTACCTTTGTGCTGATCATTTTATAAATTCACTTAATCTTTACCTTGACTCTATTAAGACACATAAAAATATTATAATTACGGGGGATATCAACATCAACTTAATTATCAAAAATTCTGAAACATCTGAACAACACAGTAATAGATTAAACTATTTAAATATGTCAGCGTCACACGGCCTTTTACCGGGGCACTGCTTACCTACCAGAGAACAAAGTTGTTTGGACCATGTGTTCATAAAAATTGATAAAGCATTAAGCTCGGCATTTGTGGGTGTTATTAATTCCTCAATTACAGACCACGCAATGGTATTAACAAGCATAAACCGTTCACTAAAAAGTAAAAAGTACGCCAAAACTAAAATTGTAATTGATTTTGATAGTGCCCACAGTTACTTGATAGGTACTGACATGTTATTTTTTAATATGTGTAATGACCCTGAGATCATGGCTTATAAATTTAATAAAAACGGCACTAATATTAAATACTACAACTAAATCAGTCCCAAACGGTAGGCGGTTTACCAAGCCTTGGATGACTGCTGGTGTACTCCGGTGTATTAATCTCCGTAATAAAATGCAAGTGCAAATTAAAAAAGATTCCTACAATATAAATACTAAAAATAACTTTCAGACGTTTTCGAAACTATTGTACAAACTTAATAAAAAAAACTAAGAAGAAAATCACAAAGAGAACAAATAACCATGTCAATAAACAACCCTAAACAGCTCTGGCTAAAAATAAACGAAATTACACAATTTAAAACTCCTAAATCTGACAATGCTAATCTACTAAATATTACACCACACCCTCTTGATTCTCTAAACCGTGTCAACCAGTTTTTTGTTTCAATTGGTAAAGCATTGGCGGAGGTTTAAATAAAAAATCTAGCCTCTTTAATTCTAACTCTTACTACCTCATTTCAGTTCATCATTCGTTTTACTTGATACTGATCCACAGGAAGTGGACGGCATACTCATAGGTCTCGATTTTGGAAGCTCACCTGGCTGGGACGGTATACCTACTAAATTTGTGAAAATGTCTAGAGACTTCATGGTCCCTCTAATAAGCCAACTGGCTAACCTTGTTTTAAAACCGGGATATTTCCGGAGGCTTTTAAGCGATCTATGGTTACGCCTGTGCATAAGGGGGGGGGACCGGAACGATGTCAATAACTATCGACCTATATCGGTTATATCATGCTTCGCAAAAATTTTAGAGAAAATCCTAAATAACAGACTAATTAGCTACCTTAATGAACATAATATTTTATCTTCCTCGCAATATGGGTTCAGAAGGGGTCTATCTACACTAGACACTGTGAAGGCATTAACTGGCGATATAGCCAATAATGTTGATAAAGGACTGAAATGTCTTACAGTTTTCTTAGACCTAAAAAAGGCATTTGACACCGTTTCGGTCCCCATCCTTCTGCACAGACTTGAAACAGTCGGCATAAAACGTACGGCTCTTTCTCTTTTTGGTAGTTACCTATCAAACAGGAAACAGCAGGTTAGGGTTGGAAACCTCACAAGTGAGGACAAGTGTTTTGGAGTACCGCAGGGAAGTGTACTGTTCCTGATTTATATAAATGAGCTGTATAATATTGGGAACAGTGGCGGACGAGTTTTCTCTTACGCAGATGATACAGCGGTAGTTTTCACCGGTGACTCTTGGGCTACTGTGCGTGCTGCCGCTGAACGTGGACTAGCGGAAATAGCAAGTTGGTTAAATGCCAACTTTTCTTACAAAACTAAAAATTCTTACTGTAAGGAAACTATACATATTGAACATTACCATACATCTACACGAGACCCTCTCGTTTGATCCATCTAGGCTCGATACAGTATTTGCTAGGCGTATAATAGTATAATAACACCCAATCAATCTACATTTTTAATAAATTGAACCACACTTTGAATACTTACCCGATGCTGCGTTGTGAATGCAAAAATACTCTACTGGAATGACTAAAATGAAATTGAATTATTATTGGCAAGTATATGCTAAACTAGAACCTGTACCCAATCGTAATATGCATCAACCGACCAATCATCAACACATACATCTATTCACACACTCACACACACAGACACACACACACAAACTCACTCACTTTGACACACACCCTCAAATACCACACACAAATGAACTTGCTACAACAATTTATGTAATGATCTTGTAACCTTTTAGCTTATTTTATTTATTTTTTTGTTATTTTCATTTAATTTAGTTGTCTCAACATTGTAAATTGTAACCCATAGGAAGTTGCGAGGTAACCCTATCACAAGTATCCCTAACTTACCGGGGCTGCCTGCGCTGCAAACTTTTGTATGAAAAACAATAAAAACTTTTTATTTTATTTATTGATTTATTAGATTATTTTTGTGATTACAAGAGTAATTATTTATAATGATCTACTATGCAGTTTTTAAAGCTATTCTAATATTTAAAATGCAATGCGGTAGCGAGTTATTTCTCAACAATAACCTAAGTAAAGTCAGCAACATAAATAAAAGTTACAAAAATGTATCTATTATAAAAGGATAGTTTAGAGTGGGCGTCTGAACTGTAAAAGAGAACACATAAGTGAAATCACATAAAAGAACTGTCAGAATTGAAAATAAATCTGACAATGATACTGGCCATTTCAATATTAATATGTATAATTTGTTTTTTATACACATTATTTTTAATATTGTGGCGAGCAACACTTAATGTTGACACACCACCATTGTATCCTGGAGCATTGCCACTTCTTGGACATATACGTTATGGAGTGTAGAAGTAAAGGAGGACCATCTCAGTGTACTAAAAAGTGTCCTTTGAAAGGGAACAAATTAAGGTGGCGCTGCTGTAGCAAATGGAATTTTAAATAGAGCGCCACAAATTATTAGAGTAGTGTAGAACATTAATAAAAAAGGAAAGAAACATTTCCGTTTTGTTACAGCGCATTTTTTATAATTATTATAATATATAGACAAACATGAGTATGGAATAAAATTATACAGTGATTTTAAGTACCCCAATTTATTGTAAATAGGAAATAGAAAATTGTTTTAAAGAATTACCGAAAACCAACCCAGCAATTCCACTTGCTACACCAGCGCTATTTCGGTGAGAATTCGAAACCTAATTTGCTGTTTACAAGGGGACACTTTTTCGACTAGTCCCCCATACAAAATGGTCCTCCTTCCCTTCTACACTCCATAATATACGTTTATTTGCAGGTAATGTAAGTATTAAATATTCTTTTCGACACTCGCCATTCATAAACATCCACAGATAACTAAAGATGAGGCATTTTAAATCGAGTGGAGTGTACGAATTTAAATAAAATTGTTCAGAGATTTTATGTTTTTTTAAATGTCATGTAGGTGAAGGGAAGTGCTCACCGCCGCCTATGGATATTCAACACCAGATGCATCACCAATACATTGTCGACCCTGAGACGTTAAGTCTTATGTGCCTGTCATTTCATAATATATAATAATTTCACCACATTTTACAATGAGTTGATTGTACAATTCGATTATTAGAGATGGAGTCGAGATCTTAAAAAAAATAGCTAGACTCTAACGAAAAAGGAGGCCTGACTACAATACTTATTGGACACATCGCGTCTATGGTTAAAATTATTTATTCATATTTATTAATATTCCATATATACGTGATATAAAAATTCAAAATAAAAGCCATAAGTTCACTTTAGGCCCTAGAAAGCACTTATGAAGGTCAAAGCTTCTCAATCTACCACTGATTTGGAAGTCTGCCTTCAACTGAGAAGAGCCGGTAAGAAACTCAACAAGGTTACATCATTTAATAAAAAAATATGTGTATAATTAAAATTCCTTTATTCGCTACTACAGTGAGCTTTTATGTACTTAAATTTAAATAATGTTAGATATTAACCTCAAGTAATGTATGATTATGTATGTTTTTATAAACTAACATATAATTATTAATTAATTCATGATTATGCAGGCTGTTCCAAACTACTCCTAAAGCTGAAAGGAGGTTAAATGGGGCCTTATAACGAGTCCATTTACAATATTTAAGAACCGTAGTAACGCTGTATAACATACCCCAAAAAAAAAAGAGATTGTTAATGAATGAAAAATAAAAAATCTATTAAAGTAGACAATTATTAGGTAAACTAGGTACGTAGGCCTTTCTGTTAAATAATCTGGATCCCTGACATGACAGCTTACTAGGGTTGTTGGCTTTATAATTAATTATATTTTTACGGAGTATTTTGTAACATGTTTTATAAATGCTAATAAATGTAAAAAGAATAGTAGTGGCCTATTTTTAACCATCCATATATCTCTTTGCCGTGCCTTTCGCATCCAATGAGCTCTACATCTGTGACTGAAATAGTTTCCATCTTTTACTAGTCTCCCTTTTCTCCTTTTCTGTATCTTGGTACGCATTCTGTTAAACTGTTTGTAAACATTGTTATTCATCCTGCGAATATGTCGTTATTTGACAAAACGAATTCTTTTCCGTACATCTATTAATGTTGTCTTACTTCTGATGTTGCCGTTGCCAATTTTATGGGATAAATTTATTCTTAGCATAATTATTTACATTTTACCTTAGTGGTAATTTAAAAAAAAAACGGCCAGGTAGAGTTGTCAGCTGTTTCGTATTTCTAGTACCGCAACTTGGTCCGAGAAGATTTTTATTCTCACTGTATTGTTTTTCACTTGTTTTTTTATTAAGAATCAAACTCCATTTATTTATTTTTTCCTTCGTTCCTGATGTGCGGTATAGTATAACTCAACTCTGGATATTCTCCTGTTATATCTTATTCTCTTCTAGTTTCAGTTATGACACGTTCCATTTCATTGCTGTAGTGCCGAATTTTTATTATTTAATTCTACAATCTCATAGTAAAGTTTTTACGTTGATACTTGCTACAAGGAGATGGTTTTTGTCTTATGTTCATGTTTCTATTATTATTTTTGTATTGGTTGGTTTTGTTCTTGGTTTAGGCTGTAGTGGTCTGGTTCCTCCACGGTGACTGGCGAGCTGGAGAAGGTAGAGAGATAGAAGAGGCGCTTACTACTTTTTTAGGTATCGCATGGTAGTTGCCCGGTTGTTAATGTTCTGCTGCGACGGGCGTAAATAATTGGTAATGGTTTGCGACTTGCTTTTTTATGCTTGTTTCATCCCCTCATTGTTATATTCTGTCATTTCTTCTTCTTCCTCCTCAGGTAAAGTATACAATATACGTTTGTTTATGTTTTTTTCTGCGTATACACGGTGTTTAAATTTTCGTATTTTTGGTGGCACCATTCTATTATTGCGAAGAATTGCTCTTCTTCGTGACTCTTGCTCGCGCTTTATGTATTCTTGTAAGTCTTTCCGTTTTTGTAACACATTAATTGGCAAATCTTCTTTCAGATAAATATATGTATTATCAAGCATTTTTTTCTTCTTCAGTATTTCATTTTTTTTGTTGGTCGTTGTGAATGTGACAATCACTGGTCTAACTACTCCATTGTATCTTCCGATTCTATTTATATCTTCAATTTCCAATATTTGGCATGGTATTCCTAATTTGTTATTTATAATGTCCAAGATGGTAAAAAGTAGACTTTCATGATATGCTTTTTCTTGAATCCCGAAAAATACGACGTTTTTTTTTCTCAGCTGCTTATCAAAGTTATCGATGGTTTTTTGTTGTTGTTTAATTTTCATTTCTAGATTTTTAGTTTTGGTCATGAGAAAGTTTAATTGTTCGTTCATATTGTCATTATTAGACCCTTGAATATTTTGTTGTATCTCTTTCATTACTTGTTGTTGTTTTGATAAATCATTCTGTAAAACTTTGATAATGTCATCCATTTTGAACATTCTTCTGGTGCCCTCTGTTGGTACCGTAATGTATTAAGTGTTAGCAGTTTGCACAGGAGTTTGAAAGTACCTTCCTAGATAGTTTTGCTACATGCCACTAGATGGCGTTATTATAAAAATTGTAAACTGATGATGACTTACTTTTTTTGGGGTTATAATTTATACAATATTCTCCAAACGGCTTTCTTTCACTTATTTTCTTCTTGAGTTATGAAACTGACCTTAATATTCTCCAACGTAGGTTATATTTCCCCAATTTTTCGTGTTGGAACGAAAAACGCCGTCTTCAGTTTGTTTTCGATTTTTAGATATTTGCTGGTGAATATAGAATTTCTGAGATGTATAACATTTATCCGGCAAACTCACTATTATCTTCACACATTTAGCGTTATTTCACGTAAATATGTAAATTATTAAATTTTAAAGACAATATGATTGCAGATCCGGTGCAACCATGAGCGCAGTCGCTCCCTCTCCTTTGAATATATATACGCGTCCTTTAATACCTTTAATAGTCTGGCTAGACCGATTGATTTTGTCTGAAATTGATGCGTCCAGAAAACGCATGCGTATCAGAAGCTTATTGCATGTCCTACTAATAATTATATGTCATATGTTGGTTACCACTTGGTTTAAAACGGTTAAACGGATTTTTATATAGTTTGGTGTAATGGTTACTTTAGGAGGGCGAATTAAGCCTCGAGTCAGAATATTTTATATTTTTCAGTTTTGACAGACCTAGATGATACAGTCACATTATTAAATATTTGTATGGAGAAACTATTTATTTACAACTTGTCAAAGCCATGGATGGGAAAAGGGTTGATAACAGGACCATGTAAGTTGATATACGTCTTTTTAAATTATTCATACAATATAAAGCATTTAAATCTAATAACTCTAGTCTATTTAAATCCAATTTCAATTTGTTACATACTCAGATATTTTTAGGATTTTATTTTAACCAATTTGTATAGACACCAGACAGTTCTTCAGATATTTGTATTTTGTTTAAATCCAGCAATCAGTCCATTACTATTAAACGACTTTAAGTGGATATTCAACGATCAAGCTAAGCGTCTTGCCTGAAGAGGGAAAAGGCTTCTTCGATCACATGCCTTACTATGTGCAACTAAATCTGGAAAATGTAGTGAGTATTAAATAGTATTGTCTAGTTATTTAGTTACTATACCCCCATTGAATACCCTGCCGCGGATATTGTTTTACATTTTGAAGGGTTCGGTTCCTAAAGGGTGCATATGCCTATTATTATTAATAATTCCGTCCGTCTATCAGTCTGTCAGTGAGCTGTATTTCACCTTTTACATAGTCCGAAGCTGTGCATCGAACTATCGTACCTTTGACCTAGTAAAATCGTATAACTTACTCTAAGTTCAGACTTAAGAAGTTACACGATCACTCGCATTCCCGAGGGATGTCACATTTTCCTGAAGTGTATTATATTATATGTGTTAATCCACGTTATAAACTACTATGGGTCAACTTTCCGCCATATCTGTTTTGTAGTTTTTACGTGAAAGTGTAACAAACATCCCTCCACCTAACTTCCAAACTTTTGCTTATCTTATATACTCGTATATCACTACATAGTATAAAACAAAGTCGCTTTCTCTTTCCCTATATCCCTATGTATGATTAAATTGTCAACGAGCGTATCTTGCCAAAAATTGTATGTGTTATTTGTTATTTTTTTACTTTGAAATAAATGATTTAAAAAAAAATACTTTAAAACTACGCAACGGATTTTGATGCGGTTGTTTTTAATAGATAGAGTGATTGAAGAGGAAGGTTTTTATCTATAATACATGTGACGTCCCACGGGAACGCGGGTAAAACCGCGGGGGACAGCTAGTCTATCTTATATATATATAAATGAATCCCTATTTCCCTTGGACACGGCATCACGCATGCACGGCTGGACCGATTTCGCTAATTCTTTGTTTGTTGCGTTTGTTATAGTCAGGAAAGGTTCTTATAAACGAAAAAATTAAGAAAGTTTAAAAAAAATTAAGAAAACATAACGACCATATTAACTTTTCTAATGTAACCTTACCGCTTTTGACCATATAAACTCTTATAATGTAGCCTTATGGTGCTTGACATAAATGTCAGTCGTTTGAAAATAACGTTTAAAATATAGGCATAGGTCGGAATTATATTTATAAAATAATTTATTTATTATTACTTAGTGCACATTTCACAGTCGATTCAATCGGAATATTTATGACATATTACACAGTTAGTTCAAAGCAATCACGCCTCATACTAAAAGTTCAATAATTTTTTTTTATGTTTTTTAGATTTTTTTTTAAACCATACCAGGTCGAATTCAATATTCATAGTTAAGACCGGACAACGTCTGTCAGCTAGGGTCAGCTGGTTTAGATCTGGTTTTATCTTATTTATCAAATCGACAACAAAAGGTAGGGATTACTGGTACAACATCAAAGAGCTCTTTAGTCGAAATGGGGGTACCCCAGGGTTCAATTTTAGGTCCATTTTTGTTTTTAGTCTATATAAATGATTTGCAATATGTTGTAAATGATCTCACAGACATTTTTTTGTAAAAAAAACAAAGATCTAACTAAAGTAAATCATACTATGTCAATTGTCTGCGGGTGGTTTGCTACTAATAAATCTATTACTAAATTCCTAAACTAAATAGTTTTCTTTGAATTGAAAGAAAACCTTAAGCATTTGCTTAAGGTTTTCTTTACCGAATGTAGCACAAGTAGATAGCCAAATAATATTAGATGGGATCCATATTGATCTTGTCAATAAAACAGTATTTTTGGGTCTTACATTAGACAATAAATTGCAGTGGGGACCTCAGGTTGATACTCTAGCTGCTAAATTAAGTTCGGCTGCATTTGCTGTTAGGAAAATTAAACAATTGACGAATGTTGAGACGGCCAAATTAGTTTATTTTGCATATTCTCATAGCCTCTTGTCCTTTGGTATTTTATTTTGGGGAGCAGCAGCGGATATAGATTCAATGTTTATTATACAAAAAAGAGCAATTCGTGCAATTTACAATATGAGTCCCCGTGAATCATTAAGAGATTTAACTAGGTAAATAAATATAATGACATTACCTTCATTATATATTTATGAAAATATAATGTTTATACATAGAAACATAGGAATGTTTGAGTCAAAATTGGATATCCATAATATTAATACAAGACAAAGGGAGAAGTTAGTTGTTCCATACTTTAGACTAACTAAAGTAAACAAGTCATTTCTTGGTAATTGTGTTAGATTTTATAATAAGATACCGCTGTCAGTAACCAAAATGTCTGATCATAAATTTAAAAATTATATTAGGAAAGTTTTGAAAGAGAAAGCGTATTACAAGGTAGTTCATTATATTGAAGATAACAATGTATGGAAATAGCTGCTCTCTGCACAGTGCACCTCTTATTTTCTTGTTTAACTTGTAAGTAATATTATTGTTTTCTATTTTGTAGTCTTGTTAATTCTTTTTTTTTTGTTTTATTTTTGAATGTTACCTATTTATTATATACGTATTTTGTAATTGTTAAATATAAAATTGATATTATAAAATAGCCAAAAAGTCAGAATTGATAAAATTTATTTAAAAAAATATTTAATAAAACATAAAAAAGAATGTAACCTTGCTGAGTTTCTTGCCGGTTCTTCTCAGTTGAAGGCTGACTTCCGAACCGGTCGTAGCTTCAGTAACTTTAAATTTGACCTTCATAAGTGCCCTCCGAGGGCCTAAACTGAATAAATGGTTTTGAATGTTGAATTTTGAATTATATAAAAGAGAGCTCGAAGCGGTGAAAATATGCTACCATCGGCGATGGTTAGGTACATATTTGCACCGTTTGGAGTAGAAACACTTGGGCCATGGAAACCAGAGGCGCTCCACCGTGCACGCTGTGTCACGGGTAAGAGCCCTGGCGGAGGAAGCGGTGTCCCGGGGCGGGGTGATGTTGGCGGTGTCTTTAGACATCGCCAACGCGTTTAACACCCTGCCCTGGAGTTGTATCCGGGAGGCACTGCGATACCATAGAGTGCCTCCTTACCTCCGCCGCATAGTTGGGGCTTATCTGTCCGAGAGGTGTGTCACCTACGAGGGACGTGATGGCGTTCACCAGCGCCCGATGTCGTGCGGTGTTCCACAGGGTTCGGTTCTTGGGCCGCTCCTGTGGAACATCGGCTACGACTGGGTGCTGAGGGGCGAGGTCAGCCCGGGGGTGGACCTGACGTGTTACGCGGACGACACGCTGGTCACCGCCCGGGGGAGCTCGCACAGGGAAGCAGCGTTGCTGGCGACGGCTGCGGTGTCACAGGTGGTGAGCCGCATCCGTCGCCTGGGCCTGGAGGTGGCCCTCAGCAAGTCGGAGGCCATGACGTTCCATGGCCCCCGGCGGGCGCCGCCGCCCGACTCACACATCGTGGTCGGGGGGGTCCGAATCGCTGTCGAGCCCACCATGAAGTACCTAGGATTGGTGCTCGACAGCCGGTGGGACTTCGGACCCCATTTTCGACGGCTGGCGCCCAAGCTGTTGGGCGCGGCGGGAGCGCTCGCAACGCTGCTTCCCAATCTGGGGGGCCCGAGCTCCGTCTGTAGACGGCTCTATACGGGTATCGTGCGATCCATGGCCCTGTACGGGGCCCCGATCTGGGCCCACGACCTGACGGCCGGCTCGATTGCGGTTCTTCGGAAACCGCAAAGAGCCATGGCCGTCAGAGTCATACGGGGGTATCGCACGATCTCCTATGAGGGGGCTTGTGCACTGGCCGGATCCCCGCCCTGGGACCTGGAGGCCAAAGTACTCGCGTCGCTGTATCAGTGGCGCGAGGAAGAGGCGGAGCGGGGCGAACGACCGATGCAGCGTCAAGTCGAGCTGCGTCGGTCTCAGCTCCGCGAGGTCCTAGTGGCGGAATGGCGGGACAGGCTTTCGCGCCCTACCGCCGGCCTCGACATAGTCGGGGCGATCCGGCCGGTGCTCGAGCGCTGGCTCGGGAGGAGGCACGGCTCCCTGTCGTTTCGGGCGACGCAGGTGCTCTCGGGGCACGGTTGCTTCGGGAAGTACCTGTGTCGCATAAACAGGGAGCCGGACGCCCGGTGTCACCACTGCGTCCATTGCCGGGAGGACACGGCGCGGCACACGCTGGCAGAGTGTGCCGCTTGGGAGGAGCCGCGCCGTGCCCTCATCGCCGGAGTAGGCCCGGACCTCTCGCTGCCGGCCGTGATCGAGTCTATGGTCGGCGGCGAAGAGGCCTGGGACGCAGTGGTAACCTTCTGCGAGACGGTTATCTCGCAGAAGGAGGCTGCGGAAAGGGAGAGGGAGATTTCAACCCCTCACCCGATCCGCAGCAGACGCACCGGGCGTCGGCGGAGGGCGGACAACGCCCTCTTCCAGCCCCCCTAAATGGGTCCAGGGGCGTCAGACACGGGGATACGTCTGTCGCCCCACAACATCATAAGGACCCGAGGTGGCGGCGCGCGTGTGATGTTCCACGCGCGCCCCTCAGAGAAGTCGGGGGGGGAGGAGTTAACACCTCGCTCCCCCCCCTCGACCAGGCGGGGCCCGCGGTGGCGGGCCGGCACCAGCCGGGGGTTGCGGAAGCTGAATTCGTGCCCGCGACCCTCGGCGCTCAAGTGTGCGAAGGAACATCGGAGGGGTTTTAGTGGGTATACCCTCGGGCCCCTTCTCATTTTCGATATGAGAAGGGGAGTTTGCGAGTGGGAGTCCCACATAACCACCGCGTCTCTCCCCGGGCGCGGTGGTATGCGTAATGCATTTCCCCTCCGAAAAAAAAAAAAAAAAAAAAAAAAAAAAAAAAAAAAAAAAATGGAAACCAGAGGCGCGTCAATTATTCAAAGACCTTTCGACGCCCCTCATCAAGTCATCCGGTGACCAGAGGGCTGGCTTCTTATAATTAATAAGCTTAGCCAAACAAAGAGGCAACGTAGCCAGCCTTCTGGGCACTTTACCCATAGACAGCTCTAACAATTTAAATTCAGTTTTTTATTTATAGATTATTGCTTTATTTATTAGTCAATTTTAAGTAGTTTAGTATGAACACTTTGTTTTATTATATTAGTATTAGATCTATTGTAATCTGGTTTACAATTAATTACATTTTATCATAAATAAAAAAATAAAAAAAATATATATATATAATATTATAAGTAGTATACTATAAAATTCCAGACAACCTAACAATACGCGGGTAGCAGTTGCTTGATATTGCTGAGCGGTCTTCACACACTCCCATAGGGGTCCAGACGCCGAGGACTTCAAGCCTGAACGATGGCTAGACCATGTCAGGTTACCTAGCAATCCTTATGCATACGCACCATTTAGTGTTGGAAAACGATCATGTATTGTTACGTAATACAAAGTTAAATACTTTTATGTTCATCTATCTATAGCCATAAACAGATAGCTGAACTGACTGATAGAAGACTGTGAGAAGACGCAAGGACTGAGACGGTCTGAGTAAAACCTTAGTAGGTATTAGAATATACTTACCGCTAATGGCGTCAAATAAACTTAAGTTTGCCAAATAGTCTGAAGGTTAAATTCTCTGAATGCAACGTTGAGATTGCCAAATTATTTTATTTTCCATTGCTACTATTTTTTTTTTTTTTCTATTTTTGTTAAAAAATATAATGTTCATACGTAAAAATAATAGGAATGTTTAAGTCTCAATTTAATGTTAATAATAAGTAGTAGAGCTCTTAGTGCAGAGTTCGTCCGGGGAAATACTACCACCTTACCCATTTCTACCGTGAAGCAGTAGCGCACTTGTATTACTGTGTTTCGGTTAGAATGGTAAGGGGGCCGGTGAAATTACAGGCACATGAGACTTAACAACTTCACGTCTCAGGGCCGACAACGCATTGGCGATGCCCCTAGTGTTGCAAATGTCCATATGTGACCACTTACCATCAGGTGGACCGTCTGCTTGTTTGTCAGCCTAAGTGCTATAAAAATAATAATAATAAAGACAAAGGGAGAAGTTAGTTCTTCCATATTTTAGACTTCTTAGACTCAAATCCCGCTTTCGCTACCCAATGTCTGATCTTAAATTTCTAAATCATATTAAGAAATATTTTAAAGAAAGAACTTATTGGCAGGTAGCGAATTACAATGAAGAGTGCGACGTCTGGAAATAGACGAGAAACAGAGTTCTGTGCAAAAATTCACCTTTGTATGCTTGTTGAAGTTTTTTTTATATTTCTTAATTGTTTTTTTTTCTTTAAGAGTCATTTCGTAAATCTAAACATTTGAAAAATAATAAAATTAAATTATGCGGTTACAACGACAGGATACCAAATTGCCATTATACAGAGAAAATAATAAATAAATAAATAATATTCTGAGTTATTCTTTTCACACGGCAATCTGATCCCAAGCTAAGCAGATGTAGCTGAAGTAGTATGAAGCTGTTGTATTTTGGAAACCACACAACACATACATATATGCAATTTTTTTTTTATAAATACATAAATAAACATTTAAACCCAGCCTCAGAACAAACATACGTATTTTTCCTACTTGTACTGCTTTTACTATCTATGACAAACAGCTAACTGCTATAGGTACTTCATAATATAATTCTGTGGCCTGGTGCTAAAAGGGCCAAGGTACGTTTTTGTATGAAACGAGATTATTAAAATACTTTTGTTCTTTTGTTTTAATACATACTTATAAAGATATTTACCTACACCCTCACACAGACCAGACAGACGTGTTCTAGCAAACAAATATTTGTCCTAGGTGGAAATCAAACCCACGAACAGTGCATACTGCCCCGTCATATGTATGCTTGGTCTTTCCAATAAAGAAATTAGATAATCAGAAATAAGAAAAAATCTTATCATACATAAATTATTTTACAAACCGACTCCAAAATACGAAAGTTAGTGACAGCACTAACTTTCGGACAGAGGTACCCGTACTATAGATAGTATAGTACTGAAAAGTATATGATTTAGGTACTCTAAATCAGAGTTTAGTAAAAATATATTGTTTAAAGACTTTTATGAAATAAGTAGCTAAGGATAACCTTTTTTTTAAATGTCAAGTAGGACGACTAACACGCAGACGGTCCAACTATGGAATGTTCCGTCTATAGAAATGAAATGGGCATCGCCAATGCGTTGTCCACTCTGAGACGAGAAGTTGTTAAGTCTCATGTGCCTGTAATTTCACCGGCCCTCTTACCTTTCTAACCGAAACACAGTAATACAATTGCACTACTGCTTCACGGCAGAAATGGGTAAGGTGTAGTACTTCCCGGGACAAACTCTTCACTAAGAGCTCTACTACTCCTAAAGACTCTTGTTTAATAAATACAGTAGTAAGTGATTGATACGAAAATAAAAATAAATATAATAAAATATTCACTTATACACTATTTACGTCATATAAACAGCTCGTTAAAATAAAAAGTTGTTTACGGGTATCTTTTTGCGTTAGTCAAAAAAATATTCTAATGAGTAATGATTTTTTGAAAGCGACTAAGTGTGAATTGGACTCGCGCATAGAGTTTCGTACTGTAAAATAGCTCCCGTAGCAGCTATACAGGGGTTACGAAACTACCCGTAAAGCCGAAAGAAGGTTAAATGGGGCCTTATAACGAATCCATTCACAATATTTAAGAACCGTAGTAACGCTGTATAACATTTTTTTTATACCACATGGGCCGACAAACAAGTGAACTGTCCACCTGATGATGGTAAGTCATCACCGCCGCCTATGGACATTTGCAACACTAAGGGCATCGCCAATGCGTTGTCGACCCTGAGACGTGAAGTTGTTATGTCTCATGTGCCTCTAATTTCACCGGTCCCCTTACCTTTCTAACCGAAACACAGTAACACAAGTGCACTACTGCTTCACGGCAGAAATGGGTAAGGTGGTAGTACTTCCCGGGACGAACTCTGCACTAAGAGCTCTATTACTCTACTATACTACTACTATAACATACCCCAAAATAATAAAAAAAAACAGATTTTTATGAATGAAAAATTGGAAACTATAAAAGTAGATAATTATTAGGTAAAATAGGTACGTAGGCCTTTCTGTTAAATAATCTGGTTCCCTGACATGACAGCTTACTAGGGTTATTGGCTTTGATAATTAATTATATTTTATTTTGTAACACGTTGTATTTTATTATTAGTTTAGAATTTTTTTTTAAGTTGTAATTACAATAAAATATTTACGTAAAAGAATGAAAATCTTTTCCACGAATCGACAGTTTTAAGGCAATAATTGATCAGCTCTCTTGGTACTGTGCTCATGTTCCGATAGTTGTTAATTAGAACCCTTCAACTGAGAAGAGCCGGCAAGAAACTCAGCAAGGTTTTTAAGCTTTTTTATTTAGTAACGATGTATGATTTCTTGGGTGTAGATATTAACATATTTCTATTGTATTATTAGTAAAATATACGAGGTCATATTATCAAAAAATAAGGTTTCACTCTCTGCGGAACCCTAACACTAAGTTAATCCTAATAGTTAGCTTGGGAAACTAATATACTTAACAATAAGGTATTTAGTCATACATCATTAACATTGTAACTATCAGTCTTAATTTAACAAACTACGCACATAGAATACGTCATTAAAAAACATAAATAATGTTTGTTTACATGTTGGTATTTTTGGTTCTATTCCTTTATGGGTGGAATAAATGGCAAGAGTTTTCCCAAAGTCTTGATAGCACAAAGCCTCCAATATACCCTGGAAAACGTCCGATATTAGGGCATTTGCATTTGCACTTGGGCGATAATAAATGTAAGTACCTACTGCCCATTTATTCAGCTAATACAAACTTCGCCGGTGCAAGCAATATGGAACTGTCCTCTATTAAATATAAATAATTAAACACTAACCAATGTATTGAACATTAAAAAAATATACAAAAACACCAAATATGATCAAAATTAAATCATTCATGTGCTTTTTAAGTACCGATCTAATCACAAAGAGTATGTTATTTGATGCTGTACAATTATGACGTCACAACTTGCTATTTCATACAAAACTCCATACATTCGATCGTTTTGACATTCCATAAAGAATTGCTGATTTGACATGTCAGTACACATCCCTATTCATCAATCAATAATATCATCAACGAACTTATATTGGCATGCGTTCGGCCAAATGTAATTCTGGTTCTGTCTGGGTTCGATTCCTGGGTCAAGCAAGGTTATTATTGACGTTACTTTATTTAAGAATGGAAATGTAGCCCGAGATTAATAATGTGCCCCAGACGGTGACAATGCTCATACTATCACGTTGGGACTTTGGTAGAATGAGGCCTCTGCCTACCCCCTCTGGGATAAACGGCACGAAGATGTATGTTTTCTAACATTCACTTTCAACTATTATAACATTGAAACGTTAATTTCAGATATATTTGAATTCATAAAGAAAATATCAGCAGAAAGTCTGAAACAAGGTGGTGTGACTACAGTATTTATTGGTCCTAGAAAAACATACGGTAAGGCTTTTCAAGCTTGCGCCAGTGCAGCGTCCTTCACTGCACCGTGCAGTGTGTTGAATGCAAACCTATTTTCATTTTATTTTATTTTATTGTCATACGAGTACTTTTGTCTCATATAGAAATTTATAATCGACAGAATTAAATAGTTCTATTTCAGTATGGTGAATAAGAGTTAATTACGTGAAGTTTCAGATATACCATATCATAAAGCAATTAGGTTGGTTTTCCTACGACATATTTAAACGTCAAAACGGCCATTAGTTAAAATCTGTCAGTATTTCATCATGTTTAATGTATCTACGTACTTGTGGACGTAAAGTCGTGACTCTAAATATGTTACCACGAACAGTTATCTATATACATATATCTGCAATAATACGGCTTTCTCATAGATATTTACTACCTGCGCTTTTTCTGTTTGCTTTAATTTTATAAATTATTTAAGGCAATAGCGAATTGGCTACCTGGTCATTAAATTTGCAATGCCTGCAGAAGGCTTTAAGTATGAATGTAAGACCTATTTTGGAATGTCTAATTTCATGATTCATGCTCTACTATTACAATAACTCAGTCGCTGTAAGTGGTAATAGTTCTGTTAAATGATGTGAAGGATGTCAAATATTTTAACTCTCCATAGTATATATTTATGCTAGTGACTGTACAGGCAAAACGTAAGAACAATTAAAAATATATATAAATCAAAGAGGTAAATTGTCAGAAAACAAAAAAAACTTGATGACTTTTCAAGGAGTTCTATTGTTTTTACAGCTATTACAGATCCAGACGATTGCTTAACAATCTGCCAAAATTGCTTAACAAAAGGCTTTGTTTACGAATTTGCCAAACCTTGGGTTGGCGATGGTATTCTAACATCACCCGGTAAGTATAAGTACCTATTTAAAATAGTTATAAACGGTAAGTTTTTTATACAATGTTTTTCAATGTACCTACTTAGGTTTTCGCGCAAAAACTAAGTTTGCGTAACGCTCTGACACTTCGACTAATGACTGGTAATATAAAAAGTATTTCAAGCTAAGGAATTGAATTAGGGTCTAATATAAATGAGGACGGTAAGTACTTTAAACGGTGAGCCTACTGTTTAGCCCCCTTATTCAACTAATACAAACTTCGTCGACGAGCCGCTTCACGGAGGCCTCGGAGAGCTTACCTCTCACGTGATTAGTAGTATTAGCGTAGTAAGTGACAGAGACAGAACATAGAGGCCGCGACGAAACATCCTCGAGTTAGTGTCTTTTTCCTTACAGAATCGAGCCCCAGTACTGAAATCAGCTTACATGTGTTTGACCACAATCTGATGATGTTTGTGTAATTATGACGTCAAAGACAAGACAGATAGGCTATGCTATTTTCGAACCAAAACTCGACTTTATGAGCACGCAGATAAAAGACCTCTCCACAGAATCTAAAGTTTATAAAAAAGAAAAACTAGATAATCGCACGGTATAATAGGTTGGGGAAAAAGTTCCTTCGCATTTTTAAAGAAAATTCAAAACATTTTTAATATAGTTTATTTACATTAAACTAAAGTATGTAGGTACCATTTTGTTCGATAACTTTTTGCCATCTTGTGGGTAGGGACATGATCCCATTGCCATCCCATTTTGGGACTTCTGATCAAAATACTGCGACAAGTGGTTTTGACAGTCCTCTCGTGATGTTACCCTGACATTGCCTAAAGAATTCTGAAGAGACCTAAACAGGTGGAAATCTTAAGGTGCAAGGTCAGGACTATACGGCGGAATCATTAAGAGATTTATTTAGGGAAATAAATATAATGACATTATATATTTATGAAAATATAATGTTTATACGTAGAAACATAGGAATGTTTGAGTCAAAATTAGATACTCACAGTATAAATACAAGACAAAGGGAGAAGTTAGTTGTTCCATACTTTAGATTAACTAAAGTAAACAAGTCATTTCTTGGTAATTGTGTTAGATTTTATAATAAGATACCGCTGTCAGTAACCAAAATGTCTGATCATAAATTTAAAAATTATATTAGGAAAGTTTTGAAAGAGAAAGCGTATTACAAGGTAGTTCATTATATTGAAGATAAAAATGTATGGAAATAGCTGCTCTCTGCACAGTGCACCTCTAAATCTCTTTTTTAAGTTGTAAGTACCTAATTATTGTTATTTTCTATTTTGTAGTCTTGTCCTATTTTTTTTTTGTTTTGTTTTTTAATGTTACCTATAATAAGTATTTTGTAATTGTTAAATATAAAATTATGTAAAATTGAAATTATAAAATAGCCAAAAAGTCAGAATAGATAAAAAAATTATATAACAAATAAGAAAGAATGTAACCTTGCTGAGTTTCTTGCCGGTTCTTCTAAGTTGAAGGCCGACTTCCGAACCGGTTGTAGCTTCAGTAACTTTAAATTTGACCTTCATAAGTGCCCTCCGAAGGCCTAAACTGAATAAATGGTTTTGAATTTTGAATTTTGATGCATTAATACAGGGTGCGCCAGAGAAACTTACTTATTTGAAAGGTCAATAAAAAAAAAGTACTTCAGTTATTGTTTAAAATTTTTTTTTATTTGAGAATACAATATCCCAATGTTTTTTTTATGCAGTCTTAAAAATGACATCGGATAAATGGCGACCCCCATTGCGCATACACTGATGAAGTCGATTTTTGAAATTCATATCCACTCTTCGCAGCATATCAATCGGTATGTTGGCAATGGCGTCGCGAATGTTGTTCTTGAGGTGCGCTATGGTCCGTGGTCGATCGACATAAACCAGGGATTTCAAATAACCCCATAAAAAGAAATCGCATGGAGTCAAATCTGGAGAGCGTGCCGGCCATTGGAGATCGCCTCTGAGAGAGATGAGGCGGTCGGGGAAATGTTGTCGCAACAAATTCATTGAGTCTCGTGCTGTGTGTGCTGTGGCTCCATCTTGCTGAAACCACACGTTCCTAACGTTCATTTCTTCGAGTCTTGGAAGAAAAAAATCCTCGATCATGTTCCTGTAACGAGCTCCATTCACGGTAACTGCGCGTTCGTTTTCTTCAAAAAAATAAGGACCAATTATTCCCATTACCGACACCGCACACCAGACAGTAACTCGCTCACAATTAAGTGGCTTCTGGTGAAGCTCACGCGGATTTACATCACACTAATAACGCATGTTTTGCTTGTTGACGCAGCTGGAAATGTGGAAGTGAGCCTCGTCACTGAAAAAAACGACCGCGTCTTCAGGCAGGTTGTCAATCAGCATTTCACATGCATTTTGACGGGCAACAAAATCGCGTTCAGTTAATTCTTGCACAACAGCCAATTTATAGGGATGAAATTGAAGGTCTTCATGGAGAATTCGTCGAACAGTGGTATCAGAAATTCCCATAGCAGCTGCGTGTTTGCGAGCCGAACGCCGGGGAGAACGCACAACTGACTGCCTCACTCTTTCGATATTTTCCGGAGTTCTGATGGTCCGTTGAAGTCCATTTCTGGGTTTAGCGACACTTCCACACTCCCGAAATGAGTTAACCCACGACAGAATCGAATTACGGCCAGGAACGAGTCTGTGAGGAGGAATTTCAAAGCGAGCGCGGAAGGCACGTTGCGTAGCAACAAGTTAGCGACCGTTAGAAAAGAAGCTCTCAACTGCGAAGGCCCGCTGCTCTCTAGACCAGAGCATGATGGCAACTGACTGGAGGGAGAAACAAACTTGGGAACTTCCCCCTCCAGATGCGCCCCCTCTTGCCCCTCTACCCGCCCAACTCACCGCGCGGGAATTTTTTCAAATAAGTAAGTTTCTATGGCGCACCCTGTACATCCCAGCCAAACTCTCTTAATTTTTGCTGAGTGGCTAAAGATGTGTGAGGTCTAGCGTTATCATGACGAAAAACCACACCCCTTCTGTTGATTGATTCCGGCCGCTTTCTCTCAACTTCTTGCTTTAATCTCATCAGTTGTTCGCAGTAGAGTTCAGAATCGATGGTCCTGCCTGGTGGTAACAGCTCATAATGAATAATGCCCTTCCAATTCCACCACACACACAGCACCACCTTGTTTCGAGTTAACCCGGGTTTCGCCACAGTCTGTGAAACCTGACCGGCCTTTGACCACGAACTTTTTCGCACGTTCTTGTCGTACGTGATCCATTTTTCATCACCAGTTATCAGTTTCTTCAAAAAAGGTTCGATTTCATGACATCGTAATAAAGAATCACAAATGAGTACACGGTTCATTAGGTTTCTTTCAGTGAGCTCGTGAGGTACCCAAATATCTAGCTTTTTTGTGTACTCAGTTTTTTTCAAATGCGCCAAAACTGTTTTGTGGTCAATTCCCAGTTCTTCAGCTACGTTGTAACTACTGATATGCCGATCTTGCTCCACTTTTTCAAAAATGGCATCCATTTTATCCGTAATGGGGCGACCAGAGCGACGTGCATCTTTGACATCAAAATTTCCGGATTGAAAACGCTTAAACCAAATTTGTGCTACTCTCACATACACTGCACTAGGTCCATAAACATCGCAAATTTTTTTCGCGGCTTGCGTTGCATTTTTACCTTTTTTGTTGTAAAATTTTAAAATGTATCGAATTTCGTCATTAGATTCTCTCATCTTGGCGGTACGAAAAACAAATGCAAATCACACATTTTCCTAATTTGAATTTGGATTTATGTACTTTAAAATTTAAACTTTCAATGATACCAAAAACAGCCAGATACAAATAGTATAGCCAAAGAGATTTTATTACAAGTTCATACATACTATAATGCGAAAAGACTTTTTCCCCAACCTAATATATGGGCCAATTAAATAGACAAATCGTTAATCATCAAAAAATATATTGAAAAAAAAACAGTTTTATGAAGTGTAGATGCACCACGATAGCCAAAAGGCAATAGATTAAAATTTATAATTTTCTCCAGTTCACATATGGAAGAATCACCGAAAGCTGCTGAATCCAGCATTTCGTCAGCAGTTACTGAACGGTTATATTGGAGTCTTCAACAGTCAGGCAAGACGGCTTGTCAATAAGTTAGAAGCAGAGGAGGGCAAAGGTCCTTTTGATCATGAGAAGCATCTGTTGGTCAATGGACTCGAAACTATATGTCGTAAGTAAATCGTAACCTTTGACTTCTATTTTCGTTCTTGTGTAAAAGATAATAGAGTTGTTAATGATTGATGTCGTTCAGTCTTAATAGTTTATCAAGTTTCATCATCAGCATTGTCTTGAAAATCTAACCTACTATCTAACTACCCATGTTCCTGTTGTCACTCACCCTAATCTCGACTCTTACAGAAACCGCATTAGGTATAGATTTCAGCAAACAAACATCTCTAAACAGCGTTTACATACTGGCACTAGGAAGAATGCTAAACATCATGTTGGAGAGATTTCGCAAAGTCTGGTTGTATCCTGACTTCATCTACAAATGGACACATTTGAAGAAGAAGCAAGATGAAATAACATCGGTCATTCACAATATGTCAAACACGGTAATGATTCACAGATCATATAGATATATAAATGAGAATCTTAACAAGATTAAACTTATTGTTGGTTACTTTACAGATTATTCAACAAAAGAAATTAGAATACAGTCAAGGCTCTCATAAAAAGAATAACTGTAGTGATTCAGAAAATATCAAAACGTTCATCGACTCAATACTAGAGCTAACCGAGGATAAATACCTGTTAACAGATAAAGAATTAAGAGAGAATATAGATACAATCATCTTCGGCGGATACGACACTTCGGCATCTGTCTTGACCTACACACTTATGTTACTAGGATCATACAAAGAAGTCCAAGACAAAGCATATAAAGAGTAGGTAGAATTTATTTTAGAATTAATCTCTACAATGCAAAGGCTTAAATACATATTCAGCTCACATTTCTTAAATGACTTATGATATCAAAATATTATGAAAACCAAAGCATATTCGGAAACATTTATTTTCTTGAATCAAGATTTTTTTGCAAACTTGCTATTATAGTAAAAGTTGCTCAGGATAACGAGAAGGCGATTAACAGAAATTGAGCGCTGAATTAATTCCTTATCGTTTACAGATTACAAGAAGTATTCGAAGGTACAGAAAAAGAGGTAGACAAACATGATTTTCCAAGCCTGGTTTATTTGGAAGCGGTCATTAAGGAAAGCATGCGGCTTTATCCAATTGCACCAGTTATAGGGAGAGTATCTACAACTGACGTGAAACTTAGTAAGTAATGCGATTGAATTTAAATGATTATGAATTTAAGCTAAATGCAAATAAATAAGAAAGAGGTACAGAAGAAACCAGCGCAATTTATTACATAGTACAATTTTGTCACAAGATCTTTTGTTACATTTATAGTACCTAAAAATTATGCAAGGAAAGGTTGGATAAAGAATCTGCATCCATTTATAGACTCTGAGATGCAGCTATCATTCCATAAGTGTCAGTGATACTATAATTTAGCTGCCTATTCTTTAGAAAAGTTACCAAATCATCTGTTTGCCCTGGTTTTCAATCATTTGGGGTCGACAAATAACTTCTACGTTTTAAAAGAGATTTGGCAGGTTTTACGCCAAATCTTGATGCCAACCTTCTTTGTGAATGTTTTTTTTGACCACTTGGTGTAAGTCTATGTGTAAGTCATTAGGACCCGAGGTGGCGGCTTGTTAGTGTTCCACGCGCGCCCCTCATAGACGTGGCGGGCCAGCACCAGCCGGGGGTTGCGGAAGCGGATCATTGGTGCTCGCGACTAGACCCTACTAGGTGTGAGAAGGAACACCGGATTGGTTTTTAGTCAGTAGAGTCTAACTGTCTAACCTCTGTCAGCCCCAGGACGGAGGACATCCATGAAGATTTTCCACCCCGGGACAAAAAAAAAGGTCTAAGTGTACGTGGCCATCGGTTCGATACACTTTAGTTCCGTCTTACGAGACCCTAGAAATTAACCTAGTAAAAGTTAATTGAGAACGATGCTAATGAAATGATTTTGTTGTAAGAATGTATTTACAATAGATAGCTACATACAATTTAATTCGGTTTTCAGAAAATTATACAATACCTGCAGGCTCAGACTGCAACGTGTTCTTCTGGGGTCTTCATCGGCACCCTCTATGGGGTGAAGATGCGGAGGAGTTTAGACCAGAGCGGTGGTTGGACCCGGGATCTTTGCCTGAAAACCCTAATGTTTTTGGAGGATTCAGTCTTGGAAAACGTGGATGTATTGGTAAGCCATTAAGTCACAAACCTTTGTGGTCTCCTAGACGAGTTAATTTTCTCAAGAATTTTTCTGGTAAATGGTCCTGTATTACGAAAGTACCAAAGATGTAGGAATCTTGGCTTTGCTTATTTTTGAAGACATGGGGGGTGGGTGAGATTTTATTGCTATAACGTCAACTAAAGCTGATCTGAGCTCAGGTAAATCCTCAGATTTACTTTACACAAGATTAAAAAGTACAGTATTTTTTATGAAGTTTGGCGCGGACAAAATTACACCAATACTTTAGTAACATTTAGTAAATTTGCTGACAAGGGGTTAAAAAATACTAAAAGTACGCAATATTGCCATATATATGCAATATATATTCAAAATATTACCAAATTTCATTTTTATCCCTTGGGCAGTTTATGCGTCATTTAATTTCATACTTAATCCATTTAAACTTTAACTCATTACGTTCCAGCATTCGCACTTGATAGCCAGTTACCTTATTGATTAATTGAAACCTCATTTGCAATCTGGTGTTACCTAGTAATGTAGGTATATCGATGACAGTGTCTTAACTCTAGTTGTTTTGTCCGCTCTATGTTTCTCAGTTTCGTTTCCAGAAACTTACAACTTGGGGCTCTTTAAGAAAACAGTGTATTCACTGTTTTCACCGTTTTTAGCCTATTGGCTACTAACGGGAAAGCGAGCTCCATCTTCGGCCTCATCTTCACTTACCATCAGGCGTGATAGGGGTCAATCGCAATCTCGTCAGAAATAAAAAAAAAATCAAAAAAGCCATCTGACATAATTTCTTTATAAAATTGATAACCTAATTGATGTCAAATAAATTAATAATTATTTTTAGGTAAAACATACGCCATGATGTCAATGAAGACGACCCTGGTCTACTTCCTGCGAAGATACACCGTCTCGGCTGACATCACTAAATTGGAACTCAAGCTCGATACCCTTCTGAAACCAGCTTCTGGATGCTTCATTAGTATAAAGCGCCGAGATAATCTGGCATAGTCTTCGTTAACAAAGAGTCAGTAAAGGGAATCATATTTAGTAGTTACAGCAGAACACACAATAAAAAGTAGATAGGTTGGGCGTGACGTCGAATGCCGTGGCGAGAATCGTTGGTGCGTACAATGAGCTAGAGCTTTCGGTAAAGGATAACATCTTAAGGAAACCATATCATGAAGGATGGCTACCACCTTCAAATTCTGTCGCTAATCACCTGACAGTGTTTCAAAAAAGAATATTACAAAATTCTAAGAAAAACTATTTCAATATGGACTATTTTGTAGTTAACTAAGCTATAAGCAGTAAAATCTTCATATCTTCACTGGGCAAGCCTATATCGACGAATCCGCATTCCGATTATTGGTTGTGAAGTGTTCATACAAATACAGTCACAAAGTTTTACCTATAAAACCAAAAATGTTCCTTAAAAAGCATGTTTTCCTAATTTTTAATAAGTTTTTGTGATGGTGAAAATAAAAATAAAAGATATTGTTTTACAGTTTTTTATTCAAAAATATATTCTACTTTCATAATTTTATATTCTTCTCAAATAATAAATAGTAAAATTGAAATAGAAATATAATAATTATTTACAATTCAATGAAAATGTTTTCCTAATTTTACAGTAAGTTCTTGTGAAAATAAAAATAAAAAATATTGTTTTACAGTTTTTTATTCAAAAATATATTTTACTTTCATAATTTTATATTCTTCTCAATTAAATAACATTAAATAGTAAAAATGAAATAGAAATATAATATTTATTTACAATTCAATGAAAACTAAACACGTTCAAAAGGACAATTTTACTTTCACACCGCCCTGGGTTTCCTGAAAAAAAAAAAGTTCGAAGTTTTTGTTTATCTGTGTACTGAGGCCTGAGCACGAACATATAATCGTTAGCATAGTGTCATTGTGTCGAGTGTGCCAAAAAACAGGGTTGTATAGAAAATTTTACACCGCGCATACCATGACGTTGCGCAATGTTTCCCTTGCTTTTAATAGCTAGCGATCGATGCTCGGCCTACTTATGAATGAAAATCTTACGAATTGGGCAGACTTAATCATATAAAGTGTACCAAAAAGCTGGTTTGTATGGAAATTTTTACATCGCGCATACCGTACCATATAATTGCTGAGCACTAGTTATTATTGTATAATCTCTCCAAAATTTGCGATCGGATAACCACGTATGAAAAATATCCCACGACAATGCAACGCGGCCCACGTTTAATACTCTTCTTCTTCAAGTGCCATCCTTCGGTCAATTAATGTCCGCAGTCAGTCTCTTTCCAGTACCTTCATCATATGCGCTTACTCACAGGTCATATGTACTGCAGGCCGAGGGCGGCGGCGTGCGCCAGCACGGCCTCGGCGGCCTGGCGCGTCTCGAGGTGCGCGCGCGCCGCCTCGTGCCACGCCGCCGCCGCCAGCTTGGACGCGCCCTCCAGCGATGCTATGTAGCCCAGCGCCGCGGCTATGTTGCCGCGCTCTATCCAATACCTGTACCATATGCGCTTTACAATTTAAGCCCGACACACACATATCGGTCAAACACTTTTTGGGTCGAGGATTAGGTTAGGTTAGAGACAAACACTTGTTAAAGCGAACACTTTTTTAGCGCATTAAAAAGAAACAATCATATAAATTATATATAGCAATTAGCCTTCGACAGAATGAATTTGGTCGTTTTCTGAAGGTTTCACTTCTACTACGTGTTTTTTTTTTATCGAAATCTTCTTTGGCACTGTAGTGATTTGAAAATGGCTTAAACGAAAAAGCGATACCAAAAAGAAACAAGAATATACGTCAGTAGAATTGCCTGCGGTAGAATGAGATAGGCAGTTTTCTGAAGATTTCACTACTACACATTGTACTTTTAATTTAAGAATGTACTTACATAAAAAAATACAAACAAATAAAGGCGTTACGAAACATCTATGGGTCATGTTACTTGCAATAAATGAATTTGAAACTACAAAGGTGGACCGAAACCATAAAGCAATGCTTTAGTTTAGGCTGTAGACCAGAGCTTATGAAGTTAATAATTACCTTGATCTCTGCAACAAATCGAACGTATCTAAATCTTTGATTGGCTCCTTCGGCGGCTTATCTAACTCCGATTGAGGAATACCAGAAATCTGCAAAAGGATTCTATTTATTTAAAAACTTATATATAAGGAACAATTGCTCTACTATCTTCTGTTATAATCATCTTGAACTTGTGTTACTATTGCACGACTACATAATGGTACAGGTATCCGTACCCAAAAGGTGTAAGGTTTACTAAAGGGCTAACATGACCCTGTTACTTAGGCTCGGCTGTCCGTCAGTCCAACAATGGAAATAAAATTATGTTAAAACTAAAGAATCCCCTTTACTACGTGTTTTTGCGGCACTTTGTTGAATATTGTACGGTGGTAGCTATTTCCTTTTATCATTTATGACACAAACATGTGTTGTGCGTACACTTCGAAGTCATTGCACTTTTTTTTTTGGACCATCTAGAATGTATCCTCAGATGGCTTTTACACCTTTACGCGGACTTTTCGGATCGCAGAGGGCTCTAAACAAAATTCAAAACCATTTATTCAGTTTAGGCCCTCAGAAGGCACTTATGAAGGTCAAATTTAAAGTTACTGAAGCTACTAAACCTACCGAGGTGAGACATTCCCCTTTAAGGTTGCATTATGTATACTAGTACAACATACCTAGAAATTATAATATTAGAAATGTAACCTTCATAAATAGGATTACGGACTGCAGCCAGGAGAGAAGGAATATCGGCAGCGGTGCACCGTCCTCCTCTACTAGGGCCACTCTTAGTGCGCTCCTCTCCATCTGACCACACATAGAATACCAATCGTTTGTTTAAAAGGAACTTTAGCCATATTTTTTTTTTTGTGTCCAGTGGTTTAAAAAGTACCTACTTTGAATATTTTTAACATGCATTCTCGAGGTATCCAATGATTTACCGGCATAAAAGTGTCCTACTTACTTACATACGTTAATATCGTCACGTCTTTCTCCTATTGGTATTAACCACATATTTCTAAATACAGTGTAAACTCTTTATAACGAAACTCAAGGGACTGAGCATTTTTTGTCGTTATAGAGAATTATCGTTATATGGAGTGAACAAAAAAAAACAAAACAAAGTGAACAAACCAACCAACTTGGGCTCACTTCAACGTTATAGGGAGTTTATCGTTATAAAGGATAACGTTATAAAGAGTTTACACTGTATACGTTAATCCTGAACATATTTTAGATTTTATCCAAATCTAACCATGTTTATATCGCAAACATGCAAACATTCACATTAATAATAAATATTACCAGAAAATATTAACTAAAGCACCAAAATTACGCCACATAAAAAAGCGTTATATATTTTTATCGCACATAGATTATTTTTAACGCGATTTTAAAGTTGGTCAGTCAGAATACTTGCTTAGCATCTAAATATATGTATTCCTATACCATTTAGATTGAAGTTAAACTTTGTTGAACTACAGTCAACAGCTCATAAGTCACAAAACTGGTACTAAAAGTTTAATTACCGCATGATACTTCTCCCGGAGGACGCTCTCTGGTACCAAACCTTCTTCACGAACAGAGTCTGGAATCGCTTTCAGTACCGTACTCACTAATTCATCACCATCACCTGAAATAAATACCGATCTAGAACTAAAATAATGGATATGTCTGCACAAACTTCTTTATCGCCGGCTGATTGTTTTTTCTTTAAACGAAGTAAAGCTCTAGTGAAGAGTTTTTCCAGGGAAGCAGTACCACCATATTCATTTCGTGGTGAAGTAGTAGTGCAAAATAATTACTGTGTTACGATTAAAAGGTGTGGAGGCCGGTGAAATTACGGCACATGAGTCATAACAACTTCACGTCCCAGGGTCGACTACCAATAGCAATTCCCTTGGTGTTGCAAATGCATTTACCAGCAGATGGACCGTCACAGGCGCGGATCCAGCCCACAAAACACTGAAAACACAGATTGTAGTCACAGCCACCCGAAAATTATGATTCGAAGTCACGGGAGATTTTTTTATTTTAATAAGACTAAATTATAAGGTTAAATAATTACATATAATATCATCAGCCTATCGACCTCAATAGACAGTGAAAGTGTGACGTAACAAGTCTATTAGGGTTATGAGCAAGCCCATCATACCCATAACGGTGGACCCGCGCTTGCCTGTTTATCGTCAATTTAACCAAAAAAATATATTACTGCTTAAAATTAAAGTCAGGATTGGGATGGCGTTATTAATTTCTAATATTTGCAGGAGAAGCAATATGCTAATAAATTTATGTGGTGATTACCTGAAGCTTTCTCTATAGCGTTGAGCTCTTTCTTGACATTGACAACGGGGTCTCCACGCTTGGTGGCGGCGAGGAGTGACACTCCAGCTGCATACAGCTCTTGGGAACGGCGAGTTTCACGCTCTGCTTTCAAACGCGCTGGACAAAATCATTTTCATATCAGGCACGGCAATTACTGATGCGTCGACACGTGGTGATTAGATACCCAGAACAAGTCACAGGTCTTGGGTCCGATGTCATCAGATAGGTAAAGTCATTATTTATTGAAACTAAATATAGCCACATTCATGACTAACTATTTAATACTTTTTTGTTTATTTTTTATCATTTTCATTAATACTTATGATTTTAGGTTAGGTACGTCAAATCAAAAAAATATGTGCAGCTCACACGCAGAAGAAGAAACCTTCAGAAAACTACCTATCTCATCCATTCACGAGCTAAATCCTAAAAATGTATATGTTTGTCTCCTTTTAGTGTCACTTTTTCATTTCATCGAGTTTCAAATCACATCGGTGTTAAAAAATATTTCACTTGAAAATGACGTGCTTGAAGTAGGTAACTCTTCTTTTGTACATTTGGATTTAGTAAGATGAAATATTTTATGAGAAATTTTAAACCGAAATTTCGTAGCCTCGGATTTGGTCATGTAGTTAACTTTTAGGTTGCCTAACCAATAAGCTTTCAAAAATCAAAACCATTTATTTAGTTTAGGTCCGCGGAAGGCACTTGAAGGTCAAAGTTAAAGTTACTGAAGCTACCACTGTTTCGGAAGTCAGTCTTCATCTGAGAAGAATTTTAAAAACGAATGTAAGTACATCAGTTTACGTAATAAAAGTAGGTAACCAGGTCCTCTATCATCAACAGGTTCTTCTCGAAATGAGGCCCTACCATTAAGTTTGTCTTCAACAATTTTAAGCTTCGCTCTCATGTCGGCAAGTTGTACTGCAAACAATTTCGTCTCAGCTCCAACTGCGTCGCCCACCAGTTTGTCCATTTTGGCCATTAGCTGGAAAGCGTATACCAAATAATACCTTTTGTTTACCACGTCATAGTTTACTATACTTATCAACACTTCGTACTAATATTATAAATGCGAAAGTTTGTATGTATGTAAATACTACCAAACGGATTTAGATGAAACTTGGCACATATTGAAAATGCGCTGGAATAACACATATGATACTTTTCGTGTCGGAAAAATGTTACATCCCTCGAGAACTCGGGTAGAACCGCGGGGGACAGCTAGTATATTATAAAAAAGTGGATATGAAATATTTATTCAAATAGGCCTTCACAGGCACTTATGAATGGTCAGATTCTAACACCGGTTCGGAAGGTTACATTTATTGTTGCTGGGGTGAGGTTGCTTTTACTGAGAAGAGCCGGCAATAAACTCAACAATTACTCTTTTCAAAATAAGATTTTGTACATAAAGATGTGTCCTGCTGGAGCGAACGCTACACCCAAGCATTGTCGTCATTAAAATAATCATTTGTGTTGTAGAAACCCTTTTGTACAAAAACTTAATTCTTTCCTAAAATGTTTGTTAAGGCAAATTTATATAGGATATAGGTGATCACGTCCGAAGCTACTCATCTGATTTCAGTATTTCTTTAACCAATAGAAAGCTACAGTTCCTGAGTGACGCAGGCTATTATATCATCCGAGAAAACATTTATTTTGTGAATAACGGTGTTGCTTGTGCAATTAATTTTTTTATTTATATACTAGCGACCCGCACCATAAAATGCAAGCATATATATGCAAATATGCATTGTTGTAAATTGCGATGTCCTCTCTTACCTTCTCCCATTAACCTCTAACAGAAAGAACCTCCAAGTTATACCTCATCCTCCTTTTGCTGAAGTCTCAATTGCAGCGTCTCCTCGTGTTTGTCGTGTTGTCGCTTCAACGAATCCTTTAGAAATTTTTCGTTGGCTGCTTTTTTGTTTAAATACTAGACGAAATTAACAAATAAAAATAATTTTAAATGGTATTAGAAGAGGCAAGTCCGTAACTATTTGAACTTGTACTGAACTTACGCGTTTCTGGTATTCGCTTTCCAATTCACCACGTCGTTTCTTGAAATTGGTTTCTAGCAAAAGATTTCTTGCCTTCACTTCTTTTTCCTCACCCGGCAATGCTTTTTAATAAACAAGATATGCATTTATTTATATTATTAAAGACTGATTAGAATTTTCATTATTATTTTACCCCCTTCAAAGATGATTTTGTAAACACTAGTATTTTTTATTCCTAACTTGAGGAATTATTGCTTGTCCGTACAATTTTTTACCCCCTTTTCAACCACATTTAAGATATTTCTTAACACTAATCATACCAACACTTACTAGGTACCTATTTCTACCATAGCTGGTCAAATGTGACTTTATATTTCCTGCTTGAATGTTAAAAGACCAAAGGACAGATCCTGATCCAAGATACAATCTATATTTTCTTTTAGTATGGATTGGTTTATTTTTACCAATATCTCACTATGGCATGGTGTTAGCCGGTAGACATATTGTGGTAGCATAATTTCTGAATTAATTTAACTTACTAGCGATACCTCGATTGACCCTTTCCGTCATACTTTCAACAGCTTCACACAACTCGGCTTGGAGCTTATTTTTCTGCAATAAAATAAGTAAAATTACGTCGAATTCGATGTGCCATAATGAACGTTAGGTAAAATAATATATTAAAATATAAAATACTTAGGTACCATAAAATTCGATTTAACTGAAAAACATTAAAAATTTCCCATTGTATATTAGGTAAATAAAATTATTTACCATTTCACTATACAAAACAAAGCATCAAAAATAATTTATTAGGATGTGTATGCGTGCGTGTGTGTGTGTATGTATGTGTGTGTGTGAATGTGTGTGTGTGTGTGAATGTGTGTGTGTGTGTGAATGTGTGTGTGTGTGAATGTGTGTGTGTGTGTGTGTGTGTGTGTGTATGTGTGTGTGTATATGTATGTGTGTATGTGTGAGTGAGTGATTTATGTGAATGCTTTACTGACTTACGTATCTCAGTGTGTGATAGAGCAACAGGTCAGCCTCCCATTGAATCTGTGGTTTATTCGTATTGTAATCCAACCCTTTATATACGCTTTTGTTTTCTGCTGTGTATTTGTCTACGGCTACTTCCACCTATAATCCAATAAAAAAAGCTTCATCATATGTTATCAATCATTTCTTTTGATTCTTTCAAAATAAGGTTCATATGTCTATAACATTCTTAAACAGTAAAAAGGATTTCTTGAATTGGAACCACTATAATATAAATTTAATAAGTTCTAATATAAATATCATAAAGAAAACTTTTCTTCGTTTAAAACAGAGTAGTGGCATTTTTATCCCATAGGACATCGGCCAACAAACAAGCAGACGGTCCACCTGATGGTAAATGTTCACCGCCGCCTATGGACATTTGCAACACTATAGCGGTATCGCAAATACGTAGTCGATCCTGAGACGTGAAGCTGTTAAGTCCCCTTACCTTTCTAACTGAAACACAGTAATACAAGTACCTACCCTACTACTTCACGGCGGAAATGGGTGAGGTGGTACTTCCCCGAACGAACTCTGCACTAAGAGCCCTATTACTCTAAACAGTACCTTCTGCCATTGAGAATCCGTGACGGTAGACTTATCATTCTCCCACTCAAACTGTATCTGCATACATTTTATTTTATCTCTGTAATCACGGAGCATTGTTTTTGTGTTCTCCAAAGCATCTTTTGATACGTGAACCCCACAGTCCATGTAGCCATCCAGTTTGTCTGAAAATTGTATGAGCTACATTACAGTTATCAAAATTTAAGTTTAAAGGCATTTATTCAATTCAGGCCCGCAAAATTCAAAGCTACCACCGGTTCGTAGCGTGTGTTACTTATTTTAGTGCTGTTTTCGAGAGTCATCACAAATCATCTCGCGCGTAGACTCGACGAGTTTCAGCCTCCGGAGCAGGCTGGGTTTCGAGGAGGATACGGCACCATAGACCACATTCACACAGTGCGGCAGGTTATACAGAAGACCGAAGAGTATAACCAGCCCCTGTGCCTTGCGTTTGTGGACTATGAGAAAGCCTTTGACTCCGTTGAAACCTGGTCTGTTCTGGAGTCTTTGCAACGGTGCCAAGTTGATTGGCGATACGTCCAAGTGCTGAGAGGACTGTATGACACCGCGACTATGACCGTCCAAGTACAAAATCAGCAGACTGAACATATCCCCTTACATAGAGGAGTGAGACAAGGGGACGTTATTTCCCCCAAATTGTTCACTAACACTCTGGAGGATATGTTCAAGTCCCTAAATTGGAAAGGACGGGGCATAAATATTAACGGCGAGTACCTCTCACACCTTAGATTTGCGGATGATATCGTCATCATGGCTGAAACCGTGCAAGATCTTCAATTCATGTTGACTACCCTGGCTGATTCTTCTGCACGCATCGGTCTCCGGATGAACTTGGATAAAACCAAGATCATGTTCAACGAGCATGTTATTCCGGAACCGGTTGCCCTTGACGGGGTTCCTCTCGAAGTTGTTCACGAATACGTCTACCTTGGGAAATCTTGCAATTGGGTAGACACAACTTCGAGAAGGAAGCTCGCAGAAGAGTACGGCTAGGGTGGGCAGCATTTGGAAAACTTCGTCGAGTCTTTTCATCGCCCATACACCAATGTCTAAAGACGAAAGTCTTTAACGAGTGCGTCCTACCTGTTATGACTTACGGAGCCGAGACGTGGACACTGACGGTGCGACTGGTTCACCAACTCAAAGTCGCTCAGCGAGCTATGGAGAGAGCTATGCTCGGAGTCTCTCTGAAGGATCGAATTCGAAATGAAGTCATCCGTCAGAGAACCAAAGTTATCGACATAGCTCAAAGGATTAGCAAGCTGAAGTGGCAGTGGGCTGGTCACATCTGTCGCAGAACCGATAACCGTTGGGGTAGACGTGTTCTAGAGTGGAGACCACGGCTCGGTAAACGTAGTGTAGGGCGCCCTCCAGCTAGATGGAGCGATGATATACGCAAGCTGGCTGGCAGCGGTTGGAAACAAAGAGCTGAAGATCGAGCTCAGTGGCGTGCCATAGGTGAGGCCTATGTCCAGCAGTGGACGGAGATAGGCTGATGATGATGATGATGATGATGACCGGTTCGTAAGTCAGTCTCCAACTGAGAAGAACCCGCAGGAATCCCAGCAAGGTGCACGCAGTAAACTCCGCAGCGATTTAGGATTACCAGGGGTACAAGGCGATTCCTGCGCTTTCAACGTTAGCGTCACTTTGATATTAATTGGCAAACATGGCGTGATATTTTTAGAAGTCCGCCATATTCTTAGACAAATGTCGAATTTGATATTGATGTCGCATGATCTACCAGAACCGTTGGTCGGTGAGATGCAAATATTACAGCTAACGTAAAATTCTACTCTCGTCAGATTTCTAAACTGGCTTCAGAGACAAATAGAAGAATATATATTAACTTTAAAAATAACAATAAGTGTTACCTATTACATATTAATTAGAAATCTATCAAATAATATAGCTATGTGAAAGAACGCAGCGCCTGCAAACTGCGTCTGAGTTTTGGTGATAATAATGTAACAAAAATAAGATTAAGATATTTTATTGAAATGAAAGCAAGAGCTACGGTAACCGGATATATATTCCGAGCTATTAAGGACTGCTAACCTAGTTGCGCCATAGCGGTAGAAGCTTTTTTAAGGGACTCCTTAACTAGTTGAATGCGCTCGTCCATAGCATGTTGAAGTTCTTTCAGGCGACAATACGAGAAATCCTCCATTGTCTCTGCTACGAGCTGAAATAATATGAATGAGCAAATTTACAAACTAGTAAATAATCAATAAAAATGCCTTAATATATATATAAAACTTGCATGTTTACCTCTCCCACTATTTGCAACAAAAAATTTCCTTTATTGACGGGCCTTGGGCTTGGTGATTAGAGACCCTAACTGTGTGGATTCAATTAACAGTTGGTTATCTGGTTTCCAAAGCTTAGAATCAGATGACCGTGTGTAGGTAAATGCCGAATACCCTATGATATTCCGTCGTAGTAGTATCAGTGCTATTAACAATATAACTTGGTACTGTCATCAAGAAATTTTATGGCCCATGTGGTGAGGATTAACTTATATACAAAGAAACTCCAATACCGAGTTGCCCGAGCTGGGCATCAAATTCAAGGAATCACCCGCGTTTGGCCGAACATTACACCGGTCGATATAAGTTATGCAGGCATCACCATAATGAGGCATATCAACAACAGGACAGTTACGTTAAGACGAAGTCGATTTATTATAAATAAATAAAATAAATAAAAAGCCTTTATTGCTGTTCTTAGTTTTACAAACTATATCAAATTACTTAAACATGCCAAAACTTAAATACTAAGTTCCTTATGGAATTAAATTAAATATCGGCAAACGGTGGTTGTGGTATCGCAGCTTCTCCTTCGACAAAGGCCTCCTCTAAAGATTTCCACTGTGTCCTGTCCTTTGCTGTACGCGTCCATGTAGTACCAGCTATTTTTATAATGTCGTCCTCCCATCTTTTAGTCTGTCTACCTCTATTCCTTTTACCATCTCGTGGATACCATTCAGTTATTAAACTGGTCCATTTCTCCTTTTTCTCTCTGATCATATGTCCAGACCATCGCCATTTTAGTTGTTTGTAAGTTGTGTATGCGTTCTTAAAGTTTGTCTTGCTCTTTATGTCTTTTAGTTTTATTCGGTCTTTTCTTTTTACGCCTATTGTACTTCTCTCTATTCCGTTTTGACAAATTTTTAATTTGTTTGATAGTTCTTCTGTCAACGCCCAAGTTTGACACCCGTACAGTAAGCATGGAAGAATACACATATTAAATACTTTTCTCCTTTGTTTTATAGGCATGTCTTTATTTTTCATCACTTCGCTTAGCGACCAGAACCGTTTCCAGGTATTAGCAATTCTTCTTTCTATTTCCTTTTGCATGCAGTCTTCTTGAGATATAAGTTGTCCAAGATATATATATTCTTGTACATATTCTATTACCTCGTCATTTATTTTTATTTCTATATTTGTAGAATTTGACATTATTTTAGTTTTTGTTAAGTTCATTGACAGGCCTGCTGTAATACTTTCATTCGATAGCTGTTTCAACATGCTTTCCAGAGTTTTTGGGCAATCCGAAAACAAAATAATGTCGTCTGCAAAGCGAAGATGACTTAGATTTTCACCATTTATATTTAGTCCCTTTGTCCATTTTAGGTTCCTAAATATCATTTCAAGAACGGCTGAAAATAATTTTGGTGATATAGGGTCTCCTTGGCGTACACCTCTTTTAATAGGGAATTCGTCTCCTGTCGATTCTAGCTTCACTCGAGCAGTGCTTTTTGTGTAGATATTTTTAAGTATTCTAATGTATTTTGTTTCGACGCCTTGTGCTTCAAGTGCGTTCCAAATAAAACTGTGTTCTAATGTGTCGAATGCTTTGTTAAAGTCAATGAACCCCAGGTAGTAAGTTTTGTTGTATTCTTTAAATTTTTGTAGTATCTGTCTCAAAGCGTGAATGTGATCTATAGTTGAAAAATGTCTACGGAATCCAGCTTGTTCTTTGGGCTGATTTTCTTCAAGGATATTTGTAATTCTAGAAAGTATAATTTTTGAAAAAACCTTGTAAATATTCGACATCAGGCTAATGGGCCTATAATTTCCTATGTCTCCTTTGTCGCCTTTTTTATGGAGCAATATAATTATTGATTTAGTCCAATCATCGGGGATGTTTTCCGTGTTAAGTATTTCATTAAATATATCCGTAAGCTTTGGAGCAATCACTGGTAATGTAGTTTTTAGAAGCTCGTTTGTGATGAGATCTGCTCCAGGAGCTTTATCAAGTTTTTGTGTTTTAATTGCTTGCATTGTTTCAATAGTTAGTATTTTCGGTGTCTGCTCTGCATCTGTTGGTATGTTGTATTCTTTTTGAGTTTGTTCAAATCTTTGGCTTGTGTACAAATGGCGGTAATAATCCGTAGCAATCTTTAGTATATCGAGTCTGTTACCTGTCGTTATACCATCCTTCTTCTTCATCCTTGGTATCCACTCTTTCTTGTAGTTTAGTTCCTTCCTTGCCTTTTTTATTCCTCCTGTTCTTTCTATAAATTTTTCTATTGTAGATAGTCTTTTTGTTTTCCTTTCTTTTCTAAGTTGTTCACTTATCTTTTTGCTTATTTCTGTAATTTTTTGGCGGATTTCTTTACTTTTCTTCTGTTGTATAAGTTCTTTACGTTCTTGCAGCAAATGTTTAGTTATGAGTGATATTTCTTTCTTATTGTTTGTGTTGGTTTTTCTTGTTACAGTTTTTAGTTGGTTGATTAGTCCGTTGTATTTTTCTTCAGTTGATGTAAGTTCTTTTTTCCCATGTCTGTCTTTCTTTAGTGATGTTTGGAGGTTTTCAAGAAGTAAATCTGTATTGCCTGTATATTCAATAGTGGTACACTTATTGTGAAATTTTCTTAGTTTCTTGGGACGTCTTCCTGTCAGTGTTACCCGAACCATTCTATGGTCTGTGTTGAAATTCAGATTGTTTATTATAGTTATGTTTTGGAAAAGTTTTTGATTGTTAGATAAAATGTAGTCGATTTCGTTCTTATAAAGCCCACTAGGCGAGATCCACGTCCATTTTTTCTGCGGTTTTTTTATATAAAAGCTATTCAGAATGCTTAATTTGTTTTCAGTTGCAAAGTTTACTAATCTTGTGCCGTTTTTACTTCTGAAGCCAAATCCATATCTTCCTATGATGTATTCTTCTCCATTTTTCTGTGTTCCTATCTGACCATTGAAGTCGCCCATGACAATTTTATTTTTGTGAGCACTTTCCATAGTATTTTGAAGATCATTATAGAAGTTTTCTATTTTTATTACATCTTCCTTTTTGTCCGTTTCAGTTGGAGAATATGCCTGAATAATCGACCATTCTTCATCTTTTCCTTTTATAGATAGTTTGATATTAAGGATTGCAATACGTTCTGAGATTCCTCTGAGCTCTTCTATATTGTCTGCAAGATTTTTCCTGACCATGAATCCAACTCCATAGAGTCCAGGCGTCTCGCCTATATAGTGCAATATGTAGTTTCCTCGATCTTGTATGCCCTCACCAAACCGTCTCATTTCACTAATCCCAATAATATCCCATTTTATTTCTTTTACTGCCAGTTCAAATTCTTTAAGTTTTTCTGATGTTCTTAGTGATCGACAGTTGATGGTTGCTATGTGAATATGTTTTGCCTTTATTTCTCTTCTCTTTTCCGTATCTATGATATTCATATCTGAGTGGTTTGATGTATTTTTATCCATCTTTAGAGGGTCTTGGTCATTTTCCCCCACGAGGACCAGTCGGCTTGGGGGAGAGTGTTTCATATTTGTTAATTTGTTTTTTTTGTTCAGTGTTTGTTTTAGTTTCCGTTCGCCGATAACTGACTGCTATTTTTTATCTGTTAGGTAGGTTGTAAGGGAGTTGGACCGATTCCTCATCAAGTCAAATGCATTCGTTCGGTTGTTCCTCGAAAAGGAGGCAGTTTGTTGTTTCTTTGGCTGTACATTAGTTAGCGGAGAAACTGAAAGTTCCCTTTTTCTATTTTCCTTGTCTTTTGTACCTTCCTTGACTATGAGTTTATCGAATTTTAAGTAGGCGATATTCCCTTTGTTTCGTTCTTCTATCAGTTGTGGTAATAATGCCTTCCTCTTTTCTAGAATTTCTTTAGAGAAGTCCTCCGCGACAAATAGTTCCTTAGATTTCTTTCTATTTTTCAAAACTTCGTTCTTTTTCCATCCACAAGTGAAGGACAAAAGTACAGGTCTCGGTTTGTCGCCTTTGTTTGGTTTTCCAATGCGATAGATTTTATTTATATCGTAATCCTCTAAGACTAAATTTAATTCCTTTTGGAATTTATTTTTCGCATTTTCTATAAGTTCTCTTGTAGATTTTTCCCCTTCTTTCAAACCATATATTATAATGTTGTTGCCTTTCTTGTCTCTTTCTAAAAACTCTATCTTCTTTTCCAAGTTTTCAACTTTAAATATTAACTTTTTGTTTTCCTCTAAGACGGGTTTTAGTTTTTCGTCTATTCTATCCATTATTGTATTGGATATAGAAACGGCTTGGTTCTGCATTTCGATTTTCATTTTTTCAAAAAGAAGTTGAAATTGTTCATCCATTTTTCTGCGTATGATAGAACGTAATTTAGTAGTAATTGGTAGGGATTAGGATATTCACGATGGCAACACTAAACTTTACTGGTAGACGTCGATGTCAGTAGTCACGTCACTTTGTTTGACAGATCAATAGTGCCAACATTGTAATCGAATGAATTTCTTGAGATCAAATTCCAACCTCAAAGTTACTTTGGTTTTCTTCTCAAAATGATGTGAATTCCAGTATTTAGACCGCGAAGACGACTTCCAATACTCCGTGTCACTCAGTTTAACACTTAGAAACGATGTGATTGTGAAAAATTAGGTTCTTTATATCCAATTTTGTGGTTATTTTCGGAGCAACAACACTACGATGTTTACGAGACCAGCACCGGAAACGGACTCGGAGTCGATTTATTAATACCTATAAAAGATATTCTATTGACACTTACATTGTTATAATAAGCGCAAGCGTCTCTGGCAGTCATGAAGTTAATAATTGCAGTTTCGCCCAAGTCCTTGAGGCAGACCTCCACCTCGCAGATGTTTTTTGTTATTATTGGTACGGGGAGGTCCTCACATACACATGCTGGTTCTGAAATAGTCAAAAACTTGTATATCTCATTCTTCACGCCCATTAGTCTCGAAGGCATAGGTTCCAGTAACGAGACCAACATTCCACGGAAGATGTTTTTTTTAAGTCTCAACGGAAATATTTTCGCAGGATCTCGGCCACATCCGCAATCTAAACAACGTTGCCAGACTCAGGAATTTAACCCAAAACCTCTGGATCTCTAGCCTAGCGTATACCACTTGACCACATAGGTGATTATCGATATCTGAGCAGTAAGTATCGTATAAGTCATCCATCAGAGAACCAAAGTTATTGACATAGCAAAGGATTAGCAAGCTGAAGTGGCAGTGGGTTGGTCACATCTGCCGTAGAACCGATAGCCGTTGGGGTAGACGTGTTCTAGAGTGGAGACCACGGCTCGGTAAATGTAGTGTAGGGCGCCAGGTAGATGGAGCGATGATATACGCAAGCTGGCTGGCAGCGGTTGGAAACAAAGAGCTGAAGATCGAGCTCAGTGGCGTGCCATAGGTGAGGCCTATGTCCAGCAGTGGACTGAGATAGGCTGATGATAATGATGATGAAGAATATATAGTAATCGTTTACCGAGATGGGTTAGTGGTGAATACAGCTGCGAATTCTTGAAGACTTATCGCACCAACACGGTTTTAAGCTTACGTACGGATCTAGTAACCTGCAGACCTTTTCGGTGACTGAAAGTCGTCACGATATCTCCATGTCCGATAAAATTTCAGAGGCATACAGACTCATTAATCTGTAATTCCGGACATGGATCTCTAGCGGCCAACCGTTTGAAATCGAGCTTCAAAATACTTTAATTAAAATAGCACTAACCTTTTCCAGTGTATTAACTTTATGGATTACAGGTGGAAATAAAATAGCTTTAAATATAGGCATGCCCAATACACTGTATTTTAAATACGTCAGTACCAACAACTAAATCTTCTTCTTACCATCTTCGCATTCCTCATCCTGTGGTGGTGGTGGGTTCGCTGGTAACAAGAAGAGAATTATAAAAAAAGAAAAAAAACAACTCAATTTCTATTTTACCCCCTATAAACGGATTAAGATGAAACTTCGCAAATATGGTCTGAATTCAAACCTTAATTCCGGATTTGGATCCTTACGGAACTCGGAAATAAACGTGAAGCTATAATAAAAGACAACTTACAATCTACAAGTGTCCCATCCACAGAGCACTGCCTAGGCTTGGTATCACTGAACAGATCAGTGATATATGTTTTCATCTCATCGATGCATTGCTCTGTGAACTCTCCAAAGGTCATATTTTCCTGGTGCAAAACTGCTATTATGTCGTCGAACCATGGCGCATTTATTGTTAACCAGTCACGGACTTCGGGAGATTGTCTGGTAGATTATAAAGCACTCTTAATGAAAAATCAATATAAATAATCCCTTTATGGACTTGTTGGGTCATGTCAGAAAAAAACGTATCCATTCTAAGTTGTTTTCCGATTCCTCTCAGTTGGAGAATGGCTTCCAAAGCGGTTGTAGCTTTTACCTTTATAAGTTTTACCGATATAGGCTCTACCTACCTAATAATTCTAGGCTGATTAGTATAACAAGCATTGCCAACAACATATAATTCAGAAGTAGTAGAGCTCTAAGCGCAAATTTCATCTGGAGAAGTACTAACACCTTACCCATTTCCGCAGTGAAGCAGTAGTGTACATGTATTAAAGTGTTACAAGTTAAAAAAATTAAAGGGCCTATGAAATTACAGTTAGATAAGGCTTAACCACTTCATGTCTCAGTGTCAGGCTACCAGCGCATTGGCAATTCCCCTGGTTTTGCAAATGGCCAAAGAGCGACACCAATAACGATATTAGACCTAGATATTGTCAAAGCTCAGCTGGTTATAAATAATAGGTTATAAAACAACGAGCAATTAGGTATCTACCAGTCTGTTACCGGCAGTAAAATTTTGAAACCTCCATTCTAGACTGTGTGCTGACCACATCAGCTGTAAGATCACTCCAACATGAGACAATAATAAATAATCAAAAACAATACAAACTTTGCATAAACAGCGAATCCTCCAGCAAGGGCCATCAGAGCCATGGTCCCCCAAAATAAACGGTCATCTTTCGGCGGTGGTGGGGGCAATGGCGGGGGCGTTGGACATGTAATGCGTTCGGTAGGATTCTTGTATTTTAAATTAGGTGTTTGCCGGGTGAAGTTTACCAATTGGATGTCGATGGTGTTGCGACGGTGCTGGAAAGAGGTTTTATGCAAAGGTCCAGGAAATCCTAATTCTTTATATGGAAGATGTTAAAGAGTTTTATATGGACGCGTCTGTTGGTGTTGTAGTTTTATACCACGGAAATTTTATACCCTGAATAGCTGTCCCCCGCGGTTTCACCCACGTTTATCGATATATTATAGGTAGCCTATAACCATCTACGAAAAAATCCGCGTCGAATGGTAGCAGTCTCATCCCGATATATTCAGTAGTTTTGAGGTAGTGCGTCAAAGTAACCCTATTTTCCTTAACCTTTAATTAGGCGCGCCAATAAACTAACATTGTTAGTCGCGTTGGGTCTGCAGTTACCAAATTGATAGGTATGAAATTAGAAACTAGACCTAGAACTAGGGGATTAGAGAGTTAGGAAGCTAGCAAGAAATTCGGGTTGACAGCGTTAATAGGTATAAAAACAGCTTAACTAGAAGATCACTGGGGGTCGCGGCGACCCCGCGCACCTAATTAAAGGTTAATTAAATAAATTGCTACGTAGTAACATCTCATGTGTTCGATTCCCATGCCGTGTCAGGGTTTAAATACCTAGACATATAGGTAAATATGGTCGCTAACGATATAAGAAAACCATTACAACTCAGATTTGTTTTTTAAAAATAGATATTATGACAGTGATATCAAAAGTATGTTGGCAGTTGATGGAGGAATTTAAAACTTACGTAGAGTAGAAACAAGCATCCAAATCCTGTAAATTAGGTAACCCACAATTCTATACTACTAATATTATAAATGCAAATGTGAGGATGGAAGAATTGATGGGTGTTTATTACTATTTCAGTCATTACTAGGCAACTGATTTAGATGAAACTTGGCACATAGATAGTTAATAAACTAGATCAAAAATTGCATCCTTTTTAATCCGGAATAACATCTCTTGAGAACGCGGGTGAAGCCACGGCGGACAGCTAGTAACGTTGTAAAACTAGTACTCACCAAAACCGTCCTAGCGCTCAACACATACGGTGTTATTCGGAACATTATTTTTATATTTTAAATGATGATATAAAATAAATACGATGTATTGCACCCCGCCCTATATTTTGCTTGTTTTGATCAGTTTGAAATTGTCTTGTCATTTGATTTACTTATCGTCGAACTTAAGTTATGTCAGATGATTGAGTGCCAGTGATCTATCAAGTACAAATATAATCAAAACTTTTCGTTATCGTTTCTATTTACACCTTCTTATAATTTTAACGTACTTTTTAAGTTTTTTTCTTCTAACTGGAGCCATTTAGGGTAGAGACATTGGGCCAGGAGCTCGGCTTTTGTGATATTTCTAAGCGCCTGATCGACGTTTCCCGCGACCAGAGTGCTGGCGAATACCTCGGCCAGAGGATTAGCATTGCGATACAGCGTGGGAATGCTTGCAATGCGTTCTGGGCACGCTTTCCACTGGCAGCAATTTAGATCAGCTGTTTTTACTGTAAGCAGCTGATCTAACTTTTCTTACCTTTCTATTTCTATTGTATATATTTTTATGTCATGTTAAGTACAAATTAGGCTCCTATAAATTATTTATTTATTATTTGAACTTACTTCTTAGAAATTATATTATTTTTCTGACAATGTAATTCCTCGAGTGATAATCACTATCTTTTTAATAATATGCAAGACGGATTTTGCATATGCTAAAAATCTAAATTCCTTACATAATTCCAAATAAAACAAAACAATTGAAATAAAACATTGTTTTAATTTATAACATAGTGATTTAATTTTAATATTTACATAAATTAAATTAATGTCGTACCAATCCATCACGTATTTTCTAATTGCTGGCACCATAATTTTGTGGGTAGAATAGAATTATCTAAAGCAAACATGTTTTGTATAAAATATACATAAATAGAGGGTTTCGGCCAAATAATAGCGCGATTTGGAACTAATTCTGAGGAGTCACGGCGGTAAAAGAAATCTTGCTAGTTTTACTTGATCAAAATAAATGCAAACACTTTTGTGCAAAGGAAAAGTAAAAAACTGAAACTAACTTAAACCAAACGTTGCGTCTATACTTTACACTGTTTTAGATACCCTCGCATTCCGTAAAAAAAAAGAAAATTTCTTCGAAAAATAAATCATAATAAACTAATGTACACTAAAAATAATTTAAGAAAGAAAAGACATGCTCAAATCCTTGTTTAAAAATGTACTGTATTTTAAACTCTACATCTTAGAGCATAAAGGTCACAGGCAGTATATATAGGCTTAGTTACACAACCTCCGATGGTAAATAGGACATTTGCATAAATAACAACAACATAAGGTTGAGAAACAAGCCGAGCAAGATGAATCTACCATTTTATTATGATATTTTTCTATAGATAGTGGCAATTCCTAGACAACATTAGTATTGCCACTACTATAAATATTTTTCTTTTATATTCTTCAACACATTGTTACTATACAATTCATTAACTATTTAACATTGCTAAATTAACCAAGAATCTTTATGTAAGTGAATTTCGTTCGATCTTTCCCTAAAAGGGTTGTTCGATTTTTCGTAGCGTAAAAATGAAGAATTTATAAAACTTCCAAAAAATCTTGAGGGATCATTGGTTTATGCCTGTATAAAATAAGAGTCGCAATTTTATTATTTTAAACTTATTACTAGTAATTCGATTAGACGTACGAAGCAGACCTGAAGTAAGGAAAGGTATGGAATATCGCTTATAATTCGTCCATAATTATTCGGTATTTTCCTGCTGCATGGGATCGTGAGGGTATCTCTTCAAGAGTTTCTCGTGTTGGGTAAGACGTCAAATTAAGACTTAGATTCTGATTACGGCAGTCGATCCGTACACAACCGATATATGAAGCTTATGAAGACTGCGACTAACATTTCATAAGGTCGATATTTCAGTGGCTATAATAAGCCTTTGATGAGGTATTCCTTTGATCTAATTAGCATTGAAGAAGACAAAAACTGAATTCTATCATTCAAAATTTCCCCTTAATCACGGTCGCCTAGAAGTAGCTCTGAATACCATTTTTCGCGGTTAAATAAGCAGGGATTTCTATGCCTAAAATAAATAACATGATAACGTATTATAGGCCTTCTCCATCATAACCTCTTCAATTTAAGGAAATTCAAACTGAAAATTCACTTACAAACAACAGATTTACAAGTACAAAAGGCCTGAAACGGATGCATGTGCCATAACGGCCTCAGCCGCCTGTTTGATCTCCAAATGTCTTCTGGCGGCCTCCGACCAAGGCCGGGCCGCGGCCCTAGGGGCGCCCTGCAAGAGGTTTACGTAGCGCAGGGCTACGGCTAGGTTTCCGTGATCCATGTAGTACCTAAATCAAAAATTTATAATAATCTATCTGAACCCAATCTAAACCGAGCGTGTACTGTAGAAATCATTTGCATTCATTCACAAAAATATTTGTCGTAGGTGAGAATCGAACCCACAACCTATGGCGTGGCGATACCCTGGTATTTTATAATAACAAATTAAAAAAATATCTGCGTTTGAGACGATATTTCCTGCGTACTTGTTTTCGGTGAAGGAAAACATAATAGGGTAGCATTGGCGATTGAAAGTAGGGGGGTGAATACTACTTTGTAATGGAAAAATATAAATAAGAAATGTTGTCTGAATGTTCAATCAGTCACGTCAATAGCTGAACATGATCATTTCCTTGAAAATTTAGTAAAATAACCTACCTTGCTCTCTGGATGATGTCAAATGTGTCTAAGTTAGAGAAGTCTGTGGGTAGGTTGTCTAACTCGTCCTTGGGTATTTCAGCCAGCTGAAACAAATGAACAATGATGGAATTACCGGCCAAAATTACAGACAACTTAAATTGGACCAAATTATTGAGTATAAAATATATACAGGAATATTTTTTAAGCAATGCGCAAAAAAGATTTGGTGGTTCAGTATCAGTAACAGAACACATTTCCATTATTTGTTTAATTATTTTTTTTTTCAATTTTAAAATCAACAAATAATGGACACTATCTATTCATAATAATTTCCGCGCCGTGCGCCGCACGCGACGGTAGAGCCAGCTGTTGCCAAGGCCACGGCCGGGGTGGGCGACCGACAGACAGTCGTACAGTAGCCATAATATCAATTTTAAAGTCTATATCTTTCGTTAACGATAAATTTATTTTTTTGTACTAAAACTTATCAAAATAAAAATTTGGTGTTTAATAAAACTCATTTATGTTTAATTGGTTAAAGATTGCGCACTGAATAATAAATATTCCTGTATATTCAGGCTTTCTATTACTTATAAGTGAGCTCGCTTTTTACATACAATCGTTATTTTTATTTGTAAATTTCAGGGTATTGTATATGCCTCCTTGTTTTTCTAGGCTTTCACAGTCTTCGTCTTAAATTTTTTTATTTTTTTATAACACAGACAATACTATAATTATAACAGAATTTTACAATAAAATATGTATGGTAGATAAATATAGTTGTATAATTTCAATTCATTGCCAGAGGTTATGATCCTCCAAATAATCCGATATATTATAAAAACCCTTTTGGTATAAAGTTTTCTCTACTACCCATTTATCCACGGGTAATTCTTGAATGTCTTTAGGTAGTTTGTTAAAGAAACGTACGCATTGTATATTATGTTTTTTTTTTTACATTCGTTATGCGAGTTTGTGCTTATTTCGACTGTTAATAGTTGTATTTTAATATTGATAATAATGATGCGACTTACCTTTTGGAACAAAAGTTTGGATTGCAACCACGAGAGGAAGTAGACTGGTAAGGTTGCTCCTTCGCGACCGACCAGCGCTACCTTCACCGCCGTCTTTTCCATCTGTCACAACAATGTCAATTTAAAACAAAAATTATACTACTCCAAAACCATTAGTACCAAAAAAAAAGCTTAATAGAGATGTGGTAATAATATATATAAGTAATAAATATTATAAGTAACTTTGGCCTTCATAAGGGCATAAGGCTGTGGATTTTGTTGTTGAAATAAATAAATAAACTGAATAAAAAGTTTTGATTTTTTTAATTCGTAGATAATTGTGCTTTTCAGTCAGGAGCGTAAATGTTCAACCATAGTCAGTTCAAAACAATATCTGACGCACTTCAAATAATTCAACAGCAGTGTTACTATTTGGAACGACAGAGATGTTGTTACAGTTGAGCCCTCGACATAAAAAAACGAGCATTATGCTCATCACTGTACCTATTGAAAAGCAAATACGGTAATATATTATTTAGACAAAGATAAATGTTATTTACGATTAGTTTCTGCGAGTTTTGGCGTTTGTCAAGATTACTATTAAATACTTGATTTAATCTACACATCTGGTCCGTCGCGCCGATTAGACAAATATAGAAAAAATCCACACTAAAATAAAGAAATATGGATACAAACCTTGTCGAACCTCTCTCGGAGCGAAGTTTCTGTGATAATGCCCTTTTCTCGCACTTCCGCGGGAATGCCTTTCAGTACTGTCTCTACCAGTTTGTCGCCCTTTCCTGTAATTATAAAATTAGAATCAATTATTTGGTTTAGGTCCACAGAGAGCATTTATGAAGGTTAAATTTACTGAAACTAGCATCGGTTTGGAAGTCAGTATTAAACTGACAAATACCAGAACACTTGCTTTTTTATTCATTTATATACTTTAAATTGGCTGCGAGATAGCAGCGACAAAACTGTCACATCTTACATCAAAAATAATCCCAAAGAGGGGTAGCGCCAAACCGACAAAAAAACATTAGTCTACGTATACTTCGTAGACTTATAAGTAATTTGGTTCCCATAGTACAAGCTTTGTTGATTTTGGGATCAGATGACCTTCTATAAGAATGTCCCTGAGTATTTATTGATTATATAAACTGACCAGCCTTCTCGAGCGCCTTAATTTCGTTGTCGATGCTGGTGTCGGCCGCCTTACGTCGAGTGGCCGCCAGCAGGGCTTCCGCGGCCGCCCACAGAGACTGGGAACGACGAGCTTCACCTTCAGCCATCGCTCTTTCTAAAAAGTTTCAAGTTAACCATAAAAATCATCATATACCATAATCAAGAAAATTTTAGTGAAATTACAGGCACATGAGACTTAACAACTTCACGTCTCAGGGTCGACAACGCATTGGCGATGGGGCATCGCCCTTAGTGTTGCTAATGTCCATAGGCAGCGGTGACCACTTACCATCAGGTGGACCGTCCGCTTATTTGTCGGCCCATGTGGTATAAAAAAAAAAAATTCTGATCATTTTCAACTAAATCCAATGAGTCGATTCCCGCTACTAAAAGACACCGATTCTGTTTTGCATACAACTATACTTTACCAAAACTCTTATTTTTTTTCCAAAACTGATAAGCGTTTTTGATGGACTCATCATCACTATAACACTAAAATGAAAATAAGTTTGTCAGGTTCTCTCTCTATTCATCTTATTAAGATAGAAAGGGATGTAAAATGATTAATTTAGCTAAGCAATGGTCAACAGAAAAGCACCGGCGTCAGACCATCGAAACACTATATCCAGTATTCTGTGCCTCTCCGGGCACTACTGATACTAAAGAAATAACTAGATACATAAGTTTACCCACGTTTAAGAGTCTGTTCAATAGCCTGCAGTTTCCCCGCCATCGCGGCCAGCTCCTTCTTGAACTGTACTCGTTCCTTCTCCACTTGTTCCGACACCATGCGCTGGAATCTGCCCAACACCTGAAATATATTGTCTAAAATAACTTCTTTCCACTATGCTGATGTCGATTTAAAGTTCTTTAACTTTGTGTCAAATTGTATTCGATTAAAAGATATCTAACCGGTTATATAAACTTAGGTATATATCTACATCTATCCAAATTACATTTAGGTGAATCGAACATAGGATTCCTCATGAATCAGTCTAACATTATTATAAAATATAATATCTCACAATTTTGATGGGTATGACCGTGTGAATAAAGTGTCGATCTCATGGTCTAATAAAATTTTAGGAATGAACATTCTACATTACATTACAGCACACCAAATAAAATTAACTTTGATAAGTAATAAGGTGTGATATGTGCGTCAATTCCAGATACACACACAACATCGAAAAAGTGACTAGAAATAAATCTCTTACTAGTTAAAAAACATTTTAAATTGGTAAATTGTCATGCTAGGATATCAACAAAAATAGGTATTTGAAAGTATTCAAATAGAAAACTACCTCTTTCTCTTTCTTGTTAAGTCTGTCCTGCAGAATTTCCTGCTGTAACTCCATCTGTTTCTTTAATTGTTCCTTCAAATTTCTATTTGCTTCCGCTTGTAGTAGTACACTCTATAACATCA